>CM041024.1:7411593-8073844 GCA_022984855.1 Dimocarpus longan | reverse complement strand
TTGGAATGTGATATAATTGTTTGAATGATATTTATTGAATTATTTGGATGTTTATAAAATAAATTTTGAAAAGAAAAATAAAGTGGAAACAAAATTTTGAAAATTGATCTCTATAAGTCGAATTTGAGCTCTAGTGTAATCTAGGGACATTTTGATCATTTGAATTTGAATTTCATGTTAATTTAATGTTGATGGAATAGTTTTTGTGATGAAATAATGGTTGGAATAAAAATTTACGTGTATTAGATTAATATCCGTGTGTAAATTCCTTTAGAAATTGTTTAATTTGATTATTTGAGATATCAAGTGGTTTTGAATGTTAATTATATGACAATTGCATGTCATTGAGTGAGTTTGTTTGTTGAAAAACGGGTTCGAAAATGATTCCGTAAAATAAACCCCCTTATGGACGAATTTGAAATGTAAAGTGCTTTAGGGGTATTTTTGTCTTTTTACCTCCGTTTTTGTATTAGTTATATCATGTTTTAATGGTACGTATAACAGACTTGAAATCGAAAACGAAAAAGTTGAGGTTCTCGTCTTTTGAGATTAAATTAGAACATGAAAAATGTGATAAATATTGTGTTAAGATGTGATATAAAAATTAGGGGGCAAAATGGTCATTTGAAATGACCATAAGTGATACCTCGAAGAAATTCGATAAATTGATTTAAATATGTAATAAAAAATTTATGCGATTAAAAATTTTCGTTTTAAATTGAAAATTTTGTAATCTTGAAAACTTAAAAGGCCTGCGTAAAACTAGTCATCGATAGGTAGGGATTGATAGTCGGCTAGCCAATAGGGTGATTTTTAGCAGTACTGCACCGTTACGATTGATTTCAGACGTTGTATGATGGACTTTGAGAGACATTGAGTATCCGGTCCCGAAACAAATTATGATACGCAACCCGGTGGATAGACATCGAGCGGTCGTTGCTTGGGTTACTTTTTAGTCTGGTTGATGCCAGAAAACCCGTTATCGATCCATGGTATCGTGACAGAATTTTACAAATGGCTCTAATTAAAGAAAAATGATAATATTGTAATTATGTGTGACAAATAAGATTTGAAAAGATTAATGTTGAGATTTTATTTATTAACTGATATTATGTTATGAACTCTTCGATTTGTTATAATTTTTAAATGATTAGTTTATATATTACGAAAATATTATTGAAATTTATATAGTGTATTTTGATTTTTATTTGACGATAACGTGTTGGTTTCGAAAATATAATTAGGAATATGATAGAAAATTGAATTGAAAGAATAATAGTGTAAATGTGTTTAATAATAAATTTCATAAAAGTTTATCTGATTAAAGTTTATATCGAAATATGTTTGATAGAAGTGCCTTTGAAAAATTTAAAAATTTAAAACTATTAAATAAGGGTTTAAAGATAGTACTGACTCATGGTTTAATAAGTTAATAATAATAATTACAGTCATGTATATATAACAATTTTATATCTAATCAATCTAATTTATAAATACGAGGACGTGATATATCTGTCCCAATTAAAATCTATTTTATATCCAAAAGCTAATACTTCCTCTGGGCTCCCCAGGGGTGTTAACGGAAGGGTAACTTCCAAATAGACTTAATGTGTGTCAAATTGACTCAACTTCACAGTTGTGACTTGTGATAGACTTGGAAATAGCAAAACAAGTTTTTCTAAAATTTACACGCTTGCACATCCAGGTCAACCGAGTAGGCTTTTCAACTTGTTGGGGCACAAGCACATTCAATGAAGTTCTTGGTAATGCAGTGTGGACGATTTAGGATGTAATGGAATGGACTATGCATCTCCAATTGCGATTGTGCCACATGGCAAGAATGACCACATTTTGCAATCGCAACGGCTTGTGTATACAACCTACTTCATGGCATACTCTGACCCTGTAGTGGTCCTGACCTGGAAACGTCAATCACTGGCCCCATTTTATTAATGTAGCTGAATTACTGAAGCAATTTGGATTGGAATGGCACAGTCGTCAGACGGGCATTGTCATTGGCTGCATCATTTCTGTATTTTCAACTAACGTCCTAATTCATTTCTGTTCTGATCAAGTTTCTAAATATGTTATAATCTATCAGTATCATTGTCGATGTATATTTTTATAATTTATTTTTCACTTTGATTAGATTTTTAATTTATAATTAGAGTAAATTACAATTTAGCTACCCGGTTTAAACGCTTTCACAGGCGGGGCAAATGTTTCCATTTTATTACAATTTACCCCCCTACTGTTAATGAATTCAGTTACATTTAACTAAACTAGGGGTAAAATTGTCTTTTCATATTAATTTTTTTTTAATTTTAAATTTTATCCCAAAATATGCAATCTATCATCAATTCAAAGTTCATCACCCAGCAAATCATCACCAGCAACCATTGTCAACCAGCAACATCACCCAGCAAATCATCACCAGCAACCATTGTCAACCAGCAACCATAAAATGATTCCAAACATCTTCAATCAACTAGCCAACGTCACAACTTCTGAAAATCCAAAAAATGACCTCAAATGTATCCATCAAACCCAACATTATCAATCTCAAAAGCATCAAACTCAATATCATCTGAAATCAAAACCATCAAACTGAAAAAAATACATACGATGAACCTAGATTTTGGGTTCATCGGACGAACCCAGACTGGGTTCACTGACGAACCCAGCTGGGCAGCGAACTCAACTGGGTTCGTGACGAACCCATCTGGGCAGCGAACTCAGCTGGGTTCGTGACGAACCCAGCTGGGTTCGTGACGAACCCAGCTGGGTTCGTGACGAACCCAGCTGGGTTCGTCAGGAACCCAAATCTGGGTTCCTGATGAACCCAGCGGGGTTCGTCAGCAAACCCAGATCGGAGTGTCTGGGTCTCCGATCTGGGTTCGCTGACGAACCCAGCTGGGTTCGTCAGCGAACCCAGATCGGAGAGAACCCAGACGATCCGAGGAAGAAGAACAACAGAAGAAGAAAAAGAAGAAGAAGAAGGAAAGAAGAAGAAGAAGAAGGAAAGAAGAAGAAGAAGCGGAAGAAGAAGGATGAAAGGAAGAGAGAGAGAACAGCTGAGTGAGTGAGTGAGTGAGGAGTTGACCAGATATATATTTGGTCAACTGGTCAACTTTAGTCAAAGGATAATTTCGTCTTTTTATCGTTTACCGTCAAATATAACGAATCTTACTAACGGAAGGGGGGTAAATTGTAATAACATGGAAACATTTGCTCCGCCTGTGAAAGCGTTTAAACCGGGTAGTTAAATTGTAATTTGCTCTTATAATTAATTATATATGCATAAGTTACGAGAAAATAAAAATTCATATCAACGGATAAACGAAGTAACTTAGATTTTATTTCAAATACATAAGTAAAAGATGATCCAATAAAATGATTTAGGTTTTATTCCAAAAATTTGGGTGGCAAGAAGGGGTCTTTTAAATGAGATTTTCATGGTCTAGCTATAAATTTTGAAGCCTTCATAGGTGTCCAATCTGACCCGCCGTGAGTAAATTAATCTTCCATTTTTACTTGGAAGTCACATATGTTTGTCAAAAGTCATACACAAGAATGTCTTTACACGTGAGCACGCGCTGAAACTTCTAATAGGTTGTACAATCTCACTCAAAACTGCAATCTTACAAAAATGTTTTAAGTCGGTGACGAACTGACTTCTCTATTTGAACTGGTCCAGCCTAGATTGACTTTTTGTGAGTTCCAAAAAACTACAACTATGTAGAGTCAAAGAGTAATTCAAATTTGGATGTTACAAGTAAAATACACGGAAAATAAATGGTGGAAAAGAAGTGGATTTGCGCTGCATTTTCTGACTGTCAAAGAGCTCAAAGAAAATAAAATGGGATTACTCTTCGTTTTGTAAGATTAAGAAAACAATCTTTAGAGAATAAATCAAATGGGGTTTTTAAGTTTTAAGTATTTTAATCTAACATGATTTTGAAGATCTTATGAGCAAGGAATTGACGATTTTAAAAATGAAAAACATGTTTTTGTTTTCTAAGAACAATTTCTGTAACAGGTGTTTTGCCCAACTACTGATTCAATGAACATGTGGCCAGTAATGGACGGAGAATCATTCAAAGTTTATGGTGAACTTGGCAGAGTTTTGTGTTTAATGGCATGGGGGACCGTTCAAAAGTTGCAACAGCAATAGCGTGCACAACCCAATGGTCTAGTTCCGGTCACAAGAACCTGACTCGCCCAACTCGCATAGCCTCTACACAATGACAATCATAGTTTATTAGGAATATTATCAAAATACCTTGAAAATGAAATTAATATGAAATCACCCATTTTTTATGTTAAAAAATGAGGTTGAGTGATTTTACTTTCCATTTAGGTGGTTTTTTAGATTTTTTTTCCTAATTTATTGTGATTCTTTATAAAGTATAATATAGAGTAAATATTTTAGCAAAGTTAATTTGCAATATGTTTGTTACCTTTAATAATTTACGGTATTCAAATATGAAATACTTGACATAGTTTGGTAAAGAAAATTGATGAGATCTTGCAGAGAATGGAACCAAGTAGTAATTATTCACAAAGTCATTTCCACCCATAGTGATGAGTACAAGTGTTTTGTTTAATAGTTGTGGTGTCTTTTGATCTCCAATAAGAGCAATTTCGGCTGGCAATTTGAAGCCCATCACGACGAGTCAATATGGATCCGACACGATTATTGCTAGTTAAGGTTGAGTACACTGTTTAAAAACTCGACGAGTTCCACCGAGTTCTCGTCGATTTCTCACAGATCGGCACTCCACCGATTCGAGAACCCTCGGATCGGAGGTCTTGCTCGCCGGAGGTGCACACTCGGTCCAACTCGGCCTATTCGGCGAGTTCACTCATCATAAAATCGATCAAAAAAATCATCCTAAACATCACCCAACAATCATCCTCAAAACTTCCACATAAACAAACAACAAGAATCACCTAACAATTTCTAGCAAAACAAACAACACACAAAAGAAAACTTCAACAAACAATCACTCATTGTCACCGCCTCACCGACAACAACTTGAAGGGCAAAAGACAACGACGACGACTTGAAGGAAGACGTCGACGACACAGAGGTAGAGAGAAGGACACTTGAACAGCCGTAGAGGAGAAAGAAGGAGATTTACCGACAATGATGAAAAGGGCCGGCTTCGGCCTCGACAACGGTAACTGTTCTTGATCTTGAAACGGCGACGGCGATGACACATTTGAAAGGTGACGACGGCAACGAAGCATTTGAACTGGAACGGTGACGGTGATGGTGACTGCCTGTTAGAGAGGGGAGGGATAAGAGAGGATAAGTGAGAGAGAGCAGAAGGGCGAGAAAGAGAGAATGAGGGGGCGAGAAAGAGAGAATGAGGGTTTCAGACATGTAATTTGCCTTTATATAGGGTGTGGACAATTTCACCATGGTCTATAATGTTCACAAAAATCACAGTTTATACTTTGAAACTTTAAAAATTATAACCCTAAACAGTACTTTTTGAGTACTCACCGATTACTCGTCGAGTTACCGATTATTCGCTGCTCGCTGGGTCGCCAGTGGAGTCGCGAGTAGCGAGTTTTGGAACACTGGTTGAGTATAACTGAGTTAGATAAATAAACGAGTCAATCCGTTTAACCGGTTCAATAATAGGGTCATGTTCGTGTTTCTTTAATCATGTCACGGGTTGACCCGTTTAATAGAATAAAAATATAATTTCATTTTAGATGGATATTTATGTAATTTGACCTTTAAGTATATATAGTGAAAATTGAAAACTCTAGCTCATGTTTTTCTCTTCAGTCGCCACACCCACTTACTCTCTTAACTCTATCTACAGTTTGCACCCCTTGTATTTTTGTTCATTTTGTTCTCCATTTTCACGAACCATCTCCATCTTCAAAGTGAGATCTAGCCCATAACTTGTTGTGCACGTTAAACAGATTTTTTTAGATATGCAGCAACCTAATTTAATGAAAGATTCAACTGCCCATTATAGAGATAAAGTCAACTACACTGATAGACGCCAGTCTTGAAAAATGTAATTAGAATAGACTTCTTATTTTTAATTGTAAAAATACTGTAGCCTCCTACTCTATAAATAGAGACTGAAATTTCATTGTAAAGAGACCAAAAAATTCATTGTAAAACAAGAAAGAAACTAATAATATACTATCTCTCTGCCAAAATAATTAGATAACAGTCATGGACGTAGGTATTCTCTTAGGTCGAAGCACGTAAAAACCCCATTGTAATAGTGTTCTTCCTCTTCCTACTCTCATTTTCTCTTATATTTTATATTATTTGTAGGTACTGGATAAAGAATCTAGGTCGACAGATTTCATATGTCGATAATTAGGATAGCTTTTTGAAACATAGAATGGACATATCAACCACGTGGAAAGTTTGTAGCTAACAATGAATGAATAACAATTGTAAAATCAGATTACTATAGAATAATTTTTAACATATTATTGATAATTGTTCTAAATTCCAATATCAAATAAAAATTCTCATTTTTTATTGGTTAGGAACAAGTCATTTTGTGACCAGAATGGTTAAATGACTAGTTATTTGTGAGATAATTGAACATATACATATTACGATGTTTGTTTTCAAGTAGTTGAATGACTTTTTATGTCTCTCTACAGGAGGGCAGAGGAAACTTTTCAAAAAAGATAAATTAGAAGTCATTTGTGGAATCAATTACATTGAATTGTTCTTGTTATGGGTAATTTAGCGACTAGGCTTATTGGGCCAAAGGGATCTACAGTACAGGCCCAATGACTCAAGGGCTCATCATTCTGTCTTTCTTTTTTCTGATCTCCTTCCAGACAACGTATCTATTCGGTAGGCTGGCTCTTCATTCTGTTCGTATCCCGAGTCCCCTGCTGATTATCGGTCTACTCGCAAATAATGTTGGTTCCCTGAACAGTTCTGTTCGCTCAGGCTGATCGTTATATCTATTCGGTCATGCTGATCGCTATATCTGATCGCTTGAGCTAATCGCTATGTCTATCCATCCAGGCTGATCGTTGTGTTTGCTAGCCAAATCTATTCGTTTAAGCTGTCTGTCGAGGGATAATCGGAGGATCTATTCCGCTCTGGTTTGTTCGCTCGAAAGTCATCGTCTGGCTGTTCAATGATTTCTGGGCGTGCTCGCACTCCTATACGCCCATGAGACCTTTTGCCTAGTATGATGCTGGTTACGGGATTATTAATTCATGATCCGCCTCCTATACTCTCTAAGTATCTGTTCGACCCGTTAAAAGCTAATCTGTTCACCAGCTCAACTGAATATTTTGCCCGCTGGAAAGTCCGTCTCAGCCTTGACTCCCAAAATCGTGAATCAGTAGAAGTCAAAGATGTCATGCAGAATACAGCACAGAACGTGCCATGCACGCCACCCTTACCAAAGACTACAACCAAGATTCTGGTGGCCTCCAGTGACTCATACAGATCAGTCGTCTGAGATCTCGCTCTGGAAGAGCTCAGAAGTGACGGATTCGGCAGCATTAAATGTAATTTCGACCGCATTTAGTGCGCTGTCAGCCGCATTAAATGAAATCCCGGCTCATTAAATGCGGTCCATCATTTTAATTCTAGTTTACTATATGCTTTTGTTTTATTCTATTTTACTGTAGCACCTCCCATTTCTCTATAAATATGGGAGGATTTTCATTGTAAGGAAAGAGGATAGTCTTTGCAGTGCCGTTACTTTGCTAAAATAGTGAAAAAGTGAACAGTGTACGTAGGCATTTTTTTGGGCCGAACCACTCTAAAATTATCTTGTTTTTCCGCTCATCATATATTATTTATCGTTAAAGTAAAAATTATATATTAATGCACTATAATTACCATCGAGCATAAATCTAGAAGTAGTAAAATATACACATTATTATGAAAAAGACGATGTACAAATAAAACCAATGTGTTATAAGATCCTTAACGAAACATTTAAAAAGTTTAATTACATTAGCATGGCATCATTCCATGTTATATCTAGTACATAATCTCACAAATATCATGTTACATATAATTGGTTACATGTGTAGACTAGTCATTGGAATCTGTAGTACCATTATGTTTCAAAAGTAATCTCTAAGTTATCCTTAATTAGTTGTTGAAGTAAGCTTATCTATCATCAAACACCAAAATTAAGCAAACATATAAGAGACAAAGATAGCCACTGTTTGTATAGATAAAAATTGAAAAATAATAATAATAAGAAGAACATGATGACGAACCATGCTACAATAGAAATATCATACATTAATTAATTGATCCACCGGCTACCAATTCCATTATAATTATTTGCTGATACGATATAGATGGCCCTAAGCATATTTGTTTTGGCAATAACTATTGATATTATTCATTTTTCAGCGATTAAAAACGAAACCTGGTCGCCACCAATTGGATATGCATTGTGTAATGTTAGCGATAGCATGAATTAATGGTGTAGAAAATGTGGTTAAGGATTTGTTGACAGTGGACACATTATCGGCCCATAATGCAGATCACAGCCATTTATCTATATATGGCTCCTTTTGATAGAACTTCTCCTAATAATATTTTAAAAATGAGCAAATTACTAGATAACTTTCAAATATTTATCTTATTATAATCACAAATCATTTTTACCTTTTGTAACAATGACTTCCCTTATTCTAACGATTTGACCATAGTTGACTGTTTAAGATAACTGAAAAATGACAAAATAGAACAAAAAGACAAGAATACCCATGACTAATTAATTTTATAATTTTTAAATTATAAAATAATTAAAATTTTAAAAAATAAAATAATGAAATGAGATATGCACCGTCCATCATGTTGATGGATGTAATAATTAATTTTCAAATACAAAAATTAAAAAAAAAATCTTTAATATTTTAAAAAATTAAAAAAAAAAAGGTGGAGATCCAATCTCCAAATTGAATCCCCATTTATAAAACCCACCAACCCCCTCGTCTCTCTCCTCCCTCGATCTCTCTCTCTCTTCTTCTTCTTCTCTTCTTTTTCTTCATTTTATTCACCAGTCAATATCTCTCTCTCTCTCTTTTTTCTCCTTCTTCTCCCTTTCTCCTTCTGCTCCCTTTTCTCTTCATTTTTATCTTCTCATTCTCTTGCTCGGATACTCAGATCGACGTCTGGGTATCGGACGTTTGGGTTCCCATACGGAAACTCAGACGTCGATATAGGTTTTCAATTTGAAAACCCAAACACGGGAACCTAGATTTGGGTTTCCAGATCGGAAACCCATATCGATCTATAGATGGTGTTGATGATGATGTTTTTGGGTTTGTTTGATGATGATGGTAGTAGTTTTTGTTTGAACATGGTAGTGGTTTTTGTTTATATAGATGATTGATGATGTTGGATTATTCTTGATGAACCATGTCTCTGTTGATGAACCCTGAAACCCACCCATGAATGAAATGTTGATGAACAGAACCATCATCAATTTTTTTTTATCATTTTTCTATTTTCTTGAAATATTATTTTTTTTTTAAATTGATCTAGGTGGTCTATCTTTAAGATGGACGGATAAGATCCATTTGAAAATTTTTTAAATTATTTTTTAAAGTTTAAATTTAATTTTTTTAAAATTTAAATTTATTTAATTTTTAAATATTTTTAAGTTTTAAAATTTTAAACTGTTTATTAATTAATATAATTTTTAAAAGAAAAATAAAAATAAAAGAAATTGACCAAAATACTTTTACTACAGTTAACTCTCATGGTCAACTATAGTCAAATCGTTAGTACATGAGAGGTTATTGTTACAAAATGTAAAAGTGATTTCCAATTGTAATAAGACAAATGTCTGGAGGTTATTGAGTAATTTGCTTTTTTAAAAATAGATCTTTTACCAACAGAGTTTTTAAAAAGAAATTATTAATCGTTTGGTTGTTAATTAAAAACTCTTTTAAATTGTAGGTTATTTGATTGTATTACTTTTAAAAGCTCATTTTAAATTATAAAATTATCAAAAAACTCTTTTTAATTATAAAATTATCAAAAATAACATTTAAATAAAAGTAAAATATTACATAAAAATATTTGAGAAACTTCTTCCATATAGATGAGAATTATCACTGTATATAATATTACATTCTTGAATTGGTGTTTCTTTACACTTATATACTTTACATATATATATATATACACAGCTTGTGGTGGTAAGTCAAGTAGGGGCTGCTGGTTTTGTAGTTGACAAGGCCGTCTTGGAGGACTGGTAGTCGGTGAGATCAATATGACCCAGTTTAGGATCTCCTGGAGAAGTCGTGCCGGTAACATAGGAAACAGAGATCAATGGACCATATCAAACTTGATATGTACGTACTAGTATACTTGCTTTCCATAGTTATGTGACAAATTTGCAACAAATTAAACCAAAATATTTATGTCATTACAAATACAATGTCGGAGAAAGAGGGATGTTGTCTATTCTCTCATAAGCATGGAAAGTAATTATAAAACATAATTCAGACAAAACAATAATAAGACAGATTTATATTATTTGTCCTGATTTTCTGTAATACAACTTCATGCACTTCTCCTAATTTAATTTTATAATTCGATAATGACTATAAAGTTTGCATATATAGTCGCAAATTGCATATTTTATAATTTGTTGGATGTCCAGTTTGTAGAAGACAGGACTAATCAACAACAAATATTCAATAGTTGCAAGAGGAGGAGAAGGGCAGCAATCAAGACAGCTGTGATTTCATAGAAATTATTGGATCTTTGAAACAATCAAATCCTATAGTCATAAACAGACAAAATCTACATTGGACTGATGTTAATTTCCAAAACAGATGTAATATTTGTAAATAATGAACTTATACAAACATTTTGTGTCGCATTTGTGGATATGGAAACAACTTACTTGCAGATGACAATAAACCCCTCTCATATTTTTAATGAGAGAAGGAAAAATACACCGAACAAACGAAATGGCAAAATAGCACCCTAAAAAATCCAACACAATGCAGAGATTTTCTCTACATCATAAAGAATTATACAACTCTGGCCATTTCGACATCAAAGAATGCATGAGACTATCCTGTTGATTACGTACAATTAAATGGAATTATTAAAAAATCAAATGAAATGCACCAATCTTTCTTTATCTTTACGTGACTTGTATGTTTATATGGAGGGGTGCAGATTGGTCGTTGCACACGTAAGTTCTAGCTCGAGCAAGAGGTGATTGATGGGGAGTGAGGAGACATGCTTGGTGACATCATGATATCATCAATTCTTCTTGATGAGATGCTGAGTCTGAAGCTGGTTTGCCCGCATAGTTTCTTCTTAGGTCTTGTACGTTCTTTGTTTTTGCGCATGAACTTTCTGATTCTTGATAGTGCAACATCATTGGTCTGGTCATCCATGTTTGCAAAGCAAACCCTGAACCAACCCGGATTCCGGCAGTGGAAGGAAAAGCCAGGAGAGACATTGAGCTTGACTTCATTGATGATGACTTTCCATAGAGATATTTCTGCTTCATCTGTCTGCTCTTCAAGGAGTTCGTGCAAGTCCATCCATAGAAATAGCCCTGCATTGCTCTTCAAACAACGAATGCCTATTTCTCCAAGTTCCGATGTGAAGAGCTTGTACCTTGCAGCCAATCTTCCAGCACTCTCTGAGATAAATTTGTCCACAAACTCATCATCTGACAGCATTGAAGCTATCAAATGCTGTGTTTGTGAAGATACAAGTCCAAAGCTGGACATTTTCCTAGCACAACTCACCACTGTATCATTGTATGAGTAAATGATACCAACTCTAAATCCAGGGAACCCCAAATCCTTTGAAAGACTGTAGACAACATGTATGAGATTCTTGTTGCATTCAACGTTAATGTCCTCTTCAATTATCTCAGAAATGCTGGTGAAATCAGGCTGTCCTGCGAAAACTGTAGCGGCATAAATCTCATCACAGATCAAATGGATGTTCTTCTCATTGATGAAGCTCACTAGACTCCTTAGTGTGTCTCTATCCAAGAAAGTCCCTAGTGGGTTTGATGGGTTGGTGATCAGCAGACCCTTTATTCTAATGTTGTCTTCCAGAGCCTTTTCATATGCAGTTTCCAGGGCTTGTCTGGTGATCTTGAAATCATTAGAGCTATCACATACAACCGGAACAAGTTGGACTCCTGTTCTCCATCTCAAATCTCTGTCAAATCTGCAATATATTGAAAAAATAAATTGAGTACACAAAGCTAGCTAATATGCTAAACAAAAATTAATGATTCTTGTATACTTAAACTTGCTTTATTATATGGTAATTATGATGTACAGTGTCTTTTACGCAATCGTGCCATGTGGCATGATCACAAGCTAGATGTTTGCACATCTTGATGCATGACAGACTCTCTTGTTTTCCAGACAGTGTTTGGACAGTAGCTAATTGGCCTGATATGAGAAATAGGTGACCCATGATTCTACATGTTGCTATTAGTATTGTCATTTTGAGGAACATGGGTCCGCAGCATCCTAAAGTATTCAATTATCGTGCAGGTCTACACTTGAGTTTTAACTCTCCTCTTCTTATTCAAGAGAATCTTTGCACTGTTGATCACTCCAAAGAGCAAATCGTGTGCACGTACCCCACCACTAATACAAGTCGGTCGATGTGACATTGGAAAAGACTTTTGATCATGAGTAGCTAATTAAATATAGTGTTTGACCAAATCCGGACCAACTGAATCCAAATTCTTATCTTAATTATTGCTAATTTCTAGTCTCTCTTACTTTCTTCCTTTATGTGCGTGGTCGGAGGAAAAAGCACAGACTTGATTCATTGTATGTATGTAGAACTTTCGAGAAAAAAATTTCAATTCCAATTCAAAACCACCCTCTAAAACCATATTAAAAAACAACCACACAAACAGAATTTGATATCTTTTTCTTATCTTTGATGGATATATAGTGTTTAGTATCATAAATCTAGTAAAAAAAAATCATCTGGGAAAATGATATATTACCCTGGATAATAAGGAGTAGGTACTAAAAATGCATCCCCAGGATCTGCCAAGCAAAAGGCGATAGTCTCATGAGCTCCGGTGGCTCCACCACTCATGACAATGCGGTCAGGGTTGAATGTAGCTTTGTTGCCTCTCACTCTCCCCATAAAATTTGCCACAGCCTGTAAAATAAACAACGAGGACCATAAATATACAAGATCTATGTAGTAATCAAACAAGTCCCTAGCTAACATCAATATACAGATAAATTAATATTAGCAAAACATATGTGTATATGTTGCATACATGTCTAAATTCTGGCAAGCCGTGATAGTCCTGGAAGATAGCTACGTCCCGGAAGTCATTTACACCTTCAGGAGTACAAATAGAGGCTTTTGGGTTGTTTAAGAGCCACTCTTGAACCAAATCACAGCAAAGCTGCATGCATTTGCAATCAAAAACCACGTTAGTTGATAAAGCGTTATCGAAACAGTATATGACAAAGAATGTTATATGTTATCAATTCAGTTAATTAATTACCTGGTTTTCGGCCAAACCCATCTGGATGACTCCTCCAGGATTGTCAGTGGCATGATATGGATCGTTTTCGTATGCCTTCCAGCCATCAAAATACGGTGATTTCTCGCCGTGTTCATCGCTTGTTGCCATCTTTGACAACAATTGTTTTTCGTTGTTGCTCAACATGGACACCATCTTTGTGTTTCTAAAAGGTTTTGAATGTATTATATTAACTCACTGAGAGAAGTGTAGAGATATATACAGAGACAGAGAAGATTGGCTTTTTGTTGTGGTGGTGTTGTAATCACTTGCGTCACACGGTCTTTATACAGGCATATATAAGTGAACAAACACGAATAATATTGTAGGTTGAGTGGAGATATGCAGATCCTAGCTATTTATAATAGTTGTCTTTGCATATTATGAGGTCCTGTTCTAATAAAAAAAATTGAAAAGTTCCAAAGAGAAATTTCCTTGAAATCCAAGAGGGCCTTTCTTTGAAAACACTAGTGGGTCATGGTGGACTTGTGGAAAATGTTAAAAATGTATTTACTGATGGTGTTTGGTGGAAGTAGGGAAGCAAATTCAATTTTTATTTTTATTTTTATCATTGGAGCCTTATCTGGATTCAACTGATTGATTGTATTACATTGAGATTTCTTCTTTGACAAGTTGTAAAGGGATACCAATCTGCTGGAAAGTTGTTTAACCTAAGCAAGTGTTGGTATTGCTGTTATGAAAATTTCACACAACGCCATCAATATTGAAAATATCCCATATGGTTGGTTATGTATCCTAGTAATTATATGGATATGACATGCTCACCCATGAGTAGAGTAAAGTGAAGATCCAAACAATGGATGCACACTACACTCCCTCACCGTCTTGTTAGGTGTAGACTGAATAAGAGTATTTGAGATAAAAGATTTGATACCTTCGAATGCTCATATACTACATTAATGACTATTAAATCTAAAAACTTAAAGTTATGAGGTAAGAGTTTAAAGATAGTACTGACTCATAATTTCATAAGTTAATAATAATAATTACTAACAATTTTATATCTAACAAATCTAATTTATAAATACGAGTACGCGATATATCTGTCCCACTTAAAATCTATTTTATATCCAAAGGCTAATACTTCCTGTGGGCTCCCCTGGGGTGTTAATGGAAGGGTAACTTACAAATAGACTTTATGTGTGTCAAATTGACTCAACTTCACAGTTGTGACAGACTTGGAAATAGCACAGCAAGTTTTTCTAAATTTACACGCTTGCCCATCCAGGTCAACGGAGTAGGCTTTTCAACTTCTTGGGGCACAAGCACATTCAATGAAGGTCTTGGTAATGCAGTGTGGACGATTTGTAATGGAATGGACTATGCATCTCCAATTGCGATTGTGCCACATGGCAAGAATGACCGCGTTTTGCAATCGCAACGGCTTGTATATACAACCTACTTCATGGTATACTCTGACCCTGTAGTGGTCCTGACCTGGAACTGGCCCCATTTTATTAATGTAGCTGAATTACTGAAGCAATTTGGATTGGAATGGCACAGTCGTCAGACTGGCATTGTCATTGGCTGCATCATTTCTGTATTTTCAACTAATGTCCTAATTCATTTCTGTTCTTATCAAGTTTCTAAATATGTTATAATCTATTAGTATCATTGTCGATGTATATTTTTATAATTTATTTTCACTTTGATTAGATTTTTAATTTATAATTAATTATATATGCATAAGTTACGAGAAAATAAAAATTCATATCAACGGATAAACGAAGTAACTTAGATTTTATTTCAAAAACATAAGTAAAAGATGATCCAATAAAATGATTTAGGTTTTATTCCAAAAATTTGGGTGGCAAGAAGGGTCTTTTAAATGAGATTTTCATGGTCTAACTATAAATTTTGAAGCCTTCATAGGTGTCCAATTTGACCCGCCGTTAGTAAATTAATCTTCCATTTTTACTTGGAAGTTACATATGTTTGTCAAAAGTCATACACCAGAATGTCTTTACACGTAAGCACGATTTTTACTTGGAAGTTACATATGTTTGTCAAAAGTCATACACCAGAATGTCTTTACACGTGAGCACGCGCTGAAACTTCTAATAGGTTGCACAATCTCACTCAAAACTGCAATCTTAGAAAAATGTTTAAGTCGGTGACGAACTGACTTCTCTATTTGAACTGGTCCAACCTAGATTGACTTTTTGTGAGTTCCAAAAAACTCCAACTATGTAGAGTCAAAGAGTAATTCAAATTTGGATGTTACAAGTAAAATACATGGAAAATAAATGGTGGAAAAGAAGTGGATTTGCGCTGCATTTTCTGACTGTCAAAGAGCTCAAAGAAAATAAAATGGGATTACTCTTCCTTTTGTAAGATTAAGAAAACAATCTTTAGAGAATAAATCAAATGGCATTTTTTAAGTTTTAAGTATTTTAATCTAACATGATTTTGAAGATCTTATGAGCAAGGAATTGAAGATTTTAAAAATGAAAAACATGTTTTTGTTTTCTAAGAACAATTTTCTGTAACAGGTGTTTTGCCCAACTATTGATTCAATGAACATGTGGCCAGTGATGGACGGAGAATCATTCAAAGTTTATGTTGAACTTGGCAGAGTTTTGTGTTTGATGGCATGGGGGACCGTTCAAAAGTTGCAGCAGCAATAGATGCACATATTAAAAAGGTTGAAAACGTGAAAGCAGACATGCACATTTTTATGCAAAATAAATATTTTGGTGTTTTATTCATTATATGACTAATAACAAGACATTTGAATTCAAATTTGGACAAACAGCTATTGTTGCTGTCATGCTTATTACCTTAAATTCTTTTTTAATCAAACAACATTGTTTGTGTGAACCAAGCGATTCACTCTGTGCGCAGTGTACAACAACAATTATATGCCGCTGTCCACAAACTTTGCATTGTTCTCTACTTCGCGCTTTTATTTCTTCATAAGGAGGACCACAGTGTGAGCTGCAATACTCCGATTTTCACCAAGGCTATCGACCTTCTCGTGGGTTTTTGCTTTCAAATTTAAAACAGAGGGGTCGGTCCCTAGCAGCTCAGACAAGTTGGCCTTGATTGCCTCCTTGTGTGGGCTCAGTTTTGGTCTTTGGAGAATCAATGTGGCATCCAAGTTGCCAATCTCGTAGCCAGCTTCATGCATGAGTCTCACCTGAAATGGATCACATCACAGCTCGATCAGCCTTTTTTAGTAATTGAGCTGCCAAGGATGGATTATGGTTATTTACGATTTACGAAAGACAATCTCTTTAAAATAAAGAAACGACAATGCATGATGCATGATTGAAAAAGAAAGATGACTTCAAAATAAATTTTGTCTACCAAGTTGTGAGTTGCACATGCATAACTTTGGATCTTGTCATAGTTCCAGTTAAATTTTGAGCTGGGAATCATATTTCTATCGAGTAGATTCCTTTGTGATACCATATTGATAAAAGGAAAATTCAACAAGCGAATTCCACTCAATAATGAATTTGTAGTCTGCTATGATCAAAGATCCTAGTTTGGTGGGCTTGGGTTGCATTTTCTCTTGCACGAAAACAAGCAATGACCTACATCCAAGTTCTTTATATTTCCAATTAGATCCAAACCCAAATTTTGTCCTCGTCTGTTTTGCATGTTCCATCTAGTAATCTCAGAATAAATTTAAACACAGTATTGTCAAAGCCAACAAAACCCACACCAGCAATATAAATTTGGCTTGAAATCATCTAGTTAAATTTTTAAGAACGCCTCACAGATCACTAAAAACAAGATTGATTATGGCAGGTGCTAACAAAGAAAAGGAAAAAACCTTTTCTATTACATGCCTGAACCAGACACCACTCTTTACATCATAGGTTAACATAATACACATACATAACAAACCACATAAGAATAGAATGCCTAAAGTACGTAAGGAATGAGAAAATTTCTGTGCAAGTAGAACAGGCCTACTTAGACTGACAATCAGATGAAGCTACAATGGCCTAATAGCATTTTATAAGTCATATTTTTCAACCTTTGCCACTGCTAAATGTCACCATGCCCTAATATTGCAGTCAAACTCTGTTTCTCACATTCAAATATAACATTCAAACCTTCCTCTTATTATGCACAATGGCACTATTATAAAACCATATCAAGTTTTAATAAAGCAAACAGGCACCATAATATTTAAGCCAAAAAGTCTTTTTCATTTCTTCCAAAAAGTTCCTTTCAATTTTTCCCTATCAACTCCATAACAAGATTTCAAGGCTCAAGCTATAGATTTTCCATTTCTACGCTTACACACACACACACACACACAAATTTTTAGCTACAAAGTGAAGTAAACGAGCATGCTAAAATGGAACTTACAGCTTCTTTGATGAAAACAGAGGACGGTGCACCCTTCCACTTGGGATCAGAATCAGGAAATATCTGACCAATATCAGGAAGCCCCAACGCACCCAAAATTGCATCCACAACACAGTGAAGCAAAACATCACCTAAACAAACAATGAAACAAAATTAGAAGAATTCAACTTGATACATTAGAAAAAACAACCCCTAAAGTACTTTGACAAAATGACCATATTTGAGATTCGTCAAGTTATATTAAACCACTGATAATTGAAAACCTCAGTACTAAAGTCTATTGTTGCCATTTCCTACAATATCCCAACATATAATCTTTTGGCCTGAACTCGAAGCAAGTTTGAAAAAGACTTGGTTTGCAACATACTCTATAAGCCCACATTTCGTTTCAAATAAAATTTAGACATATCACGTTCAAATTTTGATTTTTGACAGTTGTTCGTGTGCTCAAAGCCATGGATGCTTATATAGGGCTTCTTTGGGATGACTTTTGGAAGCCACTTTTGGCTTCTTGAGCCCAAAAGCCATTTTGGGAGCTGTTTGGACCGAAATTGAAAAATGAGCTTTTATCGTTCAAAAGCCTTTTGGAATGAAGCCAGCCCTTATTGCTTTTGAAAAAAGAGCTTCCGCTTCTCTTCTTCCATCGGCAAAAGTCAAAAGCAAAAACTATCTCAAACGAGCCTATAATGCGCTTGATTGTGTTGTTGATGTGGTAAACAGTAATGTCCAAACATTATTTGTTTTTTATGTGTTTCGGATGATAAAGATGTACGCACATAAGAATTTCCACAATGTGTTACAATTCTAATATGAATGTTAAATACCATAATTTTGTAGCTCAAATTATGTGTTCTAAAATGACTAAAAATTATTCAAATAAATTGTGCAATAAAATCGAAAGCAAACAAAACGAAAAGAAGAAAACTTGAGCCAACCCGAAATTTGAAAGATAGACACGAAATTGAAAGCTTAAAAATCCAGAATTGAAACCCCTAATCAAAATAATCAAATCTAGAGTGTGATAGGTTTGGGTACCGTCAGAGTGGGCCTCGCAGCCTCTGTCGTGGGGGATGTTGATGCCACCGATGATCAGAGGGTAGCCAGGCTCCAATCTGTGAAGATCGAACCCATGCCCCACGCGAAACGGGAGAAGTTTGGATCTGGACGGTTGAGAGGCGGCTGATGACTCACTAACTTCGACAGACGAAGCGGTTGCTGGAGCAGCTGAAACAGAGAGTGTTGTTATTGTGTGATTTGTTGTGCGAAGAGACAAGGTACGAGGTTTCAGAGAAGAACGAGGAGGAAGAAGAGAGAGGGGGTTGTTGGTAATTTTGGTGGACAGTGGAGAGGAGGTGCACAAGTGAGTGGCCATTATTTTATTAGTCAACCAGAGAGCGTCCCGGTTTTTTGCAGGCGCGAATCCGTTTGTCAACCGTCAAGTGTTTTTAGTTGATGGTTCTGCTTTGATGCTGGAAATGTGGACTTCGTTTCGCGGATTTGGTCAAGCTTTTACGACGTCGTTTTGGTTTTATTTTTATTTGTTTATTTATGTTTTTGAAGAAATTAACTTTTATTTATTTGTTATTATTATTTTTTGAACATCCATAGCTTATGGGTTCAATGACTTTTGGGACCTACCGAAATATATCACCTATAGCGTAATCCGTATGACTACTCTCACAATTAGAAAAGAACAACTCCTATCAAGAGGATATTCATAACTTACATTTTGGTTATATTTGGAACATAAGATTTGATGTGAGTTTGAGATTCATTCAAATATCCTAAATTTTCGAAACCTATGTTTAGAAAGTAATGGATGAGATTTCAAATTCAATCCTAAACTCTTTCAAACCCTCCTTTTTTGGGATTGCTTATTTTTAAACAAAATGATAGGATTTAATAGGTTTAAGAATGGGCATTCTATCCCTATTTTTTTAATTAATTTTATTCCAATTTAATTTTAACCTGCATCAAATATAATATAGTATAATTTTAATTTCATCCCAAGTTCTATAAAATATGGAACAGTAATTTTTCAATCCAATCAAATTCATTCCAATATAATCTAATTCAATTCAATTCATTCCAATCTAACCCAATCCAATCAATTTTATTTCAATTTTGAGTGTCAAACGTAATTTTTATGTTTTAAAATATAAGGATGAAACTTGATCCCTTAATCTATTCGGGTCAAGCTAACTTTTAGCACACTCTAGATAAAATTATTGTATAATTAGTTAATTGCACCCTCTAGGCAAGATTATTGTATAATTAGTTAATTGCCCACTCTAGATAAGATTATTGTATAATTAGTTCATTATCCTAAAGTAATTATGGTAAATCCATATTTTTTAGCAATTGACTGGTGAGTGTCCAAACTATTTACCTAAATTCAAAACCAAATTATATGGCATGAATTGTAATTACAATATAAATTATAAAATTGTATTAATTCATGTCATTTTTTTTGTTTGCATAAATTTGGATAATTTGGCCTAACCCAACACATACAAATGGTATATTCCATAGTAATTCAAGTGGTTGTGTAATTTCTTATCCATTAAATTGATAGGGATTCAAATCTCATAATTCATATTTTACAAACATGTATAAAAAGTTTTAGAGTAATAATTAATATTAATAAATCTCGATAGACTAATGATGACAAGACCTTCCCAAACTACTATTTTGAGTTCGAAAAGATCTTATGATGTATTTAAAAACTAGTATACGATTCTAAACTTTCTAATAGAAATCATTTGGAAATTTAACAATACATAAGGCGGTTTAATAAAAATTTCGATAATATAACTATTATTTAACTAATAATTTCATCCTGTAATAATCAAAATAAATACTTCTAAAATATTTCAAATATGAGTAATATCATATAAAATATATAAAACAAATTTGATTTCATATGGAAAATAACTATAAAGTAGGTTGATATCATTTTCAAATCGGGAAATCAAAACATAAGCAACATTGAAGAGAAATTAAAAATTTTACAACATTAAAGTAATAAGTATGTACACAAAATCTAGATGTCATGTAATAAATAAAATATATAATATACAATATTAAAATATTATTTCTCAGTGTCATGTGATTGAGTGACTCATCTCTTTCTATCTGGAGATTTATTTTGAGACCTAATAATTATCTGGGAAATGTTTTAAAAATATAAAAGGATAAACACTGATGTCCAGTGAGTGGATATACTTTCAAAAAGTAAATAATCATTTTCAATAATAATTAACATATATAACATAAGGTTGATAATAAATAAAATCTCAATGATTCATATTTAATCGTATCTAAAAATAATACTTGTTGTGGGTATTTTCAGTAATGCCTACATAACCTGATAAAAGCCCAACTAATTGGCTCATCTGGTTTAGGCCCAATTTCATATTCGAGGAAACCGTCGTCCTAAGATAAGGTCCGCATAGTGCATTTTACTCAAGTATCTATAGCGAAGTGAAACCCCAGCGAAGTGAAACGGACATACAATATCATCAAGCGTAGTGGGAAGTCCGCACTGCCCACTTCGCGGAGCTGAGTCCATTCCATATCCATCCAGACCTGCCTATGAGAAGCTGAGGTCGCCGATCAGTTCTCTCAATCTTTCTATACTCCAGTTCGCCTGGAGCCTTCACTTCGCTCACTACTATACCAGACCATGCCAGATCATCACTTAACTTGCCTTGCACGTCAAGTTTGTCAGAAATTACTGTTCAAATTACAGATCACCACACTTAATCCGCGTAGGTTAGTCATGTAGATCTTCCACCTGTCCCTTACATTTAATGTAATCCGGCTGCATTAATTGGGAGTCAGGTTCATTAACTACTGTAATCATTCTAGTTTAACGCATTGAATATCGCTGTAGCACTTCTCCTTTTATAAATAGGGGAAACTCTTCTTTGTAACATAAGAGCAAAATACTTAGTGAAAAACTGGCTGTTATTCTATCCAGATATTGAGAGAATAAACAGTGGATGTAGGCAAGCTTAGCCGAACCATTTAAACATCTCACTGTCTTGCATTCTAGCTTTACCATCTTTACTCTTATTACTCTTTACATGTTGCACGTGTCGTTCATGCAGTATTGAGTCTGAAAGAACTTAGTTGACCAATTTCATACGTCAACAATACTAAAATTATATCTCATGTTATGATAAAATATGAATATTTGCATGACTTATTTCTGTTTGCTAATAAAAGCTCGATTTATATCAATTTAATACCCAGATAAATCTATTATATACGGTGGAGATACTCAACACATGCAGAGTTAGAGATAACATCTGTCATACACATGCTGAGTGACTCAATGACTCCCCCAAATACCTGTCATATACATGCTGGACGACTTTCTAGGATTTACATATGTAAAACCTACTTGACCGTTAGAGCAATAGGTACAATCCTAGTGTTCTAAAATCTCATTTCATTAGTTTCTTAACCCACATTTATATGCAAATTTGTAATATTCGATTTGTACATAAAAATATAATTATCAATAGTAAATATTCTAAAATCAAATCATAAATCATAATACATAATTAATAAATCAATTAACTAATTAAATAATTTTCTTCTGGTAACAATTAAATAAATAAAATCTAAAATTTAAATAATTTAAAACAACTCAATTCAATTGAAATAAGCAATTTAAGAACTTAATTATTTAACAATTAATTCATTTATAATAATCCATAAATAACCAAATCTAAAAATATAGATAACTATGAACAATTAATTCAATTTAAACAAAAATAATCTACTTACAAATTTGGTGTCAAGCTCTAATTGGAACCACTAGCACCTAAATTATCTTTGAGTTATTTTCTATCTAAAAATAACACAAAAACCATTTTAGAATCTATATGTCATGGGTATTTTTGGATTCCTCAAATGGGCTGGCAAAAGCCCATATAAATGGTGGCCCAAATCACCATAGGCCCGTGAGAGGTACTGTGTATCAGGTCGCGAGATCGAGCTCGAGCAAGACAATTACAGGTTCACCTGCTATGATGATAGCGACGTCAAGGTCGCTAGACCGTTGCAGCGATGTCAAGGTCGCCAGATCGTTGCTGAGTCCAGATCGTCATGACGCAGTTTCAGCCCGTTCTCTACTTCAGTTCGCCCAGTATCAGTGTAAGACAGTAAGATGGCGTGTCTTGCACGGTAAGCAAGGTTATCTCACCTAATTGCAGCTTAATTTCCGGAAGTCTCACCAAACCAGCATGGGCTTGCAGTCGGCCCACGTTTTGCCAGAGTTGACATGTCAGAAGTCAGAAGCATTTAAAGCTCTCCAGTAGCATTTATTACGACAAGATCAGTCCTTTTTGTCCGTTTGTTCTCTTTGTAGCCTCTTCTCCTCTATAAATAGAGAGAGGCATTTATTGTAAAGGGATCCGGAAATTGAGAGTTTTGAGAGGCTGTTACTCTGTAAAAACGTAGGGAGAGCAACCATTTTGTGAGAGATCAACAGTAATAACAGAACAAGTAGACGTAGGCCCTTCCAAATCGGGCCAAACCACTCCAAATCTCCTGTGTTCTTTCTTCTTTCTTCTTTCTTCTTCTCTTCTTCGCCATTATTCGGCCTGTTCATTGCAGGTCTCCTTATCAGCGCGGCATTGGGCTCAAGAATCTGGTTGGCTGGTTTACCACGTTGACACTATATAAAAATAAAAAATTAAAAAAAATCAAAAAATTAAACTTGGAATTGAATTTATTGCACACTAAATCAACCTAAAAATCAACTCCAATTATTTCTTATTTTCTTTGTTTTTTATTTTCTTCTTCTTTTTCAGCTTGTTATTTTTTTGTCTTTTTGTTTTGTTATGTGGTTTGGTTTTATGTGTTTGATTTGCTTCTTTTTGAAGATATATATATACTATATCACCTTAATTATTGATCTCCTATATATTAAAAAAATAATAATAATAACAAAAGCAGAAACAAAACCACTCCCACGCTAATACTTTCCCCTTTTTTTAATAAAAAAATTCATCATTTTCTTTCACAACCACTCCACTCTCATTTGTCTATTATTAGTTTTTTAATTTTTCTTTTTTTCAATTTTTCATGTATACGACCACCCGTATTTATCATTTATAAATTTACATTTTACACCCTACCTTTTGCTATGATTTTTTTATTCATACCCAATTTTTTTAATTTCTTTTAAAAAGGTCCACCAAGAGGATTTTTATCCATAAACTTCTTTATTTCTAAAACTTGAACCAAACCAAATTAATAACAATAAATTATATTTCAATTAATCTCTTAGATCCACTTTATTTTGGGACCTTACATATCACTTGTTTGATATTTAACAAAACAAACATGTGAAAATGACTAAAATACAATCTAGTGTCAGGAGTATTGACGAAAATGGACTGTATCCTATGTTTGTGGATTTTGATTCCTTGAAAAGGATTTTATTTGGTTTTTTTAATACAAAATTAAGTGCTGCAACAAACACATTAGCCTCATTCAACATAGCACACAAATCAGCTCTGTAAGATAAAGCACAGTTTGCAAACATCCATCTTGCACCTTGCTCCTTATAAGGATCAACCGGGGAAGTTTTGATTGGTACACATAATGTACAAGTCTAGCTCAATAGAATAAAGATTGAGCAGGTGATTCGCGGCAGTGTTACAACAAATGGACTCATAATTGACATGTTCGAGATATATTTACATGTACCGGTAGTGATTCTTTGACTTCCAAGGCAAAAAAGATTTAGTAGGGGATAGAAGGCTTCAGTTGTTTGGATCCATGCTCTGGTGTTAGATGTTCAGAGGCAGCTCTCTTTGGCCTCAACTGCAACAAGCAGACGCAACAAGAAGAAAAGTGTCTGAAAACTCTCTTTTGCTATTTAATATTATACGATGACATGAGAAAAATCAGAAATCGATTGCTTACCTTCTCTTTGGCATGCTGATATATGTTTCTTACAAGAATATTTTTGGCATCAGTAGTAATCACTGCCAAAATGGGTTGTATAAATGTCAGTTAGATCTAATGAATTTGTCACCATATTGTGATCACTGAGTAAAAATGCAATAACAGAGAACAAGAAAGTTCTGAAAAGTAAAGTCATCCCAGAAAGAGCATATGAGATCCATAGTGAAAACACAAATCTTTTATCTTGTACTCCATTAATAACTGCATCAAAATTTAAAACAAGAATATCTATAGCTATGCAAACAAAGATCATCTTGGCTTTGCAATTACAAAATGTTCATCAAATCTTGTTTCTGGGGTATAGATTTTTTTAGCTCAAGATTGAAGTCAATGAGCAAGTCCTTTGAGGGACTAACATATTGTAGTTAGTCCTAGACCAAGATCATGCCCACTCCATGACAGCATTCAGGTGAGGACAAAACTAGATCTAAGCAAAGATGAAGTGTTCCACTTGGAACAGCAACTAACAATTCTTTGTATACTTTTGCCTGTTTTAGATTTGAACTTTAGGAAGCCATTTTAGCCTAAGGTTTTTTTCCTACCCAGTTCCAGTATACTGAAGTTGCCGTTCTCTATGAACTTTTAATATCTACAAGTTAATGAAGACATTCATAAACGAAATAGCTAAGGTACCAGAGAGGCAAGGAGTAACATACAAGGACTATATTTTCCAGTGTTTCCAAAAAACCAAAGGGACATATCCATATAGAATATGTACTATATATTAAATATTAAATAGTACAATTAACTCAAAATAATAATAATAATAATAATTAGTATAAAGATTAATGGATTCAGCACTCAAGGAAATGCTGGCATTGCATCTAGACAAACGAGTCCTCCAATTAAAGAACACAAACTAAAGCAAAGCAGCACAACTTTACACATTGAAAGATATGTCACAAAAATGTAAAAACCATGTATCACATCAACAAGTGATATGATGAACTGTAATAGCATCAACTAAACGTTACCAATTTAAAGCTATAGACAAATGATTCGAAAAGCCAAACCACTTTAGAGCTATAGACAAATGATTCAAAAAGCAGATGATACCACATCTTTACACATGGCAGAAGTAAATATAAAAAAAATAGCAAGGAGATACAAAGATGTTAGCATTACCTTGATCTGGTGGTGGAAGAGTACGGCTATGGGTAGGACGATAGGTAGCGGGTGTCATTTTCTAAGCAAAAAATAAATGCAAAGCATTAATTTAAGCAAGGAGAACTCATTAATATCACTGACAACATTACGAAGGCATTTAAGCTCTTCAGATAGTCAGCAAGATAAGAATTTATATGAAACATATATAGATTGGTCAGCAAACCCAAAGACAGATATTAGTCTACCATATATATTTTAGTTCTTCACTTAAGTCCACAGGGGAAAACATAAAACTGCATCCAACATTAGTGCAGCCTACATTCTGGAGCTGGAAAGCAATTGGTCATGGCACAAAACTGAAGAATACAAATGCACATAATAATGTGGTTAAATACCTCCATATTTCACTCAATTTAACCCTTTTCTGTCCTCCCAAACCAAATTTCCTACTAATATTTTACCCAATAATCATACTTTGACGGTGCAACCATCATCTCCAAGCAAACATGAAACTAAAAGGGTAAGTGTCAATATTAGGACAAGAAAGTTAATCTTCTCTCCTCGATCTTGCCAACAGTTGATATACATTGAAGTTACAACGCTCTGCCCCAGTCTCTCTTAGGAATATCCACAATCAAATTCTTTCCTGAGATACTGACCCTCTTGACAGTAGCAACACAAAATCTTACCTCAACCAAATTAAAACAACATATGAATAGCATCATAACAAAGCTCACAGATAGCAACTATGTTCATTAATAAATGTACATTTAATCATTTAAAAATTATAATAGAAATGGAGAAGCACTTACAAACAACAAAACAAAAACAAAAAACTAGAAATTTATTTTTTTCCGCACCATGGAAGTGGGCAGCGCCATCAATTAGCAAACAACAAGAGGTCTAACTCATCCTGTCATGTCTTTCATATTTAACCCTAGAAGCAGCCATTAAACATATTAAAGTCTGCTGGGAGCTATTCCCAGTGACTTGCTAACCAGTAAGTATGCCGGATTAGCTTACCAATTGACATGCTTTATTTGACCTCTCCAATTTCTGCTGAAAAGCTCACACGTACTAGAGACTCCAAACTTCAGTTTAGAGTTGTCTTGAAGCTTCATGTATTACCACTAGATCCATCAACCAGACCATGCATTATCTAAACAAACTCTCAAATTCTATAAAGATCCCCTACAACTTCCTACAAAGTGAGCCTGAATCAATATTCCAACCATTCGAGTTTCAAGGTTAAAGCTACAAATCAGACGCCATACCTAAGCTACTCAACTAAAACATACTGCAGCTTTTCTTGCAATATAAGATTTATTCATACACCTTCAAAGCTACAATTAGAGCCAATGTATACAACTATTACTGTAATTAAGCTAGTTTTAATCCGAATCCATTATCTGAAGCCTAGATGTATCACAATATGTATATTAAAAAAAAAAAAGGAACATAAAACATGTAATACACAAACATCACACCAATTACTAGATCATCAAACCGCCACAATGTAATGTTAATAAGCCAAGGTGACTCATTACAAAAAATTCTCAAACAAGAACATAATTATACTCCAGTAACATGTTATAAAACATCATACACATAACCTAATCTAAAACTACTAGGGTATCAACAAAATTGGTGACAAACCATCAAAGTAACGCAATATACTATTCACATAACGTGAAAGCTTGAAAACAAAAGTATCAAATTCTAAATTTGATTCAGCTAATGGGGTACGTACAGATGGATTGGAAGGATCAGAGGGTCGGAGTTGGCTGAAGTTGTGAGGGTCGAATGAGGGCAAGTCACCGAGCATAGACCCCATTTGCAGATGCTGGTTGTTTTTATTTTTTTTCAATTTTTTGTGCACCCTAATCTCCGAAGCCAGCCACCAGAGAGACGGATAGCTCAAAATGCCACGCTGCGCGTGCGCCTGCACGAATCTAGAATTAACTTCACAAGGATGCATGGCAGATATGTATATATAGGACAATCTCGTGTGTCTACTGGGCCCGTTCACGTCCCATCGCACGTTTCTGTTTCATTACAATTTGGATTTTTTTTGTCTACAGTAATACTAATTAGTCTTAAATTTAATTATGTGTCCAAATGGGCCGGATAGTTGAATTCTGGACTTTATTCGATTCACTTCCATAACCTTGTGGGTGAATTCTTCCGTTACATGAGCCGAATCGTGGGTTGTAATGCAGGTGAGTAGTTTATTTTCCTTTTATTGGGTGAAACTTCATTGCAGTCCTTGAAGTTTTAACAAATATCAATTTTTTAGAGCATGGTTATAGAAACAACTCTTTTCATCCTTAATTTTTCTAAAATTTTTCAAAATAGTCCCATCCGTAGATCAATTGATAGTCAAACCAAATAGAAAAATGAAAAATACTCAATTACACTCATCATCCAAAATGACCATTTTACTCCTAATAAAATCAAAATGTTAAATATCATTTTACGAATAAAAAGTTCACATATGCATAATAATATAATTATTTTTTCAAATGATTATTGTTTTCTTTTAAATTAAACAATTATTTTTTTTTTAAAAAAAACCCTTAAAAAAATGATGACAAAATTTGACAATAAAACTCAACTTTGACATATCATTCTCTCTCTCACTCCTCCATCCCTCTTTCTCTCGTCTCCTTCCAGTGTCACCTCTATCGCCATCAACGAGCTTGACAATCGTTGTCGAAAACCCATCAGCAGCAACAACCTCCATCTCTTTCTTTCTCTCTCATTTCCTTCAATTTTTTTTTATTGATATTGTGGTCTGGTTCTGGGTTCGATCAAACTCATAACTTTTATCTCTCTCCGATTCTGGGTTCAATGGAACCTAAAACCTCAAGTTCTGGGATCGATTAAACCCAGATGAAATCTTTGAGTTCATCCAACCCAATAACTCCTTTGTTTTATTTATTTATTATTTTTTTGAAATAACTTTGATTTTTTTTTTTAAATAAACCGCTGGTTCTTCATATTGTTGATGATGTATTTGTTTGAGAAAATGATGATGTTGTGATGATGTTGTGACATTGTTGATGATGTTGAAACTGTGAGAGATGATGTTAATGAACTGAGTTGGAATTAGTTTGATGTGTTGAAGATGATGGAGATCCAATATCTCCATTTTTTTTTTTTTTTTTTAGCTTTTGTATAAAATTGATTTTAAGTATGTAATAAATTATTTAAATTAATTTTTATTTTTTAATGTTTAAAATTATAGTTATCCAAGTGTCATAATCTTAGCATCACATGAAAAGAGTATCTTACCCTTCCATCCCAAACAATTTGTCACCATTAACCATCAATTGATTGATAGTTTAAACTACTTTAAGGAATTTTTGAAAAGTTAGAGATGAAAATAATTATCTTAAAAAGTACTTTAAAAAAATTGATATTTTTCGAAACTTTAATGACTAAAAGTGAAGGGTTTTTTTTTTTTTTTTTTTGGGTAAGATCAAATATCTAGGTCACCTTATGTAGTTTTTCTTCTTTGTTGTAAAAGAAGATATTATGATAAATCTTTAATGAATTTGATGTCAACTCAATAAATGTTATCGTGTGAAAGGAATTGGGCCAACAAATGAATTTAAGTTTGAACTAAATTGGTATACAAATAACTTTATGTGAAAAAACACATGTTACACTGTTACATTGTCATATATTTTACATAACAATCATGAAACACTTATTGGTACTTGAAATTTGTTTAAGAATAAACTTTTGTACTAAAAAGTATTGATCATTTTGTTACTAACTTGCATACAATGCAATGTACCTTTAGGGTTTGAATTTTTTATCAAGCAACTATTTATAATTACAATTGCTTAATTGCCAATGAAAAATTTAATCCAACCAAAGGATATCTAAAATAGTTTGAATCTTTTGTTGAAATTTATTTCCTATTTTTAACAGACATCAGGTTACAAAAAAAAAAATTGAATTGAAAGTTATCACTGGGATAGACATTTAAGTTCACACGTATGTTGAAAAATTTAATCACATGTATGTCTATATATATATATTAAACATCCGTTGCTTGAAAGTTATTATTGGGATAGACATTTTAGATCTCTATTAAGATTGAGATTTGTGATGAGAAATTAAATAATACAAATCATCTTAATTCATTTATAAAAGAATAATGTTATACTTTTAAAAATTTGTCCAAAAATTTTATCAAATTGTTGTGGCAAGTTTATGTGTAGCTACCATATTAATTTTAAGATGATGTGTTAATAATGTGATAATTATATATAAGTTTATTACATTATTTGGACAATAAATTTAAACAAATTTGAACAAAGTCTTTAAGTAATCCATTACTCTAATCTCTTCTATTTCTCATCAATATAATATTTGAAATTTTAAAAGAAATAAAAAATAAGGGACACTAATGTATAAATTATAGAATATTTACAAAAACCTCCCCAGCAGTTTCGTAATTGGCAATTTTACTCCCTAAATTATAATGTGTTGGACTAAAGTACTTCTACGGCTACCATATAGCAAGCAAATACGACGAATTTCAACCAGGCCTAGGGTTTAGCAAAGCCCGGCCCAGTAAAAAGGTCCAGTTCCCTCTATATAACAAACCCAACGCCTTAAAATGAAATATTAGGGTTAGGGTTTTTGTGCTGCACCACACAGAAAACAGCCGCAGCTCGAAGAAAAGAGAGAGAGAGCGATAATGAAGACGATTCTGTCATCAGAGACAATGGACATCCCAGACGGAGTGAAGATCAAGATCAATGCGAAGGTCATCGAGGTGGAGGGACCCAGAGGCAAGCTGAGCCGTAACTTCAAGCACCTGAACCTCGACTTCCATCTGATGACCGACGAGTCCGGCAAGAAGAAGCTGAAGATCGACGCCTGGTTCGGCTCCCGCAAGACCAGCGCCGCCATCAGGACCGCCCTCAGCCACGTCGAGAACCTCATCACTGGCGTCACCAAGGGTTACCGCTACAAGATGAGGTTCGTCTACGCTCACTTTCCCATCAACGCCGCCATCAGCAACAGCAACAAGTCCATCGAGATCCGAAACTTTCTCGGCGAGAAGAGGGTACCTTCTCTATAAAATATATATATGTTTTTGATTTCAATATAAAATGATTTAGTTGGTACTTAGTTTAACTATTTTATACTGTTCTTGTGTGCACTTCAATATTGAGTGACAAATTTTGGCACTTTGTGGTTTCATTACATGTGTTTTGAAGAGCTCATTTTCAAGTAATAGCTATAAGTTGTTAGATTTTGTATGTAGCGTGCTAGAACATTATAGATTGACTGAGTGAGGAGTTGTTTGCTGTGACAAATCCAAAATTGATTTGATTTCAACATTTAGTTAAATTATAGAATTCAACGGGAACCATGTAGCGAATTATTTGTTTAGTAGAAAAGAGTAGTAGTAGGGATATTGTGTTCTGTATCATATCATTTAATCGGGGGGCGTGTCATCGTGGTGTCTAAATGTAGAGTCTATGTAAAATGAATCTACTTACCGTAAATGTTGTTTTGATTAATTAATTGGGGGCGTGTCATTGTGTTGGTGAAAACAGGTTCGTAAAGTGGATATGCTTGAAGGTGTGAGTATTGTCCGGTCTGAAAAGGTTAAGGATGAACTGGTATTGGACGGGAATGATATTGAACTCGTGTCTCGGTCTGCTGCTCTGATAAATCAGGTACTTGCCCATCTGTCTTCCTCCTTTTGTGTTTGCATACATGCTTGTGGTACATTCATTTGCAGAAACAAATGCCATTGATATATAATCATGTTCTGACTTCTTACCCTCTTTTTGAACAGAAATGCCATGTCAAGAACAAGGATATTAGGAAATTCCTTGACGGTATCTATGTCAGCGAGAAGGGCACAATAGTTGGAGAAGATTGATCAGATATTAAATTTATGTCATAGTAACTATATTTGAACTTGGGTTCATATTTTTGTTCCTGCTTTTTTCTCACTATGCGAACTTGTTTAGTGGTTTCCTGGAAGTTTTGGATTAGAGATTTTGATTTCTGTTGTCCTACCCTTTAATGGTTTTGTTGCATTATATTGTGGATTTTATAGTTCTACATCTTTCATTGTTTCTTATTGTTGATTTCTTTTGAGTTTTGAGTAAACTGTGATCGAAGGCAAGAAGTTGACATAAATGCATCATATTATGGCCAATTTGAAGGGTTGTATTGCCCTGATTAATATTCCTGCAGGTTGCTGATTCAATATTATTTAACTTTAGCATATCTGGTTCTGAGTTACTGCAACAATGTTGGTTGGGTGCTGTATTAGTGTTACAAACTTTTAAGTGAGTCGTGATCAATCAATAATCGATCAACTGTTTGGCTCAAATTATTCTTCTGCGATTAATAAAAAGAAATATATTTAATTTGAGATTGATTTAGCTGAGATTACAACTGTTAAAAGGATATGTGCTGTTTTAAGTTCTCTAATGATTGGCAATTGCCAGAGCATGATTGTTTTATGGTTAGGTGAGTTGGGTAGCAAAATGAGATGTAGTTCATATTTTAGGTTGTCTTGTAGATATTGTAAACAGTCTATACTCTTGATGGGAATAGTTATTGCAATCTTAATTGTATCAAATTTGATGTGCCAAACGTGACCAACGGGCTTTAAACGATAAGCAAACTACAACGATATTGGATTCTAGGTAAATTGTCTTGCATCCATTGATATGCAGTAGGATGCGTATTATCATTGAGCTGGTTAGAAAAAAGGTGGTAGTTTGGCTTCATAATACCTGTAATCTTTTCGGGTTATAGTATATAAACATAAATCTAAAATTTTTTATTTCACGGTCCCAATATCATTTATTCAATTTGCCATTTTCCACTATAAAATAGAAGGTAACTTAATTGTTTTACCATTTTTCACAATTTTATATTAAAAATAAATGAATATACGAATGTTAAACTATGAATTTAAAGCAAAATCTTAACTTTATACAACCTAATCTATTGTTTTAGAAATCTTATAGAAAATTACATTTATACAATAGTCTGATAGTTTATATATATGAATTATGTTAAATTTTTCTAAAAGTTTGTGTATGTTCATTTTTCTGCGACGTGATGATTGGAATTTCAATTTAAAGAAAAAAAAAAATCATTAGAAGTTGCCTAAACAAAATGACACCTACAATGTTTTGACGGTTGAAAAATAATTAAAATATCGTTTAAAACTAATAAAAAAACACATATTCATTAGAAAAAATAAATTTTATTTTTACTTTTAACCACTTTTATTCCTAAATTGTTTGGGTTATACCCAAATTTAAGCATTTGGTTTGCCTTGGCAATGTCATTTGCGGTCGGTAAAGACCGCCGACTCTCAGCGAACTCGCGCAACATATAATTACACGTAAGATAGAACTCTGACCGTCAGATTAAACGCAATCTTGAGAAAAGAGCACACCTTTTTATAGGCGATCGAATCACAACCGCCAAATAAATGCGTCCCACCGAACACAAAACCCCCTTAGAAACATCCAACAATTCCCTCTCTTCCTTTAGGTTTTTCGAGTCCGCCCTCTCAAAACCCTCCTCGACTTAAAAGAACGAAAAAACAACGGCTCTAGATCGCCGACGGCCGAGCACAGAAGAAGAGAAACCTCTCATGGCCGCACCCGAAGCCCCTCTCTGCTACGTCGGCGTCGCTCGACAGTCCGCCGCCTTCCGTCTCATGAAACAAATGGTACACTCCCTCTCCAAGACATTCGTGCTGTGTTTTCAATTTATATAATTTTTATTGAAAAAATCTGATCATCTGATGGTTGTTTTTGCAGGGATGGGAAGAAGGAGAGGGGCTAGGGAAGGACAAGCAAGGCATCAAAGGACACATCAGAGTCAAAAACAAGCAGGACAACACTGGTTTTTCTCTTTCTTTCTTTTTCTTTTTTATGATATTTTGTTGATTCGAATTTATGTTCAGTTTGTCGAGCACATGTAGGAAATGAACAAGAAATGTTTCGAAGATTGATTTAGTGGAAGTTTTATTATGTTTGGTTGCTGAGAAAATCGGTAGAGATAGGAAAAGACGCTTTCAAATAGCGTACTCAATTGAGTTTACGGATTATTCTTTTAAAAATTTGTATCAGGTGTTGGTCTAGAGAAGCCGAATCCTTGGGCGTTTGATACGGCGCAGTTTGATAGTATTCTTAAGAGATTGAAAGTGGTATGTTTTGATAGTTTGGTTGTTTTATGGTCTGGAGTGAGTTGTAGTTGGTTCAATTTGTGAACTTTTTATGTTTTTGGTTGGCAGCAAGGAGCGCGGAATGATGTCAAAGGTATAATGTGATGAAAAGATTGATTTTTATTTTTGGCACTTAATTGTACAAAAAATATGGAGTTTGAGGTGTTTTTTTGGTTTGTATTTAACAGTTGAGAAAGATGATGGTCGAGTAGACACTGAGATCAAAACATCTAACTGTGATGAGGATTCTGTTGTCAAGGCTACTCGACCACAAGGAAGGTTGGTGCTTTAATTGTATGTGATATGTGTATGTGTATTTTCTGTTGTCCATTCCCTGTTGTTCTACTTGTAATAAAACCATGTGGTTGTCTACATTCTTTTGTTTTTAGATATAAGAAGAGAGAGAGAGGGAAGCTTGTACATGGATATTCTTCAAACGATCTGGAAGGAATTCTTGTAAGTTTCTAGCCCCTGTTTTAACTTCTTCGGAATGAAATACATGTTAGTCTGTTTCTTAAGATGCACAATATGATGTATGTGGTTATAGTTTCTAAAATGTACTGAAGAATATTTTGACCTTCACTCCTTTTCTAGTTTTCCTATATGTCTGTGCTTTAATTTTAAATGCTTGTTTTGTTTTAGAAAGTACTTTTAGATTTAAAATGTAATTTTTTATATCTTGGTTTACATGATTTTTTGAAGGCTGAATATAACATTTGTTTTTATAACTGGCTGATCTTTTGTTGATTTTTTCTGACAGTTTTTTTTCTTGTAATATCCTCTAGATTGTATAAGTGATTTGTTGATTTTGGTCACTGCTTATTCACTTTGGAAAGCTGTACTATAGGTCAAAAAGGTTGAGGAGTCACCAGAGACAGATTCTTATGAAGATGGTGTGTTGGCGATAGAGGAAGCATCTGAGTGTCTAGATTTTATTGCTGGAGGTAATAATATTAATAGATAGACAGCAGTAAAGTTTCTATTTGCATTAATTGGAAAATTAAATTCAATTTTTACAGAAAGTTGATGTTTTATTTGATCTGTTTTGGACGTTGATGTTGTCCATTTTTAGCTGTTGGCTAAAAAAAAGGAATGAAAGAATGAAACAAATAAAGAAAATGGTATTTATTATTATTTGTTTGTTTTTTTTTGGAATAACCCTAGTCAATTGTTACAGGGAACAAAAAAGAAGATGTCTCTCCAGAATGGTGGGGTTATAAATATGGGTTTGTCTCAGGAGGTTATCTCGGGGCAAACTCTAGTAGAAAGAAATCACTCAAAACTGGAGATGCCAAAAAGAGTATTGAAAGGACTATGTTCTATGAAGATGACCAAGAGAATCTGTACAAACTTGTTCAAGTATGTTAACTTGCCAGGTTCATTTTCGTTTTTGGGAAATTTTTAGTATCCGTTGCCTCTTCAATAAGATGTCTTTGTAATTAAAATGATTGCAATTATCTGACCGTAGATGTGTGTTATAAATAGTCGAGGTGTTTCTTCTTTCTATATTTTTGAAAATGAGCGAACAAAATGTGGTGCGAGGTATAGCTGATATTATAATTCGTATGTAATTTGCTCCTGCGACTCTGCTTGTAAAGGATTGTTTCTTGAAGCAACTTGAAAACCGGATGCAAAGTGGGAGAAATCTATAATTAGACTATTTGTTGATGCACTCTTTCATTGTGCGTCTCAGGATAAATCAACAACTGGAAAGCAAGGATTGGGTGTTAAGGATCGACCAAAGAAAATAGCTGGTGTCTGCTATCAAGGGAAAAGGACATCCTTTGATGATAGTGATGAGGAAGAAGAGTCTGCTGAAGAACTATCAGCTGATTTTTCTTTCTCAGCAAAACGAAAACGTGATGATTTATTAGAGATGGAAAAGATTGATGAACCCAAATTAAAGTTGAAGAAGTTGTGTAAAAAGCTTCTTCGACAGGTGTGCAATTGGACATTGCAAGCTGTGCATTTTCATAATTATTTTTCATCTCTAATATATATACTGCTTGTTTTAGGTACCTGGGGAGTCATTAAAGCTAAAACAGCTTAAAGTTCTTATTGATGAACATTCCACCTCAGTCTTATCCAACTTCTCTTCGAAGAAAGATGCCCTTACTTACTTGAAACAAAAGGTTTGAATATCTAGTTCTTACTATTTCTTTAAATTTAAAAATTGTATCCGAAAAGTTAAGTGATTGTTTAAGAGTAGCCTTGAGAATTTTGCCTTTTAAATAAACTGTGATTGATTCATGAAATCTGCAGGAGCATTTTCTATTTGTACAGGATGATGTTGCACGTTTTCAATAATTTTTTACCTTTTATTTATTTTTTTTGTGCTGTGGTTGCAGCTAGTTGGTAGTTCAAAGTTCTGTGTGGAGGGAAAGCGAGTTAGTCTCACATCAAGGAGAGGCTGAATAGTTTTGCATGAATTTTGGGATCCTGTAACGGTCTGTATATTGCAGCTGAGACTGGATTAGAATTAGATCTGTATCTCAAGCATTTATTGGATTTGTTATAGCAATTAGTCTAGTTTTCATTTCATGTTTATGCTCCCATTTGTTTTGTTTGATCAAAATGTAGAAGAATCCAGTAGTGTTGATGGTTGTTTGAAGACTTGTATTTTGAATAACAGTGAGTGATAATCTGATTTGTTAGCGAGGCACAATAAATATATTGTATAAACCCTTGTCAGAGAAATTACTATTAATATTCAAGAGTTTGCATTCATGTGCTTGTAGCTTTTGTAGCTGTAATGGCGTACCAAATGTGTGGCGGCTGTAGAAGCCACCAATGGATCTGTTTAGGGCGGTTTGTTTAGTATAATCTGAAACAACTCTGTTGGATATGGATGGAATTTTCCGATGGTACATAAATGTTTTTAGTCGTGATTAATAATGTTGGTTGAGATTAAAAGCTGTGTTAAAATTGCCGATAACAAACCAGAAAAGTTTATTCGTGATTGGTATCACTTCCTTGATTAGTCTGATTTTGTTAGTGATACATTTGTGGTGCTTTGTATTACTATTGTTAGATGTAATTGGCTTGTACAATTTTCTTCGCTATATACCTCCCCAGGTGCTCATATCCATGATGGTATAAACCTTCGATTTCTGCTCTCCGACCGCTCTGTACCATTAATGCCAACTCTTCTCTGTAATCTTCCTGTCAGACACGATTGACATTGGTGAAGATTTTGACTTTGTGAAGACATGATCTAATGTAACGCCTTATCAATTAAGTTGGCAGACAGAAGAAGCGAAAATAGTGTTTTGGGTAGTGTATAACATACCTGTAAAATTTCTGAGGACATCAAGCTTTTAGCAATTTGCAGGTCTCGTGGCTTCAATGGAACAAGAGATTGTTCAGGAATCTGTTGTAGATCGTCCCCTCGTAGTCCCAGCCATTTTACATTGCAAGCTGAATTAACTCACAAATGACCATCTAGTATTAGTAATGGGTAGGTGCCCCCTCTAGACAATCAGAAACTTGATTTAAGAAGCAAGCACCATATCTGTATGCCTCTAAACCCATCCCTATGCTTCCAAACTTGAAGGTGCATAGTATAGCCAGCCCAGCAGGATTCCTAAAAGGATTATAGACTGGGAGTCATATAACTTTGTACTAAAAACTTATCCATTGCAATGGAGTAAGGTCAATTGGTCAATCATACCAGTCAACTAGTGCAAAAATTGGCAGGTCAGGAAAAGCTCTGCTCATTCGGTGAAGAAGAAACCTGTTATGATACTCAAAACACTTAGAATAGTAGTCATTTGAAGCCTTTCGAGTTCAATTTGATTCAAATAAATTGTATCAAACTGTTGATAATCAATGGCTACCTCGTGGCAATATCTGGGTATCCTTTGGCTGTGATTAGAATACTTGGAATCTGATTGAATACACGGTCCTCAACCAATCGATGAAATATTGCATGCTACACAAACCCACGCGTTAAAAAAAATTGGCATTGCTAGGAAAGAAACAGTTAAAAAGGTGTTCATAGACAACTTGGACAGATACATTACCTTTTCTACCACAATGATATACCTTGCATCTGTCTTGATGACCAATTTTTCTATTAGGTTCAAGTCACCGGATATAGCATACCCAGATGATCCACATTGGGAGCAGTCAACTGCCTCACCATTTGGTTCCTACGACAAGTTAAAAGCCGCAAAACCCGGATGAGCCTAGAAATAATGTTCAGGGCAGCCTAGAAATTTCATTGTTGACGATCCCAAAACCTTAAATTCTGACAACATACGCGTGTATATGTATATATATATGTATGTATGTATGTATAAAATGAAGAATGCGATAACAAAGATAGGATTATGTGCCTGAAGTAACAGTCGTCCAGCAACAAGTCCTCTACTAGATGCCATGATTCCAAGACTGTAACGACTACACCGAAGCAATGCCACAACATCTACAACACCACAAATAGGATCTTAAATGAATCCATCAATGTTCAAAAATAATCAAAAGTCTAAAAAACAGATTCATTTATCAGTCTGTTAGAGCAGGGACGACCTTGAATGGTCCTATTTACTTGCAACTGAGAAGTGAAATACTCTGGTGAATCACAAAGCAACTTATAAAACAGTTCTCTCTGAGTCACTCTTTTTTCTTGAACCAGAATCTGAAAGCACATCTCCATCATCTTCCACACTACGTTATCGAAATCAAACAAAATTTGTTGAACTCATCAATTTTGAAAATTCATCGACAAAATAACCATCAAAAGCAGTTGCGAAAAATAGCACCTCTAACAAAAGCTTTAGCTGCGTTGGCTTTCATTAAAGACCTTGTACAAAACGAACGAGAGAGAAAAATCCACGACACGTCCGTCAACAGTCCTTGACTTACACGGCTGTTACTCGACCTCCTGTTGATCTGTCGTTTCACAAATTTGAATTCATTATTCTCAAAAGAATCGATCGTTTTCTGTTTAATCAATTATTAGCTATTGAAATTTGTTTTCTTTAGGATTCACCAACCAGCGGAATATCGGAGATTGCAGGATCTGGAGAGTTCAAGATCTTGAGAAAATTGAGTACTGAGACTTCGATTCTCGCGCGAACCTGAACCGAAAGTTTTCCAATTAAAGCGAAAGACGGTAAGGTAACAAGAAGAAAAATGAAAGACAGAAGATCACGAGACTTGCCTCCAGAGGAGATAGAATATCTGCGTAGCAGAGTTGTTGATCAGAGAAGAACTGCATTGCAGATCTGCTCAGATCCTCCATTAATTATTGTTATTATTATTATTATTTCTGTTGGCTTCGATTGGAGAAAACGTGGCGATTCTATGTGACTGTTAACTCAGACTAGCGCGAAAGTGGCTGTGAATTTGAATATATGAGGCGAATTATAGATTTGGTACGGCGTCGTGTTAGTGCCAGCTGGATTGGGTTTCATTAAAATTTAAGGCCCAAATGTTTACTCACTTTTCGGACAACCTAATTGTGTACTTGCACGTATATAATAATGGTTAGACAGGGAACACCAATGACACGATCTAAAGAATTGTTTTCAATTGGAAGAGATCCGTCTACACAGGAGTGGAGAGAGGTCCACACAAGGATAGATAGAGCAATCCACATATAATAGTAAGAGAATTGTGTTATTATTATTATTATTATTATATATAATATTTGGATTGACAGATAGGTGTCGTCATGCCACACATAATAAGTATACAATTGGGTTGGTTCCGGCAGCCTTCTAGGTCCATTCCAATCTTTAAAAAAATAAAAATAAAAAATAAAAAAAGGTTGGACGCAGAATCTTATTGTGATTATGAACAGAACTAAGAATGTGAAGGTGAGAATTTTTGTCTATCTATTATATCAGTTTTATCAAACTGAATGTTTTTCTGAAGTCAAATGAGTGTACTAATGCCCATATTAAGTAATTACCACGCTTTGTTTTTCAAAACAAAAAATGTAATTACTGCGCTTTGACATTTAAGATAGAGACTATTCTATGTGTATTTATTAGTATTAAAAATATTTTTTCCTTACTGTGAGAATAAATATCTTATAATATTACATGAGATGATTTTAATTTTTATTACCAATAGATCACCATAGAATTCTAATTATTATTATCAGTAGATTTTGAAGTGTTTTATAAGTATATACTGAGTAGTGAGTAATATTGATTTTTAGAAAGTTGTGGATGATTGTATTTTAATATATGTGCAAGCTTTTGCAAGACTAAATTGTAGAACCGAACAAAAATTATTTTACTTTTATATGGACCTCAGCCATATTAATTGTCCAATTTATTGATAATCTATATCCACTACATTCTGATAAAGAAGGTTCAAATCTCACCTTATTTATAAAAATATAATAGTAGAGAGATCATATGTTAACTATAGTTTCAAATTTAATTCAAATATGAATTATTTTGTGTTTTTGTGGAAGCGATTATTCAAACCGTACTTATGATATTTGATTAATACATATGTATCGCGGCAGATTTCTAACTTACTGACGGTGTTTAAAATAGATACATGTTTTATGAGACCTTATTATACATCATTGTTGTTACGGTGAAGATGCCACCGACGTAGAAACTTTCAAGGGTGAAAACCAAAGATAGTGAAATGGACTTCAAAAGGTCGGTTTCTAGCTATCCCTAAATTTCTTACAATTCCGCGTGGTACAGTCCCCCAAACCGAATTCAAGAGCTTTGAATCTTTGCCATTTTCAAACCTCTTCAGCTGCCTAATAACTCTATGCTACTCAACAGGTTATGCTGTAAAGCAAAATTTGCAGATAAAAAAGTATACATAAAGAACAAAATTCGAATCCGATCTAAAATCATCCCCAGCGACTTTTGTGGTCCTAAAAAAAAAAAAAATAGTATCCATTTCTCATCAGTTCCCTCGATTCCCACGTATCTTCATTTTATTTTATTAAAATTAAAAACCATTTTCAAAAGTTATATAAAATTTACTAGAAAGTTTCCAAATGATGGTTTCACAAATTAAACCGATTCGTTTATAATAAAGTGAAACTTTAGAAGATGAATGGAATCTATAGTACAATTATGTTTTCAAAAGAGGATAAGCGCACATGCTCCATTTCGTGGTGTAAAGGAGGAGAAAATCATGGACACTTGCAAGTTGTAAGTTTGCAAGCAGTAATTTGACTTTGATTATTATCTTATTTCTATTATTTGACTTTGACAATTATTAATTGGTCAGGACAACACGGTTTTGTATTTTGCATCTTCTCAGTATTAATTGATAATGATAAAAGGTTTGCCTGCAAACAGCCGACGAGAAGAGGGAATTGTAGGGACATGCATGTATGATTGGATATTATTGAAGGAATCCTATAAATATATTGTTTTGGGTGTCTAGAGACTGGGACCAATAATGGCACTCCTTGTTCATGAGTTACTAAATCAATAATAGCTATGTGACTACCATAACAGCTGAGTGTGATTTTCTTAAGTTTCTCACTGTCTATATAAACTTTGTCTAGTTGTTTTAATTTTATGAACAATATTATACTACTAAAAAATTTATCAAAATTTATTAGCCAAATGATATGGTAAACTTATATATATTTATCATATCATCAATATATTATTTCAAAATTAATGTAATAGCAACATTAAATAAGCTTACCATATAATTTAAACAAATTTTTGGATAAATTTTTGGGAAGTATAATATTATTCTAATTTTATGGTTGTTGACATCATATAGTAATATTGTTATTGAGTGGAGTAATATTGATTGATTTGAAGAAATTAAAATTTTCAAAAACTATGGATGAGTTTAAGTTAGATTCATCAACCCAATTCTCAAATTGTCCAAAAGAGAATCCTATAACTATGCAATAATCGTAGAATAAGATATCTTCCCAAATCAAATTCTTTAAAAATTCATTGTTTTCTTCTTGTAATGCAGTTTTTTTGTATAAAGAACTTATTTTAAACGGGTTTAGCAATGTTGGACTAAAAATAGGATAATAAGAATTTTATACATTCTTACACCTAATTTTTATCTCATCAAATATAAATTGATTTTATATATATATATATAAAACCATGCAATCATTGTAGAACAAGATATCTTCTCAAAATATTTAAAAATTCCTTATTTTCTTCTTGTAGTTTTTTTCTATAAAAACTTATTTGAAACAAGTTTAATAAAATGTTAAGACTAAAAATAGGATAATAAGAATTTCATACAATCTTGCACCCAACTTTTATCTCACTAAATATAAATTGATTACATATACATATATATATATATATAGATATAAGGTCACAAGGTTTAAATTACACATTAACAAGTTCTACAAGTCACAAACCCTAGAATATATACAATCATTGAATTCTTTTGAGAGTGTAAGAAAGTTTCTTCCTCTTAGTATTTGATATTATATTTTACCTCTCAAGTCTTATAAGATATTTTACATCCAAAATGTTAAATCCAAATAAAAAACAAAGAAATCAATCACCCAAGTCCACACGCATGAAAGAGTGGCTTAAGTGATGATATTTAATCGAAAAAACCAAATTATTATAATAAAGTTTGGTGCCGTTTGACTCTTAAAAAAAGTCAACTAAATGGAAATGCAAAACCGGTTTAAGAAGGACAAGACTTCATCAAAAGCTGCACCGGTCTCCTCTCTCTCTCCAATATATAATCAAGCCCTAGCCTCCTTCGAATATCATAGTTATCTTTCTCTTGTATTTATCTATTTCCTTGTTTGTTTCAACAAACAGTTCTTGTTTTGATGAGTGAGTTTGTGTGCATGGACTGGGATTTGCAAGCTATAGTGGGAGGCTACATCAGTGAGACCTCTGTTATGGAGAACCCACCTTTGTCTTGTTTTGCTCCTTTGAGTCTTCAACAAGATGGGCTTTTTGGCTTTCCTGATATCTGCGAAACCACCACGATTTTGGATGAACTAGAGGAGCTCTACAAGCCCTTTTATCCGCAGACCATCGTCACGAGTTCCGTGTCTGATTCCAACAGCACAGAAGTTGTAAAAAAGTCAAAGAAACTACTTCGAAAGAAGCAGCCTCTTTGTGGTTCTGCTAGTGCTGATAGTACTGATTGTGATCATAAGATCAAACCGAGAAAAGGGTTAGTGAATAGTTTCTTAGAATTGACTACTTTTGTTTAAGACTTACGAAATTATTGCAATCATGAAAATTATATATATATATACTTATTGGTATTGTGGTTTTCATTTCAGCAAGAAAAATCAGCATAAAAGAGTAGTGGTGCAACAGGTAGCAGCAGATGCCCTCTCGTCTGATCTTTGGGCTTGGCGAAAATATGGGCAGAAACCCATAAAAGGGTCACCATATCCGAGGTTAAAAGCATTTTTTATCTGTTTGTTTGGCTACTTCTAGTTTTAGTGGTATTTTATATAACAAGTTTGGATTCAAATATTAATAAAAGCTCATTTAAGGGTCACCATATCCAAATTTAAAAACATTCATTTCGTTTCGTTATTTTTAATAACATTTTACATAATAAAATTTAATTCAATCAAACGAATAACAATTTTATAATTATAAAAACACTTGTGAAATGTAAGAATCTTATATATCTGATCATTTATGTAATTTATTTTTCTCTATTAAATCTTGGTAACAATGATTTACACGTGAAAACTGAAAACTAACTAGGTTTTGGTTGGTTGGATCAAAAACATGCAGGAGCTATTACAGGTGCAGCAGTTCAAAGGGATGTTTAGCAAGAAAACTAGTAGAGAGAAGCCGTTTAGATCCAGGAATGTTCATCGTAACCTACAGTGCTGAGCATAACCACGCTCACCCAACACGAAGAAGCTCACTAGCCGGAAGCACCCGTAACAAGTCTCTTGTACAAAGAGGTCCTGCCACCATTGAACCACTACATGAGCCAATACAGCCAACTGTTGTTTCTACAACCACCCCAGATGATTTGGTGACATCCATTGTTGAAGAAAAGTTTTCACTCCAAGATGACATGAAAAAGCAAGAGGAAGATGTACAAGTTATGTTTGAAGATATCGGAGAAGAAAATGAAATTGTCATGCCTGATACCATATTTAGCGATGAATTTTTTCCAAGCTTGGAGGATTTGGAAGGACTTCTATTGGATCAATTTCCTAGTGACTTTGATGTGAGATCTTGATACTATTTGTTTGGACCTTTGTCGAAGTTCAAATTTTTAAATCTAAAAGGTAGTACATCCGCGTTGTTAATACTAAGTTTGATGAACCGTATTAGAACTTAAATCTTTAGGTTTAATATTTATTTTTAACGTTTTATCGTTTTTTTTTTTTTTGTTTTTTTAAATGAATCTCAATTACAAATAATGGTGGATTGGAAGGGATTTTTTTTTTTTTTTTTTTTTTTAAGGTTTGTTACTTTGTTTTGTAAAACCAGTTTTGTATAATTTATCTTCATGAATAGATGTTGCTGTACATTGGGAAGCAGTTAATATTGAATGTCAAGAAAGTCGGTTTCTAAGATCACAAGTTTTTCAAATGCTGACAAATTAATAGCTTTTTTGTAGTTAACAATCTTGTTTCTTTTTATGACAAACGTTCGAGTTTCACAAGGATTCTAACAACTACATCATCTTTTGTTTTGAAATTTGGTATCTAATTAATTATTATATACAATCAACTTGGATTTCTTGGTATTTTTTTTATGCAAGTGTGACATTAATTGCCGACCACTTCCCTAACTGAAACAATAACGACAGCTTGTAATTATATTTAATTTATTAAATCAAGATAAGATTAATTACGTACCTCGTTAATACGGTATTGTACACTAGCAATATTTTTTGCAAGCATTGAAGTCCTTGCGTTTATAAATAGTGTATAAATATGTAGAAATTATCAATTCAGGATGGCATGCAAATTTGAAAAGGAGGAGCAACAACAATTCTATACAAATATCTAAATGAAAATGACTTTAAAAATTATAGATCGTCAATATTAGATAATGACTATATACATATACACAAAAGGGAAATTTTTAATCTTCAAACTTCATACTTATAAAATTTCTCTTCAAATGATAATTACACGAAGAAAATTTTTAGTCTTAAAGCTTCATACCTATAAAATTTTTCTTCAAGTGATAATTACACGAAGAAAAATACGAATGATGGTGTTATTAAATGTTAAAGAAAACTGATGACATGCTAAAAAAAAAAGGGAAACTGACGGCCCTTGTTATAATATTATATTATTTAGTCCACAAATCAATAATTTTGATGTGACATCATCTATATTATTTCTTCATACTGGTGTTGTGTGAAATTAGACTTGTTACAGTGTGACATGAAGTACTGTATTAGGTCTTTGTTGATACTAATTACATTCTCTAATTAAAGATAGTTAAAATAATTGGCTTGTCTTTTTAATTTGCTAGCATTCGCGTTCGTCATGAGGAAGCAAAGCAGCCACAGAGCCAACGAAAGCAGCATTCATGTAAGTAGTAGGTTCAGCATGAGAGTAGTCTGATCTGAGGTCTTTGAACTGGTCATTTGAATCAGGCCCACCCACAATTGCACCCACATGAGTGTTTGGGTTTGGATTGCTAGAAGAGTAATAGATTGAACGGCCATCATTGCAGCCCACTTTGGCTGGGTGAGCCTGGATTGAGGGAATGGATGCACCTCTGTGGTGTACATGCACTGGGTATTTGCTTCCAAACCCTGCCATATATGACATTTTCATGGGGTTGATTCCTAATATGTAATCCACCTGAAAAATAGAAAATTTTGGATTAACAATAAACATGATTGGAGCACAAAAAGATCCGGGTTGTGCAAATATGTAAGGTGGTGTGTATCTAGCTATTGCAGGTACGTTACATTCATTAGTTTGTGTAACTGATAAAATTTTTTACTAGTTATGTAGAGAGTTATAGAATCGAATCTCATTCATATCAGGTTGAGCACTTTTCTTTTTCTTATGATTGTTTTAAAACTCTTGAAGAACAAAAATATTACACAGGTACCTGTGATTTGGCAAACCCTCTGATTTGAGAGGAGAAGAAATGCACAGAGCCACATTGGACACCACGAACATGAGCTGCATTCAAGGTTTTGGAGTAGAGAAATAGCACCATGGAAGCGCTTGTAACATATTGTAAGTTACTACTATCTCTAGTGTATAGGAGCCCACCTACACATACAATACCAGATATTTTGTTTCCGTTCAAAATTTCCCATGGTCATTATTTAATATAAGTGATTTGATTGTAATGAGAAATGCGAACCAGGAGTTGTTTTAATCTGCAGAGAACTACTTCCTGGCATCAATGCACACACAAAGGACTCGATGTCGGTCTTAAACTTGGACAAATCCTTCTGCCCACCGTGGAATTCCTGAACACAAAATTGGTTACTTCATCAAATTTTGCGGTAGAATTTCATAATCGCATCAATTATATATTTTCTATAACTCTTACCTCTGCTAGTAACAATTGAGCTCCAGCAAATTTGTTGTCCCAACTGAACTCGGACACTGCCTGACTCCATCCTTGATTGCTTGTGACATAAGTCAAGTACTTTTTATCTCCACTTGCCTTGTATAGCCAAGCCGCAGACCATAACAATTCATCCTTTTATTTGCTCACAATTCAGAAACCAATTAACTCGTTAATAACACTAATTTATTCATGTAAAAATTTTGACAAAGCATTTTGTTATTTTACCTGATATCCTGAGAAAGAGCAGTAAAAAGGGCAAGAACCTTTGTAAGATCCCCTATACTTGTCCGCAAATTGAAACAGCTGTAAAGTGGTCGGATAAATTAGAACGAATGAATTGTATATTACATGAACTAAAATCCTCTACTGATACGAGTTTTTGTTGAATTTTTAAAGATTTTGTCTTACATAACACGAGATGCTCAGATAAAATATATATATATATTACAGATTTTGATTGGCTTAATAACGTTGAAGAGTAGTTGGAATCAATTGGTTTGAAGACAATCGATGCAGCAGAAAGAGCAGCAGCAGCCTCAGCGGCTGCCTCGGTGCCTGGTGAATCAGAAGTTATCTTGTAGAGTGTTCGAGGTGTGTCCATATCTTCAGGCCTCTCCCAACAATTATGATCAGCATTTCCATCCCCCACCTGTGAAAATGACAAAATGATGAAGTTACAACACATCTAAAGTATACAAATCTGATATTTTCATGTCTTTTTACATGTCAAAATGCACAACAGAGAGAATACGACCATTGACCTGAGTGTAGAGTGTAGTTGGTGAAGTGTGAGCTTGCAATATGAAGTCTGTGCCCCAGCGAATTGCACCATGCAGGTAGCCGAGTTGTTTGGCAGAAGAGATCTCTGTTTGGTACTCAATTGCACCCCAACTCAACAAGCTGACAGTAAATGCCATTGTCCATCCAAACTTGACATTGTCACCGGCATCATAGTAACCTCCTACCAAATTTACCTGCCCAAATATACCAACCTGACCAATTGAATTCACATATCAACTTTTCAAATCTGTTTTACAAAAACAACATAGTTTATATACACACACACACACACACACACACACACATTATCAGGCTTGCCATCAGAGAGTGCGGAGTCTCCCCTCCACCTCACTCTCTGGCTTGCTAACAACTTTCCTGAGCGTTGCCCTTCAAAAAACAAGATTGCTTTATCAAGTGCATCGCCATAGTCAAGAGCTGTTGAGCGCAGCTTTTCATTTTCTGTAGCTAGCACCTTTTGGCCAGCCAAGACAGAACACAAGAACAGACCCCAAACCCCAAGTCTAGTAACTCCAAGGTGTCCCATGATTTGCAACTCTTGTTATTGTAGAAGTGCAATTGTAATTGTATTGGCTGCTATTTATAGAGATATATGTGCTAGAAATGCCCTCAATGGTCGTCATTATTATCAAATATCATTATAATTTCATTGTTCTTATATGTTGATGGAAGTTGTATATAATTATATACATTTTAAGGAATAGCTAGTCCAAATGTCCTAATTTTAATTTCATTTACCTCTTGATTCTAAAACTATTTCAGGAGACCATTATTTTAATTTGAATTACAGAATATAACAGTTATCCTGATTACTGAATCAATTATTTAGATTATAGATTGAAACGATTATTTATTTTTTAAGATTAGATAAAAATCACGTACATAATTTTTATAAAAGAATTATTACGAAAGAATGAGAGTAAAACTGGGTAATGGGCTTTGATGGATGGGCATGTACTGGGAATAAATTGGAAAGTCAAAATTGAGTTATGGAGATTTTTGCTAATCATGATAGCAGGATACCAACACCCATTCCTCCAACGTCATTAGCAAATGCCACCATCATTTTCTAATGTCATATTTCCTTTCTACTACTGTTGTGTCTAAACAGTTATTTATTATTTACGATCAGATAAAAATCATGTAGACAATTTTCATAAAGAAAATTTCCATGTAAGAAAGAGGATAAGACAGGATAATGGGCTTTGCGTGGATGGACATGTACTGGGATAAAATTGGAAAGTCAAAAATTGAGTCATGGAGATTTTTTGCTAATCATTATAGCAAGATACTAACACCCATTCCTCCAACGTCATTAGCAAATGCCGCCATCATTTTCTAATTTCTCATTTCCTTTCTACTACTCCTGTCTCCAACATTTTCACGTACACAAGTCTTCCCAAATTGTTAAGTTTCAAAGCTTATTTCTAACATCGATATGATTTTCAAGTGAAAGTACATACACAGAATGCCGTGACAATTATGAGTTGATGTGTTGAATTCTTAATAGTATTCCCTATAAGTTGCCCACCTATCTTAATTGAAGGCAGCTGAAAAACGAATGAGTGACACGAAAAGTAATGAACAATGCAAGATGCCTGAACTATTATGAATTCTATTTGTTCATTAGTACATGAATTTAACATGCTCAAGCTTAATTGGGAAGAAAGATTTATTAATGCTTTACAGAGATCACAAGACATCCAATTTTCATGGGGAATAAAATACTAACACTGTATCACGTTTTTTAAATCCAACTTTGATGGAGTATTGTACGCATTTCCTTTTAAATTTGTAATGAAAGGTTCGAATCTATTAACATATATAGACATATTTCTCTTTAATATTGTAAAAATAAATATTTTAACCACAAATATGAGTGATCTCAATGTACATCTTCAGATAAATCTCGAACTCAATTAATATAATGAAAAAAGAAAAAAAAATAACAAAATTAATTGTCTTTATTACAAATATTTAAAGCGGAAAATGAAAGTAAGTTTGGCCACACCAATTCACCACATACACACGGATCTATCATTAAATGATATTCATAACTTTTAAATTGTGTGAAACTTTTTTCAATGCATGAGACCGAAGTCTGGGATGTGTTTGCAATGTTTGGACTAAAAAACAGATGAAAAGAACGTTTATAACTAATACAAAAATTGTTATTAAGGGATAACTTTGTCCGACTAGTAAGTTGATAAAACTCATAAGATATCTTATATTGTTATAACTATCTCAATTTACTTATGTGACATTAAATCTCCGAAAATGAACATGGACAGAAAATGGAGTTGTTTGTACTTGAGGATGGAGAACAACAATAAAACTTCAGTATTTTATAGTGACAACTTGTCATAGAGTGATAAAGACATAGATTCAAAAGCTTCTCGTAATTTTTATAGATTTATTTCACTTTTTAATACAATATCAAACCACTTTTATCTGTTAGAACGTATATATAACCACTTCTTCATTCTGTCAAGGTTTTACAAAAAGTGTTTGCTGTTACTAGCTAGTTTGGATTCAAATCCCACTTTCATTATTGTTTCAGGATTTAGCATAATGGAAACGGGAATGCAATTACTAGCTAATTTGTATTCAAATCCAACTTTCATTGATGTTTCCGTATTTTATAAAATGAAAAAATGTTTGTGGTAACTAGCTAATTCGGATTTAAATCCCTGTTTATTAATGTTTCAGGATTTTATAAAATATAATTATCTGGCTTCCACTATCTCGACTGTCCCCCTCAATCACATTGGATTAAATTAGCTTATAAGCCCCAATTACCTAGTAATGACACCATTAGCATGAAAAAATCAACGTCTAATGAAAGAGGGGAAGGAGCATTTTAATTCAGAGATAATTTAATAGTACAAAGAATGCAAGGGGACTAAGAAAATCACTACTATTGCCTTCAAATTTACTATATAATCTTACTTTACAAGATAACTATTGCCACCACAAATTTGAAACATTTTCAGGGCTGAAAAACACTGTCGGACGCAAAAAGACTATCACAAGAAAGAGCTGAGATTCCTGTAAATATCATGTGCATAATTTCCTTGTTGAACAATCTAATGATAATCATACAAATACATAAGTATTCCCACCAAAAAGCGTCCATATAGGATGATTGGACATTGCATATCCTTCTCCAACCTCTGATAAAAAAAAACGAATCTTTACATTACTGCCTGCGAGATGTCTACTTCTAGCAAGCACTTGCGAGAATGAGTTGAATTGTTCATGCCTCACCAGAACAACTTCTCATCATTCAATGCAAAACCAACGACATATGGAAACTTGAGTTTAATGATAAAAAGCAAAAATTGATATAAGCAGGTGGAAGTTATTTACCTAAAGAAACAAAAATCTCCTTGAGACAAATGGCAATAGAAGTGTGTAATGCTAGAAACACCTTTTGACTTGGAAGCTTTAAAAATTCGTTTGTGATCCAGCCCAGAAGAATCTGCACAAGGGATGCTTATAACTGGAAAGTGCCCAATTCAAGGCCATGTCTTGTAAGTAGTACTTTACGTCCGCCAACCCATTCCAACCGGTAAGAGAGGTCAAGATTATGAATCACTGATTTCAAACTGTCTGCATAACACAAACTACTGGCATTGTCCTGCAAAAGGAACAAAGGAATAGTGGCAGTAAAGTTCATACTCTTAAACATAGTTGAATGCATCTTATGCAGAACAGAAACATGTCGAAATGGGAATAAGTAACAAGTCATAAGGAGACAGGAACTTGATGTTCTGTCTAGAAGGGTATTTAAAGCTTATCTTCTGAACTATTTGAGGTTGGTGGCATTGAAAAGTCATCAATATCTCTACTTTTTTAAGTTTCCTATTTTTTAATAAGTCACAAATGTCCATAGAAACTAGTGTTCCTGTTATAAGTGTTGAGAACATTATAACTGTAGTGTCCACCTATGTACATCAAGTCTTTGTAAAATGTAATTCTGAATCAAGAAAGAAGCCAACAAAATTACGTACAGTCATACCACAGTCACGAAGCAAAATTTACCGGCAAATTGGTCATTCGATCATTTCCCATTATGTGTGCCATTACACTAGACCTAGAGGAATTAGGTGAAAATCCCTCCCATGGAGGAACAAATATCAATTTGGTGCATTGAACAGGAACAAAGTTTCGGCTCAGTTTCTCCCACCATACAGATCCCAAAGACCACCATCTAATCATCAGACCTTGCTCAGAAAAAGCAACTAGCCCCTGCAGGGAGGAAAGAAAATGTACTTCAGGACACAAAATTTGACGGATCAGTTATGAACTTCAGAATTTGGTAAGGCAAACGAATCATATAATATTTTGATAGAATAATCTTATAACAACAACTTTTTCTGCCTTGTGAATTGCGTGAACATGTGCAAGAAAATGATAGTGCAGACTGTTGCTTCAGAAGACAACTTTGTAGATTGCAAATGGGTGTTTAGGGGATCTTAAATTAATTAGAGATACCTCTCCATCTGGGGAAAAGCTCAGAGCTGAAATTGCAGTGGTCATAATTGTTTCTGATGCTCCTGCAAGCAAACTTGGAAGTCCAGGAGGTCCACTTGCATCCAAAACCTTTATTTTTGTGACACTACATTGGAGAACAATAAGCAACACTCAGTGAAGCAATAGTTCTTATTTGGGTATCCGAAACAAGAGACAGGAATATCAAGAAAATAAAACACTCAAATGATTTAGCAACCACAGAAAAGTGGGGAATAGAAGCTCCCCACCTTATGGTCATCAACAAACTAATATGAAGTATGATATTTTGAAAATAGTCACACCTAAAAAATCTTCTTCAGTAACATGCAAAACTATACTCTCAGCTAATACAGTCCCTACAGTAACCACAGCAATAGCCGTTCTGTTCATTCATACAAAGAGAGTTTCAATTCATTTTGATTCATTTATATTTTGAGGAAGTAAGAATGAAACTCTGATGCCAAACTGTGATTTCTTTTTCTCCTCCAAAATCTAACTTTTATCATAAAAGAACCACCAAAGGAGTCTGCTGGCAGTGGAAGCTACGGACCAAAGCCAATTATAGATCTTGAAAATCAATGTGTGTTAATGAATGATGATATATTTTTGTCCAGAACCAATAACAACTGTCTGTTACTTCCACCGTTAAGTTTTGCTTCTCCAGCTGAGCTTAAAATAACTTTTATATTTCCACATTAAATTAATTATAATGCACAATAACTGAATAACGAAAATACTGTTTCTGTCAATATTCTGCAGCTGCACAACTCTCCCTTGTGATGAATATAGAAAAGCTAAAAGTAATAGAGTGGTAGCAGATTTCTATCTTGTAGAGATATGATTCAATCAAGCTTATATAAGATTTAATTTAACCCACTCTAATCATGGTGGAGATATTCCATACCTTTGCATGTCATACACCTGGATGCTAACATTTTTAATCTCTCCAATCGCATCACCCACAGCCAATTTGGTTGATGTGTCATTCAGGGCTACCATAGGGAATACACGTACAATTTCCTTTAATGCTGTCATTGCACTTTGAAGGCAAGTCTTGCGCATGACTGAGTTTCCAGGGTCTATAGTTTGTAAAATGAAGTTAATTACCTGCAGATCTGTCCAAATGTTACTTAGAGATTGAAGTAAAATGCAATTGAAGTTTTTCAGTTAATTTGGTCAACATTGTGGACAACTGTATTATATAGAGAAATATTTACCAAAAAGCAGAAGGAAAAACAGAAGAAGGTTAAACTCTAATACACATTGATAGCCATGACAAAGAGTGAATCCACAAGAAAACTAGCAATAGGAAAAACCAAGAGTAAATTGATTAAAGAATATGATAGGCAAATGTTTCATGAGCTATTTGCAATGTATATGATGTTAAACATGGGCATTGTCAAAGCCAAGCATTTTTATCTTTAATGCACTTCAAGTCAAAGATGGATTATGTGGTGTCCATTTTGAATCCACAAACCTTATCAAGGTACTGAGCTAAGTTTCTAGGAGAACCACGAACAGCCCTGATGATAGTCTTGAGAGATACCAGGTGAACAGGTGAATCAGATGCAGTAGACCAGATTAGGCTTTCTACAACAGTTAAAAAACCTAGTATATCAGCCATTGCTAGATTAGGAAGAAGAGTCCCAACCAAAGTCTCCTTAATTGATGCTGGTACAGCTTGATGTTCTTTAACTGAGGGTGATGGACCACTTACACACTCTATCTGGAAGAATATATCCCCAGTCAGACGAGGTATTTCGGAACCAATGCACATCTTCCATGTACTCTCCATGCCTTCTGCAAGAAGCTCTGCTGCAGTGGAACTATATTTCTCATTCATTGCCATAACCAACTTCATCAACGGATGAACAACAAGCATGGAAAGAGTAGGTTTCACAAGGCTAGGATACCAAATTGCCAGTGATGCTGCAACAATGATATGAGATGTCATTGCATCTTGACTAGTTCCACCAACACAAGAAATCCAATCTTGCACTTCATATGATTCTAGCCAGGCCAGTACATTAGATTCCTCAGCCTGAGAAATTCCTTGAGGTTCAGGTGACCAGTCGGAATTTGATCCATCTTTTGATGTTAATTCTATCTTTTCAATCCGATGTTCATCATCTTCAGATAGAGACCTCACAAATTTTGCGTCGCCGGCTACTTTTCGACTACATAGAGGGAGTGGAATTGCACGAGAGGCAGCACAGTGAAACAAAGAGCGGGCAGCCATACGTACATGCTCACTTTCATCTTGCCAGAAACTCACTAAAAGCTGTGAAGCAGAGAAAGAGACGATGGTAACAAAGCACACCGAGTTAACAATAACAAACTCATATATTAGGATTCTCGTCACACTTCATCATTGTAGATAGATAAGAAAAATTAAAAATTAAAAACAATGAAACATAGATCTCTTAGCATAAGTTTGGTCTGAAAAGACACAAGCAACTAATAGAGGATGATGAAAAGCCTTTAATTCAGTAGTTGAGTAACATCACAGTAAAATGAACAATTCCCACTTCAGAAAGAGGAAGTTGGGAATTGTGGTTCTATCATTTGTTTAAATACACACCACGCTGACAAAAAGGGAAATAAAATGGACATACGGAAACCACATCGCCAAGGTTTTGTTTAACAATTAACATCTAGATAAGCATTTTGCTTGAATGTACAAGAAGACAGGATACGTAGAGAATAACTGAATATTACTGCCTATTTGGAACTGGAATGGTAGGTGTTTCAGGAAGCTGTCTATTTTTTTTTTTAATTTAATCCAAGCAGAAAAGCGAACCCATTAATGAATACATATAAATAGTTTCAAGAGGGGAAAACATCAAAATACCAAAAAAGTAAAAATTTATAAATAATCAAATTACAATTGATTATCAAATCAAAACACCAACTCATGAACGCAAGATACAACCTGAAGTAAAGGAGGCTTTATATCTGGAATTTTTTCTGCAAAACTTCTGGTATAGAAGGCTGATAAGGAACTGCAAACAAAAACCGACACATAAAAGGTCAGCAAATATTGCCAATATAGTACACATGGAATTTATTATTGTATGCAACAGGGATGATCATTTCAGATGTATAAGTAACATTTCAGCAGTCATTTGACCTTATATAGGAAGATAATATAACTATGAGAAATAAGATAACTTTTTCAGGTTACAGTATGTGAGGAAGGTTGAATGTAGACATGACTGACAGAATAAACTGATTTCAAGCAGTACTTCCAAGTGAAACAGTACATACCTGCTGGCTGAAGAAGTGGAGTGACACAAGCTAACCATGCGCTGTGCAAGGGATACCATTGTCAGTGACCTCATTGCACAAAACTCTGATGATGATTTCCAAAGCTGAAATGTTAATTAGTAACTCAGGGAAAGTTGAAAAAAGTAAAATAAGAAAACAGGTCCCAATAGTTATCAAGTTTCTTCAATTTACCTCAAGAGTAGCTCCCACACCCGGAAATGTAAGGGTCAAAGACCCTTTTTCTCCTTGCAAACCAGAAGCTACTATAAAATTTTCTGGTCTTTTAAGTTTCATGTCAGTTATTAGCAACTTATCGAGCTCTCTATCTACACTCCACAAATGTAAAAACGACAAGCTAAAACGGAGTAAAAATTCTTCTAGTGACCTAATCCAGGCATGATCTTCTACATTATCAGGTGATGTCCCGTGCATATCAGAACCACCATCCACAGTCAAACGGTGTGGACTTGGTGTCTCAATTCCTTGTTCCTTCACATGGGTATTTTCTTGTTTATCACTGTTCTTTGCTGTATGATCAAGCTTCTGACGAGGAAACATTAATGCTGCAAGGTCAAAACTGAAAGTAGCAATCCCAGGGTACGGACAGGAGCACTTGATGGGATGTTTCTTACTTTGAAGAACAAATAGTGTGTTTGAAGATAATTTTCCTGGATATCCTTTACTAACTTGTGCTTCAGATGTACTCGACTCAGCTATATTTGACAAAGTGACCACTCTCTCATAATTATGCAAATGAGATTTAGAAAAGTTTCCATCATCATGTATTGGAAGAAGTAATGAGGAAACTGAAGTATTCGTGTTCAACACAGCACCAGAACTGGAATTCTTACTGATTCCTTTACAGAAATGATCAAACATTGAATGAGAAGCTGTTCCACGAAGTACACGCTCTCGAGCACCTGTCTTCACATCCCAAATAAACAAAACATCAGCAGAATCAGAAGTTCTTGAATGGTCCCGGCAAAGACATGCAATGTAACCCCTTGGACCATCCCAAACAACTTTTGCAGGATAACTTGGATGCCCAGGAAACATTCTCTCCACCCGCAAAGTTTCAAGAGAAGTTAGGGCAACGCATGCATCCTCCCCAACAGACAGAAAACAATCACTCCATGGCTGTTCAGTCCTAGCAGGGGAAAGAATTATTTGACGCACTGGAGCAACATGGTGGTGCATGACTATGATAAGATTACCTGTGCCAAGATCCCATATACAGATTGTGCAATCCATGCTTCCAGAAATTAAAACCTGGTTGAAACTCCATCCTTTGGCGCTGCCTACGATCCGATGTGCAGCCAGACATAGCACAGGACCAGTGTGCCCTGAATAGCTGTGTCTGGATACAGGAGATTCCACTCCAAGGCGAGGACTAGCAGCAGGAGAATCAAGTCCCTCAGAGAAATCAAACCGTAAAACCTCTATTTCACCGCTGAAGAAGCCATACACAATAGCATAAGGAGCGTAGAGATTTTCAGAAATAACCATGGACGAAGAAACAACCTTTCCCCTGTGCACAAACCCATCACTTTCAAAATCTGCTCGCATGTTATGCGTATTTTTCGAACAAGGAACAGTGTTTTGCCCACAAGATAAATTGGTTTTGTCACCACTGAATTTGGGAAAAGTAGAGTTATCAATCCAGTCAACAAAAGAAAAGCCTTCTCCAACCATTCTACTGTGCTGGCAGAGGTTTCCATGGACATCATTTTTATGCTGTAGTGACCAGATTGTGACATAGGGTCTCCATGGGGCAGGTTCTTCAATACAAAAGCAATCTGATTCAATACGCAGTAGATAAAGGTTCATTTGAATAAAACAAATGGAATATCTGACATCAGGAGGATAAGAAATGGATGGTATCTCACAATAAGGCTCACATTTAAATTCATCATTCATATATGATAAAACATACACAACAGCAGATCCCCTATTATTCCATGCTACAAACCTTTCTAAAAATGTTTCATGGGCTTCCTTCGTATTCACAGTTTTCTCGGTATCACTAGTCTTAAGAAACATGCCCCCTACAACATGCGAATTAATAGAATATTCCTCAAGAGAAAAGAGATTGCCTACAAAAGAAATCTTTCCAATAGTTATATCACAATCCAAAAGACTAAATATGCAGTGATCTTTTAGTAGAAGAGCAATGATATTCCCACAAGTTGCAAGGGAGACAAATTGTCCTCCTTCACCCAATTCATCCACCGAAATAGCCACGTTAGGCTGTGAAGAACTTTTGTGCAATCCACTCCCCCCCTCTCCATCTTGACGAGACTCCTTCGATATTGGAACCAATTGTAGCTGACCAAAAGAATCAACCAAGAGAGCAGAATGCTTCTCCTTGTCCTTACCCAACGGAACAACAGCCATAAACTTCAACAACCCAATGGACAAATTCCCATGAAAAACAGTTTGAACAATGGTAAGACCATAAGTATCAACTACAACTACACTGCACTTTGTAAATTTCCTATTTTGAACCTCTTTATCCTTCGAAACCACATCCCCTTCATTCCAATCAAAAGACAGACAATCAGACAACTGGCTAGAATCAAGGAAACAGCAGCCAATACACACATATCGTGGATTCGATGGCAATGTACAAACAATTGATGGACTGCCAACCCAAGGGGGAAGCTTTCTTCTTCGTCTACAATGTCCACTGCTTCGACTCCACACACACAACACCCCATCAGTACACGCGCTCACTAATGCACCATTAGCCAACGAAGAATTTCCCCCAACATTACCAAACGTTCCCAACTTTCCGTCTCCTGAAACCGGATAACAGATACCAAGATCAGCTATTGGTGCAGCATGACCACACAACATAGCAATTGGTTTAATTACCTGCAATATCAAATACCTCATCAAACTGTCACATTACACAACCCCAGGTGCTATCATTGAAAACCATTCTAAAAACTAACAACAATCTAAATGGAACAAGCAATCATATACCAGTTTTATCAATAACTAATAGCAGCTACTCAACAGAGACTATGACAACTAAAAAGCCTATATCTTTTGGTTTTCTAGAGCAATATTGAATTACAAACAAACCCATCTGAGATAAACAAAAGAAGTAGAGAAACAAAACAGTGATATGACATATAAGCAAATGAGTTAAAATACCGAGCTGGGACCAGAGTCAGAGTCGGAGAAGGTCCACCAGATGATGGAGCCATCGGATCCACCCGTGTAAAGCGTCGGGGGTTGAGTAAGCGCGGCGGTAGCGGTGACATGGTGCGACGGAGGCGTGGCCGACCAGATGCAGGCCACGGATCGGCACTTCATCGGACCAGATTGTGTTGGCAGAACAACATGTATGTAAAAATTCACGACCAGAGTTTCTGTTCTGTCATGTTGTGTCTACAAGTGCTTAATTTTACCACTAAAAGTAACTGTTAATTTATTTAAACGGCAGCAGTATGGCTGCTAAAAAATACTACTGATCACTAGTTGACTCGATCGTCGAGTCAGGTGCGAGTCTGCTCACAAGTTACAGGCAAAACTGGGATTGATCCAATTCCGACCCCAGAAAGGAGCGAAAAGAAAATGGTGATGTGATTCACGAGAAGAACCCAGATTCCATTTTTTGATCTTAAAATATTATATTAATTACCTATTTAATTAGACAAAATAACTTAATCTGTTGGGTTAAAGAAGGAATTAAATTTTCTTTTCAATTGAAATATTTCTAATTTGTAAATAGGACTATTTATCTTAAGTTTTATATCGATCATTAGATTGCACCATATAGGATTCAACGTCCCATGGAAATGACATTAATAAATCATCTTGAAATTCAAATTTTCTATCGATCGTTAAATTGCATCACATTTAAGATTTAACATTAGTATAGAAATGAAATTAATAATTACATTAATATTTAATTTTCTATAAATCTTTAGATTGCATTCTATTTAAGATTCAAACATCCATTAAAAAAAAAAAAATAGCAAATCACCTAAAAAATCAATTGCATCGCAAGTAGGATTGAACATCCACATATAAAAATTGATGGAATATCATCAATGTATGCATGGGGCAGCATGTAATATATTAACTCTGCTAAAGTGCACAATGCACCACAAAGATGATACACCAGGAAGCTACGATAGACACACTCTCATGTAGTCAGTGAATATGACTGTCTAAAAGGGTTGTAATGATGATCAAAACACCCGTATGAAGGTCTAAACGATGACCTGCAACAAGCACTCCGTATAAGCGCCGGCGAGCACACAAAATATAGAGGCAAAACTTTATTAAGGTACTCTCGAAAAATCATTCAAGTTTTCTCCAACATACTTTGTATAGAAAGTAATATGTACCGATGGCCTTTGCATGCAACCACCTGTCTCACGGTGATGCCACCATCATTCCGCAAAATTTCAACAAAAATAAAATTTAAGAAACCGATTTAATTGATATTCTCACATCCTATTAAGAAGGAAAAAGAATTAAAAATTTAAAACAACAATAGTGAAATTATAGAAATAAGTATAACAAGTCTATTATAAAATTGTTTGCAAATAAGGTGACGCAGTGATAGTCATTTCTATTTGTCCTTACTTTTTTAAGTAGAAGTTGTATGTTTGAGCATAATAACTCTCATTTTTGTCCGGATAGTCATCTCTTAAATGCTTGTGAGCAATTATTTGAGTCGTGTCGACGTCTAGATTTAGCCGACTAAGTTCTTCTAGACTCAAACTACAGTTTTGATCAAAGCGGTATATCAAACAAGTAGAAAGCAAAGGAAAGAGTCAGGGAAGAACAAAGTGCACCAAGAATTTTTAAGTAGTTCGGCTCAATTGATGTCTACGTCCACTGTTTTCTCTTTCTCATTATTTCTATAGAGTAACAACACTCAAAAGATTTCTCTAATTTTACAATGAATTTTCTCCCCCCTATTTATAGAGAAAAAGAAAGGGGTAATTTATAATAAGACAAGGTTACAACAAGTTAAAAGGAAATGATGAATTACATTTAATACAGCTGACATCTGTCAGGTTAATTATGTCAAAGTATGAGTTTAAACGCTAAATTCATGTTGGTTTGGTGAGATGTCCTTGATCCATGTTGTAATTTTTGACGGGATTGATGTATACGTTACGTCTTGAGCTGTAATCGGTTATGAGAATTCTTACTGTAGTTAACCTGTAGTCTGAAAAATGTGGCAGAAACGAGCTCTTTAGTGAGAGGAATATTCTATCACACTAACGAGCAAATAAGGTTCTGTCGAACTGATCTCATTAAGAGTTGCTGATAAGGGTGATAAGCAAGCTATTCAATGATCCGATGAATCAGCAAACAATCGGTCTCATAGACGAGCTGATAAGTGAGTACATGTAAAAAAGCAGAGTAGTTGGACAAATAGATTAACAAGCACATGATCAATCCCATAAACAGACTCATGGGCAAACTGACGATGAGCATATGCAGATAAGCGAGTAAATAGACGAGCAGAGAGTTGAATCTTTTTGGTTCATCAATTATTTGACTCATTCTTTGGACTTTTGTTAGTTTATTTATCTTGATCCTGAAAATATCCATAAAAAGTCGCACTACTAAAGTATCTACTCGAATGATATCGATAGTTTTCTTACCGGGTAGGCAAAAAATGAAAACAAAAAAAAATCACATAAAATTAAAATCTCTCCTCTATCGCATCTTTAATCATGATGAATACATGGGAACTCACGTGGACTTATCAAACACATTTTCCCTTCTGTTTGCGCCTCGTATAGAAGTCTCTAGAACATACTTCGTTCACAATCAAGACTCAAGACCTATTAATTCCGGCCTCTTTTTCTCTTCCAAAAACGAAAAAGGAAAAAAAAAAAAAAATTCATTTTGAAAATCTTCAACAGCGGCGATATCAATGGCCAGTGAATTCGCCGAGAAGGCCAAAGAAGCCTTTTTGGACGACGACTTTCAACTCGCCGTTGATTACTACACCAAAGCCATTCACTTAGACCCCAAAAACGCCGATTTTTTGGCCGACCGGGCTCAGGCCAACATCAAACTCTGCTACTTCACTGGTACTTATTTTTTGTTTCTGTGGTTTTCTAGTAAAAATGTTCGTTTCTTTATTCGAGATTTCATGTGGGGTTGTGATAAAGTGATGATTTTTTGTTTAATTCTGTGATAATGTTGATGACAGAGGCTGTTGATGATGCAAACAGAGCGATTGAATTGGACCCAAGATTGGTCAAGGCATATCTGCGTAAAGGGTGTGTGTTTTTTTTTTTTGCTCTTTTAATGATATTGCATATGTTGACATCTTATGTTTTGATCAAAATGATGATGTTGTATATGTTGATGTTTCTTTTATAGTTTATAAGTATCTGATTAAATTGTTTACTTTTAATGTGCTTGTGATTGGGAAAGTAAATATCGATATAATGCTTGATATATCCACAATATTTGGGTGACTGATATTGAAAATATCCCCAAATACGCCTGTTATTTTGAAAAATTTGGTGATATTTCTAATGTTTTGATTAATATTTTCATCGAAATGATATTTGTGATATATGCCACTGTGATCTAGTATTGAATAATGTTGTTACTATGGAACTTCTCATATGAGTATTGCAAATTGTTAATTTGCGTATTGTGTATGTAGTTGTAACTTTGGATTGTATAATTGGAGTTATGTTTATTTATTTTGCATAATCTGTATTTTTTTTAAGTTAGAGTGGAGCGTTTTTATACTAATCATTAGGAGTCGATTGTGTGATATATCGATATGTACTTTGTGTGTAACAGCACTGCTTGCTTGAAGCTTGAAGAATATTGCACTGCTAAGGCAGCTCTTGAAAAGGGTAGCTCTTTGGCACAGAATGATTCAAGATTTGCCAAGTTGATTGAAGAATGTGATAAGTATATTGCCGGTATGTGCTTGCTGTGATCTTTGGGATATATATTTAGCTATTACAGTGTGGATTTGTTACAACTAGAACTTAATTTTTAAATTTTTGTTCATCATCTTTTATTGAATTTTTACTATTGGATGTCTATGATCTTTGAAGTTGTTGAATTTTGGATGTTTATTCAGACGAGCACAACACTCTGCCTCAGTCATCATCACAGAACTTGCTCCCAAGCTCCACTTCTTTGCTGAAGCCTGTCACATCGGTCATAACAAAAATTAGGTATTTGTTGTTTTTTGCTTTGTCGGTGATATTTAACTTCCAAAGTTCGCATTGATATAGTTTTGAACAATACTTTTACCATAAATAATCCACCATTATGAGTAGCTTTCATGATTTAGTGATTCTTGTAGTTACCATTATTATTTTTTAGTGTCAATATGAGGTTTTCTGAATGTTGGTAACGCTGTACAGACATGAATACTACCAAAAGCCAGAGGAAGTGGTTGTAACTATTTTTGCAAAGGGAATACCAGCAAAAAGTGTGGCTGTTGATTTTGGCGAGCAGATTGTACGTTTATCTTCATTATTCTTTTATTTGAAGTCATCCATTAATTACTGTATGGAGACTGCTAGTATTTCTGCCATTGAATAATTAGGTTACTCTATAAATTTTCCTTAAGAATATTTTTATGGAACTTATCTTGATGTAAACTATATTTTTCTTGCAGTTGAGTGTTATCATTGATGTCCCTGGTAAAGATGCTTATCGTTTTCAACCTCGATTGTTTGGAAAGGTATATGCTTTGTGGTCTTAATGAGGCTAGGGCATTACTTAATTATCATTTGATTTGAAGCTTATGTTGATTGTATTCACTCAGTTGTAATGATTGCAATATAATATTTTTAAGGATCTTATCCTGGGCAGCTGTCATTTTAAGTTGGTCTGCTTATCATCTTTGTATTTCAAATTGATTTGTGTTGTGTCGGCCTAAGATGATTGTTCATCTGCACATGACTTTTTCATTCTGTATTAAATAAGAAGTGAAAAAAAAAAAATGTTGGATAAGTTTTTATATGCCCTTCAATTTCTGATGTTCGCTTTCTTGAAGAACAGATAGTACCTGAGAAGTGCAGATATGATGTATTGTCAACCAAAGTTGAAATCCGTCTAGCAAAAGCTGACACTATTAACTGGACATCTCTTGAATATAGCAAAGACAATTCGGTTCTGCAGAAAGTTAATGTATCATTAGGTGTGCCACATACTCAATAATACATAGATTCCTGACAACATTTATCGAAGTTTGATTTATCAGCTGATATTATGATGGTTTTGTTGCACTCATGGGTGAAATTTTCTTTACACATACAACACCCAAATCAGAAGACTTGGTGTGCATGGAATTTGCAAACTTTATTATCAGTAAATATTTATCATGCCCGTGGGTCCACGATTATCTAATTAATGAAAGTGCTCTTTATTTGTTTATTTTTTCTTTCTTGCTTACTTGTTTTGTTTCTCATATATGAATTTACAGTTTCTTCTCAGAGGCCTTCGTATCCATCTTCAAAAAATACAAGAGACTGGGACAAGTTGGAAGCCCAAGTAAAGAAAGAGGTGATTCAGTCACCCATTACATTTATATTGGACATTTTTTGTTTATGATGAACTCACAAAGTGGATAGGAAATAAAATAGTAGAAGAAAATTTGTGAACCACAAGAAGAAATAAATCTTGTCTGCAACACTTTGCCCTTGAGAGCATTTTTGGTTGGTGTGTTGACACCATGATGGTCTGACTTTCAGGAATCAGAAGAGAAACTAGAAGGCGATGCTGGTGTGAACAAGCTGTTCCGGGACATCTATCAAAATGGTGATGAGGACATGAGAAGAGCTATGATGAAATCTTTTGTAAGCTCCCCAACATTTATTTTCCTGTCTGGTAGAAATTCAGAAGCATCTTCCTTGAGTTCCAAGCTTTATTATATTATCAGAAACCTGTTTTCCTTTCTTGGGCTCTGGCCAGATGTGCCTATGCCCAAGGGCCACCCAGATTTTAGTCAGAGGCCTAGTAAAGTATAAGAACATCTCAGATCTGACTAAAATATTCGATCATTTGATTCTTTATATTTATTGAGAATGTGCTATTTCTTGCATAGTTTTTCACTTGTGTTCTTCAGACAACACTGTAGTTTGTTTGAAATTGGTGCAACATTGCAGGTGGAGTCAAATGGGACGGTTCTTTCAACAGACTGGAAAGATGTGAGTTCGAAGAAGGTTGAAGGTAGCGCTCCTGACGGTATGGAGTTAAAGAAATGGGAGTATTAATTCATTGGGCAGTTATGTCTTCTGTAATGCCAACCTTTCGGCTCTTTTTTCATTGTTCTTTTTTACATGGGGTGATAGAATTTTCATGTGTAGTAGATGATTGATTGACTTGAATTTGTTATATCAAATCTAGAAGAAAAGCATTACTCATGGAAATTCATTTATTACTAGAAATTTTTTTCTTCACTTTAGTAGTACTCTTTGGCGATGATCCTGTGCTCTAAAGCCAATGTTAAGAGGCCGGCTTGCCCATTTGGAATGAATTCATACGGTGTAAAGCAAAATATGAAGGATGGAACTGCAATGCATTGATGCTAAATTGACAATTCGTATTTTCAGTGCAGTAGGGCCGGGCAGTTTTAATATTAGAACCTAAATTTCAATGTCACTGAGGTCTATTTGCCACGTGGCAAGAACATAGGTATATATTAGTAGATGGTCGAAAAATTTGAACTAGTGCAGAAAGTATTTCAAGAATCCAAAATATGATGTACCCATGTAATTACATTAGTTGCTGAAATGGTGGATGAAAAGCTCCGTCAACATTGTAAACCATTCCCCTCCATAACCGGCCATATTGTAATAACTGAGAACCCCTCCATTCGTAATACGAGATTACTATGATACAAACCGGTCCTAGTCTATACAGATATACAGCGCGTTAGGGTGACTCCTTTAGTAATCACGAGAACAACATCAAGTCGTCATGAACCCAGAGAACGGTCGGGCAGAATACCACACCCTCCATTCGTGCTTGCAGGCACAGTATTTGAATTATTTTCCGGTTGAGGAACATGGGCATTCCGACTTCCACGATATGCCTGCAAATTAGGTGGAATACTAGGCCGCAGTGTAGGATTTGGCTGTGTTCTTGCTGGTTGAGTTTGTGGAGTAGGCTGGATCATGAACTGGCTAAGAGCAGCAGAATACGCCTGACCAGAGAGACTCCCTCGCATTCGACCAGTGGGACGCCAATTTTGCTCTGATATTAAATCCACCACATTATCAGGCCTGACTGCCTGCACCCCTCCTCCAATGTTCACTCTTTGCTCCCCGGTTGGTACTCTAACCCCATCGCGCACTTGGTATGAAGCCCCGTTTTTAGATGCTAGGACTTGAACTGGCACTGTTGGCGCCTGTCTAGTCAATTGGGTTGCCGAGCCTGCAGCTCGCTGAGCACCATGCACAACCCTGGCATGTTGGCTATTTCTTGTACCTGCTGTGTGGCCAACCCCAGGTTGTGCTCCCCCTTGCAGAATTGAACTTCGTGAGTAAGGAGAAGGTACTTGGACTGAGCTGGGGGACTGGGTCCTAAATTGAGGCATCCTTAGGTTCACAGCTTGCTGTTGGTGAAAATTCTGGTTTTCAGTTGCAAGGCCAGAGGAGACATGGTTAGAATCAGAGTGTGTACCAGAAGCTGGAAGTCCAGCAACCTGTTGAACAAAAAAATCTTGATGAGTCGTATTCTTAAGGGAAAGATGAATTAGAAATAGATAAATACATTAATCTAGAACAATGAAATATTTTACCTAGATACATGTGAACATACGAAAAGGGACACCAAACAGCCCAATGAGCAAGAAGTACAAAATACCAATTACCAGGTCCAAGAAAATCACCATAAACGTATAAACGGTATAATCATTAATATTGAAGATACCTCATGGTTGAAAAATTAAGCAATTGAATAATACAAGGACCAGAGTGCTGGAATCTGAAAAGAAGTCTAACCTGTGCTGCTGAGTGGTGCTGCAATGGAGATGTAGCCATATCTGGCCTCATGAATGTATTTAAGGGGGATCTAGAGCGCTGCAGCTGTAGTTGCCGCTTCTGCATCTCTTGTAACTGCTGTATATGCTGCTGCTGCTGCTGCTGCCGTAGATTCCGCTCTATTTCAATAGAATTGGCTCTGTAATCGACTGCAGCAGCTAAAGCAGCCTGAGAAGAAAGGGAGGAACCATCTGGGGTCAAGGAATTAATTCCTAACCGTTGTTGTGGAGATGAAGTCTGAGATGGGGCTGGTAGAGCTTGAACTGCTATTGGAGTTCGGTTTACATTATTTCTGTTTAGGAACGAAAATCTCCCATACTCATTGTTAACAGTAGAATCCACAAATTGTGACTGTTGTAACTGCAGATTACCAGGAGTGGAATATTGGCCTTGCATCACAGTAGTCAAATCAGTAGAGCCACAACCTTCAGCTCCGCGATCAAGCGCGGGAGAAATGGCATCAGTTAGTACAGGAGATGTCATCTGACTGGCAAACATAGGCTCAGAAATGCCACCATCATTTTGAGCATCTAAAACACCAGAAATTGTAGACCCATTCAAATGGAGACCCACAGCCTGAAAGTTGTTTTCTGGTTGAATATCAACATTTTCGTTAACTCCAACTGTATTGTTCATTTCTGATAAAATTGTAGCAACAGTTTGGTTTTGAAGATTAGTAAGGTGTGGTTTATTGTCTTGAATTTCATCAGCGCTTGCTGCATCCATCTCCTCATTGTTCATTGTAAGATCTAAAACAACAGGATCAGAATTCATGCAGTCAGTGGACTCTAGCTGCTCAGACCTTTCTTTGTTGTGATTGAAAGTATTGTTGTGGGTATCCACATTTTCATCACTTTCCAAGACAGCCCTCCATGATCCATCTGCAGAGATAATTACATCTGTGACATTCTCTCCAACCTCTCTCAGGACCTGGGCAAAAATAAATAATTTTAAAATGGTAAAATACAAGAGGAAAACGTTACTTCACAACTACTTGCCTTAACCATATTTTGATCAACTCGAATGTCAGTATAGCAGACATGCTGATTACAATGTGGGCAGCGCCAAGATGGTCTTCTTGAATTTATACCGATGAAGTTACTAAAATCAAAACACTGGCAAAACCATAAAGCGGGTGAATGACACCAGTGATAGGATTTAAATCATCATAACAATTTCCAACATTCATATTAGCTGCAAATTTAATTATTCTTAATTATAAAAATGACAATTCTTAAGTCATTACAAAGATTTTGCACTCCCAAACAAGAAAGCTATAAGAAATTCAATTTTTACCCTAAATTCACAGAAACAAGTTCAGTGCCAAGGAAAGCAGTATAAATCATTAACAAACACACAGATTGCAGAGGAACAACCACTATATAACTAAACCAGAGAGCACAAATCTAACTACTTGATGATGCAGAAATATAATGCTTTATACCATGGTGAACACTAACCTGAAGATGTTTACAAGAATGTCCTTTGACAGGAATTCTGATACGTGTATAACTGTAAGAGGCCGAGCCATGAGAACCAAAAATAATTTTAGCTCTAAAAGAATGAAAGGAAACATGATAATAAATGATAAAATGATTATTATTCACACACACAAAAAAAAAAAAAAAAAAAATCCTAGACAAGGACTGATACATTATTTTATAAAAGTATCAGAATTGGTTAAAATATACTGGAATGTTGAACCCACACTATTCAAATCTCTATATCAAAATAGAACGGGGAACAAGCATATATGAAAATACAAGAAAGAGCTCAAATGAGAAATGACGACTCAAGGAAGGGGATTAAGGCAATAGAGGGAACGGGGAAGAGGTACAAAGCACATATTCTTCCCTTCTAAATAGAGCTACCACCTCATAGAGTCATAAAGAAGCCTATTTTCATCGCTCGTGCCTGTTAGATCCAGTACATACACATAAAACTAAATTTGCAGCCTTATGAACATCATATGAAATAAACACTGTTCTGGAAAATTAGACCCCCCTTGAGATATTATCTACACGTGCTAGGGAATTTCACCCCCAGCCCCCCAAAAGTAAGAATAGGTACTCCATCACAACTCATAGAAGGTAAATAACTTGAGACATTATCTTCACATGCCAGGGCATCCCACCCTCAGCCCACCAAAAGTAACCATTAGTACTCCTTCACAACTCATACAAGGTAATAAGAATAACTTGCTTCAAAATACCCCAAGGAAAAACCTCTTCACTACTTTATTGGACAATTAAGTGAATAATAATCAAGTACATGTAAAACAAAATAAAGCCTTAAAAAAATTTCATAATACTTGGAATAACAAGTGAATAGAATCACAGCTTACCTTATTGGACAATTAAGTGATATACGTGATGGCCCCTCAATTATGTCAGAATCTTATGGACCCAAAGAAAAGAAATTAGAAGAAAAACAAAACACAACGCAAGCTAAAAAGCAAAGCAAAACAAAACTGAAGCATTTAAAATTCACCACAACATTGTGAAGTCACAAGAAAAAATAAATAAAATTCAAAGCAATGGAATGTGTCATTTCTTTTTTCTTTTTTCCCTTCTATGCATGTACCTGAATCTTGTATGGTAGTACCAGACTGAAGATAATCTAGTAGCACTGGAGTTTCAAGTGAAGCTGCCATGCTCATATAGGCAACAACTACAATATAATGACCTGGCAATGGTAACAGCATCTGTCAGAGCAGGATCACATAGATTTCCAAAATGCATAGACATCCAAAACTTGTGCTCAAGCATACCATTAAACTGACCCACTACTTGAATAAGATTTGTTCCATATTTGAGCATTGCACTCAAATTTGTTGGTAATTGCGGTCCAGTGTCCTGATGATAAGAAATAAACCAAAAAAAATAACCAGTTAACCTATGTTACATGACTATCAGATGCCGCTTCCTACCTTATCCAAAGTAAGTGTGTACTTGCACTAACCATTAACACATTGCTTCTTTTGTCTATTCCCTTTCCATTTACAATAAAGCTGCATATGTTGAAAGAAGAAGTCATCAGAATTGACTGCAATTAAAGCTACCCAATAAAAAAAGAAATAAGAACATGAAGCATACTTTGCTTTTTGGGGACTTATAATACAAGCAGATGTCTCTATATTATCAGTGTGTGCCACAAATAACCGCTGCAGGAAAAACAGGAAAGAGAAATGCAAAGATGTAACATATATATATATATATATATCAATGTACTTAGATTGTCTTCTCCAAAAGAAAAAGAATATATATATATGTATTTACACACACACATATCAATGTACTTATATATATATATATATCAATGTACTTAGATTGTCTTCTCCCAAAAAAATAAATGTACTTATATATATATATATATATATCAATGTACTTAGATTGTCTTCTCCAAAAAAAAAAAAAAAAAAAGTACTTAGATTGAGAGTAAAGGGGAAAAAGTTCCAAATTTATAATGAAAATATTACTGCAAGTAATATACATTAACATATATAACAGTTGGCATTTGTTTTCCATATGGAAACAACATATTGCATCTGTTACAAGAAATTTTCATTAAATCTAGGTTAACTGGTGTCAGTTACCAAAAAACTTAATACCAATACAGCAATCTAATGAATAACTATAAAAATTTCACTTCTCCAAGAAATACACGTGGGATATCACGTCATACCAACAATGGTAAATGAGTCAACACAACTGCAATATGAGGAGACATTTATTTTGTCAAAAACAAATTGCGTAGACATACATGAACATCATGTCCTGACAAGGACATAACAACTCCAAAGACTGTTGAGACAGAAGCAAAGGCGCCTGTAATAATATATTTTTTATAGGAGAACCACTTCTCAATTATAATATTAGGCATCCATGTTAAGCTATGTTAACAGTTTGCATGTCCATATATAGACCAATTGCATGATAAAATGTTTATGAAAACAGCTACATGCAAGTTTCCAGACAAAAAACAGAAGGAAACTCAAACTTTTAGCTAAGGTATCAATCATGCCGAGGGCTTAGAATAACAAAATAGATCGCGTATATTGAAAAATTATGAACACTCCATCATATTGTTCAAAACCATAGATTGCATCCTAATTAAAAAAAAAAAAAAATTGTAACCGTGCAATATATGGACCATAGTGAGGAAATTCAATTAGTACAAAGTTAACAGAAAAGGGAGATTAGACTACACATCGGAACCAGCACGAACATTAACCAGCAAGAAAGTAACAAGAAAAAAATCAAGTACAACGGCCTTCATAAATCTTTTATGAAGAATTCTAGAGATCCAAACATACATGGAATATGAGACGTGTTCTAATCCATCACAACTTTAAATATTCTACCAAATATGTTAAATATGATTAGCTAAATTAAAGGATCATTTTAGAAACAACATAGATTCACCAGAGGCCATTCAGTCAAGGAAATGATTTGGGCTTTGCTTGACATACAGAACTTCAAACAAAGCTTCCAAAAAGCCTTTTTTTTTTTTAAATTTAAAAAAAAAAAAAAAAAAAAAAAAAAAAAACAATTTTATTAGATGAAAATCTATTAAGTACAGAAGGTACATGAATTTAAAGGAGAGAACTTACAATTTGTTCTTGTGGAGACCACTCCGTACTCTTTGAAAGATGGAAATCAACCATGAATGCTCCATATCCAGGCTACAAAGCAACCAGCATAGATTAATGAGCACTTTTAGTCATTCTTTTAGGCTAAAAAATTATAAATGAACAAATAAGTTGTAATGGCATGAGAAACCACCTTAATGTCAAGATAAGCAAGAATCTGGCCCATCTTCATTTGAGGATAGAACCTGTGCAAAGGGGAAGAGAGAGAGAGAGAGTTTCCAATAAGAAACTTCTATGAAGCAGTAATAATTGATTGTGCTTCAATATTGTAACATATTAAAACATTTCAAACTAAACTGTGAAAAGAAATAAATTAAATACGTCGCCAGTTCAACACATTCTAGTCGTGATTACCATCACATAGCTATCCATCCAATTGACAAAGAAATTAAGTGAAAGTGACAAAAAAAAACCCATGGGAAAAAAAAAAAAGCAAGTACATATTAAAATATTGCTTATACCACCTAGCATGCTTTTCTGGAAGCAAAAATTAAGTCACAAGAACTGATATCAATATGAAATCTGAGGAAAGATGGTCACTAGTGATTTATATGGTTCAAAGTAGTAAGAGCATCACAGACGTTGCTGAAATATAAAAGTGATGAAAGAAGTCAATCCCATTATTACTGCTGATACCAAAACCAGAAGTTCAAAATAACAGTGATAATCTAAGACCTAAGGCCTTAAGCTGTAAGACTGGCATCACAAAAGAGGTTTACAGGGTAAATAACCAAAAAATATCAGCTCAAAATGGTCATAGAAGTATAAATATTAAACATAAACTTGATAGAACTAATAATACCTGGTCATGACTGTTGAAATTGTTGGAACCATATTGCTTGGTACAGGGTTCGTATCTCCAAGCCCTGAGAAGCCATTCCCTATCTAAACAACAAGAAAGATGACCATTAGCAACATATATATCATGCATATGCCAAGAGCTGAAACATGCTCAAACAGAAAATAATTGCAGCCAACCTCACTTGCAAGATCAAAAAGTTCTTTACGCTCCTCAGCTGAAAACCATCCAACTCTGCAGGCACTCTACCATCAACACATAATATCAGTTAGAATGTACAATAACAAATTATAAATACCTTCTAGAATCTTTGATTCAATGTAACCTCTTTTAATTCAACAATGATGTCACTCAATCTTAAACTATAAATGGCAGCGTTTTTTAAGTACCTTAACTGAGGTCATTAGCACCATGATAGCTGCCCTTAAGTTGAGATTACTTTTCCATTGGCATAACTACAGCATATAAGAAAATATGTAAAAACTATGGCTTCTATATATAATCCAGGTGCTTCTTGGAAAACAAAGACAAAGTGAAATTTCTGTCAACAAAGAAATCCATATATTCAGACTCTGTAAAAAAATCTCGTCAATTGAATTCATAAGAATCCAATCCCAGAGCAGAGATTATTAGAAAAACTGAGATTTCTTGGGAGACATAAAAAGATGCAAGATTCTGTATTTCCAATATCCAAACCGTCTACATAGTTCATCAAACATTAATATTGTTTTCCATATAAAAGCAAACAAACTTTATCATGCATCATTTTGCAAAAACTGAAATCCCTTATTGTACACTAGTTTAGTGCATAGTAATCCCATAAATTTTATACCCTACAATTCACTATGTGTACGTACAAGGAACCAAAAAGATGTAAATATACAAATATCAACAAAATTTAGCTAAAGAAATACACCTTTTTCAGTAACGGAGGTAAATTCTGAGGTTTAACTGGAACATCATTGTTTGAAACTCCATAATCAATACCCCTGTATGTTTCAAAGCGAATCCCATCAACCACAGAAAAAACATAACCAAACCAATAAAAACGAACAGGACTCGTGTTCCACAGGTACCAAATCATCTATAGTACAACATGTTCAAAATGTGACTTATTTTTCTTATTTGCTCTCATAAGTTCCCTTCTACACCGACGAAACTCATTAAAAAAACATCCCTTTTATAAATTTTCTTGCTGGATAACAAATTCACTAGTACTCCACCTTATTGAACAAGAATGGCAAAAAATTCGATTCTTGGCGAGTATTATGATCATTCAACGAAAAAGTTTCAATTTTTTTTCTACATAATTAAGTAGTAAACCTATTGCGTCTTTACTATCAACATTACACAAACGAATCATTACCAGAAGCTCAATTTTGGAAATTGAATTGCGTAACTGCAAAACATTAATTAGGAAAAAAAAAAATAACGTTTCCGTCTCTAGAGACTGAATCGAGAGTGAACCACATAAGAAGCCCTAAAATTTTTAAAGGATTTCAATTCTATCAATAGAATCACATAAACTAAGTGAAAAGCAAACGATACAATTATAATCAACAAATGAACAAGTTTAATTAGCTGTAAAATAATAATTAACAGTGAATTCAACACATGCGCAAGAACAATGTGTGTGTGAATCTACCTGGCGAGGGCGATACAGAGACGGTAGAAGTCGACGGCGTCAATTTGACTGATGGACTGAGGCTGGCAAACGTAAGAGGCCAATCGATGCGCTATGGAGGCCACTCTAAATGAGTTCACGGTCGAGGCTTCTAGCTGAGGATCCCTGCCTCCAACAGCCGTGCCTCCAACGGCTGGAGCCGCAGTAAACGCCGGAGGAATCGCCGTCCGTGTCATGTGTTTTCCCTCTCTCTCGCAGAGCGCGGGGTTGTTTAGAAGTGGAAGTGAATTTTAATTCTGGCGTTAGAGGCCGACGACGCGTATTGTAAATGAATAGGGGAAAAATATGATTTTCCGTTCTAGTTTCATATAATATCAAAAATTTTTTATATTTTTAAAATTCATTAATATCACCTCTTATTGATACAAAATAGATAAAATACCCCGTAGAATACATAAATGTTTAATATCATTAAAGTTGATATTAAAAATCAAAGTTTAACTACTATTATAGACAAGCAAAATTATAGGAACACATCAATTGTTTCAATAACAACAATAATGGTAAGGGTAAAATAGAATTTCCGAAAATTATAAAAAACAATTAACGATTATATCAAACTATAAGGGGAAAGTAGAATTATCCTAATGTATAGTAGTAGTGGGTAAAATATGAACTATCATATGTAAATTTAAAATTTTACATTTACTTTAGCATATGATCTTATAAGGACATGATTGTGTCTCATCTACGAAAGAGATAAAATATAACGAAAAAAAATTAATGGTCGTTGAGTATACATGGATTATTATTGTACATAAGCTATTGGATCTCCTAACATCCATGGTTGTGTCTAGTACATGAAAGAGAGAAAATATAAGGGAAAGAAATGGATATATCATGATGAGTTAACAGTAGAATTAGAGTAGGATCATGATGAGGGCCTCCATCGATCTGCAAGGAAAACGTGGAAGAGCAAGAGTGGTTGCGGGTAATGGAACTGTTTCAGAGACAAAAGACGTCAAGAGCAAGGATCAAGAGCTTTAGCTGGCGACTATGTGTTGTGATATTCTGGTAAAGAGCATCGTGAGAGAGTCACGAGCCGCGTCTCGCGAGCATGGGTAGTGATGTTGGCACAAAACACATTGCTACGTTAGATTGCAAGTTGTAGGTCACGAAGAAGTTACTAGGCTCTAATCAATTTTGACGGCATGAGAGTTTTAATTATTTTTGGATAATATTAATTTAGGATTATATTAACTTAAATTTATTATATTAATTTAGGATTTGATATTATTTCATTTTAGGAGATAATATTCTTTTCTTTTATGAATTAATATTATTTTCATTTAGATCTAGATTTTTTTTTTAGGACTCCTTTAATTTTTTGATACTATTTCATATATTGTTTGATATTTTTCCTTTTTAATTATTATTTCATTTTAAAAAATTTTATTTATCAAGAAATTGTAAGGTAATAAATAGAGACTTTAGAGTTTAAGATATAATATTTTGCATGGAAGAAGTTATAAAATCCTACGGATTGCCAATTGAGTAGAGATACTTTGACTGTTTGCGCTAGAATTAAATGATATCTAATTCTGTTGATTGATTAATTCAAAATTTATCTTGTTTATGACATGAATTTGGACAATTTAGGCTTGTTGGAATTTTGATTAGATCCCCAACAGATCAAAAGTCAAATACGGTTGTCTAACACGTAAAAGGAACGCTAGCAGACTTTGTGTCCCGTACGTAAAAGGAATGTCCGTGATATAAACATACCTGTTAACTCACAGTAGCCACAATTAACTTTAAGTAAATGAGGTAATTACAGCTAACATATTATATTATTTATACTTTAATTTACAAAAAATTAATTAATTACAATTTACATATCATATTATATAGACTTTAATTAAAGAAAAATAAATTCCTAACATATTCACATAGACATCTAGTATCAGTCCTTTAGAAACCAAAATTCCAAATAAAATCAATAATAATGAGAGCATCCAAATCTTCAAACAAAATTTTGCTGAAATCATAAGCACCTCAATGCTTCCACCTTTCACTTCCTTCCAATTAGAACTCTGATGTGGAATGGGAATCCAAATTAAAATGAACGGAATGTCTTACCATTAAAATTATATATATTCAATTTTGCAATAACATAGAAGATGTCGTGTAAGGTAACAATTCAATTACTAAAATCCCTAATCCAGGTCATAGCAGAAAATATTATCAGGAAAAATTTTTAAAAGTAGAAAATGCAACCAAAAACCAAAGATGATCGTTATGATCACAATAGTTGCATTTAATTAGTGAAACTTACCCAACTACAAACACCATAAAATAAAAGTTTTACCAAGAAACAAAAATTGTGAACCTACACCAATTGCGATTCAGCAAAATGAAGTCAGAATTACCATTTTACATGACAAAGAAGATAAAAACCCCAACAGTTATACTGTGTTTGGGGACTCTGCTATTTCCACACACCGTTGCAGTAACTCTGTGTCGTCATATTTATCCTTTAATAGCCAAACAGGCAGGCAGACTTGAAAAGTTGATCCGGTGACAGCCACCCTGAGCAGAACAAGTTGATTAAACAGTGTAAAAGCTTAGGCATGAAATATAATGACCCTCATTTTTTATGCGATTAGGATCATATCATTAGAGCTGTGTGTGGGTCAATCATCCTTTCCCACCCTGAAAAAGAGTTAAGAAATTAAACGTTATGATGTTTCAGAAAATGACACGTCAAACATATCTCACAAAGTAAAATGTGGAAAAATTATTCTCACTAAGCTTGATTAAAATGCGCAAAACCTTTAGTTCGAAAGACGGGACTTCTGAGAGAACGAAATGAAGTTGATTTTACTTTGAATTGCTAAGAAAGAATAATACTCATAAGTTTTAAGGTTTTCAGTGCCGATTGCTTGTTTCTCTGAAACTACTTCATATGATAAGCACCAACCCACCAAGTCTTCAAACATTGGTTTGTACAAACATAAAATGCAGCAGAATTGAATTAACCAAATTCTCAGGTTCTATTCCCAACAAAGCATTATTGACTCCACTAAAAATCTTGGACCGTCTGTTTAGAGACATTGTAACTCAAGTCACTGTCTAAAGGGGCAGCTACTCAAAGATACGAATATGAAGATGTTCAATTTCTAAAGTTCCAATTGTGAGTCATGGGCCAGGTACTAGTGTACTCTTAACATTATTACAAATTATACAAAAGCATGCTCAGCATTACATTAAATAGGACATGACCGTCTGCAAATGTCAATTTATGAGTAAAAAAGAAGCTGAAAATTCTGACCTTATGAGGTGGAGTTCCGGGTCTCAATGTGTTGCTGCCAAATCCAAGTTTTCCTTTCTTCTCAGCAGCTTTGAGTATCTGAAAGGAGCACGTCAATGTATCATCCACACTCATCATAGCACCAGCATTGTCAAATTCACCACAGTAATTTGGTGCTGAGAATATGGTCACTAGCTGCCGCTTTGCAAAGAACTCATAACCATCCTCCACAACCTGATGAATCATATGAAAATTGAAGAAACTTTGGTCCAAGAATAAACATAGACATGTGCATGCTTATGCATACATGCATGCAAGCACGGGAAAAGGTGAAAAAGAGAAATAGATGATTATGATTCCTACTAATTTATCTATCTGGCTTTTCACATGATTTACAACCATAAGTAACAACCGACTACCGAGATTCTAAGTATAACCATCCATACAAGTAAGTTGCTTCAATATAGCAATGAATAGAGAGTAAGATTATTATTGAACAGCCCAAAACCCACGTGCTAAAATTTAGATTCAGTCATTTTAATTACATTTAAAAGAACATGCCAAAGCTAGAAAAGATGATACAAGACATTACCTGATGAGCGCGACAGATGAGATCAAGATCATGTTTCTGGAGAAATTCGGCAACCTTGTCAGCCCCAAATGTATATGACACACCCCTGTCATTCTCTCCCCAGCCCTCAATATCTTTATCAGGATCAGCCCACAGCAAATCACAGAGAAGTCCCTGATCCGGCACGTCAACAGGGCGAGCAATATTCCTGATCTGATCCAAGTTTTTCAAATCAGGCGACAATCCACCGTGCATGCAAAGGATCTTTTCATCTATGAGAGCAGCAACAGGCAAACAATTAAAGCAGTCAGTAAATATCCTCCACACACGAACACTAAACCTCCTTTTGCACTCATCATAAAAACCGTATATACGGTTAATGGAAGCACATTCATGGTTGCCCCTAAGCAGAAAGAAGTTCTCCTTATATTTGATCTTGTATGCAAGAAGCAAGCATATCGTCTCGATGCTCTGCTTACCACGGTCAACATAGTCCCCTAGGAATAAGTAATTAGCTGCAGGTGGGTACCCACCATACTCAAACAATCGTAGAAGATCTGAGAACTGCCCATGGACATCTCCTGCCGAACAATATAAAAACCCTTTAACAACATTGAAGAAACAGATCACAGTTCATGAATATAGAGGATCATACAATTAACGTAACATATGGTTTTATTATAATTCATGCAAAGAAACACTTTGACCATGCTCATTGATTTTCTAAACAAAAAGTAACCATTCTCTTGTGGGGTATTCTCTTCTCAAGCAAAATAGTCCAAACGAAGGTATCAATATGCTTGATTTGGGGAGGTGCATATGGTAACCCTTTCTGTGCCCAAACCAATACAAGTGCCTCGAAAGAGAAATTGTAGAAAAGTTTCCACCATAACTAACAACAAACAATAATGCAGTTTCCTGAAATTTAAATCACTCTCCTTCCATATAAGAAAATTGACAAACTGGCTGAGAATATGTAATTTCCTCCGCATTTCTAGGCCAACTAAGCAAAATTCCTAAAAATTGGGTCATATTTATCTTTTCTGCTGCAAACAAGGTTTCTATTTTTTTTTCCTCCTTTTCGCAGATCACTTTTGTTGGAACTTAATTTTATTCATCTTTCAGTAAGCACACAACTCAGCTAGAGGTTTTATTATTCAAAATATCTGATCAATCCAGATAATCATTTATTCTGGTGCCAAAAATAACCAGTTTCTGTTTTCCACATCTAAGCACCTACATCGTTATTGCAACGACCTCCATACATTCCATGTATATTAAATGACAGCAAACTAGCAACGTAGCTTATTACATGCAAAAGTTTAATATTGTTTACATTAATTTGTTTCATGTCTAATCGTGAAATAAAGAAAATTTATTGACATTATTTTCTAAATAAGATCAACTAGTACGGTCTAATTCATATGATATCAATGCAGTAGAAGATCAAAGTAAATGCTGAGCATATTAAAGATTCATGACCTAAAGAAGATATGAAGAAAAAAACTCCTTAAATAAGTGGCTAAAGGTCAACGATCACAAGGTTAACGAATTTTTATACTTCTTAGGAACAATGATCCAACAAAGCTGCACCAAACTGTACGGAAACAGGCCAGATAGGCCACCAAAGACGCACTAAAACACAACTGAAGTGCAAAAAACCATAAGTGAAATTACATGTTGTTCAAAGCGACCACAACAAGCCAATCCAAGGCCCAACTACATCCAGGGGTGACAATTTAGGTCACAACCTGTGAACTTGACGCGAACTTGGGATTGATGATTGGGTTTGGGTTATGCATAATCGCATTTGGGTTGTAATTGCGTTAACCTGTTTATTAATTGGGGTTTGTATCATGATTATTTATCGAAGTTAAGAGCAAATTTACAATTATACAACATTATAAGGACATAACTATAAAATTCAATTACTATAAAAGATACTTAATTCCAACCCTAATGTCATTTTAGTTTCTCTGCTTCTTACTTCTTTCATCTCATGCCACTCACTCAAAGTCACACCTCCACTCGCCACTTTCCGTATCCCCAGGCTGTTTGTTCAATTTTATTGAGTCTGGTTTGATTTCGGTGGAGTTCGGCTGTTATTTGGTTTGATTTTGTTGGGGTTTCTAGGGTTTTAGGAATTTTAGAAGGAAAAAAAAAAAAAAAAAAGGAAAGAGAAGTAGAAGTCGGTCCTATTCTGCTAGAAAGGGCAGACCCCCTCTCTTTTTTATAGTAGGATTACTCGAGGCACCTCCGGTCATGAGGTGGCCGAGGAGCACCTCACTCCACCTCGGTTCAAATTTTAAAATAATGCTCACACACAAAAAGATAAAGGTCAATACTGTGTCTGTGGCAAAGCAGGTCATTCTCCAAAAAAAGGAAGTAGAAGCAATAACTGGACAACATATATAGAAGTTCGATGGCAAATCTCAGAACATTAATGCATTAATATGAACCCCCCCACCCAAGCATTTAAACAACTCTAGTAATAGAAACCTAACAATAACTACCAGTAGCTACTAATTTCAAAAACTATCATTCTACAATGTTGTAGAATCATGCACAGACTTCATTTTGCCACAACAAAGTAAGCAAATCCAATCAGAATAACTTCATATAGATACTACATATATCACAAACCATCAAAAACATACATAAACACACTTCTTGTTAATTATTCAATCAATCATCCTAATAAACTTGATCGATCATCGTATCTTATTGATGCATACTTGACAACATTTAATTTCAATGGCCAGCCTTAAAACATCCAAAGACGGTTTCAACACAATCTCTTGACACATTTTCTCCAACTTCTCTACATTGACTGCATTCTTCTCTTTTAATCAGTCAATTAATTGAATAACACAAAACAGCTTCCAAACCACGCACATATACAATATTAGTCATTTCTACATAACTCTATCACACACTGTTTCAAAAGAGAGAGAGGGAGAGAGAGAGACTCTATCATACACACTTCAAATTAGATTCGACAGAGGAAAAAAAAATCATACAAACACCTGTTTCTTACAAAGAAAAAAATACAATAATAAATTTAAATTGAACACAGACAATCTAACATGAACACATATAAACCAAAAACAACAACAAAAACAAAAAAGCAAAAGAAACCAAGTGGTTTTCAAAGATTTTACCGCATATTTTGATAGGAGCTTCAAGCTCGAGGAGATTGGGCTGATCGAGGAAGATCTCCTTCGACGAGACACAGAGCTGCCTGATTTCAGCCTCCGTGAGCTGGACTTGCTTCGTCGTCCTCCCGTTCTTCGCTTCGACGAGCCGCCGTATGATATCGTCAAGCGAACTCTCGTCCATCAAGACTCCAACAACAAAAACAATCACTTGCTACTTAAATTAAAAATAATTAAAACAAAAACAAAACGCAACAAAAACCGAAGAAAAGCGATCCGATTGTAACGGCAGTAACCGATCTTCGTCCTCCGTCGAGTTCAACAGGGACGGATAACGGAGGGAGAGACGGCGGCGGCGGCCATTTCCCGCTCGGTTGACGGAGGAGGAGGAGGATAAATAATGCGGTCTCGCTCTAGCTACTTCTTGTTGGTGTTGTAACGTTTATTTGTGAGAGAGAGGGGGTTGGTGGTGGGGTCACTATATAAAGAGCCCTAGAAGAACCAAAAACCCAAAGAAAAAAAATAAATGGAAAAGAAAAGCAGAATTAGTGAGAACCCTATCTGCAAAAATGGAGAGCATGCAGATTGCACGTGCGTGCTTCAACCGGTGTGGCTTGTGTGTAATAGATTAGATATTTTTTATATAAAGAAAGAGATGGATGCGCATGCGATTGCTTTTGCTACTACTACTATTGTGCAATTTTTCCCTTGTAATGGTACTTCCATGATGATGATGATATTTCGGAGATTTATTTTATTTTATTTTTAATTACGGTGGTTGATTAATTTATCTGGTTGTCTTTTGTTGTAAGATTGGATTATATCGACATTTGATTTATCGTGTTAGTTGTGATGTTACGTAACATGATTTATTTGTTAGTGGTATGATTTGCCTTTTTTCTGTTTTTTTCATTGTTTGGTGTTTGAATAAAATTGTTTCATAAAATGTATTTATATTTTTACTTGTCAACTGGAATGGACTTTATTCTTATTTTGCTAGATTGTCCTCGTATTTTAAAAAAAATGATATCAAATCAGAAATTTAACATAAAATCAATTATTATTTACATTATTGAAAATTTACTTTTAAAATTGAAAAATAAATGTTTATATGATAAAATGTAACAGAAAAAAAAAGTTTATCAAATATGGTACGTATAATGATTATATAAACTTCTTTTATTCATATGATGTTAATTATTTTTCAAGATATTAATGACATGGGTGCTGCATCTAAGAATTGCAACTTAAGTTGTATGTCATTGGCGGATTGAGCTTATATTTTATAAGAAATGATTGTTTACTATGTTTTAAGATTTCTATAACAACTAATATTCTTTATTTTAATGTTGGTATCTTAATTAATAATGTCACAAGCTTCTATTGGCGACTGATATGGTTAGTTTATATTTTTTTCTATTTGTGATAGAATTCGAAACTTGCTTATTGAAAAACTCCTTTATAGATTAGGAGTAAGCATTATACACACACATATATATATATGTAGTGTATAATCTTTAAGTATTATGAAATCAGATCTTTAGATATTAGATATACGTAACGTTTAAAACCTCCAACATACAATGAGAGAAGAAATAAAGTTGGATGAGAGGTATGAAAAAAATAATAATAACTGATGAGAGAGCAAAGACTGGAGAGGAATAGGGGTGAGATCAGGAGGTTTTTTTTTTTTTTTTTTTTTTTTGGAAAATACTATATTTTGTTAAAAATAAACAAGAAAAAACCAGCATGCATTTTTCGTCTTGTTTTAATTAGGTAACAATGCTTAAAAGTTGTTAATGGTCGAACGGAACAGTGTAATTAAATCAATACATTAGAGTGCTGGAGTGTAATTAGTTTAAAGTTAGGAAGAGTTGGAGAATTAATTTACTTTTTAATATGCTTTAATGTACTGTAACCATGATTGACATCCGGATAAGAGCATTGGTGAGTCACCATTAAGATATTTTGTTCTTAACTTGGAGCACTCAACAACAATATTTTAGGAATGGAAATCAAATTCTGGCTGCAAACCACCAGCGTTAGTCGATGATAATTCAAGTTTATGTAAAGTAATCATATACCTCAATATAATTTTATATATACACACTCATGAATAGGTGAAAAAATTACATGCAATTATACCAGCATGAGTCATGCTGGATTACGAACAACTTAATGTAACTAATGTCGGGTTATACTGATCTGACTCACACTAGGTTATTCCAACATCAGTAACATTAGAAAATAGAGACTTAGTGATGTTGGATAATTCCAACATGAGTCATGTTGTGTTATCATAGTGTCACTTAAGATATGTTGATTTACATATTCTATGATTCCAGTTTTTCGAGAAAAAACAATCCTCTTACGAAGATGAAAAGGTTTGGTGGGATTTTTTAAAAATAGTTGTAGTTTTTATAGAAGAGGATTGGAGCAAAACTGCTTACTAATAACAAATTTAATGAATCATGTTACTTCATAGTACTTTAGCCAAAACTGTTTTTTTTTTTTAATAATTAAAAAAAAAAAAGTTATCTTTCTTTTAGTTGAAACTGTCTATCTATTGTTTTTACAATAGGTCGAGAACAAGAGAAGGTATAAATATAAATGAACACAAAATTAAAACGATGAAAGATACTACAAGTCTTTTAAGGCCTCATTTGTTTACTATGATAGGAATGAGTTTGGATTAAATTTTATCCAAACTCATATTTAGTGCACTCAAATATCTCTTCACTAAATTATCCAATCTTATTTCTAATTCATTAGTTTGGAATAAAACGATCTCATTGAAAACACGGGTTAAAATAATTCTACTACTCAATTACTTCTTCAACCACTCATGAGCGACGACAGCTACAAACGAACAAAATTCAGCTACGAATTGTAATCGATGAGGAAGACTAGCGACGAACTGCGATCGATATGGAAGAACGAGCGACCATGACTGATAAGGAAAACCCAGCTAAAAATGGCAAGGAAGACCTAGTGACGACCAACGAGAAAGACGAAGCGAATGTTGGTAGGAAAGAAGAAGGAAAAGGAAAAGAAAATGAAAAAAAAATATGATGACGGGCTGACCGGCGACGTGACAATGAGAAAGGAATGAGTGATGACGATGACGACAACGACGACTGTTCGATGATGTGGTAATGAGGGTGATGAGAGAGGGGTGGTGGTGGAGGCATTGTGGTTTATGTTGAGTATAATGCTTCTACGTCTACAAAATTTTTAAAAAGTTCATAAAAAACCTACTTTAAAATTCAAGTTTATATATATTATTTTTAGTCCAATCATTTGTTTTATTAACCCAATTGAATCATATGAAAATAATTCTATCATATTTCAAGTGTCAAATGAGACCTAAAAATTAACGAATTAAACCAACAAAATATTCAAATTTGTACATAGAGCAGTGGCGGACCCAGAAAATTTATTCGGGGGGGCACATTAATAAAATAATAAAAATATCAAAAATTAATAATATACTAAATATATAATATTTTTATGTAAAACAATATTCAATAACGTTATATAGTTTAAATACAATGAGACATACATTATATTTAGGTAAAACAAATAGTAATATACTTAAAAATCATAATGAAATCATTAAAATAAATAAAAAAGAAAAAAAAATTATATACAATTATAATCTTCTTCGACGATGCTTCATATTTTGAAATCATTTCATGATAAATTCTTTATCAATTTTATCAAAAATATCTTTCTCCACATACGCAAGCAAGCTATCATTTAACCATTGATCTCCCATTTAATTACGTAATTCAGTCTTTACAATATTCATAGCAGAAAATACTCTTTCGACGGTAGCAGTTGCAACAGGTAGTAATAATGTCAATGTCAAGAGCAAGTAAGCTAATGGGAAAACCTTATCTTGTTTTTTCTCAACCATCTTTTGTGCCAAATCTGTAAGATCATTTAATTCCGAAAATTCAATATTAGAGTGCATAACTGCAATATAATTCTCAAGTTGATCTTCAAGTGCCAAAAGTTCAGTAGAGGAGAAGTCTTTTGGATAAAATTAAGTAAGTTGAATCAGTTTTTGTTTGTCAAATACACGAAATTTGATCTCTTGGACTAAGACATGCAACACAAAGAATCAACTCAGTATTTATCTTCAGAAACTGATTATTTAGTTCTTAAAGTTGTAAATCTAACACAGCATAAAACAGGTATACTCGATAATGATGTATATTATTTATCTCTTGAGTTTTACGTCTTGATCTCCCTCGAGGCATAAACAAATCATCCATGTTAATAACTTGGATTTTATGTTTTTCACAAAAAGTGAAAACCTACTTCAAGAAATAATCTCATTCATTTTCTCTCATTGTCTGAAGTCGTTCTTTACATGTTTTTACTAAGATCATGACATTGACAATATCTTGATATTTTTTCTGTAATATAAGTGACAACTCGTGTGTAACTTCCAATATTGTTCTCATCAAATGAATATTAAAAATAAAATCAAATATTTCTATTGCATCTAATAAAAGTTTTGATTCATATTTTTGCTTCTCATTCGATCCATTATCTACTAACATATCAAGTATCTCTACAATAGAAGAGAACATGGAAATTATTCTGATTATAGTATTGTAATGTGAGCTCCAACGTGTATCAGTTGATCTCTTAAGACTAGTTTATTGATTTAAACCTCGTCCACTTGAAAGCTCATCATTCTCTACTGCTTGAAAGACTTTAACTGCTTGCTTTTCTCGAAGAATATCGCAACGTTTAGTCGATGCTCCAATAATATTTACCACCTGAGTAATCCAATAAAAAAGACCAGTAATATCTATATGACTTTTCGCCACAGCAACAAGAGCTAATTGAAGTTGATGAGCAAAATAATGCACATAAAAAAATACTCTCATTCTCTTTTAAAATAAGTGTTTTAAGTCCATTAAATTCACCTCACATATTACTTGCTCCGTCATAACCTTGTCCTCGTAATCTAGAAATACTTAATCCATATCTAGAAAAAAAAGAATCAATAGTCGTTTTAAGTGAGAGTGCAGAAGTATCAGTAACATGTTCAATGCCAACAAAACGCTCAATTATATTACCATTATTGTCCACATATCTCAATACAATAGTCATCTGCTCTTTCGAAGATATATCACGAGATTCATCTACAATAAGTGAAAACAATGAATTGTTAATATCTCTAATAATTGCATTTATAATTTCATTTGAAATAGCAATTACTATATCCTTTTGAATCTTAAGTGCCGTCATTTTTAAGTTTTCAGGAGCACTTTTGAATGTCACAACTTTTACATTCTCATTTTGAGCACTTAACCAATGTAAAAGTTCAAGAAAATTGTCTTTATTGCTAGAATTTTCTGATTCATCGTGTCCTCGAAATGGAAGCCCCTGTCGTAAAAGAAAACAACTACAATCAATTAAAGCATGTAAGCGAGTTCGATACTCAATTTGAGCTTTATCTGACTGTTTGTTTATAGTTGACTCAATATGTTGATTATGATTTAATAAATATTTACATTTGCTCCAAGTATCTTTATGAGCACTACTTTTAGCATGCTGCCTTAATGAATCTATCTTCTTCAAATTTGTAAACCCTTCACTAACAAAAGAGTCACCAACCGCTTGTTTTTCAATATCTGGTTTGAAAAGATAACAACCTAGACAATATGCTGCATCTTTTGCTATACTGTACTCTAACAAAGTCGAATATTCAGTAAACCAAACAGTGTTGAATCGCCTAGACTTTTGTCCAAAAGATCTCATAAGAAAATTGTGTTCTCGAGGTTGACAAGGACCTTATAGTAGATATGCTCTTCGAACTTGCTCACGGACATTAGGATCATAATCTCATATTTTAGTTCGAAGCCCTGGATCAGCAGGAAGATCTGAAAAATCGATTTCAACACAATTTTTCTTTGAAGAAAATGATTCCAACTAAAGTGATGATTTTATTTTTATATATCTCTCCATAACTATTTCATAACAAATAAAAACATAATAACAAATTTTTTAAAAAAATTAATAATAATTTATTGATTCTAAATAAAATAAAGCTATATTGATTACATATACATATAATTGAATCATGAGAATACATTATGCATAGATAATTTTAATACAATAATTTAAAGTTTAAGATTTTAAGGTTTATTGATAAGATATATATTAAATTTAAATTATTAATAAATAAATAAATTAAAAAAGTAATTAATTTAGGAGACTAACCTGATAAGTCACGAGATGTCAAAGTGAATATAAAAAGATGCTAGTTGAAGATGAGGAGAAAAAGAAAAAAAAAGTAATTCGTTAAAATTATAAATTGTCAATGTAAATAGTATTTATATAGAAGAGAATTAAAATAATAAAATTAAAAAAAGAAAATATTAATTAATTAGGAGTAGAAAAAATATTAGAAGTAGGAAAACTAAGTTTAATAGGAGTAAGAAATAGGAAAGTAAGTTAATTTTATTAAGAAAAAAAATAAATAAATATTTGAATAAGAAAATAATAAATATTTTTTTTTAAAAAAAAGGGAAGAAACAGCTGACTGCAACAGTGAACATATGCACCGTTATCAGCGCATATCAGATTTTACTTTTTTTTTTTTGTTTTTTTTGTTTTATGCTTTTGTGAAATTACGCAGTGTTTTATAATTTGTTTTTAAAATTTCAGTGCCCCCTGGCCCCACAGTGGGTCCGCCGCTGACATAGAGTATTCTTTGCTCGAATAACTCCAGTTGTCGCTGCCCAAGCTTCCGCCATATACCACAATTAAAAAGGTTCGAAACAATTTGTTCGCTGGGTCCGTCACTATCACCAACCGGCCACCGCTACTATTAGATTCTTAAATCCAATAAAAAAAATTCCATATTTATCAAATTATTTGAAATTACATAAATAAGTTCAAATTCAAATTTGTAGTCATACTACCGTGCAAGTATAGTAATACTAATAATTATATTAACGACACCATACCATAAACTTTATGTAAGGCTAGAAAATTAAAAGAAATACAAAGTCATCACGACCGACAATCCAGACACTAAAATACAGTTAGCAGCCACCTGTTTCACTGGTACTAATTAACCATTTTGAGGCAACTAATTAGAAGAAAAACCACTAATGTATCTGGCTTCATAAACCTGAGGCGATCCCGACATTTGTTTCTCAATATCCAACAAAATCCAGTCACAACTTATTGGGCCATTCACTAAAGATTTAAATAAAGTCAAGAGTTCTTTTCTCTTATGGTATTTCAAGATAAACTTTTCCTTTTATTATTGCATTAATCATGTTATGTTACATAAATGTCATAATAATTTTACTATACCATACATATTTTTTTTCTAACTATTTTTCTGAAGGGATTTTTTTTCCAAATTTACATCAAATTGCAAATCGTGTAATTTTATACATCACCAAATTATTTATTATTATACTAGATAATTATAATAGGTTAACGGTAGCACAATGATAAATAATACTATTCACTCATTTTTTGTCTTAGAAGACATAGTTCTACATCCGATTTCTCCCCCAATTTATTAGTTTATTTCTCTAATGTATTGTGAAGTTGCACATTCATTCGATACGGATTGTTTATTGCCATCTTGGAGTTGTTTTCTAGGTGGTGTTTTAAAAGTCATACTTATCCAAGCATCAGTTATAAGTTAACCTGTACACGGACGCACTGACGGAGTTACAAAATTCGAGGGACATAATCGTAATTATGGTTTACATTGACTAAGCGGCCAGTTTTATACTGCTTATGCTCGTACGTCTCTCCATTCATCATTTTCCAACACGTGGACATTCTTGCTCATTTAAGCAACGCTTTCAAACGTGGCTGTCCACAATTCGCCATTTTCCACGTCACAATACACTGACACTCACACGATCTATTCTATTCAAGCGGATAACGCCTCGTCAGCGAGTGAAAAGGGCAAGAAAACCAGACATTCTTGATAAGCTGAAACCTACCTCACCGGAATAAGTCCCTCAAAAGATTAAAATGACAATAAATGAAAAAGAAAACCCGGACGATGTAAAAATTTCCATACCCACACACAGACACACACCTGTCCTTTTTCCCGAAAACTATAAATACCTATCATTCTGAATCTCGCCCAAATTTTGTGTGCCCTAGAATTAGCTATCCCCGTCCCAATCCCCAATCTCGCCTCCACTACTTCACCTGGCGGCAGCCGCAACACCACTAACACTACCATGCTATCTGTCTCTGCTGAGTCCAAATACGTCCAACTTTCTTCTAACTACTATAACTCGTGTCCAAACGCTAACTATTCAGTTAATTTGTTGCTCTAGTTTTCCAGATCGGCGGACGATGGTTGCCAGTCGTGGTCATTTCGGTGTTGGTATAGGCTGCTGTGCTCGTCTCCTGTGATGGACGCGGTGGAGCTTGGCTATCCGGTGGATGTTTCGAGGCTTATGGGATCCGAGGGTTTCGGTGGAGCTAGGGTTACGGTGAACGAGGTCGAAGCGGTTGCAGCCGCCGGCGCTGCCGCAGCAGCGGCGGCGGTGTGCGAGTCTAGTAGTCATGTTTCGCTTCTTGTTAACAGTTGCACCACTTTTCTCAGACAAAAAGGTTGGATTTTTAAGTTTTGATTGACTTACATGGTTCTAGATTTAAGAGTTTGAAATTCTGCCGATTGCTTGCGTGTTTTCGATGCATCTCTACTTAATGTTGAACGTTTTTACACATATAGTTGAACAAATATGGATTTTTTTCGAGTCTTTAATATTTTTTTTAATATATACGTTGATTTCACTGTTTTTCTTTTTACGATGCATGCTGATTCTTGTGTTTTTATTGCTGATACTTCTGTTATTTGCTAGAATGTTAATATAATGGGTGGATGTTACTGTCATTTGTAGTTCTGTTATTTACTTGAATGCTAATATAATGGGTGGATGTTACTGTTATTTGTAGTATTCATTGTTTGGAAATTGGTTTTGGTAGATGTGACAAGCACTGTCAATGATTCAGAGTCAGCTTCGCGGAATAAAAATCCTGAAGCTGAACTTCTCAAGCGCGAAAGTCAGATGTCTAGCATTCAGGCTGAAGACATGTCTGAACAGGTTCAGTCTAGGGGCTCGAATTGTCCTTCGTCAACTTCTAGGTCAGAGGTTGTACAGGCAGCACGAAAGGTGGGAAAAGTATTGAGGAGTGGTAGTGGAGGATTAAAGAGACCAAGACTGGCTCAACTGGAAGATAACATGAGTTCAGCTGGAGTTGATGACGTAAAGGATATGTCTGATGGTGTAGGACCTTGTCCGACAAAATGTAGCTCTTTAGGTAATAAATTTTTCCACACAAACACAGTTGTTTTACTGTTTAATGTAATCAGCTGCATGGTCTTCTAGTTGAACAGATAGGTAACGGAAATAACTTCCTCTTGAGGTGTCTTTTGTCGCGAATAGGCAACAGAAATAACTTCATCGTGAGTTGTCTTTTGTCCCCAAATAGGCAACAGAAATAACTTCCTCTTGAGGTTTCTTTTGTCGCGAAGTGGGGTTATAACTTGATCTCTTTATGTTCAGTGTTTTATATGTTTCTATATGCATATATTGGTTTTTAAGATGCAACGTGTTTATTCACTATAGTAAGTTCTGTATCCGGTGACTGGTGAGTACTGGCGTTACTTAATTGAGAAAGCAAACCAGAGTAGTTGTTATAGCTAGAGTTGGTGTGGAAATTTTAATGGAAATCATTTAATTTTCCAATGTGGGAAATGGTTACCATCACTTATATTTAGCTAGGCGTTGAGAATAAGCCATGAGTAAATAAACTTACTCTTTAGTCTGTATTTTAGTGCTATTTTCCTGTTATACGAGAGAGGTTTGCTGGTTTTTTCATTTTTTATTTTTAATGTTAAGTTATCAGATTTTGATTAGGGAAAAATCAATAATTTGTTTGGCAAGTTATTTTCCTGCTGTGTCATATGTGTGGTCTTTCCTAACTTTTTGAATATGTTTATAAGATTTCACAGTCTCTAAAATGTAGAAAGACACTTGTCTAGCTCGTGCAGCTTGTCTGCTTTTGTACTAATTACTGAATTTTCTCTTTCATTTTTTGTAAAATGCGTTATAGAGAAAAGTCAAATGGCAAAACAAAAGAACAATTGTAGTGGCAGGCGAGCTGATAAAAGAAATTTCAAAGTTCCTATGAAGTCTAAATACGATACTTTCTCCATGAAGGCAGGCGTGGTGAGCTTTGGTTCATCTGCTGGAGGGAACAACTTTTTGGGTATGACATTAATGCAGCAGTTTGTCTAATTGGCATCTGTTGTTCTAGGTTTTTTAGTTACCGTGCTGCTTTGAATTTCTCTTTGCATATTCTGTAGTAAGCGCGTTCATGCATAAGTTGTTGAGATTAAGATGTTGGTATTGTGCAGCAGTTTGTTTTGATTGGCATTTGTTGTTCTACGTCTTTTAGTTACTATGCTGCTTTGACTTTTTCTTTGCATATTCTGTAGTAAGCGTGTTTATGCATAAGTTGTTGAGATTAAGATGTTGGTATTGTGCCAATGAATTCTTTCATTATACAATTATTTAGCAGATTTTTGCTTGAACATGTATTGATTTGTTTATTGTGTATATCCTAACTGTATAAGAAAATGTCTAACATTGTTAAAGCCATATATCAGGATCCACTTCCTACATTCTAAGCCTAGAGTTGGTAAATACTGATGAAAAGCCTAATAAGCTGATGCCGATTCTTGCAGGTTTTGTAATGTTAGGTTTTAGTTGGTTTTTGGGCTTTTTCCTTTCAATGGTATTTTAGTTGCTATCATCCTGCTGTCTTCCTCTTTTATTTTGGTACAAATGGTTGTTTATCAGGAGAAAGAAAAAAGTTTCTTTTTGCCCTGTCCTACTGAACCATGTGTTCTGATGCATGTACGTTATTGGACAGATGTATTTCATAAATCCATGGGATGGTACAAGATTTTCAATCAGAAATATGTATTCTTTTCATGTCTCTCCTTTAGCCCTTTCTGTTGAGCATTGTCTTGGTCTTTGCACTCAGTTCTTTAGCGATTGGAACACCTAATTGGAAGTCGAGGTCATTGTAATTGATTTTTACTTTGTTTGGTGTATTTTGAACATGTTCAATATAGTGCTTCCACTCTTACCTATCTCAAACAGAGTCCACTGACTTTTAATATTTGAGCATGGTAGTTCAGTTTTCTTATATTTTATGATTGTCGCTGAAAAGGCAGATCATTTTTTTTTTCTAAATATAAGAATATAACTGACTACACTTCCTGTGCTGACCCTGCTCACTTAAAATTGAAGGCAAATGTTATATGTCTTGGCTTGGCTTTGTGAGCTTTAATTTCTTTTATCGTGAAACTTAATTATGGCTACCATTGCTCAAGTTTTTGGAATCAGACAACTCTAGTATTCTCTTACCTTAATATGTGGTCGTATGCAAATTACAAGTTTCTGTCCTGGCTTGTTTCACCTAGTTATGATCATTATTTTTCTTGTTTCATGGTGAAGGACTTAAGGAATTTATCAAGATTGGGTTGGAGGTTTGAGTATTACTGTAAACTGTAAAGCTAAAGAAATAAAATGAAATAAGATCTTAGGTCTGAGGTTTCAAGACAAAAACAAGTTACTGTTAGTTACTTGTATGCAGTTGGACTTTAGATGCTGCTTTTTTTTTTTTTTTGGTAATGTAGTCAACTTTCCTTATTCTTCACATCCAGGATGATTATCATCATCATTGCTTTTCCTATTGCATTGTAAAATTTATTTGTGTAGAAACTATGTATTCCTGAAATTCATACATGCATCTTTTGACGCCTATTTCAGGATTATATGGTCTGAAATCAGATATTCATGATGTGACAAAGGATTTAGATGAATTATCTTTGAAAGACCTTCTTGACGGCTCTTATGATTGTCCTAGTTTAAACAAAGACAAGGGCAAAAAAGCAGCAAATAAGAATGAAAATTTTCTACATTCAGTTAGAAAGGCTTGTTCCATTCTTCCACTTTCAAAGCCTGTACAATCCGCAAATTTTGCTGAGATGGATAGCAGTTGCGGCAAGAAATTGCTTATGTCTCCACCAAGCTCTGCTTCTCTAGTATCAAGTGCTGTTAATTCTGATCAAAGAGATTCCTGCACAACAAATCCATCTTCATGTGATAAGGTTAGTCATGCGAAGTGTCATTGATCCTGCATGGATATTTGAGCTTTATTGGTGGCTGTTTACCAGAATTAGAAATTTGATGAAATACCTAAAAAATTATTAGAAAGCTGCTAATGGATCTGACTTTGACCATAAGTAAGAATCTTTATAATACTGTTGTCATCTTTGAAAATTTTAGTCACTTGACCAGATCGATTGCATCACCCGTAACGTAATCCATCGGCGGATGCACATCGTTGTGCTTACTGTTTTGGGCACCACCAAGAATTTTCGAATTGTGCTCACTTGATATGTTTTTTATACCTTTGATGGATAATTGTTTTAAAAGATAATGACTGATCATGCAGGAATCAATCAGCAAGCCTGGAACTCCTGTCAATCCACTTGATTTTTCGTTGTATCAACCTAAAGATACATTTGAACGTTTAGCACTTCCTCCACCCAAGGATTTGGAGGCCTTGCTTCTGGAAGCGACCAAGCCTTCTGCATCTTCAAGGACCAATTCTGATATACGTTCAGGCAAGCAAATTTCTCGCCGATCTAGTTTGCCACCATTTCCATGGTCACATACTTTCAATGGGCACTGTAGAACCAATTCTGATGCAGTCAAGCTTTTAACAAGTAGGAGTACATGCCAAGGTCAATGGCCCTGCATTGAGAGCAGTGTTATCTCTCATGGGACTTTAACTGACTGTTATACCAACTTGGAGTCGCTGACGTATGATCAGAGTCTGGTTCCCCCATCAACATCTGTCAGCATTCGTTGGCAGGAATGGAGTTCATCTCTAACAAGTTCTAAAGCTTCTTCTGTTAATTTAGGTAAGTATTACTGGAAGGACAGTTTCGTGAATGCTTCTTTCCAAATAAATTACTCTAATTGGTAATATGTGTATTTCTGTGTATGCATAGATGTAGATATTCTCACATATGCATGTACACGTATACGTAGTAAAATTTATTATCTGTTTTGAGTTCAAATGAAGATTTGGATTTCATTTAAATGCAGCTTCTGGAATAGGGCTAAAGGATCAAGTAAATGGTATGATTTGTCAATGCTAGTACTCTTTTCAATTGTGCCAACTTCTTATATGCATGTACATCAGTACACGTCTCACAATATCTCTTCCCTCCCTTTGCACCATAGCGCGCACATATGCTTATGGGCATGAAATTTCTTCTTTTCTTTAAACTGGAAATTGGTAGTCCTTGGTATTTGCTCTATGCTGTCTACTCAGGACTAGCCAACATAGATTAAGATCTAGGGATGTGGCACTGCTAGAATGAAATTGGTTAAATGAGCGGTAAAGCCTGGCAATTATGATGTGCTATGGTTGCTGTAAGAGGTTTTTGTTTGGCCTTATACTTGAACTCCTTGTACTGTTGGTTCTTGTACATAGTATTATACTCATGAAGAATTTCACAGATTTAACACAATTTGCGTGTAAAATAAACTTTTATTCAGCTTCACATCGATGTCGATTAAATTTGTAATGTATCATTGTTTGTAACAGCTGAACATTGTCCAAGAGTGCTTGCCGCTGCTCAAATACTGTGTGACATGGCAAGTCAGTCCTCAAGGCGAAATCCAAACGGAAGTACAAAGTGGTCAAAGAAGCCTTCACAAATAAGTAGGAAAGTTCGTAAGTCAAAATCATTTGAAAAACCTGAAGAACTATCAATAACAGAACGGATGTCTTTAGTGGCAGCTGACAATCCGTTGAGTGGTGGTGTCAACCACATTACACCCTCTAAGAGGCCAAAACTTTCCACCGGTGAGAATAAAAAGGATCTTTGTCATATCAACGGTATTAGAAAAGGATCCTTGAATTGGTCTACCCCAAAATCGAGTAGATCATCACCTAACAGATCAGTCAGAGACTTGATTGCAGAAACAAGACGTTCCGCTACCGACACCTTGAGGCAATCATGTATGATGCCCCCACCTGCGCCTAGTAGGGTTCCAGATAAGACTTTCAACAGTCAACAGAGGCAACGAAAAATAACTCCTAGAGATTGGGATAATAAGGGCAGGGGCAGGCTGGACTGATCGATGCTGTATCGATACAATTGTTGTGATTTACAAATGACACTCCTGGGTGTCAAGCAAAAACTGGTTGGTTTGTATATATTGCAGCTGTAGTTGGAATGGTATAGCAAGCAAGGGTTTTAGAAGAAGATGATATAGTGAAAGTACCTGTAGGAGGTAGACAGGACTGTGTTTAAATGTTGTAACATTAGACAGTTTGTAGAACACAGTAGGGAATTCTTTGCCTTGTGTAAAGCATTTGATAAGGCAATGGAAGTTTCAGTTGTTCGCCATCTCTCTTTTTTATTTTCTTGCTACCTCTCTGAACTATTACTACTTTGCTTAGTCTGTTAAAACTTTTGTCTGATTATAGCTTTTACAACCTTTTCAAGTCAGCACAGATGATTTTAATGGCTTACATCAATGGAACGCAGAACTATAAAAAGCTTTTCGCGACTTCGAATATCAGTTATGTTTGGAATGACTGATTTTATAATGGTAGAGAATGACCAATTCTATTATTTGCCTTGAGTATATCTCAGTATAGGTGGCAGAACATTTTCAATTCCCATCAAATATATTATAAAACTTATGAGATAATATCCCTTTTGATTGTGGGAATAGAAAATAGATGTCTCGACCACTACACTAGTATTTGAGATGACTTATAACTGTTATTTTGTGAATTCTTTAAGTGGATTTATTTTACATGAGTTATAACCAGGAATTTGTAAATTCTGCATTTATTATAAATACGATTCTAAAACTGTAGGCCACTATCAGTACGGGGATGTAGCTCAGATGGTAGAGCGCTCGCTTAGCATGCGAGAGGTACGGGGATCGATACCCCGCATCTCCAATCTTTTATACGTAGCACTAGCACCCAATAATTGGCTTTAAATACTTTTCCATCTATCTTTCTGTTTTATACGGAACTTTGAACTTTTGCCAATCCTAGAAAATTCAATTCAATATTTTATACGTGGCACCTAATAATTGACTTTAAATACTTTTCCCTCTTTTAACTTACGTGGCATTCACTAATTGGTGTTCCTAAATTCTATAGCCTACAAAACAATTTTCCACTCCCTCATTTTCAAACACAACACAAGTTTCCTTTTGACTTCAGTTTCCATTCATGAACGTAAAAAACATCATCACAAAAGCCAAAATAACAAAAAACAGTACTAAGAAAACATTTGATCCAACGACAAGACCAAAGCCATTGCAAAACAGGGATCAAAACCAGGCTCCACAACCAACACAAACACCTCCACGCCAAAAGAAACACCGCTTTTCGCTTCTTCCTTCCTCTTGATCTCCGCCACCACCCTCCTCGACTCGTCCAACACTTTACACGACCTATTCATGTACGATCCTTCAACTGTGTATGCAAATCTTTTGCTTGATGTTCCATAACATACGTACGCCAAAACATTTGTATTGGATTGTAGAATGTTCACGTGCTTCTTCACACAACAAATCGGCCTCCTCTTTGACAACTTTCTTCTAGTTGTTGTTGTTTTACAATAATTATTCGCATGATCATGGTCATCGTGATGATCTCCTTCCCCTTCATAGACTAGCCAGCTATCAACGATTGTCAGCTTCTGTAAATTCATAAAAATTCAATTGGGGTTATGTTACTATACAGGTTCAATAAAGAAAAAAATATATACAGGTTCAATAAATTAATTAAAAACTGCAACTAGACAGATCATGTACCTTGCGACGACGCATGGTGAGGAGGGACTTGCCGGAGGCATCCATGAGAGTGAGTTCTTCGGGGTGACCAATATAGTTGTCGACTCGATAAACAAGGTTTCCTTTCGAATCAATCACCGTGAACCCATTACAGCTTATGATAAGTGATTTTCTCCACACTGTTAGTGACATACACTTACCATTATAACCATCAACTTGATCGATCTTCAACTTCTCTGATAAGGGTGGCTGTTGCTCTTCTTCGTGGACTGATCTTGACAAAGATTTTAAGAAAAGAAACATTTTTCTAATCTCTCTCTTTGAGCCTTTTCGAACCTTTTAGGAGGTTTAGAAGAAGATATTTAGAGAGTATATATAAGCTTTGATTTTGTGTGATTCAATATTCAATTAATATTGAATTGAATATTAATTGCGTGATTTTGAGCCTTAGTATTGCGTGTAATTCAATATTCAATTAAGACAAAGTTTATTAAGAGCATTTCCGACCATGCTCCTTGCCTATTGTCTTGTTAAGATAGCTAGTAGTGACTTTTTTTTATACACTTCAATAATTTCCTATGTATTTAGTTATTTTATAAAAGTTTAACTACCTTATTTAAATATAAAGAGTTAAAGAGTCCTAACAAAATTCTTTCTCATATTATTTTAATATTTAATTTGAAATAAAATAATATAAATCTCTCTTTTATTAATATTTAGTTAAAAATTTTTATTTTATTATTTTAATATTAATATTTAATTAAAATAGAAGAAAAAATTGTTAGTTAAATAGGTTTTTTTCATTAATTTAGTAAAAATTTAGGTCAATTTTATGGAGTATAATTGAAGATGTACCAAGCCGACCTAACTGGGATCAGATGCTGACCTAACTGGGGTCATGTGTTCGCAGGACCGGTGTGGTGTTCTAGAGAAAATTTGATTAATGGGATCAGCACAGACACAAAGATATACGTGCTTGTTCGATACTTTTGAAGTAATAATATAATAAACGTGCAGTTTAGTGTTGGAAAGTGTGCCACGTGTGATGGTCTCTTAAGATTCCGAAGTTTCACTTCTTTCGAGTGTTGAGTTTGGCGTGTTGAGTTGTTAGAAGAAGATTCATACGAATGTGACAAGAACAGGAATCATAAAAGCTGGAAGCCAGAAGGGGAAATACAATACAACCTGGCTGTAGTTTTTTCCGCCATAATTTCCCATCTCTCTCGTTTTTCCAAAACGACCAATTTTTTATTTTTCATTTAGCATTAAGAGAATATAAATTTTAAAACTATAACCGAATAACTAAAAAGTATTTTTTAGCATGATAATATTCACGAACAAAACACATAGTTCGTAAAACTAAAAAAAAAATGTGATCGTGAATTGTTATATTTATTCATGAATTATAGTTTATAAATAATATTAATCATACAAAAAAAATTACTTTAATTTTTTTTGTTCGTACGGATTCTACTTAAGCCCACTAGGAAAAATATATGTGGACCACCACACCCCCCCAAATATAGGAGGTATCCCCTAATAGAAACATTCTGATAGCCATAAATCTTTGCTTACTAATAAAGTTGAAACGGATGTTTAACATGCAGCTACTAAATGTCAAGCAAATGAAAAAAATTAAACAAAGTGTCGAGCACGTCTACATACATAGACCCAAGTGAAAAGAAGAGTCTACCCTAGCACTTAAGATCTAGGGTGATGCATAAGAGGTATCTAAGATCCAATGTTGTACTCGGTGATGAATATCAAGTCACCTTAATAATGACAAACCATTTTACGTTTAAACAATATTAATTCAAAAACTCATGTTTTTTTAATTTTATTTTTTGAGATTCTTACATATTGTAATACAAATTTTAAACTCATATTTTAATTTATGAAATAACCATTTAATTCATATAAATTTTGACAAACAAATAGTTAAGTTATCAATAATGTCATAATTTTGATATGATTAAGTTGGAGTGTCCAACATTACTATAAATTAAATAATTAATTGAAGCTTTTGAATATTTTATATTGAAATCATAATATAAACATTTTAACATTTTGTAGGATAGCCAGCCTTGAGCCAGGTAATATTGCTCCCTATACGTTGAAACTAGCTATGACAAAGAGACACAATCAAACACTAACAACTGGGCATAATATATTTCGTACAAAGGTCTAACTTATATATATATATAAAGAGAGAAAAAAAATTCCTAGCTTTGAACTTTCCCTAAAATGTTTACTTATTCTATTTTTGAAAAGTCCTACAATGTTTATTAGCCTCATGCTTTAAAAAATTATAAGTTGAGGCTATGCTGTCAGGCTATCTTTTTGAAGACTCCAAACTAAATTGATGCAGTGTATAACAATTGGCTGGATAACATTATCGATTTTGTATAGTAACATTGTGTTGGCGCCTTAGTCCCTACAATTTTTAATTGGTTCTCTTCGCTGCTTTGCAGTTTCCTTGCAAGAGGGACCGACTTTTAATTCGAAACCAGTAAAATTTCTCATCAATGTCAATGATGTGTGATTGGCATTCCATGGCATGAGACCCTCTCCAATGAATACAATGGTGTAAAAACACCATTTTGGTGCATTTTCATGCCCCAACGTGAGCATCATTTTTATTCTTTCAAGACAAATTTTGATACTGTTCATTAACACCAAATTTGGTGTAGATCTAAAAATTAATTTAGTTAAAAATATATATTAAATTTTTATAAAAAAATATATCATCTAAAATATTTTGTTGATACCTTTAAAATAGCATAATGTTGAATATATTTTAATATATTTTTAAAATTTTAATATATATTAATTAAAGAATTATATATAGAATATTCTTTGAAGATATCATTTACATAAATTTGGTGTAAAATACATTGAAGTATAGAAAAATTTGATATAAATACTAAAATGGTGTGAAATTTGGTGCTCATACATGAAAATGACCTGAACTATTTAAAATGATATGCCAGAAGAAAATACAATTTTCGAAGTTTTAGGGTGTCAAATCAGTTTGACAAGGTAATATATATATATATCCATACAAAATATCAAGAACTGCTTGACCTTTAATTTTGTGGTTTCAATCTAATCTGTTTAATTTTCTTAATTAGAAATGAACCATTGATATGCAAAGTGCAATTGATATTTTATAATTTATATTCTCCTCCAACACGTCTCTTCTCTAAGAGAGAAAAATTAAAGGTCCAAAATCGCTTAGTGATGTACAGTAATTTGAGAGGTCCAGTTCAGGGCATGAAATTCAACATTTATCGTGTTCAAGTAATGTCCACTAATATATATTTCTACTTAGTTGTTGGACAACCTACCAATTAATTACCATCCATTTTTATGATTTCAATGAAAAATTTCAACTTTCCTTTGATAATGTATATCAATTAACTGAAAAAAAATAACATGAAAGATGTTGGGTTTACATGATATGCGTATAATTAAATTTGTTACATGATGTTAATAAAAAACAAAATAAGAGTTCTTATTTTAAAATTTTATTAATAATTGATACGGCACATCATATATTTAATGTATTTTAAATATTTTAATAATAATAATAATATTTATGTTATATCAATAAAACGTTTTAGCTGATTCTTTCAAAGGAAAAAAAACGTTTTACGTAATTTATTAGACAATAATTAAGCATGAGTTGTCTTGCAATTGGCAAATGAAGGTTCAGTCATTTCGAAGTGATTTTCTTGATATGAGGAGCCGACCAAGACAATTAAGGCTGACCTTTCTCTTCTCACCACCATGCATGATGCGTCAATCGTTTTCTTCATTCCTTGTTTTATTTTCAAAATGGCCGGTCTCGGGCCCATTTCTTTGCAACAGGAAACCGCGATATAGCACAGACAAAATGGTTGAACATGTACTTGCACAAACCAATCCAAATTTAACACGACTAATCTCACGTTTTCACTTTGCTTTCTCTGGTGATCGCCTCCTCCATATATTCTATGACTTTATTTGTAATCAAAGTTAGGATGTTGGGAATTTTGATAACTAAAGGTATGATGCTTCCCATCTAGACTTCATGTCACTGTTTATGAAACTATATTTTAAGAAATTGATTAGTTAATTGTTCTGACTATATTATACAGTAATATAGTCTTGTGAACACAAATTTACTTGTGATCACATATTTAATGTTAAATTACTCAAAATTAAAATCAATTAGATATATTTCATAATTACTACATAAAACTTTATAAGTTAACATTAATTTTTAATTTATATATATAGAATTTTTTTTATAATATTATAAATGTAATATTCGATTATAGAAATCTAATACTCAATTATACAAATCTAATATGAGTGTCTATGCTTAAAAATAATTGTAAAGAAAACTCCACAATCTTCTCTAAAGTAAGGGGGTCGAATCTTGGAGATCTACCTTTACAAATTCGATCAAGAAACATCGAATCGGACAAAGTTTTCTTCAGAAAAAAAGAGGGAACCAATATACGGCTTGGATTTGTCTTCCTGGTTTGGAGACTTATATCAAATACTAGAAACCATGATCACGTAGCAATGCATGGACACGCGGCCTTCCTCCCAATCAGATATGGGGGTCCCATGTGGGATTTTATTCCCTGCCAGATTTAGAAAAAGTACAGATCTATGTAACTGTCAAAACACGTGCACATTTACTGTAAGTGGTGATGCTGACCTGCACCTCAGCATATGCTTGATATTTAGATATAAGTGACTCAGCAGTTTCTTGGCAGAACCTGTCAGAGAAATTCTTCTAGGTCCATTGTAGTCCATCGGTCAAATTTAAGATGTTTCCTTCTCTAAAGATAAGAATATGGAGTTGTGATTAGATAAATCATGTGGGTTAGCAAATGCAAATCCAAATCAGGACTGTTGGTCATCTTATAAGTTTGATGATTTTTGCTTGGTTATTTAAACTTAGTTGAAGTAGGTTAGAAAAAATAATGGTGATTTATAGTGGACATGTGATTCAAAGTGGGAACAAATGTTGATATAATTGTATCATAAGAGTGCCAGAAAAATTTAGGATCAACAATTACGCCAAGTGCGTCAATTTCTAAATCTGAAAAAAGTTTTATGTGAAGCTTCATTCTAGCGAGATTTCACATATGAAGAGTAGTTATGAAGGAGAAAATAATAAAGGTAATCTTGAAGCAATATAATTGTACACTCTATATATATATATATGCGAACCAATTAAATCACTGAAAACATATAGTAGAATTCACCTACAACTAAGGTTCTATTGAATTAATCACATATGTTAACGCATAATTAAACATCACATTAATCCCAATTAGGACATTTTCAAATTAATTAGATGAGTATTCCCTCAAATTAATAAATACTTAATCGATATGCATGTGAAGGATATATCTTTGTTAATGTAGGATATATATTTGTTAGAGTGTCTTTTCAGTTCTAAAAGTCGAAGAGCTCAGACTCTTCATTAATTTTTTCTTTTGCTTTTAGATATTTGCCCCTATTTTGTATAAAAAAGTAATAAATAAATAAATAAATAAAATCGATATGCATGAAATTCTAACTTATGGTGAGATTCCGATATTAGTTGGAGGGCTACAATAAAGCAGAGTCTTTAATGGCGGAGGCAAGGGGTTCATAGAGCAACTGGGCAAGGGGCTCAGGGCCATGACTCTTACTCCAAAAAAATTGAAATTTTTTCCTATAAAAAAATATGCATTGTTTCCTGACGTTTTGGCTTTATCGTTTTGACTGCTTTCAAATATTTTATTTTAGTTTATGTATAAGCATAGCCAAAGCCACCTCTTCCAAATAAAAGAGTTGGCTTCTCCACCAATCTGTTTTCCTGATGTAAAGCCCTCATAACACCAGAACAAACAGTATTCCCCTGTCTTTGTAAATATTCTTAGTCTCTTGCGTGAGAACAACAGAATTATAAACAAAACTACAAATGATAAAGGATATATAGGTGCATGCTAGAAGAGATGCATACAATATCTTGTTACATGTTTGGTTTCGCTAATTACACAACTCTATTGTACGTAGTCGGGAGGTGAAATATTTATGATGTTGAGGTTGAACCAAGCACTAATTTTGTACAATATTTATTTGGGCCGGAATTTAAATAAGGCTAATGTCAGCCCATTCTCATAGTAACCCATGTGTTGTTGAGTTTTATGGGCGGGGTTTAAAGTTCTACCACCAAAGTAGCTGACGACTTAAGCATGAAAGGACTTTTTTTCAGTGGAGTTGCAAATACCATTGCTCTTCTGTTAATTACTACAAACTCGGCCCAGTTAACAATGCGTGTGCCTTTAAATTATGGGCCGGGTTTTGGGTTCGATATAGGAAACGAAGCACCCCTTCCTACTTTTTCAAAGAAACATTCAAAATATATGCCCCTTTGCTTGTGCACATCTTTCGTTGTCTGTATGTGAACGAAAGAATTGACATTCAATGGGATTATACGTTACATTCTATAAGAGATGTATGAAATCATTAATTACAGAACTCTATGGTCATCTATACAAAGGATTTTGATCAATTCTTCGTATGGCTTAAGTCTTATATTAATTATTGTAGTTAATTTCTTACATGAGTATACCTAGAATCTTTTTCATTGATTCATATAAATTGTTCATCTAGTCGAAAGACGTGAGTCTCTAATAATGTGTTATAGTTACTTATATATCTAACTGGTAGCTCTAATAAAGTGGAAAAAAATAAACTCATTTAAACATATACCAATTTCTTTTTTTGGGTGTAGATTGTTTTGCTTTTACTAAAATCATCGCATTAAAAAATGCCAATTTTGATGAGATATATATATATATTTTAACAAAAACCATAATTTTAAAGGTAACTTTTAATTGAGTTCCTAAATTTTGTTGATTAGTCATGTTTTTAACTAAATATGTGTTATTGAAAACCGAATCCCTAAAGTTTCAAAAATCCATCAAATTTACCCCCTAGATATCCGTCATCGATGTGTCCCCACAAATATTTGCCCATTAAAGATTGTATATTACATTAACTTTTTCAATCCTAATTTTCTGATTCAACTCTTATTCATGTATATCACATAACATTAAGTTAATTATGTATAATCTCATACTACATGATTTGAGTAAAAGATAGAAATACCGAATCATCAGTGGTTTTCAAGTTTCCTTCTTGTAATTACATCATTAAAATAGACTCACTAGCTGGAAATTGGATTCCGGAGACTGATGCACAAATATATAGACATATATATGTAATTATTGCCCTGGCATAAATTTTTATTAGAAAAATTTTGACTTTTGACAATTAATCAAAAGGGCTATCACCGTCCAGCCAATGACATAACTAGAAAACTTTATCATGCTATACAATAGACAAATGTAAACCAAAGAAAATACGCATGTAGTATTCGTGATTGAAAGTCCAAATAATAAAATTTGGTAAGCGGATGTAGTATACAAAGTACCAAAGCCACAACAGATTGTCTGCCATGCAGATAAATATGTGTGAGGCCAATTATCTTCCACTTGGCTTTCGGTCCTAAAAACCTTCTGGAAGTACTAGTTGCAATCAGCAATTTTATATATAGAGGCTAGAGGCAAAAATGAGTGGATTCATGAAAAGTTTCATTGCACTAAATTATACGTGTATATCATATCATATCATATCATATATTATGTGTCTCTTTTGTCTAATTCGCGCATGTTATCTTTATTGCTTTCCCATTCTGTTTATAGTAGACTTCTTTTATAAACCCTGAAAAGGTTAAATTGAAAATGGATTGTCTTGATTCTTTGTGATGGAACCTTGAGATATTTTTTATTAGTTCTTCATGAAGTGGGATAGATCACTTTCTTCTTTTGTTCTACTCGGTGGAATGGAGTGTCCTTTCCATTTCAATAATTGATTTAAAAGATCTTTATTACAACTTTGATTAGAGATGTATGTTTATTTTATAACCTTCAAATTTGTAATTCAATTCATTTGGGTAATTTTTATCAAGATGCATTTATATAATTTGATTAATTTTTATCAAGATACCTTTATATAATAGAATTTGGTGAAAAATACAATAAATATCAATACAAGAATGTTAAAATTCACTTTTAATCATATTTTTAAAAATATTCCTTTTCAACTCTTTAAACAAATTAATTACACCATATACTCACTTTACCCAAATGGACCTTGCTCACCTTGTTTTTGTCATCTATTGTTCATGAAATACGATATTTGGTTTTATTTGTTGATTGTTTAAGTTTTGTTAGGATTTTTGAGTTTTTTTTTTTTTTTTGTGATTTTTTGAGTTTTTTGGTATTTTGGATATTGAATATTAAAGTTTAGAGTCAAATTTTATTGAATTTGACTTGAAAATAGATGTTTCCGACAAGATACAATATTGAAAATGACGATTAGATTGTAACGAGTTTTAATGGGACTTAAAACTCGGTACCTATCAAGTGTTAAGTCCCATTAAAATTCGGTTAATAAAACCTAATACTAGGTTTTATTACACATTAAAACCCAGTGTCGGGTTTAAATAACGTGTATTTTTGAATTGAGTGTAGTTTGCTAAATCTAAATATAGAATAAAAATAGTTTGGTGTAGGGGCTAACAATAAATTTTCAAAAAAATAGGTAAAAATATATTTTTTTATTTATTATTGGATAAAAACGAATTTATCTATTTGCTATAAACTAATAAGAAAAAGAAAAAAAAAAAATTATCCACACGTTAATAATAATATTAATGTGTAAAGAAATTCTTATATAAAATAGTTACTCATACAATCATATTAATAGTAATATGTTACGAAATTCTTATACAAAATAATTACTTTTATAATCATATTAGCAAAGGGAAATTTATGAAGCACGAAGCTTTTAATTTATTATAACTTGCAATTAATGAGTATCTAAATCAACCACTAATAGATCAAATAATTTATAGCAAACATGATTAAGCCGACTGACCTATGATTCTTGTAGAATAAAGTGAGCACTTGTGTCCAAATATGACCAATATGAATAATGAATGATATCTGAAGGGTTAATGTATTATAGAATTCTAGTCTAATGAATTCGAATTCATAATTCTTCAAAAAAAAAAAAAAAAGAATTCGAATTCATAAAAGAATAGTTGTGAAATAATGCGATAAATAAATATGATACTAATAATTGATAATTACTATTATACCAAGACGTGTTTGAATAATCATAAAGTGTGAATTCAACTGTGAAGCTCTTGATACATAGCTGTCTTCTTTAATACAAAGACAATGATGTGTTATTGGTCAACCCCCAGTCTTTGATGTTTCCAAAACTGATTTTTCAGCTTTACTTTTTTCTACTAACACTGCAAACAATAATTATTTAATTATCTTGAATCTAGATAGAGAAAGCACATTAATTACACACAATATCTTTGTGTGATATTGTCACAACAAAGGTATTGTATAATTACGAATATCTAAAAAATATAGGAATAACATTATAACAACAGATATTGTAGCAAGTTTCGATATTACTGTACTAAAATCAGATATGTATGAAACTGAAGTACATATTTACATTTCAATGACCTTTGAGATGTGTGACTTAGTAAGAGAATCTTTTACAAAGTCTAAACCTACTCGCTGTCATCAATCAGCCAAAAAAACTGCTATCATTAGCTGGGCCTCAGCTTCGTTTACCAACACTTGGTCCCCCGCGCAATGAAGCACGAGTTCTGCACCCCAAATAAACAGTCTCCTACCTTAATGATGTAAGTTGTTCCCCACTTCATATGGGTAATTCCGTCAACTATATATAAGGTGTTTCTTTTTATACGAGAGTTGTTCCTTAAGTTATATTTCAGAGTCAAATTACATCTAGTCCCGACTGAATCCTAAACTTGTATCAACCATCCAAAAAAAAAAAAAAAATACTATCAATTTTGGTTAATAAAGGAATGGAATTTATGTGATATCCATTTACGTAATCTCATTGACCAACTATTAATTACCCCAGTCAAGATAAACCAATTTTTGGTTCAATTACAGCTAACTTCACCAACCCACAAGAGAAAAAAGATGGCTGTAACTGGTGAGACAATGACCGGCTGGCCCCGGACACCTTCTCATAAATAGTGGTTACTATCTATAATTTGGACCAAAAACTGTTGTGTCCATTTCAAATCAAAATCAGGAAGCTTGAAATTTCAAAAAAATAAAATAAAAATAGGAAGCTTGGTTTCTTAGGATGATAGAGTTGTAGTACAATAGATTTTAGATTTTTAGGACTATTGAGGTATATAATACTTTCATGACCTAGTTGGAAGTCTATTTCTGATACAAAGGAAGGCGGTCTTCTTTTGGCTAAGCTATCAGGCAGCTTCCTTGTACAATTACTTAAGGTGTATTAATTCATTTCTTGAAAAATGTGTAAGCAATAAGGTCATTACAGAATAGACAAATGATGGAAGATTTTATTTATTTAAACTAATATCATAATTAAATTTGGGTTTTCCTCGAAAAGAAAAAAATTGAATAAATAAATTTGGGTTTTGGGTTTTGGGAACACAATTCGAACTTTTAATTAATTTAATGGGGATGGACGTGAGGGGAATGCTACTGAATTAATAGTTTCTCATTGATGAAAGATTTTTTTTTGGTACTGGTATACACCTAAGATACAATTGGAATCAGCTACAATTTGACTTTAAAGAGCGATCCGAGAATATGCTTTTAGAGTAGAAGGAAGCAACCCTCAATGGGTGAGAAGAAAATTACCTATAAATTGGGTGGATGGGAGTAGAACTCACAACATTTATCAAGGTTATGAGTAGGATCCTGTCTTACCATCCAACCAAACGCTCATTCTCATTAACAGAAGATTTTATTTTATGGCTTCTCTTTATATGTGTTGAATGTTACATATAAAATTTCTACATATTATGCCTATGATAGCCTAGTTACAAAGCTTTTAATTTGGTTTATTCAAAGTTGTTGTACTTTGGTAGCGCAAACACACCCTCATTACCTTTGTCTAACAAAAAGCGTATGAGTTCGAGTATCAGACCGCATAGATGTGATCAAATTACCACTTGGCCCTTCCTTTATGCGAGGGTTAATTATGTTTAAGTCTCTTCAAATTGGTAAAAGTAGTTTTCCCTTTAAAATGACTTCTCTATCTCGATTTTTTGTAGAGGTGACAAAACGGGCTGACGTATTGGGTTGAGCTGAATTCGATTAGATTCGTTTATGAATTCGACTAATTTGACATGAATTCGTTTAAGAAACGTGTTGACATTTTTGGATTCGACACAAATTCATTTATAAATGAATGTCACGACACGATTAATTCGTTTAGTGCTTAGATCATAAAGAATTCTAATGCGTTTAACCTGTTAATTTGTTTAATCCGTTTAACTCATTTAATTCGTTTAATCCGTTTAATCCGTTTAATTTGTTTAACCCGTTGAATTCGTTTAATCTTAATAATATTTTAAGCATATATATAATAAATCATTCACAATTAAATATTTAAATAACAAATTCAAAAGATAAAAATTCAAAACCAAATCAACCGAATCAACACAAAAACCAAACACCAAATTAAACAACAAATTCAACAGATAAAAATCAAAAACCAAATTCAACGAAATCAACACAAAATCCAAACACCAAATTTAACGGAATCAACACATAAAAACCAACACATTAATTTTCAGAAAAAAAAAACCCAATAAATTAAATCAAAAACCAAATTCAACGAAATCAACACAAAATCCAAACACCAAATTTAACGGAATCAACACATAAAAACCAACACATTAATTTTCAGAAAAAAAACCCAATAAATTAAATCAACAACAAAATGAAATCAAATCATGCTCAAACTTAATGCAAATCCATGACAATTAAAATTTCATAACATTATGGTGGTGGAGTCGTGGATCTGGTGGTGCCGTGGTGGAGTCGTGGATTTGGTAGTGTCGTGGTGGAGTCGTGGATTTAGTGGTGCCATGGATATGGTGGTGTGGTGGTGGAGCTGTGGATCTGATGGTAGACCGTGGAGAAGAGGCGATGATCTTGAGGAGAAATAGAGAAGGGGTGACGATCATGAGGGAAGAGGGTAGAATGGGCATCGATCGTGAGAAAGGAGGAGAGAATTGCCAACTACCATGAGGGAGGAGGGAAGAATGGCCACTGACCGTGATGAAGGAAGGAAGATCGGACGACTAGCGTGAAGAACGAAAGGAGAATGAGTGACGACTATACAAACCGGACGGTGATCAGACGGTGACCTTGAGGGAGAAGATGTTGACCATGAGGGGGAAGGGGGTAAGTCGACGGAATGCGTTGTGGCGTGTGGGTGTGCTACCAAAATTAGCTTGAATGGGTTAGGTTGTTTAGGTTTTGGATGAATATGTGTATATATATAAATGTATAATTACACACTAACCCCTCTAATATGTTAAATTATAATTTATCCCTATGTTAATTGTATCAACCCGCAATTCGTTTAACCAAACCCGATTTGATTCGTGTAATAAACAGGTTAAGCGGGTTGACACGATTACGACACAAATTCGTTTAACTTCAATCCATACCCATTTATTTTTTGCGAATTCATGTTAATCCATCGTGTCGAAACTCATATTGCCACCTCTAATTTTTTGGAAGTAGATTATAATTGTGTTTCAAGGTAGTATCATCAGTGTTTTATTATATTGGTACCGATAGTTGTAATTTGTATGAGTAATATATATATATATATTTTTTTTTAAAAAAAATTAATTTGGTTTGAAGCAATGGAGACAACAAAAGCCAATAGAAGATAGAACCATAAAAAAAATTTCTTATTTTGTTACCTATAACAAATGTTATCATAATTCATCATTTATTTAGTTTGAAAGCTTTCGTTTTATGCCCATTTTTAAAGTGCACCCGAATATTTAACAACTTGAGATCCTTTATTTATTTAATAATATTATATAAATAAACTATAAAATCGTGTAAATTTCGAAAACTAGTCACGTTTCAAAAGCAAAATTCATTTTTACCCCTATTAAAAAAAAATCATTTTTAATCTCTCAAACAAGCTATTTGCATTCTTTACCCCTTTTACACCAAACCACCCCTGCCATTAAATTACATGTTTACCCTTATCATTTTAAATTTGATAAAAAGAAAATCCTAAAAGCAAAATTACCAAACTACACTCACCCTAAAATACGCACTCTTTCACGGTTACACTTCATTTTCACTTTCACTCACTCTCATCTTCACCATTTTTGAGTTTGATTTTGAGTTTTTGTTAAATTATTTGTGTTGAGTTTTAGTTTATGTATCTTGATTGTGTTGATAATGATGTTTTAGAACTAGAAATTGTTTTTTTTCTTGTGAGATTTACGATTGAAGGAGGTTGTGCGTTCTTCTTTGCCTGACATCCGTGATAAAGGAGGCTTCTATGATGGATGGTCTATCTATAACACAAAAGGCTTGTGTCATGAATGAGTGGGGGTTTTGGAGATCCTCCTACCCTTTTTTGGCTTTTAAGGACCTTATAATGGTTCTCAATGCTTATCTTCTATTGATTTGGTCAATAAATTACAAATTTTCACTAAATTGTTACTTTAGTGTGTGAGATACATGAATGTTATTAGATGAGTATATACTATCTAATGATATTCTTATATAGTGAAAATTGGATCAAGTATGATTGTAATATCTATCAATAATATCTTAAGGCCTTAGGCCTTTATTTTGTGATTTTGGGATTGTTTGGGTCAGAAAAATCTAAATAAAGGGAAAATTTCCCTAAAATCCACACCCATTAGTGATAGAGGAGACTTTTGTCATGGATGGTCCATTGTGACCGAGGAGGTTTCTATCATGGATGGGTGTGAATTCAAGGGATTTGTCCTCATTTTTTTTTCCTTTTAAGGATATTAAAATGATCTTTAATGCTTGTAAATAATTATCTTTGGTTGATTTGCTCTAATAAATTATGTTGACGTAAAATAATGGTCAACTGGGTTCTTTGAAGCCCAGAACTGTCGATCAATTGAAAACAAATAGAAAAGAGTGAGAAGAGGCAAAGAAGAAGAAGAAAAAACAGGTTTTACGTGGTTTGACCTTAGGAATGAGCTTACATCCACGGTGTCGACTTCTGTGAGGAGAGGCAGTCATTATTACTATGAGTTTTCCGGTTACAATGTGAGTGAGAGACCAAGATCCCTTTATAAATGAGTTTAAACCCCTATTTATAGAGAAAGATGTTGTGCTATAATTGTAATATAATAGAAAATAATTAATTATATTTTTTCAAAATTGACACCCATTAAATGTTGGGTTAAATCCCGTGAAATCCGGGTCTTGATTAAGTAATTGCGTGTTACCCAATTTGCATTGTTACCATTCTGAGAAAGACTTATTGTACACGTTACTCTTTTTCACGAGCTGATTTTGCTCTAGACGGGATGGAGCTCGTCCAAAAAGAGCTTGGGCGAGCTGATGAGCTGATGGACGGGCTGATGCTGAGAGCTGATGAACGAACTCATGCGAAGAGCTGATGAACGAGCTTAAACTGAGAGCTGATGAACGAGCTCATGTGAGGAGTTGATAGACGAGTTCAAACTGAGAGCTGATGGACGAGCTCAAGCTGAGAGCTGATAGACAAGCTCAAGCTGGGCTTCTGCCTGCCAGGCTGATTCATTGAGCCAATCTTTTGCCAACTTATTTTGTACAGCCCAAAAATACACACAACAAATTACAACTTACCACTAAATTGTCATTTTAGTATATAGGATATCATTAGATGACTATATATGATCCAATGATATTCGCATATAATGAAAATTGGATCAAGTGTGATTATAATGTTTATCCATGAATGTCCGAGACCTTAATTTTGTGATTTTGAGGTCTTTTGGGTTATTAGAAACCCAACAAAAATGGAAAATCCCCCAAATCTACACCTATTCGTAACGGAGCAGATTTCAATCATGGATGGTCCATCCATGATAGAAGAGGCTTCTGCCATGGCTGGTTAATTCGTGACAAAAGGCTTCTATCATGGATAGTTCACTTGTAATAGAGTGTATGCACTCGTGTTAGAAATCTCCCCTGCCATGGTTACATCGCACTTTTCGAAAAAAAATTCGTTTTTTAATTTGCGATTTTATGTTTCCATACTATTGACCATGTCCCTAACAATGATAGACCCTTAACAATTTGGAGCTATGTTCTCTCGAAGGAAAAATCCACGGATCACACTGATTTTGTATTCTTTTTGTGACTAAGCGAAGTGAAACATTAAGAAAAAATATATATATATATGTATATATATATATTTATGATTTATGATTACTAAATATCGAAAGAGAATAAATATTTGTTATAAGTGGAATCTGCTTACCTCACATGGCCGTGACATGGTTGATTTGTGCGCATGAATTCTTTTCGTGGTGGACCCCATTCTTTTTCAACGTGAACCTTTAGCTTTTTTCTCCTTCAAAATTTGCGTGTATATATATATGTATGTATGTATCTCATTTGTAATATTCTAAATTTTCTTTGTTGATGTATCAGCTTGATCAATGTTCAACGTTAAGTCATTGGGAAGAAAAAAACGAAAAGCATTATGATATGGACCCAAAATGGATCCGCACCATACATTTTTCTTTCTTTCTTTTTTTCATTTTTTTATTTTTTTAACCGTACTATTAACGACCGATCCAATCAAAAATATTTTCCATAAACAAACAAAAAGGATAGACTCCACCTTTAATTTTCTTCTTGGATCAAAAGAGCTTCAAAGTATTACACAAAAGATTCTTCAAAGTCGATGCGGTAGAGAACGAGAACAAGGTCTTCTCTAATGTCCCCTCTGAAGGACCCTACATTTGAAAATAATCTGATTTTGTCCACAACGTGTTTTATAATTCCATAATTGGATTCCAAACATATTACTCGGACTTCAAGATGCCCTCTGATGGTTGATCATTAACTGCGATTTTCTCATGTTGATCCTCGTGTTTAATTTAGATGATACAGATATTGATTAAAATACGTATATTCAAAAGTTAAGCTAATTTAAATTTTATTGTATTTGTTTTGAATAAACAAAAAGGCAATGAGTTATCAAATATTAATTTAGAGGAAAAAAAAGACAAGCAAGTAAGGCAAAAGTATGCCTTTCAAAGGAAAAAAAAAACGTAAGGCAAAAGCATGGCTGCGTCATATACGAACAGCTGCTAGAGAACAAAAATGTTTGCATGGACCGAAGAAAAACTTGGCGAGAGCAATTAATGAAGAGAAGGGTATGGTAAATGTTATCGCATTCTAATAAGAGAGTTGGTGGGAGATTGACTTGAAAGATTTGAGTGGCAGACCAGTTCCATTTGTGAGTTTTATACGTAATTATATTCTAGAAGCCCACCTATTCATCGAGACACCATTCTCTCTTCCAAACTTCAGATATTTCAAGAAGAAACTAATATCAATTGAATGAAAATGGGAATTAGATTGATAGAAATACAAATTTGATATGAGGTTTAGGTACGATAAAATTATGAAATAATATAGCGAGTTATACCAAAATTAATTTGACTATAGGCTACGCTTATCATGTTATGCAATAGGATAATTCACGCATATTTGCATCCCTAGCTAATTGTCCCCGACCGGATTTTAATTTTATTTTTTTGAATAAAATGAACGCGGGATAGGAGTCTGGATATAATATAAACTTAACCAATCTTATTTAGGATTGGTGTTGAGTGTCAACTAATGTTGCTAATTTTCCATTGTCAATATCATTAATACAACAAAAAAAAAAAGGTAATGAAATGATCAAAATGGGTAGTGTCGTTTCATTTTCATGCTCAAGGATTTGACTGTTGAAGAGTTGCCTGGCCAGTCATAGCCTCATATTACCAAAAATATCCAATATGTATGTATGTATATATCTATATATATATATATATATATATGCCAATTAATAGCCTCATATATATACTTAATTAATTAACCTCAAAAAAACTACTTTAATTTATAAAAATATCCATTTTACCACTTATGTTTTATTTTTATCTAAAATTCCCCCTACTGTTATTAATTAACAAAAAAGTTGAAAAAATTGTGGAAAAATAATTTTAACCCTGATAAAAAGATTTTTATTAAAAAAAAATAATTTTAAAATAAAAAATTAAACTAATAAAAGTTTTTTTTTTAAAAAAAAGATTAAAAAAAATAGATCCCTCAATCATGAACCATTTTCATTTTCAACCTTCAACTCCATCTTCATCACCAACCTTCAACACACTAAATATAGACTCCATTAGACCACTGCTGCCACCTGCCACTTTTTTCTTTTTCTTCTTCCCCCTCTCTCTCTCCCCTTCTCTTTTTTCTCTCTCCTTATTTCTGATCGGAAACCCAGAAAAATTTGGGTTTCCATTTCCTATAAACCTAGTTATCATCAACCCAAAAAAAATCTCCCACATTAATCCAATCATCCATCATCAATTCGTAACACCATTATCATCAATCATCAACACAATTATCAACCAAAATCAAAATCATCCAAAATCAATAACCGAAATCAATCAAAATCAACAACCAAAATCAACCAAGGAGAAGCACGATATCACAATCAGCCAACTACCAATTAGGAAAAGCACAATAAGGGGAGTGCAAGAGGGAGAACTGCGTCCGAGTGATTGACCAATAAGAAGAGTGTGAGAGAGAAGGAGTCGCCTGTGTGAGAGACTGACGATAACGAGGAGAGACTGTGGAGAAGGACGACAACCCGACAAGGGGATGAGAGTGGGTAAGGGGAAAGTGAGGTCTGGTCTAGTTGTGAGAGGGATATATGTCGGCTTGGTGGTGGTGGAGATAGGTACGTCACAGTCATTGGTGGTGGAGATGGGTGGCAGCGATAATGAGATAAGTGGAAGAAGAAAAAGAAGAGAAAAAAAAGAAGGGAAGAAAAAGACAAGTGGAGATAGGTGGCGGCGGTGATGAGGAGAATAAGAAGATGAAGAAAACATTTGGTTTCCAGTTTTCTTTTTTTTTAATAATCTAGTTTTGTTTTTGGTTTTTTAATTTTAATTTTATAATTATAATATTATTTTATTTATTTATTTTTGTATTATATATTAAAATATTTATTTATTTTCAATTTTAATATTATATTTTAATATTATTTATTTTTATTAATTTATTTTAATCAATTTTTTATCGCTATTTCCTTTTTTATTCTTGAAGTTAAATAATTAACTAAGTCAATCTAATGAAATCTATGACTATTAAGGTATTATTATCATTTCACACGTTTTTAAGGATATTTTGAATGTTTTTATTAATGTCAAAATAGATTTTGGATAAAAATGAAACCATAAATGGTAAAATGGATATTTTTACAAAGTACAGTAGGTTTTTTGGGGTTATCCCTTAATTAAATATAGCTTGATGATCTTGGTTATGAAGAAACATTCATATATATATATATATATATATATATATATTCTGAAAAGGGTGAATCTCATGACTTCTTAGACCAAACCACAATTCTAGAAAGATTAGTTAGAATCACAAATTCACGACATAATTTGGACCATCTAATAATTTCAATTTCCATAGCTTTTCCTGGTCAACAAGTGGCATCATCGTTTTCTCGATCTATACATTTTGAAAGATTTTTATACAATACATATGGGTTAAAACTATTTCTGTATTGCTCGAAAGTCTTGTACTTCTTGCGTGATCAGTTGAAATTGAAACTGTAGGTTTTACTTTTTTTACCGCGGTCTGATCGTGTAGAATCCGGCATACACTTTTTCCACATACGAAATATCAACAGGAAAAATTTGTACATGTTGACATATAACGGATCATTTCATGTATAAGCTGGATAGATAATAGATATATGATACGTATTAAATATTCATTACAGTTAAAACATATATAACAATAATTTAAAATAAAAGAAGGAAAGAGGGTTTGAATAAAAAATCTTTAAATTTTGATACTAAGTTAGTTATTATTAGATTTAAAAATCTAAATTGATAAAAAATAATTTAATTATAATATTTAAAATTTAAGATTAATACGTGATAATATAGTAACGAGTGTGTAATATATATGCACAATCGGGGCAGGCAGGCCAAGTCATGAGTCATGACCAAGAGACGAGTAACGACTACATGCGTGAAATGACGGTCAAGCGCGCAATCCATGTGTCACGCAGGCCTGATCGAGTCTGACCACAGAACCAGCGCCCCATGCATGCGCGCACCGCACCAGACTCAACATGTACAAATTTTTTGGTGGGCGCAGAATAGTCGAATATCAAAATATCAGCGGGTACTAGGTAGTTAACCTGCAATAAATTTTTAGGCTTTTTTGAGTCCTGTGTGTTATACTCCCAACGGTAAAACAAAATTTATGATTTTAATTGAATGACTACAATCTAGTAGCTTTAAGAATCGTTCCTGTAATTAACCAATCTCCCAGCCTGTTATGCAAATACTGAAATCTATCAGTAAAAACTTTCCTAATTGGTGCAGACAATTAATTATATGCTTTGTGGTTCGTTTTCGTGGAGGAAAGTGGACTGATTGATGGGTTCGCAAGTGTCAAACAACTACGAATGCTATGGAATTTAATTAACTAATTTTGATCAGTTAGCAGTGGTAGGTGGATGATGTCTGTCTAGTTGAATTACTTTTTCTTTTTTATTTAATCTTTTTTTTTTTTTCTGAGAGAGAGTCAGATTTTAGAATAGCTAGCTTCAGGGACAAGTTATGTTCTTAATTTGGTAGCTAGGGCAAAGGATCAGATTTCATGTATATCTTCATTACTGTAACAAAAAAGAAATAATAATAAACACATATACCTTGCGTATTGATATATATTATAAATGTGCTGAAAAACATGTTTGAATTATTAATTAAGCTGTCGTTATAAATTTATAATTGAATTTGCATTATTTTAATACACTCGTTAGGTTGAGTTTGTTGCATCAATTTTATATGATTAATTCATACAAATCATGTTGATCATTCTAGAACTATGTTTATCAAGTAATTAGGATGTATGTGATGAATAATAACAATGATTAATTGTTTCATGTTTGACTCCTTAATTGAGCTATATAGTTCTGACTTTCGAAAATATAAACATATGCATTTTATGTTTTTGTTTCCTTTTGTTAGGTTTAGTTTGTTCACATTCTTTTGAAGTAAAGTGCGCATGCCCCATAAATTATGAGAAAACTCATTTTCATTCTAGAAACCAAGTTCATGTAGTCCATATCATTTACACTTAGTTCCAATATTTGTTTAAAGTATTAAATTTTATAAAGAGACTTCCAGTTAATACAAGGCCAAGAAGTCAGTTCAAATGGCTTCAAAACAAATCGCACAAGTTTTTTTTTTTTTCTTATATATAATTTAATAACTTTGTGATAATCATGTAATTAAACTTTATTGTATTGTGAAATCCTATTCATGTAAAACCAAATGATTAGTTGTGACAACACTTTCAAGATTCATTAATTATAATATGGTTAAATATATCGCTATAACAAAACCTGATTTTTGTTACTGTTGTATTATAGTAGCATGTTGCCACATTGCTATAAACTATGTCTTCCATGCCAGGGGCTGCTAGTGTTCAAGATCACTCTCATTATACAACATAACTGAAAATTTATAATAATTTTTACGTGTTTTATTTTTCAACCAATTAAATTATTTATAATTACTTTTAAATGACACATTAGTATATTACAAGTAACAAATGCATTAATGATGTAACAGTAATACATATACTTGGCTCGAGCCCAAATAATTTTTTCTCCTTGTGAATATTACATCTTTATGTCTAAGAAGGAGTAAGAATTCTCTACTATCATTTTTATTATTAATTTTTTGATAATCTAGTGACACATCAGCATTTAAAAAAATAAATGATCAAGATTAATAGATTTTTCACTTTCATACATCACTCAAACTTAAATTGTTCTCATAAAAAGATTAGCACCATATCAACATTGACAGAGAATTTTTGTCTCATAAGGAGATCCGAAAAAGGTAACATAATTTTGTAGTATTAGAAGGGTAGATAGCAGGTCTTATGAGCTGTGACTTTCTTTTCTGGACTATATTTTGAGAAGCTTTGTGATCTCTATCGAAGTGTACTCTATATGTATAAATTAGTAATTTACTCAACTTGATGAAACACCATTTAATTATTAGGATTTGGTTCTTTGAGTATTTTTATCCACATAGAGTCATAGTGGTTGGCAATTGCAAGCAGTTTCAAGGTAAATTATTACATGGTTTGTTGATAGATCGTAATCGTGAGAGAGAGTATACGTAATGATCATTTGAATTTCGAGTCTAATTAGGGCACGTTATAATTTAATTAAATTTGCTGAATAACATAGGTTGTTACTTAACTTCTAAGTTTAACTATTTAACTTCTTTTTTTTCTTTATATATAATTAAGTTTAACTATTTTACTTGTATGCTTATCGTTATCGATTTATTCTAACAACAGATGTGGTGTACATTGAAAAATGTAAAGATACTCAAGCGAAAACACATGCAAAACGCTGTTAATTTTAATTTTTAAAAAAATAAGGATGTTGTGTTGTTTGATGAGGATTGAGGGGTTTGGTGGTCAAAGTCGAAGGTTATAATTAAAGTAACTAAATTTTAATTATATTAAACATGCATTATTTAGCACAAATTCCCATTAATGAATGTCATTAAACGAATCATTATATAGAAAAATAAGGACCGATCTTACCTGAAGTTATAATTTCCTTTCTTAATGTTCCATTACATATAGAACCTTTGTAAGTGTCTCCTGTAATAATGTAAAAAAATATTCAACTCAAGTCAAAACACAATTTAATTATTTTATTTATTTTTTAAAATAATCTCGTCCAGAGTTTGTTGACTCAAACATCCCAGCTGTCTACTTGAAAAAAGAAAACATGAAATTACCAAAGAACCGTCCAATCAACCAAAAATACCATTTTATTCCCTTCATTCTCATTTTTTTACTTTTTCTTCCTTCAGCACTTTATGACTTCATCTTCTCTATTTTAAACTCTATATACTAACCATCCAAATCACGCTAAATTCGACTTTTTACTGTCAATATATTTTAATATATCAATTATCAAAATCATATACCTTTTACTTAATTTCGTTATATTCTAATAAAATTATAATTTTTACTCATATTTGAACGACAAAACATAAAATAAAAAAGGAGTAAATAATTTACTACTATCGGTTGTTTAAGATAATTTTCTGGATTAATTCTAATCCTAAAAAAAAAAATGATTTACAAAGCCTAACAATAATAGTAGCGCATGTAAAACCAAAGTTGCTGGCTCTCCATTTTCAAAAAACCTGCATCGAAATTTGGGTCCATATTTTTCAGTACAAGCAAAATTCTTGTCTTTTTATAGCTTTTCTTTCTCTCTTCTCCCTCAGAAAAAAGCTTGTAGCCTCCGCGTACGTGCTTTTTCTCTCAGATTCCCTACGCGTTTGTTCGATGAATACTCCCGCTGTATATATCAACTCTCTCTCTCTCACACACACACTCTCTCTCTTTCTCTCACATTATATATAAAACCAACAAACCAACAAATCAATAATCAACTCAAGACATCATCAACCATCTCATAAACTAGAAACTATAGAGCTCTCACAATGAGAGGCCTGGCCAATCACCAGCGCCGATGGGCCTCCGACACCGTCCCTGCCAAGACCTCGGTCAGCTCCGCCTCCTCTCCTGGGACCGAGTCCTACTCGGCGGAGGAGTTCGTCGAGGTCACCATTGATCTTCAAGCAGATGACACGATTGTTCTCAGAAGCGTCGAGCCGGCGCATAAAATCATCAACCTCGACGACGGTTACGGCTCCGGACCCGCAACCGGAGCCGAGACACCGTTGTCGGCTTCAAGGTCGCCGACGATGAGGCGGAGCTCGTCGAACCGGTTGAGGCAATTCTCTCAGGAGCTGAAAGCGGAGGCGGTCGCGAAGGCTAGGCAGTTCTCGCAGGAGCTGAGAGCCGAGCTGAAGCGGTTCTCGTGGAGCCACGGACAAGCGTCTCGAGTCCTGGCGGATTCGTCGTCGTCGTCGTCGGCGGTGGCTCAGAATGCCGGTGGCGGATTCGACTCTGCTTTAGCGGCTCGAGCTCTGCGGAAGCAGAGGGCGCAGCTGGATCGGACTTGCTCCGGCGCGCAAAAGGCGCTTCGTGGCTTGAAGTTCATCAGTAACTGCAAAGCTAACGGCGTCGACGCCTGGAACGAAATCCAAACCAACTTCGACAAGCTCGCCAAAGACGGCTTCCTCTATCGCGCAGATTTCGCGCAATGCATAGGTTGGTCGACGTTTGAATTCAAAAACTTTCCTTTTCTATTTTCATTTCTACTTTTTTTATTTTATTTGTTTTTACAGGAATGAAAGATTCAAAAGAGTTTGCATTGGAGCTATTTGATGCTCTGAGTAGGAGAAGAAGGTTAAAAGTTGAAAAGATCAGCAGAGACGAGCTCAACGAGTACATGTCACAAATCACCGATCAAAGTTTCGATTCACGTCTCCAGATCTTCTTCGACATGTACACTACATTTTTCATTAACTTAATCACCCTTTTTAAATTAAAGTTCATTAGTATATTAATTTAATTAATTAACTCTTATTTATCTAAACAGTTTTACCATATGACGTTTCAGGGTGGACAAAAATGAAGACGGAAGAATTACTGAAGAGGAAGTAAAAGAGGTAATTAATTAATTAATTAATTAAATTAATAAATATAAAAATCAATTAAGTGAAAAAAATTCAGATTTTTGTCTTAATAATTTGTATTAAAGTAAGAATATCTGAAACAGTGCATGAATTAACCAACGCTCAATCATTTTCTTGTTGGATAAAAAAAAAAAAAGAAAATGATGGCGCCGACGTTTGCTTTGCATTATTAGAGAAAGTAAAAACCCAAAACGATCCAATATTTTGCGAAGCTACTTGGTATTGTTATTATAAATTTTACAAATTGACAGGGTGTCATTTTGGTTATAATAATCAACGTTAGGCGAGGATTTGGTGACCTTAAATTTTCAAGAAATTTCAAATACTAACTACTCCAATATAATACTTCAAAAAAAAAAAAAAAAAAAAACTACTCCAATATAATAAATATTTTTTGATTAATTGATTGATTGATTAATTTTCTGTGTCTTTGACGCTACCCATGTTCCTCATCACTTATCTTATCTGTTATTGGATTGATTCAATGCCTATTGGCCCTATTCAATTGGAGTTCAGTGTTTGGACAGATGGCATCTCTTATTTTTCAGAGTTTTTTGGTTTTTTTTTTTTTTTTTTAATATTTTAGTGGGGTTGGTGGGGGGTGTTTGGTCATTTCCGTTAATTGAAAATTTGCTCAATGGGATATTCGTATTAAATACTATACTTTATAATAATTTGAATATACTGATTTTCTTCTTTTTGGTGCAAAATGTGATATAGATTATTATGTTGAGTGCTTCTGCAAACAAATTATCAAGATTGAAGGAGCAGGCAGAGGAATATGCAGCTTTGATCATGGAGGAACTAGACCCTGAAAGACTTGGCTACATCGAGGTGGGTCCTTTATTTATCACGCTTTGTGTGGTACAGTTATAATTCCACGATGGCATTTTTTTTTTTTTAGTAGCAATAGAACAAAAAATAAAAAATGATGTCTGTGTTCTAGAAATTTAATAAATTAAGCTTGATATATGATAATTTTCACTTATTAATTTATTGGGTTTATATGCAGTAAGTAGGGGCAATATTGACAACAAATTCAAGTATTTAATAAATTAAATTTATTAAAATGTGCACAGCTATCTGAATTGGACTGTTTCTTCTAGAGTCTACTGTTAGGCGACAAATGACCAAATCTTCCAACATTTGGGCTAGTATGTTCTTAATTCGTTAAACTGTACATGAAAAATATCAAACGCAAGTAAATAGCATTCACAATATTAATTACTGGCTGATTACTACAATCAAACAACCTTGTCTTATGTTAGTTGAACAGTTTCCACATATATCTATATATTTCTGTGTTTTTGTCCTTATCTCTACTTAATCAATATTCTCTTTCTAACACTATTGATTGAATACAAACCATATAAAATTAAAAGTACTATGAATTATTAAGATTGAAATTGTGCCCTATAAAATGAAAAAAAATTTTACTTTTAATTTAACTCGCATCGATGATCTCATTTATATGAGGTTTAGAAACTGATTACTGAACTAATTTCCTCCTCCAAATTTCAAAATTTAGCTGGAAACTGCTGTTAAGTTCAAGTTGGAATTTTGGGAGAGAAATATGATTTAAATCCATGAACTCAACCTTTTTTTTTTAATGAGTTTATCAAATTGGAAACTGTTTGAATTATATTTGTCATTATTAAGAAGTTGAAAATTGAATGAACTGGTATATATTCCTTGCAAAGTGGCGGTCCTGAAAAACAAAGTTGGGTTTCCATGTGATTTTCTGTTAGTTTCCCACGTATACGAGTCTTCAAAACTCAAAAACACGTGCGCGCGTGCTTCATGTACAACATTGACCATCACTATAGTATGGCAATGAGTTGACACGATCAGGAAATCTAAACTTCCCTCTCCTGTTTGTTGTCACTTTGCACGATTTGAGAGTCTTCTCCTTATTATGTTTTTTGTGGGGGATAAGCACTGACAATAATTGACAATCATACATGCAGCTATGGCAACTAGAGACTCTTCTCTTACAAAAAGACACGTACTTGAACTACAGTCAAGCCCTGAGTTACACGAGCCAAGCCCTGAGTCAAAACCTACAAGGGTTGAGAAAAAGGAACCGGATCAAAAGAATCAGCACTGAGCTGCTCTATTATTTACAAGAGAATTGGAGGAGGCTTTGGGTTTTGTCAGTTTGGATCATGATAATGATCGGTTTGTTTTTATGGAAGTTCTTCCAATACAAGCAGAAAAGCGCTTTTCGTGTGATGGGTTATTGTCTATTAACAGCCAAAGGTGCAGCAGAGACACTGAAATTCAATATGGCTTTGATCCTCCTACCAGTTTGTAGAAATACCATTACGTGGCTCAGGTCCACCAAGTTGGGTTTCTTTGTGCCTTTTGACGACAACATCAACTTTCACAAGGTGAGTACAGAGCTATATATATATATATATATTTATACACACCTACTCTTTTTTTCATATTGCACTTACAATTATTGTAATTGTTATTATTAAAATTTGTTTGCTTGTTTTGGACGTTTATCTATTGGGTCCCGTTTGAAAAAAAAAGGACAATCTTATTATAAGTCAACATTATGATTTATCTCAGCAATCAAAGATAAAATAGTTGGTCTCTCAAAAGAAAAAAAAAAAAGATAAAATAGTTGGTCACTTGATACGCCAAACACTTTTAAGTATATGACGCGCATTGCCTCTTCACGCTGCTGAAAACCTTTCTTTTTGTGCGACTTAAAATACTAAGAATGGTTGTTGTTTGTAGGTACAGTAAATGGAACAGTGTCGTTGCAATTCCAAAATGCTGTTTGCACCCAAAAAGAAGAAATGGAAACATTGGTCCTTTATGAAAAGTTGAAATAGACAAATTCAGTGAAAAATGAGCATCTACCTTGCATTTCTTTTGTGTCCCCACCGACACTGCTTTTTTGACCCCTCATCTTTACGCTTTTTCATTGATTAATTTAATGTTTAAGTGTTAGCATTTCCTTCACTGACTGTGGTGTAGAGTACCATAATTAATGATTGACTGGTTGTGGTGTTGAGTGGTTTTTTTTTTTTTTTTTGAAAAAGTGGTGTTAAGGGTTAACCCACCAATATTTTCTGGTTTCTAATGTTTCTCTGAACATTAACTGCTTAATGGTAAATGTATTTGGCTAATGTGTTAATGAATCCTTTTACAAATCATAGAACTGACATTTTCTAAATGTAAAGAACTTGAATTTTAAACAGATCAGAACATGCTATAGATATTCAATCAAACTGTAAAAAGGAGTTTAAATTGCCAGAATGAAGAGTAATTTCTCTCTAGAGTTACTGCAAAGTTGACTTATTCTTGATGGATATGTGCAGACAATTGCTGCAGCAATTGTAGTTGGTGTCATTCTCCATGTTGGTAATCACCTTGCATGTGATTTTCCACGGCTTGTAAATGCATCGGACGATGACTATAAACTCCTTCTCAAAGATGACTTTGGAGAAGATAAACCCACATACTTTGACCTGGTAAAAGGGGTTGAGGGTGTGACTGGTATACTAATGGTGATCTTCATGGCGGTTGCATTCACTCTAGCAACACGATGGTTCAGGCGCAACCAAATCAAGCTGCCCAAGCCCTTTGATAGGCTCACTGGTTTCAATGCCTTCTGGTATTCACACCATTTATTTGTCATTGTCTATATCTTGCTCATCATCCACGGCATATTCCTTTACCTCGTTCACAGATGGTATCTAAAGACGGTATACTATTGAAATCTTTTTCTAATTGAAGACAATTATCTTCAAAAGTATATTGTAATTTATGATACTTGAAATTTTTGCTGCAGACATGGATGTATCTTGCAGTTCCAGTTCTTCTATATGCTGGCGAAAGGATCTTGAGATTCTTTCGTTCTGGCTTCTCCACTGTCCGCCTTTTAAAGGTGAGCATGTTGTACTGATTGTCACTTGACCATTCTGCACTAGAAGTGAATCTGATTCTGTTCACATACTTTGTTATATTACATCAGTTTCTCTTTTATGCTGAAAATTCATTAATGAATTATCTTCCCATTTTATCTTCAATGAAAAATGTAGGTGGCCATTTATCCTGGAAATGTTCTTACACTTCAAATGTCTAAGCCTCCACAGTTTCGGTACAAGAGTGGACAATATATGTTTGTCCAGTGCCCTGCAGTGTCTCCTTTTGAGTGGTAAGTCTGTCAAAATTCCATTATCTACATTAAGTTTTGGAGATGTAAATGTTTATGCTTTTTTGCTACTAGGAAGTGAAAGTTTTGAGTAGTTACATAGTTCGAAGATACGTCCATCAACATATCAAATTGTACCAATCCACAATTCTCTGCTGGCCAGAAACTCATCCATATATGCAGTGTCACGCTTAAATATGAAAAACAGTCATTAACCATGTATGCTTTGTCTTTTTGGGTACTTACGCTTAAATTTTGAATGTCAGGCATCCATTTTCCATCACCTCTGCTCCTGGTGATGACTACCTTAGTGTTCACATTCGACAGCTGGGAGACTGGACACAAGAGCTTAAGAGGGTTTTCTCTGAAGTATGTGAGCCTCCTGTAGCTGGGAAAAGTGGCCTGCTCAGAGCCGATGAAACAACAAAGAAGAGGTATATATCATCAAACATTATCTATTGTGTGACCATTCATTCCCATTTAAAGGTAGTAGTATAAAGTTCTTGTACTGTTTGTTGAACTAAATTCTCATCTGTTAACAGTTTGCCAAAGCTCTTAATAGATGGGCCATATGGTGCCCCGGCACAAGACTATCGTAATTACGATGTCCTGTTACTGGTTGGTCTAGGTATTGGGGCAACACCATTCATCAGTATTTTAAAGGATTTGCTTAACAACATTGTCAAACAGGAGGAGCAAGCAGTAAGTTACTTAGTGATTCTGTGTTGATTGAAACTAATTGAAACCTTCTTCAACTTTCAAATCATCCTGATTATAATATTTGTAATCAAATCATATCTTAATATCTACTTCCTTTTCTTCAGGATTCAATCTCGGACTTCAGTAGGACATCAGACATAAGTATTGGGAGTAATGATTCTGTCACTCTCAACAGGGTTTCTCCTAAACGGAAAAAGGTTCTGAGGACCACCAATGCATACTTCTATTGGGTAACTAGAGAGCAAGGTTCATTTGATTGGTTCAAAGGTGTCATGAATGAAATTGCAGACCTTGATCAGAGGGTACTAGAAAAATAACCATTCTAATCAGTTCACACACTTCTTATTAATATTTGTTTGATTTTCTTGATTTTAACTTGTTCTTTTGGACTTCAGGGTGTCATTGAGATGCACAACTACTTGACTAGCGTCTACGAGGAAGGCGATGCCCGGTCAGCTCTCATCACTATGGTCCAAGCTCTTAATCATGCCAAAAATGGGGTCGACATTGTTTCTGGCACTAGAGTAAGATCATTAATGCTTGTCATTTTCATCTTGGAATTTTCAACAGTTCTTAGATTCCTTTATATTTGACACCTGAACCATCTATATATATATATATATATATAATTCAATATGGCCAACATCCTAAAACAGTCAGCGACAATTAATAGAACACGGTCCCTGTAATCAGTATATTAAGGTGTTCACTTCTAATTGAAGTTCAAGAGTACGTAAGTGCTGACATTTTATTAAATCATCAGGTGCGGACCCATTTTGCTAGGCCTAATTGGAAGAAGGTTCTATCTAAATTAAGTGCCAAGCACTGTAATGCAAGAATCGGTAAGTGCCTTCTCATCAGGTATCAACAACTGAGCAGCTTTTTTTTATCTTTGTATTCCAAACTCATTTATGGTTTTATTTTTTTTTGGGACTGCAGGAGTTTTTTACTGTGGTGCACCAGTCCTAGCTAAAGAACTCAGCCAACTCTGCTATGACTTCAATCAAAAAGGTTCCACCAAGTTTGAGTTTCACAAAGAGCACTTCTAAGTTAGACGAACCCACTTCATCTTTCAAATTTAAATCCATCTCTCATACCATCCTTTTCCACTGCCTAAACAGTAGGCAAAAAAAAAAAAAAGACAAGAAAAGCTCTTCATTCACCTATAAAAATAAGCAATTTTGCAATAAGCTAAATTAGGAATCTAATAGAAATTGTACAGTCCTGTAGAACTGGAAAAAAGGAAAGGAAAAAAAAAAAAAAAGGTTGTATACATACGTAAATTATATATTAGTATTAGTAACTATTTGTAGAGCAAGCACAACCTCAAATTATTGGAAGCCTCATTGTGAGTTGACGGGTGGCAAAAGACCTAAAACGACATTAAGGGGGGAGAGTTAGTGCTTCACAGCTGCAAGGGGGAGGTTGACCTGATTCAGAATGATAAGGTCATTGTGTGATTTGATTCTGTAAAGACATTAATAATAGGTGGAGAGAAGACAATTTTGAAAGGGAAAGATGCTGAGAGTGATGGTGCGATTTGGATGGCTTGTGTCTCTTTCGATTATCAGCGAAGCCTTCTAGAAATACAAGGCTGATGCCGACATCCACGTGCACATTATGTAATTCTATTTATTTATTTTATTGTTCATAGTTTTCTCTTGTTGTCATTTTAATATAACATGTCGCAAGAGATGGTTATTATGTTATTAAAACTTTTGAGCTCCATTTTGGAAGTAAATGGGTTCATTTTACTATAATATAGCTTTGAATTTGATCATAGTGCTTCTCAATCTCTGTATGTTTTGATTGATCGATCGATCTAATTATCCTGAGCTTTGCTGAAGTCATTACTTACATATGCTTCTCTCATATGGTCTAAAATTCTCCTAGTTCATGGAATAAAGTCACTAATATTTGTATTCTATGCGAAATTCGGGATTCAGGTGTCAAGTGTGTGAAGTGAGCTGTGAACATGGCAGGGCACTTCCTCCACCTCGAAATCCCCCCATTCTGACCCTCCTCTGGCCCTCAACGATTCATAACCCATCCCAAACCCACCCATTGACATCCTATCCAAATCTTGTCCCACCAAAATTTAAGCTCCTGCTGTTCCAAATTTGATGATCATAATGGGCTGGGCTCACTAACATAATCAGAAGACCCAAGAGAGCTCTCACCAACCACCAAGTCTAGAATGGCTGCTGAATGTGTTCCCGTGTCGTTACTACATCGCCAACTTGTCATAGTGGGCACAACTTTGTTGATTAACAGAGCATTTCTCTTTCACACTCTACGTCATACGCATAGTGTATAATTTTTGAAATGTCATTTACCAACAAGACTTTACGATTACCAAACTTCTGTTTCGACTTGAAGGTTAGGAAGAAACCAAATTGAATATTTTTCCGACCCCCGAAACAACGTTGCTGCTATCATGAACATATTTCAAAACTTTAATTGACAGATAGAGAGAAAATTCATTGAACTACTCCTGTTTTCAACATCTTCCGCATTCGAAATGTTTCAATGGTTTGATTAAAAATTGTATTAATGTTTCTGCTTTTATAGAATGGTCAAATCAACTAACCCCAGTCAGTTGCACTAGATGACATGCAATGATGGAGGTTCCCTTCCAACTTTCCTGTGGGAAGAAATTGACTCAGATATAAATCAGTCAATTTGTTGAATTGTATACATATTTCACAATGTTACCTGTTAATCAAGCTCCAATGATAGATACATACCGTGACCGTATATGTTCAATGAAAAGTTTCTATTCAAGTCTTTTGGTCAATATCGTTCCAGCTCATCCATTGACCTATTTGTTCGATTTTTATATGTGAAAAATAAATTATTATAAGTATCGTGCTCCTTTGTTCATCATCTAGCTAGTAACTATGAATGCTAATAGCCCTAACACAACCCACAAGACTATGCGATTATGCCTGAGTTTAAGGCCTCAAATTCTCTCATTTAAATTGAGAAACGGCAACATGTCTAAATGAAGCCAGTTGACAATTGCATACGTACTTGGTTTAGAAAACAGCCAAAATAACAAAATACATTGCAATACTTAATTTAGAACATAGTATTAGAAGGGAGAAAGTCGTCTGTATGTAGCCGAAGGAGAATAAGTATAACAATTACACACAACACTCTCACCATAAATGAAGGACAACATTTGGAAAAGAGACTTGCAGATACATATAAACTATATTTCATTTTTCATACTATATTATTTGTTCTTAAAAATTAAAAATTAACTTGAGCGTCAGAGAATATTGGATTTCTCCAGGCCCATTGATTATTTTTTCTTTGTAACAAGATGCAAGAAAGCCATCTTACATATTAATTATCAGAGATGCTTGCCCCAATAGACCATAGTTTTTATCATCCATGATTGATCATTACTTCTTCCCACATTTTTGATCATGTTACAGCCTGAAAAGCAGCTAATTAACCAGCTATTGTTAGTCTGGTCCCAAACTGTTAATTACCATTAATGACGAAACTGAATTTACTTCATGTGAGTTTTTTCAGTTGAAATGGAACAATCGGACTACATTTAATGGAAGACATTTTACAGTTAAAATATCTCAGCACAGAAATTAGTGAGGGTTTAAATAAGAAGTCACGTAGAAATTAATTCAAAATTCCAACTTTAGACTAGCTAAAATTTGGTGTTATACATAATTTGGTGCCTCCGAATATTATTTTAACTATTTTTTTTTTTTGGATAAAATAATTTTAACTACTTAAATGTACACAATATACTAAACAGACATTAGTACATTACAATAACCATCTCTTTCGCTTTGATCTATTCAATTCAGATCATACAGGGAAACACTAAAAGGACAAAAAAGAAAAATGGGCAATCAAACTAGGAAAACTCGAACGCCGTAAAATGGGCATTTACGAAGTCATATGATGATTAAAAACTAATGCTGCTTTGCGAACAAAGGAAATTCGTCGAAAGAAAACGATCAAGTGTACGTGTCATCAAATTCACAATCTTGTCATGTCCCTGATCGTGTGCAACATGGCTATAGCCCTCACAATCATGAAGTTTAGTAATTTGGCCTAAGCTCAGCTTTGACATATGATCACTATTGAAAACATGGTTGCGAACGCCAACTTCTTCTTCGTCATTTAACTAGAAGCCTGTTACTCAAGTTAAAAAATATAAATTACAAGTTCGAAAACAACACTGGCTTTCACTTAATTATGAGGTAGCACTTGAGAGGAAAAGTGGAGTTGATGTTTGTGTAGAAGAAGAGGAAATATGTGGACCAATTGCACCATCATGTAGTTCAATACATGCATCCACCAAGACTATACAGGATTTGAAGTGCAAGTGAAAACATTAAAACTAGCTAGTTCACACATTGTTGCTGACATTATTTCTATTTAGGGTTCTCTTATATATATTTGTGAGTTTAAGTTAAAATTAATTGCACTAGCTAGTACGTATCTTAATTTCAATTGCTCGTTGGCACAATATACTTGGCAAAATATTGCAAACAAAGTATTGGGTGCTGTTGAACAGCACTATTGAGATTCATTAAAATATGTATAAATACCTCCTTGAAGAAATCTAAACTAAATTTGTGTTATGGGTATTTTTGGATTCCCCAATTGGCCTAGTAAAGGCCCATCAAGATGGTGGCCCAAGTTACCAAGACCAAGTGTAAAGCACTATTCCTCAGCCCGCTAGATCGCTCCAGTACTCGATTACCAGATCGAGCCCGTCAGGATACTAGCGAAGATGATGTCAGATCGTCCTCATAGCGACGTTGAGGTCGCATGCCGGTGATCGCGCTATCGAGATCGCCAGGTCGGCTCGAAGTCAAGATCGTTACGAAGCAGATTCAGTTCGTTTTCTACCCAGTTCGCCCAGTTTCAATGCAAGACAGTAAAATGACGTGTCTTGCACGATAAGTAAGGGTTTTTCACCTAATGACAGCTTAATTTCGGGAAATCTCACCAAACCAGCATGGGTTAGCAGTCGGCCCACGTTTTGCCAGAGTTGACCTGGCAGAAGTCAGAAGCATTAAATGCATTTCAGCAGCATTAATTACGACAAGATCAGTCCTTTTTGTCTGTTAGTTCCATCTGTAGCCTCATCTTCTCTATAAATAGAGAGGCATTTATTGTTATGTATCCAGAAAATTTGAGAGTTGAGAGGGCTGTTACTCTGTCGAAATACAGAAAGAGTAAGCATTTAGTGAGAGATACTGCCATTAATACCAGAAAAGTGAACGTAGGCCGTTCTCTAAAAGGGCTGAACCACTTCAAACATTGTGTGTTCTTTCTTCTTTCTTTCTTCTTTCTCTTTGCCATTATCTGGTCTGTTTGTTGCAGGTCTCCTCATCCGTGCGGTATTGGGCTCAAGAATCTGGTTGGCTGGTTTACCACGTCAACAATTTGTAACTATGCAATTTTGATTTTCAAGCACCATACTAGTAAACTCTATATATTTAATCTTGAGGAATGTCCCACTAATGAAAATTATCTAACCTTAAATTGATGTAGACTACAAATTAAGATAATCCACAACATATTCATTTAATTAATTTGGATAAGAACAAGTTTGATTGGCAAAACTTTTTGGTTAATTAATTTGCCTGGATTTCATAAAGATAATGCAACCATATCGGTTGTGTATGAGGTATATAATTATATAAATTCATATAATAAAAAGGATATTCCATTAAATGATCATATTTGAGAGACAGTTAAACTAAATCTTAAATAGATGAATCTAATTCTTCTTTGTTAATCAGCTAGTAATAAAAAGATTGATTAATTATCTTTTAAATTTTCACTAGGAGTTTGTCGGCATCTAGATTTGATCTACCTAGATTCTTCAACCAATACTATAATTAAAGGACATAAAAGTAGAAAACAAAAGCAATAAAAGAGAGACAAGAGGAAGAACTGAACACAAAATATTTTTTACGTGATTCGGCCAAAAACGATGCCTACGTCCACGACTGTTCTTTAGTTATTTTAGTAGAGAGACAGTATATTATTGATTGCTTATGTATGTCTACAATAAGTTTCTACCCCTGAAATGTGTTACAGTTTGAGTACATTTAAAACAAGAAAGAATTGTACATTAATTATGCTACCAAAACTGTATTCACCAAATTAGGATAGATTCCACTGAAATTGGAGCTTGATTTTGCTTCCAATTTTGATAGTTGACTTTTCCTCAAATTATAATATTTTCTTTATAGAATAATTCGTTTAATGAACGTTTCGAATTACGAGCTAGATTTCGCTTTGGAAGATCTAGAATTGAGCATAAAACAGTCTTGATAATGGTTGATTAGCGACCTAAAAGCTGTAGTAGCAAACTGGGAGCTCGTTTTATGAGCTATACATTTGATGGGTTAGACGTTTGGCGCGCCGGGCCTTTAGCGAGTTGGGATTTCATATATTGGGTTAACTCACTAGATCGATCTTGGGTTTTTATCAATCCATTTATGTAGCCTCAAATATGGGTACAACAGAGTTCTTAAAGTAAATGCATCTATCTTTGATAAATTGATATAAAAACTTCAGGAAATAATTGTCAAACATTGAGTTTGAGAGTTGGTGGCAATAAGTTATCGTTTTGAAATGAGTAGAATTCATTACAGAAAAGAACTATGAAAGGTATGTGATAAAGTCTTATACAAACTGATCAACCCAACCCAAGTTGGAATTTTCTTAATCCAAAAAGTATCAACATTAATGACAACCTACCATTGGCTAGTGGATGGACAACTTGATGGAGGCAATAAATTAAATTAAATTATTCTTTCAAGATGTAGCGAAGGACTGCATATATATGCTACAGAGGAAAAGAGCTATATATGATTCATGGAAAAATATTTGCTTTTCTTAAAATAAAGTCGTATGATGGTCCCAATCGACATCAACATATGCTTTTTGCAGTTTTTTGCATTGTGGCAATGCTTGGTCATACTTGCTCAAAAGTTCATTATAAAAGAGGTTTTTTTTTTTTTTTTCTTTAATTAAAAAAGAAAAGAAGAAAAAAAGTTCGAGGGTTTAATCTGTTTTTACGATGACAGCCGTTTCCAAGCGTGGATCGATTTTTTAGGAGAATTTTTTTAACTCCACTTTGTCTTGTCATGAACCATGATCTCCACCTCCATATATCTTTTTCTCTTCTTTTTTTTTTTTCTTTCTCTTTTCCTTTTCCGAGCTACCCTAATAAAACTTCCAATAAAGCTACAATCATAAACGAAAAAGTTCTGATCTAAAATAAAAAAGAAAGAAAAAAGACAAATTCTTTACAAATTACAACCTTAATTTTCCTTAAAGTTTGATAAAAATAAACATCACAACTTTAAAATTTATTAAGAAACATTATTGATATTTAAAAAAGTTTGAAATCTCTTTCAAAAAAAAAAAATTATTAGAAATCTTCTTTGAAATAATTTTGCTATTATTCAAATAAAACGGATCACCTAGAATTATGTAAAATTTTTGAAATAATAAATAGAATTCAACCGATCATGGGATGCGTGGTATGCAAGTGGTCGAACTGAATTTTATAGAACACATGTTTTGACCACGTCTGACTGATATAAGAAAACGAAAACAACTTATAATAATTTAGATGCAACCAGACATGCATGTCATGATAAAAAAATTAAAATATAAAAATCAAGTGCTTAATAATCTACGCTATGGTTCTGTACAATATATGACCGAGTAAGTATCATCTAGTCTTCGTATCCAAGAAGAACCAAACTAACAAAACAACAACAATAATTAATGAGAATATGTTACCACGAGACCTCCAAGTGGCTGGCTGGTGCTGACTCTGCATGTACCAAGACCAAGACTGACCCATTCCCACAACACCTGATCTCCAATTCAACACGGCTAAGTTCTGGTGGGCCATTATACATATATATAAATGCATAATATGGTACACGTACGCCTTCCATTTACATGTATATAAATCATCAAAACTTCCCACCTCTTCATTACACCACGAAAAACCAAAAAAGAAAACCTGAAAAGTCTCTCGATTTTGATTAATTATGGCAGAAGAAAACCATATGGTGCCGCTTGCACCTGCCACAACTCACCCCAGAAGCGACGAAGAGTCTGCTGGTATATTTTTCAAAAGCAAAATGAAAAAGGAAGAGAAGAGTAGTAAGCTTCTAGTGTATGTTCTGGCCGGAATCGTTATCGTCAGTGCAGTTTTATTAGTTTTTGCGTCTATTGTATTGCGAGCCAGTACTCCCAGAGTAAAGTTAAGGTCAGTCGCTGTTAAAAGCTTCGTACATGGAAATTCCACGTTTAACGGGACTCTAGTCACCGAGTTGACGATCAGGAACCAGAACTTTGGCAGGTTCAGGTTCAGTAACAGTACAGGTAGGGTCTTCTATGGCGGCGTGACGGTTGGGGAGATGAAGATAAGGGAAGGACGTGTGAGAGCGAGAGATACGGAGAGGTTGAGTGTTATGGTTCACTTGAGGTCGAACCAGTTCGTGGAAGCGAGAAATCTGAGCAGTGATTTGAATTCTGGGATGTTGAATCTCACCAGCCATGCACAGTTGCATGGGAGTGTGAATTTGTTGAATATCATGACGAGGAAGAGGAGGCCTGAGATGAGTTGCTATTTGACTCTTGTTTTGAGAAGCCAATCTATTCAGGATTTAGTGTGCGATTGATTTTGGTTTCTTTGATTCAACCGTTATTTCATTTTTTGGGTTCATATGTACGATACTGTTTCTGTTTGAGAACTGATAATTTTTCGGAAAATTAGATGTTGAGATTGTATATACAGAACATATGTGAGCCAAATTTTTGCTTCAAATTGGGTCGATGTTCTTCATTATTTTTCCCTTTTTACTTGTTTATTAATTTGTGAACTGTACGAATATACATATGATTGGAAAGGTTATGAGGTATACATTCTTTTTTTTTTTTTTAAGCAATGTTCATTTTAGTTTTCATCATACTAATTGGATCATTATTATGCATGAATATATTAAAAACCAAATATAATTTTGGTCATGTCCTTGGGTCTAAAAAGTGGTAGTGGAATTTGCTTTCTTGAGAAAATTTTACTTGATTTCAATTCTCAACAAATTCTTCACTGATTTATGTCTATATACATAACACTGACACCAAGACTTAAACCATTGATGTGTTGAGGTTAAAAGAAATACTCAACTAACTCTCAGTAAGGGATGGTGTGTTGTTTTATTAGATAAGTTATGTGTGAACTTTGGTTTTGTTACTCTATTTTATTTTTTCTCAATTTATGTGTGTTTGTTATAATTTGGAATTACCCCAATTAAATCCATGGTATTAAGAAATTGGTTAACCTCCTAAATTGAAATAAGATTCAATCCTTAATGGTCATTAAATGCCATAATTAATGATCAATGAACTCAATTCAAAATATAAAAGCTTGTCCGTCCACTTTTAGCAAAGTGGTTGTGCATTTTAACTTTGTTTTTATGATAGGACGGCATCCAATTCTCTTATTTACCAACCAAATTATGAAGAGTCATATGTGGTTCGTATTCCAAACCCTGCTCATAGTGATTCTCCTTTTCAGTATCTAGCAATTACCATATCTTCAAGATAGAATAATGGAACAGAAACCAAAATAGTCGGTAACTTTATTATAGGCCCTCTAAAGAGTCTAAACGTACATGTATCAATAATTACTTATATTATTAACAATTCGAATAAAAATATAATTTTTATATTCATCGATCGCACAAAAAATGTCTGTAAATTTACTTTTATTTTCTGAAAATTTAGGCACACGATTATTAACATTTTTACTTATCACGTACAAAAGTGTATACAATTTAAGTTTGATAATGACCCATTTTACTAAATAATTTATAAATTCGTATAGCGTATAAAACAATTAAATGTTTGATGAAATTCATTTTCATATTTGATAAGTGGCTTGTGAGAAGCCAGCTGGCTGCTAAATTCCGTAAGGTAGAAGAACAGATGGTCGGTTGAGAATTGAGATTGTCGTCCCTATTAAGAAAACAATTAAAAAGCGTCATTCAGGGGTTTTATCTATATGGCGTTCTCATTTCTCAGTTGACATTTTGGCAGGGCTTCCAATTTCAGTGTCTTCATGGTTTAAGCTTGGTACCTTGTGTGGTAACGATGGCCCATCTGCTGTTCCTGCCTGGTTAGCGTTTTCAACACTATATATGTACCATGAAAACTGTGGAAAGATCGTAATAATACAGACTGTAATGGAACTCGAATTTTCTACTCTATTGAGCTGAATTTTTTGCAAAGTATATTATAAATGATTGATAACCCATTATAAATGATTTGAAGTACGTGTGATTCAAAGATTTTAAAAGTCTTACGAAAACTTAAATTATTGATAACCCATTATAAATGATTTGAAGTACGTGTGATTCAAAGATTTTAAAAGTCTTACGAAAACTTAAATTAATAGATGAATCTTGTTATAGACGGATACAGTTCCATACATCATTCTTTAATAAGATAGGAGTAGTTCAGTATCCCCTTTGACCTTAAATGATCCAGCGTCGAGCCTTATACTCTTGTTCTATTAAAACATAAAACATGAGTGTGAATCTCCTTTTGTTGAAATAATCATCTCCCGATTGTGAGAGTAGTTATCCGGACCATACTATCAATTATCGATCTCAATAACTTCCAATAGTATTTTATATTTAAGAAAAATAAAAAAAGATGGATACAGTTTCCATGTTTTCAAATTAGTTCACATTGACATTGTATTCCGTGTAGATATTGAAATCAGTTTGTGATTAGAGTGATTTTCATATTAGTTCACAGTGACATTGTATAAGTTGTGGATGTTGAAATCAGACTGTTGGCTTTATCGAACTATAGGACTTTATACTTAAAAGTATAAAATAAAAAATAAAGGAATACTCTTCTTCGCCATGAAAAAACTAAAATATAAATTAGCACACTGCAAAACTTACAAATTATTCTTCTTCACCGTGACGTGCCACTTTAAAAATTACAGATCATTTAAAACTTCAAAGAGGACTTCAAATTGGTATTCAGGCTTCCTTGAAACTTGAAGACAAGAGGGCTGCAAAAGAAAAATCTCCATATGATGCAACTGTTGGGTTAAAATATCTCCACATACCACCAAGATAGATCACAACTACTGTCTAATTGGTTCCAATCTGCATAATAATTAGCTCATTTTAATTAATACTTCAACAGTTGCAAAGGCCAAACCTGTGGTTCAAGCAAAAATGTAGGTTTTAGTCTAGTGATAAGACCAAACTCACCTATTACTTGTTTTCAAGATTGTGGGTTCAACTAATAAAGTTTTATCTAAAGTGTGGGTAACTTTTTCACTTTGTGTGGATTGTCCTCTCCCGCTTTTTAAGGGGAGAGCTCTGAATCGCACCATAAAACTCTGTAACTTTTTCACTTTGTGTGGATTATCCTCTTCCGTTTTTAAGGGAGAGAGCTCCGGACCGCACCACAAAACCCTATCTCAATTGGTCCCCACAGCAACTTAGGCAGATCGCAGCAGCAAACCAAAAAAACAAAAAAAAACCTGTCAGAAGGCAATAAATATGACCCCATATTTATACATTATAATGGCAAGCTCGAAAAACTACTATAAATTTGACATTGATAGGTCATGGTTGCAGATCGATTGTAATGCTCCCCTTAAATCTCCAATCTCATCTGCGTAAAGATCACCAAGATTTATTACTCTATACATTACTCGGCAACTGATGAAACCTCGCTATACGAAACAACGGACTTATCAGATGCCCATCTGCATCAACCCTTCCACTTGCAGAAGTTGCAAATCCGCTACACGATCAGTTCAACTAATTTGGAAAGTGATACCATGCATACATACATATATATATATATATATATATCTATTTATAATTTTTGTAATTTTATTTTAATTTGGCCAAGATAACCAAATCCTCAAAGTGCTCTAGTGCATATTCAAGATAACCAAACCAGAGTTCGCTCAAGAGACTTTGTTAAGTCCAAGTCAGGTCAAAGAGTGAGTTGGCCTTTTGAAAGCAAACTGAATGCCTATAGTTTGGTTAGCAAAGGCGGAGAACTCCCATTGGTTGATTAAGGAGTGCCTTGTGAAGGGTTTACTACAATGCTTGTGTATCCGGTAAAGGTTGATAGAGCTGTAGGTCATAATGTAAAGTTTGATCAAACAAGTGATCAACGGTTCTCAGGAATACTATGAAGTCAGTTAAAGTTTTCTGTGATACTGAGGTGGCAAAAGTTTGTTATGAAATGTTTCCTTTCCCGCCATTTTCAGCTCGTTTGTTAGACTCTGGTAGAGCTGGTTGTATATCAGTATGAGACTAGTGTAATTAACTATCAAGTTGAAGTCAATATAATTGTGTTTTTCAGAGAAAAGCTTTAAAGTTTGTTCATGGAGTTTTTCTCTTAGTATTTGCATCAAACAGTTGCTAAACACTTCAAACACCATGTATTTCATTTCTTTTACAGTCTCCTCCGCCTTCGGTGTCAAAACTTATAAAACCGGAACTTCATTTTAATATCAAAACGCATAAAACAACTTCAATACTCTAGTAACTCTAACAAACACAAACCAAAGCTGACCTACAATAATTTGCAGGAACCAACGTACCTTGGAGCTATATTTTTAATGGGAATCTAATAAGATCAAACCCCAGTACAGCAATCACATAAAAGCAAATTTAATCACAAAAAAGCAAATTTTTAAAGTGTGTAATTATTGTCAACATCATATGAACAATGAAATCAAACAATTTAAACTAATACAATACATTTAACCCCATACACATCATTCTCTTAGACATTTTATCGAACATATGGAAAACAACTTCCTCATAAGACTCAAAATCAAGGCACTGCAGTTCGATAACCCAAAATCAACAAATACCCATCTTTGAATTTCCGAGGAACACGTGAAGCTCAAAACAAATACCCAAGAAAAAAAAAAACACACACACATAAATCAGCACCATTGCATTTTAAAGGAAATGCACGTAACAGTTAAATTGGGACTTTCTTAATTTAATTTAATTTTCTTTAATTATTAATATTATCAGAACAATAGATACGGAGACGTAAAGAGATATCTCAAGTCTCCTCTTGAGAGTTTGTGAGCATTCAGTTGACAACCAGCGATGCTGGGGTGGTGTTTTGGATGGACTTGGGGCTTGGAAAGGAGGAGAAGAGGAGTGAGATGGAGGTGATGATGGACGATAGTGTTGCTGACAACCATTCTCTTTTCTTCATTTAAAAAAAATCCTTCCTTTCGATCTGAATCTGCCGCCGCCGATGACCATAATGGACAGCGGTGTTGCGGATGATGAACCAGAAGAAAAAAAGAAAGAAAAAAAAAAAAGTACTTTTTCTGATTTCTGATTCTCGATCTGAAATCTGACGCTGCCGATTCCCTTCCTTTCCGATTTCTAATTTTTTTTTTTTTTAATTTATCAATTTATTATTTCTTAATTTCTCAATGTATTTTGTAAATTTAATTTTTAATTTTTAAATTAAATATCTACCATCCATTTTAAATTAAATTTTATTAAATTTAATTAGATTTCTATGTTTCGATGGATGTTGGAGATTTATTTCATTTTATTAAATTTTTTAATATGTAATTTAATAATTTTAGATTAAAAGTAAAATAACCTATTTACATTTCTTGTTAATTTTGACCTTTGAAATTCTGGTTATGAGGACTGAAATGATGTATAATTGAAATATAGAAGACCACGAGAGGCACAGAGGCATTCGTAATTATTGTTTAATAACAAATATTAACTTTATGAGTGGCTACATTTCCATTCTTCTAAAACCGCATATACATCTCAAAATATATTTATTTTTAAAATTTCGATATTATCCTTAAAACATTTTTGAAAAAGCAAAATTGGGTACAACTTTTGAAATCGCGCCAGCCCTGCTGCAACAGTTACACAGTTCAAGGTTACATTCGTTAGATGGTGATCACATTGACATGGGACTGTTTATGCATTGGGATAAATTTTGAGTCTCTCCCTTCCAGGCGAGGCCAATCTAATTTGTCCTCAACTTATATGGAGTGTATATACGCAGTGCTCAGACTAATCTTTCCTTTGTCAACTTAAATTTTAGGCTGGCTGCTAATAGATGTGTCACCAAGGACACATCTATTTTTACTGCTGTGAGGACTGACGCTCTTTATTTTTACTGCATTTGATTAGTAATGAGGATTAAAAATTGAGTTCATCATAAAAGTTTCTGTGTCTGTTTATATTTTGTGGACAGCTATGTGAAACTAATCTGTAAACTTGTTCTGTCGATTGCTTTGCAGGTGCCAATTCATGAATGGAGAAGACAAGTTTTTGCTTACCCTGCCTTCCTTTTTTTTTTTCAAATAGAAATTTTGATGGAGAGCATATGGAGCTTAGGAAGAATAAAAGGATATATTAGCAACTTATGAGATGTGATCACTAACTTTTAACATCTCAAAAAAAAAAAAGTAAACATAAAAAAGGGTGCACATACAGTATCGATAGGGTGCCAATATTGCCACTATATAACTTTATGTACAAAAACCCAAAACTCAGAAAGTCCAAGGGGTGCTACTAGCTCTTCCAGCTCGCAACCTCTTTAATAAGGGTTGACCGAATTAAAAGAGGAGAGAATCACATGTGGTAACATATGCAGTTAGTAGATGGTCAGTCGGATTTTCACCGTTAACTTGCCAGACGTGGATTAAGGAGACGAATTCCTTGATCCCCACTGCTTTTAAGCCTCTAATGGCTCTTTTCACATCTATAAAAGAGGAAAGCAACTATGAGGTAAAATATCTAAATTTTTATCTCCGATATTGTTATTCTATCAAAATTACTTCGGGTTCTTACACTTTCAGGCATTCAAACTCTCAAATGCCAACATATTTAAGATATTACAACTTCAACACTCTATCAAGTAGGACACTAATTCTCACTTAGACTGACGGCTACCTTTACATTCCATTGTTTTCTCACAGTCAATCTACTCCTACAAAATCTCAATTAGTGCACATGTCATATTGGGTCAAACAACCATATTATTATTTCTTAGTTTTATTTTTCTATCCATTTTTATGTTTTTTTCACTTTTAACTTAAGCGTTGAAGTGTATTCAGCCAGTACCACTCCGGTGTCAAGATAATATATTCTTTGTGTTCTACTTGTGCATGTTGCTAGATTCTTTAAAGTCGTTCGACGAATTCAATTTCGAGATAATGATTATAGATTGACCCTCTACGTCTTGTATGAGGAAATGAATATATGTGGCATCATAAGAATTAATCACAATAGATTAACGGTAAAAGAGTTTGAATTGATAAGTTGTCATCCTTATTTAATATTCGTCATTTCTATGTTGAATCACTTTCTCAAATCTCAACACGGTTGAAGTTTCAAAATTTGGAAAACTCCAACCGCCAGCAAAAACTGGTGAAAGTTTGTAGGATGAATTCTAATTTTTTGTTTATTGTTTTTGACTTAATAGGATAGAAAATGATAGTCGTTTTGTTTCTATTTATTATTATTATTTTTTTAACGTGTTTAAATGGCTTGAGTACTCCTAATAATGAAGAGACCAAGGATAGTGTTGTTTTATGTTACCTTTTAAAATGAAGACGGCATGACTATAAAGAATTTATAAATGTAGTTTTGTATATTTCACTTGTTTTGAACATTAAATTAATTTAAATATATATATATATATATATGAATATTAGTTTAATATTATTGTCGGATCAACATTGGAGCGCTGACAAAATCCAACGAGGTTATATATATTTTATTATGGCAGGTTTATTAAAAAGTATTTTAAACGTTAATTTCATAATGTTATATACATACACATATATATATAGTCATTTATCTCTAATTTTTAAACGTTGGGATGAATTATTTAAATTCATTTATTACATTTTTTCTTCTAAAATAAATTATTTTTCCTACTTAATTTAAATGTAAAGGATGAATTCAAATGAAATATATATATATTGAAATTAAAAAAAGTTAATGTTCAAAGCAACTGATATAAAATATATTTATAAATATTTTATAGTCATGCTGTATTCCTTTTGAAAGATAACGTAAAACGACACTACCTTTGATCTCTTCATTATTGGAAGTACTCAAGCTCTTCAAACGCGTTGATAAAAATATACAAACAAAACGATCATCGTTTTCTAGCCTATTAAGTCAAAAACTATCAACAAAAAATTGGTGTATTGAACCAAATGTAACGTAATATAAAGTTCTATCAAATATAAATGTTAATTCCTTTGAAAACAAGTTGCCACTAATTTGCGGGACTTGACCATAGCAGAGGACCAGGTCAATCCATTAGCACTTATAAAAAATCAACTTTGCAATGATCAGGCAGGTTATGATGAAGCCATGTCCGCAAAGTACTCCATGCTAAGTATGCTTCGAAAAAAATTATATTTCCAGTGTTATGCTGCCTCACTATCCTTTTATTGGTCTCTATAATGATGATTATGGATGTTCTCATTACTTTTTATGTCAAGAATTTGGGTTCCGGGATGAATTCAGTATCAATCCAAGGAAAGTCGAAAATTGTTAATGGCACTTTTCCTCGAAATCACTATATAACACTTCTAGTTAGAGTGTCGGTGAAAACCTCTAATTATGTCTCGTTTGAGTTTGGTGATACTACCACAATTGTTTACTATGATGGCAGGGTGGTGGGCAAGGGGCTGATTCCGGCGGGGCAGGCCAAGGCGAGGCAGACGCTTCAGATGAAGGTTAGGGTGGATGTAGTTCCAATGAAAGTATTTAGGCTTCAAAGCTTAAGGAGTGGTAATAGCTCAGGAACATTCAATTTGATTAGCTACACTAGAATTGATGGCAAGGCAAAGACGTTCAATATTATCAAGAAAAATGTGGTATTGCAGTTGAATTGTACAATCACATATAATGTTGAAGTCTAATCATTCAAGATAATAGCAAGATTCTTAAGAATACCTTTATGATAACTACATCATTCCACAAAGTGAAGGAATTGAATTAAAATCTCTTATCGCTTTAATTGGAAAAAAAAATATATATATATATATATATATATATTTATAGGTAACTCATTCAGCTCTAAGGCAAAAATTAATCTCGTCCAGCTCTAAGGCAAAAATTAATCTATGTTAAATCCTTCTATTTTACTATTTTTTATTGTTATATATCAGTATGAACATACAACTCAAATAATGTAAATCAAAACAATCATCAAGAGAATTGGTCGTTGTAGCTGCAAGCCTACAATAAAAACAATTGCAAATTTTGTTTTTTGATAATTATACAATATTATCATTTTAATTATTAAATGCACATTATCACTTAGTAGAAGTAGTTGAATATTTTTTTTAAATCTAAAAAGTCAATAGTTCGAATTTTACTTTTGTACTCTAAAATACAAGGTGTGGATAGATTTTTATAAATTTAATCTCCTTCCTCCACCATAAAAATAATAATAATAATAATAATAATAATAATAATTAATTATTCAATATTTAACTCTTATTGAACGAAATTTTCAATATAAATTAGCATATGAGTGATTAATTGCCTTTTATTTTTTAATTTCAACAAAGTTCTTCATAGATTAATCTCGTACACCACAATATTCAATGAAAATGTGTAGAGAGGGTTATTTTTGTCATTTCAATGAACCTAACAAATTAAATAATTAAATTAAGCAATATCTCAGGGTGGAATAAAATTAGTAATAAAATCAGGAGAGTCAGTGCAATTTACCCTAATTATATTTTATTTATTAAAACAATCTTCAGTGGGGTATATGTCCAAAGGGGGTGCACATACAACTTTAGAGGGGTGCAAAAACCACCACTCAAGTGACAATTTGGAGCCCAATGAGCCAATAAATGGGCTCAGGCATGGGCTCAATCGTTAGCTTCTTAGTGACCATTCAACACGATGCATAAAATTTCTATGATTTTTGGGGTCAAAGTAAACTTAGCATTGCCAAATTCTAGTCTTGACGTTTGCTTATTGGAGCTGATGATCAATTTCATAATTCAACGCATCAAATGGTTTGAACCAATTGTCTAATCATTTTAAAAGGAGTAAAGCTAGATTTTTCAAAAAATTTATCGGAATCTATGTCCAAATAATATGATATATAAATTGTCAAGTTCCTATTAATTATTACATTATCTCATAATGTGTAAGATTCTGACAATTCACATACCATATTATTTGGATATGAATTTAAATAAAATTTTTAGGAAATCTAATATTACTCTTTTAAAAGATAACATAAAACAACACTATCCTTGTTCTCTTCATCATTAGAAGTATTCAAGCCCTTTAAACACGTTAGAAAAAAAAAAAAAAAAATACAAACAAAACGGCTATCATTTTCTAGCCTATTAAGTCAAAAACTATGAACAAAAAATTAGTGCATTGAACCAAATGTAACGTGATATAGACTTTTATCAAATACAAATCTTGATTCCTTTGAAAACAAGTTGCCACTAATTTACGGGATTTGGCGATGGCAGAGGATCAGGTGAATCCATTACCACCTGTGAAAAATCAACTTTGCAATGGTCAGGAAGATAATCATGAAGCCATGTCCACAGAGCCTGGGCTACTACATCGAAAACAATTTTACTTTCAGTGTTGTGGTTATCCCACTGTCCTTTTATTGGTCCCTATAATGATGATTATAGGTGTTCTCATAATTTTTCATGTCAAAAATCCAAGTACCAAAATGAATTCGGTGTTAATCCAACGGAAGTAAAAAATGAGCAAATTACTGAATAGCCTCCACACATTTGTTTTATTACAATCGAAAATCACATTTACCTTTTATAACAATGATCTCTCCTGTACTAATGGTTTGATTATAGTTAACCGTTTAAAATAACTAGAAAATGACAAAATAGAGCAAAAAGACGAAAATACCCCTAACTAATTAATTTCATAAATTTTAAATTATAAAATAATTAAAATTAAAAAAAAAATGAAATGAGATCTACAATTTTCAAATGCAAATATATATATAAAAAAAAATCTTTAATATTTTAAAAAGTTAAAAAAAATTTAAAAAATGGATATCCAATTTCCAGATTGGATCCCCATTTATAAAACCCACCGATCCCCATGTCTCTCTCTCTCTCTCTCTTCTTCTTCTTCTCTTCTTTTTCTTCATTTTATTCACCAGTCAATATCCCTCTCTCTTCTCCTTCTTCTTTTCATTTTCATCTTTTCCTTCTCTTGCTTGGATACCCAGATCGACGTCTGGGTATTGGGCGTCTAGGTTCCTATACGGAAACCCAGACGTTACTCTAAGTTTCCAACTAGGTTTTCAGATTGGAGACCCAGCTCGAGCTGGGTTCCCGATCTGGAAACCCATAAACTCATATCGATCTGTAGATGATGTTGATGATGATATTTTTAGGTCTGTTTGATGATAATGGTAGTGGTTTTTGTTTGAACATGACAGTTGTTTTTGTTTGTGTAGATGATTGATGATGTTGGATTAATTTTTGATGAACCATGCTTCTGTTGATGAACCCAGAAATCCACCCATGAATGAAATGTTGATGAACAGAACCATTATCAATTTTTTTTTATTTTATCGTTTTTCTATTTTTTGAAATATTATTTTTTTTAAAAAAATTGATTTAGATCGTCCATATTTGAGATTGACGGTTTAGATCCACTTGAAAATTTTTTAAATTTTAAATTTAATTTTTTTTAAATTTAAAATTATTTAATTTTTAAATATTTTTAAGTTTTAAAATTTTAAATTATTTATTAATTTATATAATTTTTAAAAGAAAAATAAAAATAAAAGAAATTGACTAAAATACTTTTATTGCAGTTAACTCTCACGGTCAACTATGGTCAAATCGTTAGTACATGAGAAGTCATTGTTACAAAACGTAAAAGTGGTTTCCGATTGTAATAAGACAAATGTCTGGAGGCTGCTGAGTAATTTGCTCAGTCAGAAATTGTTAATGGTATTATTCCTTGAAATGAGTACATGGTACTTCTAATTGGTGTGTCGGTGAAAAACCCTAATTATGTCTCGTTCAAGTATGGTGATGCTATGGCAATCGTTTACTACGGTGGCATGGTAGTGGGCAAGGGGATGATTCCAGCAGGGCAGGCCAAGGCGAGGCAAACGCTTTAGATGAAGGTTACCGTGGATATAGTTCCAGTGAAAGTATTTAGCATTCGAAGCTTGAGGAGTGGTAATAGGTCAGTAACATTCAATTTGATCAGCTACACTAGAATTGATGGCAAGGTAAAGATGTTCAATATTATCAAGAAAAATGTGCTATTGCAGTCGAATAGTACAATCACATATATTGTTGAAGTCCAATCATTCCAGATAATTGTAAGATGGGTCTTAAGAATAGTCTCATTCCATAAAGTGGAGTAACTGAATTCCAATATTTTCTCGCTTTAATAAGAAAAAAAAAATAGTTATAGACAACTCGTCCACCTCTAAGATCAAAATTAATCTATGTTAAATCCATCTTTTTTACTTTTTTTTAATTTTTTTTTTTTAATGTCAATAGGAGCATACAGCTCAAATAATGTAAATCAAAACAATCATCAAGAGAATTGATGGTTGTATAGCTGCAAGCCTGCAACAAAAGCAGTTGCAAAATGTGTTTTTGATAATTGTATGATATTATAATTTTAAGGGTTATTATTATTTTACCCCCTAGAATTGAAAATAATGTCAAACAACCCCTGGTATTGAAAATAATAGCTAAAATGGTCCAACCGTTAAATGAAATAGTAAATCCGTTAATAAAATAACGGATCCGTTATTTTTGAGGGTAAAAAGGTAATTGACACTTGAGAATGGAAATGAATTCTAACTTATTTGAAAAGGAATGGAAATCATCACCGTCAAACTCACCAGCCCAACCCATTAATGATCACTACACATTCACTCCACCGACACCACTTCTCCACCCTCCGCCGCCCTCTTCACCCTCCGCTGTCCTTCTCTCATCCCTCTACCCTCTGCCGCCGCGGTCTCTCCCCTCTCCACCTCCACTGTCTCTCTCTTACGTCTCCCCCTGCATTGTTGTTCTCTGTTCCCTCTCCTTCTTCCGTCGTCGTTCTTCTTCCCTCTCCCCCCTTCTGACGTCGCTCTCTTCCCTCTCATCATTCACTGTCGTCCACTTTTGGATCAATCTCAGACCTTCAAGGTCACACAACCCGATGGAGGCCTATCGGATCTGGATCTGTTTCGCCGTCACCCTCCACCGTTTCGCTCTTCCGTCTCCCCCTACGTTGTTGCTCTCTGTTCCCTCTCATTCTTCCGTCTTCGTGCTTCTTCCCTCTCCCCCTTCTGACGTCGCTCTCTTCCCTCTCATCCTTCGCTGTCGTCCACTTTTGGATCACCCTCTACCCTTTATTTGATGATTCTTATGTGTGATGAATGGTGATGATGACAGTTATGTGATGTATGATGATGATGTTGTGATGGACAGTGGGTGTGTTGTGTGTGATGAATTGTGATGATGGTTATGTGTGATATATGATGGTGACGGTATGATGGACAGTGGGTGTGTATGATGATTATGTGTTATGGATGATGATGATATTCTGATGGACAGTGGTTGATGGATGATGATGGTGTGATGGGCGGTTGAGGTATCTGGGCTGAGATCTCTACCTCCATTTTCTTAGTTTTCTGATTATTTTTTAATTAATGATTCATAATAAATTTAATGTAAAAAATTTATTTAATTTAATTTTATAAATGATAATTATTAATATAAATTGATAATTTAAATTGTTAATACAAATTGATAACTCAATTTAAGTTTATTTTTGTCTTTTTATTAGTGATTATATAATTTTAAAACCAACAAAAGGATTTTATTTCTTCCTAAATAGTTCAATAAGGGTATTTTGGTCTTTTAATAATTTTATCACAAAACCATTGAAATATTGGATGGAAACAGCTTTTCATTGACGTTAAGGGGTTTTTTGACTAATAGTTTTAAAAGTTGGGGTAAACTGACAATATTTTTCATTTTAGGGGGTTTTTTAGATTTTTCCCTAATTTTAATTGCTCAATATTTAACTCTAGTAGGAATGACATTCGATCACTAATTTCGACTTTTGATTAAAAAAAACAAGAAACAAAAGTCTTGCAATTGAAAATATTGCATTAGAAAAAGCACGAGATTTTGTTTCGTTGAACCAAATTTTCAATAACATTATAAAGTTGCATAAATTGATTGCCTTTTATTTTTCTTATTTCTACAAAGTACTTCATAGATTAATTTCAATCAGGATATTCAATGATAAGCAGGAATTTCACAAGTTCTATAAAACATTTGTCAAGTCTAATAAGTACGCTTAATGCTGTACATGTACAGTATCTGTGATAAGGTAGTAGTGGCAATGCCTTGCTCTGTTTGGATATGTATACTATACGTTCACAGATACATGCAAGATAGACGAAATCTACATTTTAGCTGAAAGAAAAGATTGTCATCCGTATTAACAAAAACAATGGCAAGATGTGCCACTTTATAAGTTATAGATCATTTGAAACTTCAAATTAATAACCCTTGACAGTGGTATATCCAGGCCAGATTCCTGTCTGCATCAATAACCCTTCCACTTGCAAAGTTGCATATTTCCTATATATCCTCCATACAACATTTAACCTACCATATGCCCCATCTGCATCGACCCCTTCCACTTGCAAAGTAGATTTCCTGTGGCTGATTTCACATTTTGACCATTAAACTTTGCTTTCTCAAATTCTAGTCTTGATCACGTTCCCATTGGAGCTAATGATCAATTTCAAAGTTCAATGGATTTCCCAAAAAAAAAAAAAAAAAAAATCAAAGTTTGATGCATCAGTGGTTGACTGAATCAACTCAGTGATCATTAGTTCAATTATTTAAATTAAAAAATAAAAATTATATATTTTGAAAGCATATATATATATGTATTATATATACTAATACCCCATAATAATAAGATTAATTTGAAGCCTTCGTTTAGTTACATGTCTCGATCTTTAATTAAATTATTAGATATAAGCATATCTTTGTTTCCAGTAATTTATTTTTAATAAGTAACAAGTAGTGCTTTGAATGTGCAGACGGTATGGTATGAGGAAATGACAAACTATGGCATCGATATGATTTTATTATCAAAGAATAAAAGAGCATGGACAAGATTGATAAGCCATCATCCTTATTTAATTTGTCAATTATGTCACCATTTCTATGTTGAATTACTTTTCATCAGCAACGTTGACGGTTCAAAATTTATAAAATTCTAATTGGTGAAAATCACTGTTATCATTTATTATATATTGACTGAGGTTCATTGAATTTTAAAAACTAATTTTGAATTTATCTTACCAAACCTCTTACGTGTCAACCTCAAATTTTAAATATTATAATCGGATCCTTTTCTATTTGTTTAAGGTTTTAGGTCTAAATGTGTTGACGTTCGAATCTGGTCAACTGAGATTCTTGGTGCCTAAAACTGCAGATAACACAAACAAAGCAAAAAATAGAAGAAGCAACGTAGAGAGGAAGAAGAAAACCACAAGCTTTACGTGGTTTGACCTTAAAAGAGCCTACGTCACGGTGTCGGCCCTCGGTTAGGGGCGACAGTCACTGTTACTATGTATTTCGTGTGGTTACAACAAGAGAGAGAAAGTAGAGAATTAGAGACTAACTCTCTTTACAATGATTTTGCTTCTATTTATAGAAAGGGGGAGGTGCATACAAGTGAGAAAACAATAAATGACAATTACAATTCTTGAGACTGACACTTGTCATATTTGTTAAAGTCTTCTGGCAAAGCATGGCTTCTGATACCAACCCATGCTTAGCGACTGACAAAGTCAAGCTGACACTGATCTGGAAAGGTTGAACGTGTACATCAAGTAACGAACTGATTCTGCTCCGGACGAGCTGGAGCTCATTTTGGATGAGCTGATGACAAGCTCCTGTCGAGAGCTGATGGATAAGCTCCTGTAAAGAGCTAATGAACGAACTCCTATAGAGAGCTGATGAATGAGCTCCTGCAGAGAGCTGATGGACGAACTCATAGGTAACCAGTTGAGCCTCTGCCTGCTAGGTCGATTCATTGGTCCAATCTTTTGGGTTTTTGTAAACTTATTTTATGCAGTCCAAAAATACACACAACAGAACGTTAACTTACAAAACCTTTTTAACTTACAAAACCTTTAAACAATATATATAAATATAACCTCCCTTGATATAACTTAATTGTCAGTGGTCCGATATTGATCTTGACTTATTATTACAATATCAAATAAAAATCATATAAATTGATATTAAAAAAAAAAAATAGCAAAACGTATAATAATTTTTAAGAATCAATAAAATATTAAAATAAAATATTTTATAGTCATGCGGTCTTCAAATAAAAGATGACAGGAAACAACACCATCCTTGGTCTCCATTAGAAGTCAAAAATCCATAAAACACGTAATTTACAATATTCCAAGAAAGTTCTCAATTTGAAATCTGAAGCAAATGCCAAAATTATACGACTTTCTAAATCATTTTCTAGCCCATCAAGTCGAGCATAACTATGGACAAAACATGAGTGTATAATGCAACATTCACACTTTATCGAATATAAATCTTCCTTTGGAAACAAGTTGCCATTAATTTGCAAGATTTGGTCATGGCAGAGAAGGATGTTGAGGTCCATTCATTAGCAGCAGCAGATCATCAACTTCGCGGTGAACATGAAGATCATGAAGCCATGTCCAGGCAGTCCAAGCTACAACGTCGAAAAAGGTTATATATTCAGTGTTGCGGTTGTTTGACTGTTCTTCTATTAGTCCCAGTAGTGATGATAATAGTTGTTTTGATACTTTTTCATGTTAAGAATCCGATTATCAGGATGAATTCGGTATCAATCCAACGGCCGTTATGGTCTACTGTTGATGGGAACACTAGTCATGGTGACCAAAACATGACACTTCTAGTTGATGTCTCAGTGAGAAACCCTAATCAGGCCTCCTTCAAGTATGGTAATGCTACGACTGTTGTTTACTACCACGGCGTGGTGGTGGGCAGGGGGCAGATTCCAGCGGGGCTGGCCAAGGCGAGGCAGACGCATCGGATGAACGTCACGGTGGATATAGCTCCTGAGAAAGTAATCAGAGTTGAAAGCTTGAGTGACATAACTTCACAAAGATTGAATATGAGCAGCTACACTAGAATTGATGGCAAGGTAAAGGTGCTCAATATTGTCAAGAAAAATGTGGTGGTGAGTTTGAATTGTACCATCACGTATAACATTTTGAATATGACCTTTGACGACAACTGCACGCCACATGTGTCTAGGGTCATGGATTAATTTCATGTTAAATCCTACTTTTAATTGCGCCATGATTTCGTGAAATGTGCTTTTTGTCACTTTTATGATATTATAGTTTTAATTACTTGATACCTTGAATTCTGTAAGAATGAGATTTACTTTCTATATTATCTCTAAATCTAGCTAGCTTTATTACCAATTAAATTCACTTTCTGATTAAAATTGTGTTGAAGTTGAAAATTTTGGATAAGAAAAAGCATGAAATATTGTCTCATCGAACCAAATTTTCAATCCACAGTTGTAAGAGTGTGATTGATTTATCTTTTCTTGTTCTTATCTCAATAAAGTGCTTTATATATTTTAATAAATTATAAAATTCAATTACTGATAACTTTTACAAAGAGAGATTATTCATTATATTTAGATAAAATATAGTATATAATTAAAAACAATTAAAATCGTACAGTATATGACATGATATCATCGTGGGTTAAATATACACGCAATCGAATGTCTCATATAGTATTTGCAAATTACCTAAAATTTTGCGAAAAAGTTTCTTGATTCCAATGTGACGAGGAGACTTTATATTTTCGTTAGTGGGACCCGAGCTCAGTTGGTAGGGTATTGCTTTCACACGAGTTGTTGAAAATTTGAAATGTTTTCTCACAGTACATAGACATTAATCCTGCCTTTAATTTCCAAACAATACATCAGTTTCTTGTTTCTCTATAGTTCATAATCTATATGTACTCGTAAATAAAAATGTTGTCTTTGTCAAATTTGGACCGAAAGCTAGTGATATATAGCTGATGTTTTACCTTATTATTTAATGATATTGGTTTTTCTCAATAAATGATAATATGATGCAACTTCATTAGACAAACCCCCAAATTCTACATTCAACTTAAGTCCATTTTAAAGTCAGTGTAAAATACTAAACTTGGAGTTCGTAAACCATGTATATAATCACCACTTTAATCATAGTAAATTTCTACTAATTATAGAAATAACAAAACTTAATTGTATAGGACGAAATTAAAGATTAATCTAATTGTAAACTACTCACAGGACATATTAACACCAAAAAAAAAAAAAATTGCATGTTCAAATTACGTTGTTCTTTTTATTTTTCCTTAATTTTTAAATTTGTAATAGTTAAAAAAAAATACCTTTAAAAAAACTGCTTATGAAACAAACTTGCATGAATATATAAAAAAAAATTTTAAAAAAAAGAGACAAACTTGCATGGGCTCTGTCCTTATCAATTTAACGAGCCCAACTTGGATCAACGAAACTAGGCCCAATTTCCAAAGCCCAACCCATGACAAACCCAACATGCAAATTAATAGTAAATTATAAGTCTACATCAATCAGGTATGCAATCATGTAACGAAGTTGAAGGTGATGCTAGAGACAAGTAATCAACATATACCAAATCTAAAAATTCTTGAGTTAATTATAAATTAATTAGGGTAACAAAATTGAAGAACAAGAAATGGAGGGAGGGACAAATGATTTCACCTTTCGCAAATGATATCAACCCCGAAAGCAGAACCGATCTGTTATAATGTCTCAAATTGAAATGCATGTTGGGACATTCTCCACAACAAGTAATTTCATCCTGGTGCATGCATTTCACTACTCGTCTTCTTCATTGCACAACAATAAAACAACAACAACAACAAACCACGAAAAATAATCCAAATCCGATCAGATGGTGCATGTATTTTTCCAACTTATCTCTCCCCTAGGTCTGGTGACCGGCTTTCCATTAGGGTTCTTGTCTTTTGATGCCTCTCACAACTTGCCAAACATCCCTTTGTTTCTTCAGAAAGCCATATTATCATTGTCTTGTTCATGAATTAGTGATACTTTGGTTAATTACTTATATTATTATAAAAACCAATCGTGCCACATCCACATGCATGATTTTTTATAAGGGGATATCTGTCTCTTGTGGCAGTAACAACTGCCAAGATTGGCTAAAATGTTTTGTTCTAAACATCATTGATTCACTTCATCACACGGGTCACACTCCAAAGCCACAACATATTTTATATATTAGAATATCAAAGTGGATAATAATAACAATAAAAAAATTCAAGTTGAAGTTTTTGATATTATATTGAGATTAGTGCATGGAACTACACACTTTTAACATTGTATCTGATCAATATAATTAATTTTCATCAATTGACCCCCAAAAAAATTGGGATTTGCAGAATGATACTACTCAAAAATGTTGGTCATATGTCACTGCTTACAGTTACATCTACCTATTTTTTGATACCTGAATTACATCTACTACACGTACCTTCTAATTGTCTATCATTTAAAGGACTTGTAATCATTCTGTTGATTACAATGCATTAAAATTAAAATTGTCCCCAATGTTAAATTTAGCAGTAATTCCTCCTCTACAACAATGAATGCTAATTGAATTAGCAATAAATTCAGTAAGTTGGAGCATCATAAAGGGTTTTTTGCTCACTGGAAGATCGAAGTATATATAACCTGAATTTGATATTGTCTTCATAAAATGTGATACTGAGTCAAGTTCCAAGAATTTTAACAATTTACTTTCAAAAAAAAAAAAAATAGAAGAAGAATTTTAATAAGTTTGATTTATTTTTTCTGAAACTAACAGTACTATGAGGAGTTGAAGATCGATGATATGTATCTATCATTAATTTTGCAAGCATAGTTGGATCACAAAAACAAAAGACACGTACGTACGTATAACTTCACAACTACAAAGTTATAATATATTCAATGCCGAAGAAAATGGAGAACAAATTTTGGAATATATGTAAAGCACTATATGGTTAGAGTAATAAGGCCACATTAATAGCTCACATGCAAGTGTTTCAGGAGGAAGGTCAATGGTATTAAATTAATCACAGTAGCCTTTGAACAAAAATAAGTGCAATGTCAAAAAGATAACTAAGGCAGTAATGAATTTTAATCATATTTTTTTTAAGAGTTTGTTCAATGTAACCGAATACTTTAATAGCACACCACATAATCACAACAATGAAGAAGTCCAAGAATTACACATGGAAGTAATTGATTATCCTTTTAGTTATGCTAATTTACCTACTTTGACAGGCATATATTATACTCATTTTTGACTAATTTATACATGCTTGCAGTTGCATCGGGAAATGTGTTATCTGTATATTGCCTAAACAAGATTAGTTAAAGTTAGCCTCCATAAATCATTGATTTATTATTGTACACATATTGATATTAAAAAAAATACAGAATTTATCACCCCCGTTAATATAACTTAGTAATAAATAACATTTATCCAATCTAATAATAATTTTGATTAGAGTTATGTTTCTTATAGAAAATATCTAAAAAATTAAAATCCATTGAAACTTATTAATATGAGGTTATTTAATTTATTGTTGAAGTATACTTTAGATTCGATGACAAAACGTAGCAGCCTACAAAAGTTGAAAGATGTTCAAAGTTGCTTTGGCCATGGAAAAACAACGTTAGATGTGTTAATGAGAATCTAATTAGAGAGTAAAACGACAAAAGGTGATAGCAATAGCGTAGCAGAGTCAGCATGGTGGCAGCAGCAGTAGTGCTTTTGTAGGACCCAGAAGCTGTCACCACCGGACATATTCAATCTCCGACGTTACTTCACAACACACTCTCCATATTTGGGCCATCCCATCCATCCAAAATTTTCATCATCATCTCTCACTCCTCTCAATTTCCAACATCTTATGATACGACTCCTTGACTGGCTTGACACATTTTTAACCCAAACCTATTATCACAGTCCCAACGCGGTGGACTGGCAAATAGAATTGATTCAACTTGACCCATTTTAAAAACAAATACATGACATCCAATCCAATATTACATCATTCATGCAGGCATGCATGCATGACTCCATCTTTTTTATAAGGAATTTGAATCCTATTAATTAATTCACACATAAAATTTTAACCTATTAATTAATGTATCATGATCATATTCTATTAAATTGTCTGAGTTCACCACCATTGTAAAAAAATGGGTGACTCTAGTTTTCGCATTCAATTGATTCTCTCACTCTTGCTTTAAAGAAAGAGAAAATCTTTTGTTTAGTTTCTTTTTACTGTACTGGTCTCCACTTTCCCAACTTCTCTGACCACAAAAGACGCCATTTCGGTACTAAAATTACTCCCCCACCCATACAACAAAAATAAAGAGAGAAAACCCATTAAAACCCTACTTGCAATTATTTGACATGGATTAAAGACAAACATGAACACAAACAACACCCAACACAAAACCCAAATTAATGGAGGTACAGATATTTTTTACTAAGGATATAGATACAAAGATCTGATTCGCTTCTTTCACTTTCAAGGAAAGATGCATAAGCTTTACAAAAACAGTTTGGTAGGGCAGATTTTTATATCTTCATCTACTCAACAGTCTTAATCAAACCAGATCCAAACAGTTCCCTTTACCCTACCTACAACTTGTTCAATAATTTTTAAAAAAAGAAAGAACTAGAACAAAAATATTTAGAAAAACAAAAACAAAAACATTTACAATCAACTAGATTGATTGCACCCATGAAGATCATGAGTGGAATCCATTTTTATCTATTCATGACTATTTTCCATTTCCCGCTTTTTTTCTTTTTTTCTTTTGGTTTCAATCTTTGACTTCATCTGACGACTTTCTTGACAGTTCCATTGTTGATTTGTGATTCGATGGATCACTAATGGATCTTGGTAGCATAGAAGAATCCGAAGAATCTAACACAATCAAAAAACCAAGATCAAAATTTGTTAATCAAATTTATTTAAACAAAGATTAAAGATTTTAAACTGGATTTTGTAACTGCTCACCTCTGGAGGCATTGAAGGATCTTTTGCAATGTAAAATGGCGCTTTGTATGTTATCTTGTTGCTGCAGCAGAGAATCGTCTCTCCGTTGCACAACCGGAGCAGCAGGCGCGGCGGCCACCGCCGACGATGCCGATCGGCTCTTCCCCAAATGCTTGCAAACCACCCTAAGTCTTTCTGGTATATTGGCTTGCTTCTGGCTCTTCACCTGAGTCTCACCAGGCTCCGCCTCCGTCTCGGCCGTCGGTTTAACCTTCTGACCTGCCGTGGACGGCGGTGGAGGCGGGGACTGAACAGATTTAGCGGCCAGCTGACCGGAGAACTTCAGTTTGTCGCCGTAGCGCTTGGAGACACGAACGTAGAGAGGCTTGACCTTCTTCAAATACTTTTGCATTACGTCTTTGGAGAACCTTTTCTCGTCGGAGACCGAGACCGACATCGAATCCTCCACAACATTGTTGTTGTTGTTATGCTTCTGCGACTGCGACTTTCTCGAACCGTTGTTGTCTCGAGTAAACAGAGACACTATCGGGACCTCCTCCACCTTGAATTTCACCGTAAAGAACTTGCTCTGCTTCTCCTTTATCTCCTTCTCCGCTTCCGCTTTCTGCAGCGGTTTCGAAGTCGCACCGTCGCCGCCGGCGGCTGGTTCGCGTTTCTCGACGGCGTTTTGCTTGGATTTCTTGAACCCCAGCATGAAAACTCGAAACTTGGTGGCGGACTTCAACAGAGAAACCGGAAACTGCGGCTTGGAGTTGGGCTCGGCGGAGTTGAAAACGAGTGAGGATGACTCGATCGGGACAAGCCTGCCTTTAAAGAACAGGTCGTCCGACGGAGACAGAGTCAGATTCTGGTCCGTACGGTCGTTGCCGCTTGAGTTAGAAGAAATGGTGAAGTTGAACTCTCTCTCTTCTCCGTCGTCTTCCTCCTCCTCCTCCGAACCCGCAGCCGCCGCACCACCCTCGTTTTCGTTCTCTTCCCCGTCATTGATTGCGTCATTTTTCTCACCACCGTCTTCTTCTTCCTCTTCGTCTTGGACAGCGAACTCCAAGTCGAAGAAGGGACCGTCGTCGTCGTCATCATCGTCATCAGTCTCCGCCGCATGATGAGTAACAGCAGTGACTATAGTAGTAGTGGCAGCAGCAGTAGCAGAGCAGCGCATGTTGGCGCCACCATCACTTCCACCACCAGTACCACCACCAAGACCGCCACCACCTCCGCCTCTCCAGTACTTGAGCAAGCTAAAAGCTTCCATAGTTGGGAGAGCCAGAATAGAAAAGTGAAGCTGCTGGGGGCGTTATGTTAATTTGATTTGGGTTTGGTGGGTGCTTTTTAGAGGCAGTGTCGAAAGAGAAAGTGAAGAGTGAAGAGGTGAAACAAGAGAGAGAAAAGTGGGGTTTTTGTTTTCTGGTTATTACTGGAGGGTACTGAAAATGGTGGTGACAGAGTCAGCAGAGAGAAAGAAAAGCCTTTTAATTTATCACAGCGAGAGAGAGAGAGAGAGAGAATGAGAATGGTGTGGGCTTGGCTTTAAATTTGTCCGGTTTGTGTATGCATACGTGGTTGCAGCAGGTCAGTCATGTGACCGCAGTCTGAGACTCTGATTTATATATTTGTGTAGAGTCTGACCATATTGAGTAATTGGAGAGAGATAGAGACGGAGACTCTGAGACAGAGACACCAACTGTACCATGTAGACTCTATGGATACTGTTTTTTTTTTTTCCCCTTTTTTTTGCCCTTTTTTTTAATATATATACATATTATATACTGCTTTTTCTAAAATGGATTTTTTTAATTTAAATTTCTTTTTTGTTGATTTTGAATTTTTATTATTTTTTCCTTTTTATGTTTTTTTTTTTAACAATTTACCTTTGTAAGTTAAAAGAAAATTAATAAGGAAGGAATGAATTAATAAAAAAAAAGATATATATTCATTTATTATTATTTTTATTAATTTTTATATTATTGATTTTACAAACAAATGTCATACTTTTGGGAATATATCAAATTTGATACAACTTTAAATCATATATATATGTATATAGATAAAAAAATATATTAATTACTTGAATTACTAAATAAATATACTCTATGTATGTATTAATAAAGTGTATTTTATTATTTTTTCTTTTATTATAAATGTTTTGTTGGAATGAAGTGGAGGATGTGATTTAAACTTATAATTTTATATTTAATATATAACATCAATTGGATCATTAAAACGTTTTATGATTGTTATGGGTGTTTTCATGATCAAGATAAATGAGCTAACACAAAACTAAAGAGTAGGCTCGATAATGGAACAGCCAAAAAGGCTCAACTCTCTACTCGTCTATTTGCTTGCTTATTTGTTCGATAATCTACCTGTCAATGTGATCGTTTATCAGCTTCTCTCGTGTGTTCATTTATCAGCTCATGAATGAGCTCGTTTATAAGATTGATCATGTGCTCGTCAAACTGCTCGACCCTTTCTACATATACGCGTTTATCAGCTCGTCCATCAGATCGTTGGATAACTCGCTTATGACTTTTATCAACAACCTTTGATGAGATCAGTTAGGCAGAACTTTATTTACTCATCAACTTAACAGAATATTTTTCTCGCTAAAGAGCTCGCTTCTGTCACATCTCTCAGACTACAAGTGAAGAATAGTCAGAACCAATTACAGCTTAAAACGTATCGTACACACCAATTTCGTCAGAGATTACAGCGTGGATTAAGGAAATTTTACATAACCAGTATGGAGTTACCGTCTAAACCCATGATTTGGTAAAATTAATCTGACAGATGTCAGTCGCATTAAATGTATCTCATCATTTCAGTTTGACTTATTATATTTTGTCTTATTACGTTTTATTGTAGCACCTCAACTTTCTCTATAAATAGGAAAAAAACTCATTGTAAATGATCTTTTTGATATTTTGAGGGTCGTTACTCTGTAGAAATAGTGAAAGAGTGAACAGTGGACGTAAGCATCAATTGGAGCGAACCACTTAAAAATTTCCGGTGCACCATTTTTTCTTCCTTGACCTCTTTTCCTTTACTTTCTACTTATTTCTCATACTACTTTGATCGAAACTGTAGCTTGGGCTTGAGAAAAACCTAATCGGCTAAATCCAAACGTCGACAATGATCAAATATTATCCATATAATTTGAATACATATATATGTATATATTTACATAATAAAAAAAAATATATAATACCATGAGAGCAAATTCAAATTTACCCATACACATTATAAAATATGCATGGTGAGAAGGGAGTATACAATATCCAATCAACTACTTCACATTCTACTTAGGCTCCGTTTGATATGCTGGATTTGAAATTAAATGAATTAGATTAGATTGAAATATAATATATTGGATTGAATTGGAATAAAAAATTACTGTCTCATATTTGGTAGAACTTTGGATTTGATTAAAAATATCCTATATTGTATAGATTGAAATTTGATTGGAATAGAAAATCATTGTTCCACGTTTGATAAAACTTTGGATTGGATTAAAAATGTCTCATATTATGTTTAGTGTAGATTGAGATTGGATTAGAATAAAATTAATTTAACTACTTTATTATATATTTAAAATTAATTTTATAAAAAATCTGAAAAAAAGAGAAAAAAATATTTTATTAATTTAAATACAATGATTAATTTAAAATAATAAAATATACTTTGGATTGAAATAAAATTAATTCAATTATATTATTATATGACGTAGCTTATATTATATATAAATTTACTAATGTTTTAAATAAAATAAATCTTATAAATCATTTTTCTAAAAAGTTATATTGTTTTTTTAGAATTATATTATTTTAAAGTATGAGTAAATAAATATTAATTTTGGAGTAACTCTTATTTAAATAATAACATTATTTCCAAATTTTTGTTTGCATATAATAAATGGGGTTGGTGGAATATACAATTAATAAGGAGAGGGTGAAAAATTCATTCCAATTGACTCCATTCCCATCAAGACTTTTATGTGGCACGAGAGATTAAAATGAAATAGAATGGAATGAATTTGATTGGATTGGAATATAATGAATTTGATTAGATTGGATTGAAATAAAATTGATTGAATTTGAATGAAAAATCACTGTCTCATGTTTAGTAGAACTTTGGATTAAATTAAAAAATATATCACATCATGTTTGGTGTAGGTTAGAATTAGATTAGAATAAAATTAATTTAAATTTTTTATTATATAAAATTAATTTTATAAAAAAATTGTAAAAAATAAAATCCAAACATCATCTCCCACAATTCATCAATATCAAAAACCACAGTTCATCAGTATTATCATCTCCCATAATTCATCAACATCATTATCTCTCACAATAACAACATCAAAATATCATAACATTAAAAAAAAAAAAAAAAACTTAGAATAGGGGTTTAGATTGAATCTAGAACCAGATCCTAACTCATAATTTTTTTTTTTTAATTAAAAAAAAGGTTGAGAAGTCCCATGGATGTGTGATGAAAATATAAATGAAGGTAAGAGAAAGAGAGATAGATAGAGAAAAGAGAAAGAGGATGGGAAATAAGAAATCACAATCCCATATAAAGTCATTGTTTTGATTGGGATTCAGAAATCCCAAAAGAATAGGAAATGAGGGAATTTGGGATTCAAAAAATCCCAAACCCATTGCATTTCAATTGATCTCCAAACATGACATTTAAGAAGTTTAAGATTTTTAAATTACAAACTCACTCTCAATCCCATGTGCCAAACATTACATAAATGACATGACGAAGCTTGAGATTCAACATTCTCATAAGAATAAGATTAAAATAAAGATGAGATTGAAATTTTATTCCCAAATTGGACATTACAAACATAAGATTTGAGAGTTTGAGATATTTTGAATCTCAAATTCACCTTAAATCCTATGCACTAAACATTTATGAATGACATGGTGAAACTTGAGATTCAACATTCCCATAAAAAATGAGATTGAAATGAAAATGAGACTGAAATTTTATTTTCAAGTTTGTCACTCCAAATATGAAATTTGAGAGTTTGAGATATTTTAAATCTCAAACTCATTTCAAATCTCATGTACCAAATGTTGCCTTAAAGATATATGATGATTAACCACAAAATTATGAAATTTCCCATTTATGGGATAACTTATTAAATTCAATCTCCTCTATTTGAGTTACACATAATGTGAAAACACACCACAAACCACTAAATCTATACACCAATAATGTAATTTCCTTGTAAAGGTTACTATTTTTTTAATAAAAATTAAATAATTCCTCTCTTTCTTTTTACTTTTTTTGGCAATGAACAATTTTACGAGAAATTCAACAGGAAGAAAATAATTGAAACACTATTTGCCCATGGGAGAAATTTCCTAGAAGAGGGGCGAAAAGTGAAAAAGAGCAAACAAAAGCAGGGTGAAAAAGAAGATAAAAGAAAAGTTAAAAATAAAAAAATGAAAACCCTCTCACTGACTTCACTCTCTTATTTATAATTATTATTTTCACTAGAAGACCGAAACAAAATCCCCAGCTACGTTTACAGGTTTCAGCTGAAACCAAACAGGTTCAACGCTCACGGGTGGCACATGCTTGCTAGGTGACGGTACTGGTGGTGGGGGACCCTATAAAATGGTCTTGGTTTTCTTCCCCTGTTCCCCTTGTAAAAAGCTTTGACTTATAGTACCAGTTTCAACGTCATTGGCGTATGTATACATAATCCCAAACCAAGTTCCATTTCCTTCTTTTCACATATGTTTACCTTAACCAGAACAAAAGAAAAAAAAAAAAAAGGTTCCATGATCTCCATACATATAAATGTAAAGACACTTGCTTGGGGCCTCGTTGAAAAGCTTCCTTTTAATTCTTGATTGAAATGTACTTGTTAGCAATTGTAATTAGAGAGATGATCAGAGAAGTTTTAATGGGTTAGATGTATTACGTTTTCATTTATGGAGTGAAAAGATGCTAATATTAAGAGGTTTGAAACAATTATTGAGTTAATATGACATTTGCATCAACACATATAGCTCAACTATTTTTTAATTTTAAATAGAAGCATGATTGATAGCAACCGTCGAATGCAAGGACCACTTCACAACCCTATGATGGAGGAATTATATAAATGGGTCCCGCAGAAAGTGACCAAACAACCCTAAATCTTCTTCAATGGATTCAACCACTAGTACCTTAAAAAATCATTTATTTTATGGGTTCATTTATGGGACAGTGGACCAGGTTTTTTCAAAGGGTCTATACCATAAATTTGGGCAATTGCTCACACACAAAATATTATATGTGGTTAGTTTTGGAGTGGGGGTCTATTAGGGGCAGGAGGCAGAGAGGTTGTTGCTATTAAGCTATTGATCTTCTCAGAGACTATGATGTCCTCTGGCTTGTGAACCACTAATTCAAGCTTTTAACTTAAACGGGCTGTGTCTGACAATGTGAACCAAGCTCGTTTAACTGAGTCAATCAGTTGGAAAAGTAATTCATATTTGTGGGAACATTTAACCTCAAGGACACGTATAGAAGGACATATAAATCTTCTTCACCAATTTCAAAATCCTTATCAGGATACTATATATTTGTTTTATTATCCAAACAAAGTAAACTATTATCTAATTCAGTTGAAGAAAAGTTACATAAAATGGATTTTTTATTAGTAACAATACTAATGTTGTTATTGGTGTTGAAAGGAGGGCTTCCTTGGGCAGGTATCTCCTTGCTGCTTTGAAACTTTTCTAAAGGGTAGCACACTTTCAAAAAGCTAGTCAAAGACCCTACTCCCCACATCATGGTAGCTTCTCCAGCCTTAAGCCAAGCTCATTTTGGGCCAGCCAACCTCACTATGAAGCCCACGCAAGGGCTTGTCGGGCCGAGTTATGATTCAGTATCAGTATTGTACATATCCTGCTATTATATATGTTCAATAATATTATCAGGGATAATCCCAATTTTCTCCTGACGTTTGACGTAATTATTAATTATTCTTATAATTTATAAAAATCTCATTTTATCATTTTTATGATTCTAATATGCACAATGATAAAAAAAAAAAAAAATCAAGGGGGTTATTCTGAACTTTTTTTTAAACTACAAGAGATTTTTTAAACATTTCCTTAAACTATAAGAGATATTGTATCTCTTTAATCAAATAATAGGATGATTCTTAGTAATTAATAGTAGATTTTGACAATTACGCTAAACTACAGAGGAAAAATAAGATTATCCCATTATTAAACTGATCGACGATGTTGGGATTGCTTCTATATAATTACAAAGAGAAAACCTTTTCCATCTTATCCATTTAAGACCTATTGATTTTTCTAGCAATGTCTTGTTTATAATTGTTGAGTGGGAATACTTTTAAGTCTTCAAACATGCCCCACACACTCTCATATATGTATTGGATTGATTGTAATTTAAAAGGAATGTTCTGAAAAGAATATTGTTTTTGTCTTAGACAAAAAATCTCGTATGAAAATCATCATTATTGTAATCACAACTTTGGCATTTTTTGTGCCCATTTCACTTTATTTATTTATTTTTTTTCGGTTCGAGGCTTGATGGTGGCCTGGCCCATCGTTCTTTTCTTTTTCTTTTTTTTCCCCCCTCTTTTTCGACTATTATTGTCGACAACAATGAGAGACCCTCCCTCCCTCTTTCCGTTTCCAGCCGCAATAATGATTTTCCAAGGCCCTGTTTTCACAACCTTTGTTGGAGGCTTTTGCGGTTTTTATGCTCTTCCCACTAGTAAGATGTGAAAAATTGTTCTCTTTAAAAGAATCACCACTACTATTGTGATCACCTAGTTAAAAGCTCGAGGCTCCTCTGTGTCAAGACGCTCCAAAAGGCAAAAAGATTACGTGGAATTATAAGTGTAAACACTCTTTTTTTGAAGTAATACGATTACATTTTTTATGGTAAAATTTTTTAAGTATTGTTTGGATAATATAATCTAAGTAGCACATGAAATACAAATCTTGAAATTCTCGATTACTTGACATTTGTTGAAATGAGGCTGAACCATTGGCTTTGTAGATCTTCTAGACAAATAAATCATTAACATTCTTTATTTATGATAAAAATTATCAGGTACGGACTGTCCGTATAAAATAACCTGAATAATATATAAAATACAAATCTTAAAATCCTCAACTACATGATATTTATAGAGATGAACTTGAACCATTGGCTTGTGGATCTTCTAGCAACCAGAATCATCTATACAAATACACTTCCTAGTCAAAATTTTGGTAGACCTGGCAGATTTCTTGTCTAGGCACAGGTAATCTCCAAGTTGATCTTTGGCAGCTAAATGGAGCTTGGACTTTGAAACTGATTTCCAAGCGCTTTGTTGACTCAAACAGTTACTTGATAGTACTGGTGGCATTCCATCACCCACAACTTTAAGGCACAGAGCACTTCCCATCAGCCTGATTGGAGCTCCATGTCCATCATGATTCCGCCGGCTCCACCGCCTACTATTGCTTATATGAGGTTAATTTTACCATTTACACCAACACAATTGCCACTCTCTGGATGATACAATATATATGATGTGGAAAGGTTTGAATTTGGATCTGAAAAAGATAAGAAAAAACTGTTAAAATTTTGATAAAGTCTCAAAATTTATGTTCTTTTTAACTAAAGAGATTATACTTATACTCACAGTACAGTCTGATTGATACCCATATATCTCAACAAAGTTGAGATTCTCCACCTACCCCATGTCAAAATAAGAGACTATACCTTGAATCATTTTTTGCATAAACTGGAGCCTTTTCAGGAATTTTGGGATTCTGAAATGGTCCCAAATGATGTCTAGTATTCCAAATGTTCCTCACTCCTTGTACGAACTTCTCTCAATTAATAACTTCCTTGCAATGCCCACAACCCCCAATCCAAGTCTTTTTCAGCAGCATAAGCCATTAAGCAGCTCAAGAACCTATTGTCAGCGCGGCTTTGACCCCTCTTATCAAACCCAAATTCACCCAAAAACAATGGAAGTAGGTTCCTTCCCCTAGTGAGAAAACCAGTATTGTTTATCCGCAGTTGAGTAGAATTAGCACAGACTCTATTCAATGGTTGCACTTCCCATATTTTTTGGTCCCCACTAAATGGGTACCAATGTGTCTCATAGACCAACTTGTTATTTAAGTCTACTCCCAATGACTTTTTCGTCGGGAAACTGAGGTCTGTGCCCCAAGTTGTCCCTGAAACAAGCACAAGCACATTCGGATTTGCATTGTGAACCATTCTTGCTCCTTTGCCAATGTATCGATACGAATCGTGCTCATTTTGGCTTGGACCGCGAGGTTCATTTCTGAGGCTCATAGCTACCACCTATAGCGTGATACAATCAAAATTATTTCACATACAAGCAATGCAAAATTTCACTAGTATAATTTAATTAACAGACCTGATTTTGGTCTTAAAGCGTGTTGCTACTGCAGTTAAACCCTTTCGCCACTCCTGAGGCTGAAAATGTGTATCTCCAAAGAAGCAATTCGCATCATTGTAAGGACAACACCAATTTGGCTTGCTTATATGGTTATCAAGAACCACCATAATATATCTGGAAATATTGAAAAATAATTTTTCAATTTGATTGTCCATTAAATAATACTTATCATATTCTTAAGTAAATTCTTTGACGTTGATGACATAACAATTTTTTTTTTTTTAAATACAATCTATGAGAGCATTGGAATGCTTTAACAATTAATGATATTCTACAAATGTTATATTATTGTATTATTAAAATCAATATAGAAGATTAAAAAACTAAGAGAGAAAAATATTGAAACTGGATTGATTCATTCATATGTGTTACAATATATTTTATACATAAGGATACAAACTACACATGGTAAGTGATTAATGACAATTGTAATGAGGAATGTACAAGGCAATCCATTATGTGTTGACTTAAGAAATTAATGGTGATTGATTGTTGACTTGAGTGATTGAGTTGATTGATGGTTGACTTGAGTGATTGGTGATGATTGAGTTGATTGATGGTTGACTTGAGTAATTGGTGGTGATTGAGTTGATTGAGTGTTGACTTGAGTGATTGGTGTTGATTGATTGTTGTCTTGAGTGATTGATGATGATTGATCCCTAATATGCCCCCGCAAGATGGTGCTTCCATCGGAAACACCAATCTTGGAACGCAAAAGAGCAAAACGAGACTTGGCAAGAGGCTTGGTGAGTAAGTCAGCAAGTTGATTATGCGTTGACACATGAGATACACGCAGTAGACCATTGGCAACCTTTTCACGAACAAAATGGTAGTCAAGTGCAATATGTTTCATCCGAGAATGGAATACTGGATTGGCACAAAGATAAGTTGCACCGAGATTGTCACATAGAAGCTGTGGTGGACGAGGAAGATTGACGCCAAGCTCAGTGAGAAGATTTGTTAACCAAGAGAGTTCAGCGGCTGCAGAAGCAACAGAACGGTATTCAGCTTCAGTAGATGAACGAGCAACAGTTCTTTGTTTCTTAGAGCACCATGACACAGGATTGGAGCCAAGAAAAATAACATAGGCAGAGGTAGAAGTGAGATCATCACGATTTCCAGCCCAGTCAGCATCTGAATATGCTGTCAAATGCATTGGTTGTGATCGATTAAGAGTAAGCCCATAAGATATTGTATTTTTGAGATAACGAAGAAGCCGTTTAGCAACCATCCAATGAACTTGCGTTGGGGAGTGCATGAACTGAGCAAGCTTGTTAACAGTATATGCAATGTCAGGTCGAGAGATGGATAAATATTGCATACCACCAATAAGACTACGATACTGCGTGGAATCAGTAGAAGAAGAGCCATCATTTAGTACCAACTTGGTTGACGTGCTAATGGGTGTGGTAGATTCCTTCATGCCTGTCATTTTGAAGCGCTCTAAGAGATCACGAATGTAGTGATGTTGAGATAAAAGAAAGCCATGGTGAGTAGGAAGAACTTCTACACCCAGAAAAAAATGGAGATGACCAAGATCCTTAATGGAGAAACGTTGAGAAAGAGTAGTAATAAACATCCGAACAGCTGATGGAGAACTACCTGTAACCAAAAGATCATCTACATAAACAAGAAAGTAAATGGTGAGCTTGTCATTAGCATATATAAACAGTGAGGTGTCCGACTTAGAGTTGGTAAATCCAAGTGAAAGGATGAAATTCTTGAGCTCTTGAAACCAAGCACGAGGCGCTTGTTTGAGACCATATAGTGATCGACGTAGACGACAAACATGTGTTGGTTTAGAATCATCAACAAAGCCAGGAGGCTGGGACATAAAAACCTCCTCAGTTAAATGACCATGTAAGAATGCGTTGTTGACATCAAGTTGATGGATTGACCAACCACGAGAGAGAGCTAGTGTGAGAACAACTCGAATGGTTGTGGGTTTTATAACTGGGCTGAATGTCTCTTGATAATCAATGCCTGGACGTTGATGAAACCCCTTGGCAACAAGGCGAGCTTTGTAACGAGCTATACTACCATCTGGATGGCGCTTAACACGAAAAACCCATTTACAACCGATAATATTTTGGTTGTGGTGACGAGGAACCAACTCCCATGTATTGTTTTGGGTTAGAGCAGTAAGCTCTTCAAGCATGGCTGCCTTCCAATGGTTATCCCTAAGGGCTTGATGAATAGTGGTAGGTTCAAGTGTAGGTGGTAAAGGATGTTTGGAAGCGATGTAGGAAAATTTGGTGAGAGGTTTAAAGATGTTATTCTTTGATCGGGTAATCATAGTGTGAGTGTTGGATGGTTCATCAAGTATAGGGGGAGAGACAGCAGAGATAGAGTGAGAGGGATCATTACCAGAAGGTTTATCACTCAAGGAAGAAGGAGAAAGGATGTCATGTCTGGTACCAATCATAGGAAGATCCTCAACAAGTGGAGTACTAGCAGGTAAGGTGTCACTAGAGTAAGTGTCATGAAATGATGAAAGACCTTGTGACTGTGACTCAGTGGACGTAAGGGGAGATTGACATGATGGACGTGATGGTATGGAAATAACGGAGAAAAGAGAGTTGAGCGAATTAGAGGCTGTACACCAACTTGAAATTGTTTGAGAATTGACACGATCAGATTTGGTATATGAGGACAAAGATGGAAAATTATGTTCAAAAAACTTGACATGACGCGAAAAATAGATTTTGTGATTTTGAGGTTCAAAACATATGTATGAATGGTGGAGATTTGAGTAACCAAGAAAAATACACGGTTTCGAGCGTTGTTCTAGCTTATGTTTGGTGTAAGGACGAAGCCATGGATAGCAAAGACACCCAAAAATTTTAAGCTTGGAATAATTTGGGGTGGTGTGAAAAAGGCAATAAAAAGGAGATTTGTTGTCAAGTATTGGTGTGGGCAAACGATTAATAAGGTAGACAGCAGCATTAAATGCATATGACCAAAATGAAAGAGGTAAAGATGCTCGATGCAAAAGTGCAAGACCTGTCTCAACAATGTGTCGATGACGGCGTTCAGCTGAGGCAATATGTTGTGGTGTATATGGTGGTGAAATTAAATGTTGGATGCCAGCAGTTTCAAACATAGTTTTTAAACCTTGATATTCTTTTCCACCATCAGAGTATATAGTATGGATAGATGTGTTAAAAAACTTCTCTACCATAGCTTTAAATTTTGAAAAAATAGAAAAGACATCAGATTTATTGGCCATAGGAAATAACCATGAATATTTGGTAAAATGATCAACAAAAATAACATAGTAGGATAGACCATCTATTGAACGAATTGGGGATGGACCCCATACATCCGTGTACAACAGATCTAAAGGACCACGACTTTTTAAACTAGACTTTCCAAAAGCCAACTTGTGACTTTTGTTGCACTGACAGGAATCACAAAAAGTAAATTTCAATTGACTCGATTGAACTGGGAGTTTATTTGATGACACGATATGACTAAGGACTTTTGATGATGGGTGACCAAGACGATCGTGCCATTGATCAAGAGTAGTTTTGACACCAAGACATGCTTGTTTAACCACTGGTTGAGTTTTTCTTATGCTGGACCATTCATAAACATTATTCTTGCTCCGCCCCCTAGCGAGTGGTGCTCCCGTGGCTAGATCTTTCACACAAAATGAATAAGGGTCAAATTCAATAGAGGTATTGTTTGTTTTGCAAAATTGTGAAACAGAGACCAAATTTTGTTTTATAGAAGGCACACATAGCACATTTGAAAGGGAAAAACACTTAGACATGGTTGAGAGAGTGGAATTACCAGTATGTGTGATGTTCAAACCTGAACCGTCACCAATGATAATATCATCAGGACCCTCATATGGTTGACGGATAGTGAGGTTATTAAGATCTGAAGTGACATGGTGAGATGCACCTGTATCTAGCAACCAATTAGAACTTGCACCACGATTTTTACCGGTGATGGTATGATTGGCTTTTGGTGGTATAGGAAACCCCATCTGACGTTTGATAGTATAACATTCACGAGCTGTGTGTCTCCGCTTGTCACAGAATTGGCATGTTACATTGGAGTTTCTGCTAAGATTATTAGTTTGACCACCACTGCTTTGTCCAAAATGATAGGAACGTTGCTGTCCACCTTGATTGTAACGGTTTTGTGAAAAATTTTTCTTTCCTTGATGCTGGTTCCCGATTTTGGATTGATTGAAACGTGTTGCATTCACTGTCATGGCACTATTAATCTTATTCTCCTCCCGTTTAAGAAAGGATTCATATTCAACAAGTTTATCATGAAGCTCTTCAAAGGAGATTACTGTATCTCTTGCACGAACAGCTGCTGCAAGTTCCTTATATTCTGAGCCAAGTCCATTAAGAATGTGAAGTACAAGATTTGCATTAGGGACAGGAGATCCGATGAGAGCAAGTTCATCAGCCAGACTTCGAATGGTGCCAAGATAGTCTGCAATTGATTGAGTTCCACGACTGATACCTGAGAGTTGATCTGTTAATCCCATAACTCGAGATGATGATGAGTTGCCATAATACTTGGCCAAACGATCCCATGCTTCTTTCGAAGTTTTTGAAGAGCTAATCATTGGCATCACTCGATCAGTAAGTGATACTACAATTCCGATCCAAAGGAGTTTGTCTTGCCGTTGCCATCTTTGATATTCTGGATTAGGTACTTTTGTACCGTTAGTGGTGATTTCGAGAGGTGGGCAAGGTTTGGTTCCATCGATGAATCCAAGTAGATCCAAACCATAAAGAAGAGCATCGAATTGTGCCTTCCAAGAGGGATAATTTGATGGAGATAGTTTTACAGGTAGTTGAGAAGCATTGATTGAAATCAAATTATTTGGTGAAAGTGAACCATTTATAATGGTTGTTAAAGGTTGGGCTGGCGTTGATGTTGCAGAACTAGTGTTGTCCATTTGTAAATGGGTAAAGTAAGACAAGGGTTTTAAAACTGGTTTGGAATGAAAACTCGTGAGAGTCTTATTGCTCTGATACCATATAGAAGATTAAAAAACTAAGAGAGAAAAATATTGAAACTGGATTGATTCATTCATATGTGTTACAATATATTTTATACATAAGGATACAAACTACACATGGTAAGTGATTAATGACAATTGTAATGAGGAATGTACAAGGCAATCCATTATGTGTTGACTTAAGAAATTAATGGTGATTGATTGTTGACTTGAGTGATTGAGTTGATTGATGGTTGACTTGAGTGATTGGTGATGATTGAGTTGATTGATGGTTGACTTGAGTAATTGGTGGTGATTGAGTTGATTGAGTGTTGACTTGAGTGATTGGTGTTGATTGATTGTTGTCTTGAGTGATTGATGATGATTGATCCCTAATAATCAATAAATTTAATGCACATAATTAATTATTTGCAAAATAAAAAAAAAAATCAATAATTTTCCATTTTGGCGGAGGAGAAATTTGAGAACACATATTTCATATGAGAAAACCATGATTCTCTTTGAAAAATTTATATGACGTGTGATTAAAAGGGAAAGCCAATTAACCGTGGTCAATAAGAAGAATTATTGAATTTTTTATGACAATAATTAATTTAAGACTATATAAAGGTCTCTCCTCATATTATTTTATGAATCTCATATTAACATGGATTCTATGGAATTTATGAATTTTATTTAAATTTATTATTGAAAAAAAAATAAAAAATATATCAAACTCCAATAAATTTTAAGTTGAATACATCTCCCTGAAAAAAAAATTGTATACGCAGTTGAAGAGAGAAAAATCTTTTATAAACTGAAATAGTAATGATCGACATTCCATAACACATAATCATACTAGAGGTACATTGTCCATATTAATATAATCTAAGAACATTTATTTGCACCATTTAATCCTAACCTGTCTCTAAGTGTTGGATGCCAAAAACATATATACGTACATGAAATCTCAAAGCTAAGGTATGTTTTTCAGGGGCAAGCGTAAACCATTGGCATTTTGGTTTGTCCAGGCAACCAGGATCATCATTGATACAAATGCACTTTTAGTCAAAATCTGAGTAGAGTTTGAAGATCCAAGCATAGACATTGGCCATTTTGATCCTTGATAGCTAAGTTAAGCTTGGACCCTGAAACTCAGTACCATAAACTTTGTTAGCTAGTGCAGTCAGGTGAAACTACCGGTGCAAGTCCATCACCCACTACTTTCAGCCATAGAGGGGTTCCCATTAACCTCAATGGAGCTCCTTCTCGCTTGTGAATCCTCTGGTTTGGAGTCAGACAACTGCTCTCAGCATAAATTTCTCGGCTTTGGGTTGAAAACCGAACACAATTGCCATATCCGGATGGAACAGTATGGAGGATGTTGGATATTTTGATCTAGGAACTGAAATAAAAAAGTTTCACAACATTGTATCAACATAGTTCTAATAAGTTGAAAAGATTTAACATATTGTAAGGTTGTGATGATATACCTAGACCAAATCATTGCAAAGCCTGAAGCCTTCTAATAAATTCTGGGATTCTGATAGTGGACCAATCTGCATTAAGCACGCCATATAACTCTGATTGCCCTTCTCCCAAGTAATAACTTCCTTGTAAGGCCCGCGGGCTCCAACCCAAGTCAAGTTTAGCAACATAGAGTAACAAGCAGTCGAAGTACCGATTTGTCAGCTTCGTTATTAGCTCTCTGATCAATGCCAAATTCACCCAGAAACTGAAGAGTTGGGTTATCACCTGTGACAAATCTGGAATAATCGTACACCACTCGACTAGACTTATCAAAACTATCGGAGTTCACAGTCCATAGAGTACAAATGTGACACATATACTAACTTGTTATTCAAGTTTACTCCCAAAGGCTGGTTCATCGAGAAGCTGAGGTCTGTGCCATAACTTAGCCCTGAAAAAAACAACCAAAAGCACATCTGGGTTTACTAAGTGAACCAGTTCTGCTCCATCACTAATGTACTTGTACCAATCAGACGGATTTTGGTGAGGACCATGCAGCTCATTTCGCTAGCTCATAGCTATCACCTGCAACATTTTGAGATTCATAACACGAAATTTGAACTTTACTACTACTACTACTAAAAATCCTTGTTCATCCTATTATGGAAAAGTGTTTGACAAGGAAAAAGAGAGCGAGAACAGTTAATTTAACGTGATTTTAACTTGTGAAGAGCTGAGCTACTTCTACTAGACCCCTGTTCCCATTCATATGGATCAAAGTCTGCATCTCCAAAGAATCCATTCCCGTCATCACCACCACGACACGATTTGGGATTGCTAACACGGTTGTCAAACACCACCACTAGGCCTTGTCTTCCAAGTTCATCAACTACAGCTTCATGGGCTTCAATATGGGTCATTTTCAAGATAGCCGGATTGTTCTTTGCAATTCCTTAGTTTGTATGAAATTTAAAGAATCTAGAGTTTGTATGACAATAGATTCATTAAAGGGAGTGAACATATAGGTCGCCCATGTGAGAGGAATACAGTTGAATTTTCGCTGGACCACCTTAATTAGCCACAAAGTCTTTTAATGGCTGCTTGTCGAGTCCTTCTGCCAGCATAGCATGCAGGTGTGCCAATAGACAGATCAAATATGAACTCAATGACAGAGAAGTGAGTTGTTAGTTATAAATGAAGACAAATTCCAGTCCGAATGATCTAATATTCACAAAAATTCCGGGAAATACATTAATTACAAAAAGAGGTCAATAACTAATAACTAAATCTTTTACTACACATGAAAGTGATTGGTTTTGGTGGGTTCTTTAACTTTGTATGTCACCAAATTTGTGACTAATGTTGCCTAAGTCAAAAAAAAGACCACACATAATTTAACATTCGAACATGGCATCCTAAGTTTAGTTGATCAATGAAATCGCTAAACTAAGCTATGTTTTTTGGGGCAAGTGTAAACCACTGGCTTTGAGGATCATCCGGGCAACCAGGATCATCATTGATACAAACGCACTTTTTAGTCAAAATCTGAGTAGAGTTTGAAGAGGTCTTGTCCAAGCATAGATACTGGCCATTTTGATCCTTGGCAGCTAATTGGAGCTTGGACTCTGAAACTGAGAACCATAAACTTTGTTGGCTAGAGCAGTCAGCTGACACTTCTGGTGCAAGTCCATCACCCACAACTTTCAGGCATAGATGGGTTCCCATCAGCCTAAATGGAGCTTTGTCTCGTTCGTGAATCCACTGGATTGGAGTCAGACAACTGCTGTCAGTATAAATTCCATTGCTTTGGGTTGAAAACTGAACACAACTGCCACTATCCGGGTGGAACATTATGGGGGATGTTAGCAATTTTGAGCTAGGACCTGAAATGAACAAGTTTCACTACATTGTTTCAGCATAGTTCTAATAAGTTAAAAATTTAAACATGTTGTACAATTTTTATAATGTACCTAGACCAAATCCTTGCAAAGACTGAAGCTTTCTAATAAATTTTGGGTTTCTGATAGTGTACCAGTTGACATTAAGCACCCCATATACCTCCTCCACGTCTAATTGTCCTTCTCTCAAGTAATAACTTCCTTGTAAAGCCCACAAGCTCCAACTCAAGTCAAGCTCCACAGCATATGCTAACAAGCAGTTGATGTACCGATTGTCAGCTTGATTAGTGCCTCTCTGATCAATGCCAAATTCACCCAGCAAAAGAGGAACCGGGTTGTCTCCACCTGTGACAAATCCAGAATGGTCATACACTACTTTAGTAGTCTCTCCACAAACTTTGTTCAATTGTTGGTCCACCCAACTATGGGAGTTCACAGTCCATGAGTACCAATGTGACTCGTATACTAACTTGTTATCCAAGTTAAATCCCAAAGGCTGGTTCTTCAAGAAGCTGAGGTCTGTGGCGTAACTTAGCCCTGAAACAACCACAAGCACATTTGGGTTTACCCTGTGAACCAGTTTTGCTCCTTCGCTAATGTACTTGTACCAATCAGACGGATTTTGGCGTGGACCACGCTGCTCATTTCGCAAGCTCATAGCTATCACCTACAATGTTTTGAAATTCACAACAGAAAATTTGAACTTCAATACTACTACTACTACTTACAATCCTTGTTAATACTGTTATTGATATGTGTTTGACATGGAAAAAGAGAGTGAGAACAATTAATTAAACCTGATTTTTACTCATGAAGAGCTGAGCTGCCATAACTAGACCGCGTTCCCATTCCTTTGGATCGAAATCAGCATCTCCGAAGAAGCCATTTCCATCATTTTCACCACAACACCATTTGGGATTGCTAACGTGGTTATCAAGCACCACCATGAGGCCTTGTCTTCCAAGTTCATCAACTACTACTTCATAGGCTTTAATATGGGTCATTTTCAAGAGAGCCGGATTGTTCTTTGCAATTCCTCCCTTTGCCTGTGTCAAATTTAAAGAATCTAGAGTTTGTGTGACAGTAGATTCATTAAAGCGAGTGAACATGTAGGTCGCCCATGTGAGACGAATACAGTTGAATTTTTGCTGGACCACCTTAGCCACAATGTCTTTTAAGGGCTGCTTGTCTAGTCCTTCTGCCAGCATAGCATGCAGGTGTGCTGCCCAGCAGGTGCAGCCTAGCTTCACACGCTGCCCTGATGCTAAATCAACGATCGTATTACCGTGAGTTGAGAGAGGTAATGAGTAAGAAAGAACTCCAAAAGAAAGGAGTAAAAGCAGGAAAATAGTTAGTAAAGATTTCACCACCATTGCTGCTTCAACATAACGTCACTCACTACTGTTTTTTTTACAACTCACACACACTACGTTATAGGCTCAGCGGTTTCACTAGTCACCATAAAATTTAGTAGATAGTTGATATAAGGAAAAACCAACCTGGATGTTTGTTGCTTTTCTCTATTTAAGCAATAAACTCATGATCAACCAAATGCTGAGTCCTTTTACAGCAGGTAACATAATTGTGTACCAACAGACCAACCAAATATTAACTCATCCACTTGATAAGTCATTAATGAAGATAAAAATCCAATGCTAATACTTTTATTGCAAAAGAAGGCAATCACGAATAACTACATATTAACTTCACATTAAAGTGATTCGTTTGGTGGGTTAGAGCTTTTTAACTTTATATGTCACCAAATTCGTGAAGCAGAAGGTCAAAAATGCCTTTGCCACCCTTGCTATGGCAGGGAAATGAAAACTTCTCGTGAACCTATGCGTTCATTTCAAAACTCACTGATGAAGTCAGTCAGTTTCTCACCTTCTACAAATCTGATTGTCTGGAGCTATACTTCGTGGAGTCAGTTTCTCACCTTCTACAAATCTGATTGTCTGGACCTATACTTCGTGGAGTACTGATATATCAACAGCTTGAATAACAATAGGGCCCACGTAAAGAAAGTGAGCAGTGTTTTTGGAACCCCACAAACTTTGTCTTGGCATCTCTTTTTCAGTTCCATAGCATTAAAAATGCCTTGGCCACCCTTGCTATGGCGGTGGTACGTTGTAGCTCGAAACAAATCGAGAAAGTGATGTTTACACCACCTTTTTCTCCTGATCAATCTCCGTCGCAATCATGAAAGATTCAGAGAAAAGTTTTCAAAAGGATGACTAATGATCAAGAAATTGAATGGCTCGGTATCCAAGTGCGTCATCTTCAGGGATTGAGCTTATGCGTAGGGGCGTTCATTCAGAGGATATACACAGATCGCGATTTGTTGTCAATAAATTTTGTAAAACAAAATCAGTACAATTAACTCTAAACATTAACTTTTAGCAATATATAATGCTTACAGTAGAAATGATAAACATTTCATTTATCTAAAAAAGCAGTCCAAGAAAAAAAATCTGGTAGTTTGGTGATTGTAGCAGCAAAATCAAAGGGCAAAAATAAGGAATCACTAACTGGAATATTAAGTGATATTTGCTCTTAAAACGACTTCTGCTCGCCTCCACCATAACCCTGGACTTACTGACTCACAAAGGAGAGAGAAGAAGGTGGGGGATGAGGGAGTCATTCCAAAAATCGTCTCTCCTCCATTGGTATTACAAAATTTTGTCTATGACATGAACAAATGAAAATACATTTCTTCTTCAGTAGGCCAATGCTCCATTGCAACTGGAAGTAAATTTTGTTTATAGGCTAAAAAATTCTGCACTACGGTGACTATTTTGACCTCTTTAAATCAGAAACTCTTGTTCCAGCAATCTTACATACAGGTTCATCCTTTGACTGAACAAGTTTTAATGCAGGATGAACCTTGAGGTCTCCCATTACAATTTTCTGGCCCACATCCAACTCACTTAGATCCACATCAATATAAGGTGGCACGATATCTGCAGGGCAAAGGAACTTAACAGTCCTTTTGATGGTATTTAAATATGACCCTGCAAAGTTTGTGAGGTAACAGTTAATGCTTGGTACTCAACAGATTATATCAACAATTATCTAAACCGATGAAAATAGAAGATGGATACACGGAAACTAAATCAATGATCTGAAGTTAGTTGATTCTATCGTTTAATTAAAAAAAAAAAATGCAGGAGGAGGGAAATTGTATTGTTTACCAAATTTCTAAACTTGAAACACCTGTTTTAAAAGTTTAGGGTCTTGCTTAGTTGTTTCTCTTCTGATAAATCCAAAAAATAACATTCTAATGTTGAATTATAAGTGCAGTTAGATGTGATTAAAGCATTTTAACTGAAAAAGGACCAGAAAAGAAATGCAATAACCTAAAGAATTGCAAAGACAGTGCAGGAGAATATAAAGCAACTTGATTAGAATTCAGGTTATGAAAATAATAAAATAAAAAATAACCAGACGCGGATATCAGAAAGGAGGGAGGAGACAAAATTTCTCCAAAAGGAGGATAGATGTATAAATAAAAGAAGGAAATCATAGATACCTACAGAGATAACTATTATTCAATCATTTTGAGACAAAAAAGAAAAATGAAAACAGAAAGTACATATTCCTTGACAAGGGACAATTTTTTCAATTAACACATAAACAGCCGAATTACTCATTAAGAATGAAATATGTCTACCTTAAGGAATCTGCATCTAAGAAACATAATCCTGTCTAACCTGAACTAGGTTTACAAAATGCAAAAAAAAATATACATAAGAGGGCATAAAAACTATTATGAGCTGCTTTGATATTAGCAGATTAGACCTCTGTGTCAGCGAATTAAGCATCATCAAATGAAAAGATTCATTCACTAGTTCATTGTTGTCATATAGCTCCAAATACCAGTATAACTATATCTCGCTGGTAGAACTTCATAGGCATAATCCAGTTAAAAGTATATCATACTTTTTCCTTTCATCCCTATTCATTATACTGCATAATTCTGTCCCTGTAGATCATATAAGAAGAAATATTTATAAATCAAAACCACATCTATCTTACCTTTCTGGACTCAGCCTAGCTTCAATCAGTTTCAAGTTAAAACCTCAAATAAAAACATAATAAACAAATTAAACTCTCCAATTGGGAAGTACACCTTTTCTTCCACTAAATGGAAGCCTACAACAAAATGTAAATACTCAATTCCACCCATCTCAAGCCTAGATTTAAACAAGTAGAGTCCAAAAACATAATCATAAACTAATGGAACTAACATACAGAATCCACCGCAGCACAATTCCTGTCTTTGACATGTGATACCGACCAATTAAACACAGAATGTATCTAAAACAAGCGTCCACATATCATTCATAAGTAAACCGTCAAACTAATTCATTTCAGCATACCTTTTCGTAGACCGGGAGAGACATCTTCTCCTCTGAATACAATCGGAACATTAATCTTCAACAACGCGTGGGAAGGTGCCCGTAGAAACGTCACATTTAGCGGTGCATCCGTGCCCGCGTGCAGATGCAGCTGACACATTCAAATACAATTCAAGACTTCAAAAATCTCATCTTTAACTTCTCTAATCAACCCTACATTCTCCAAGTAACAATTTTTCCACTTCTTCAACTACCAAACTATAAAATTCCAACATTCTACATTAAAAAAAAAAAAATCTTAAAAACCAAAAATCCATCAAAGAGAGGCGTACCATTCGGGGCAAGACCCGAACTTTCTCGATGACATCACCGGAACCGAAGTCGGGTCGGACCTCGAGATCGAATAACCTGGATAAGAAGAAGGAGCGACCGAGGTGGTTGACGAGCTTCCTGATCTGATTAGCCTGGACGGAAATGAGCAGCTTGTTGCCGCCGTGCTGGCCGTCCTCTTGCTCGAAGACGATACTGGGGACGCGCCCGGCTTTCCTCTCTTTGACGGAGGGTTTGGTGCCGGAGGAGGCGCGAGGGATCGCAAAAATCGTCTCGGCGTACTTTGGGTCGGGTCTGGGGAACTCGCCGTACGATAAAGGGGCTAGTGGGTCGTCGTGGATTTCGGCGGCGGTGGATTGAGAGAAGAAGCGGAGGCGGAGGTGGGCGTTGAGGATTAGGGTTTTGGCGAGCGGAGAACGGTGGAGCAACATTGTTTGTTAGAGGGTTTAGAGAGGTTTTTGGTGGCTCCCTCTCTTAACCTGACTGTCATTTGCAAAAGAGTAACCGAAAACGGGGTTTCAGGGGTCGTTTGTGTGCGTGGATATTCATATCTATTCATCCAAACAACTTCATTTGATTTTTCATAAAGGTAGGAACGTATAAGTAAGCGAACTTTAACTACCTTACCGGTTAAAATTACAATAAATTGTTTAACTAATAAAAAATTATTATTGATAAGTAATATAATATAATTAGTAAAGTAGACATATTTTAATAAGTATCACAATTAATATAACTCAATAATGAAGAATCTAAGAAAATAAATACCAACATAATGTCCGACATTTCCTATTACTTTTGTTTTTAGAACAATTGATATTAAAAAGTGTACGAATATCTATTAAGAATTTATCATTGTTGGCAATCTATTTCATACTTTAACCAATATTTTTATAATTTTAAATTTCACATTTTTACTAAAGAGTTAACTATTTTATTAATGGGGTAACCTTATATCCCAATTACATTTATTGAATTGATTATAAATATTATTATTGAAGTCAATCCAATTACGATAATTTCTCGATAAAGTTATCTAACCAGTAAAGTAATCAAGTCTTTCTATTAAAAGTTTTACTATTTTATTGATCGAGTAATCTTATTTATCAATTACATCTTAATTTATTACTATGATGCTACATAATACGGATGAGAGACTTTCTCACATTTCTTTTAATAGTAAATTGGGACTTGAATAGCATCATAAATTTGGAGAAGGTTTTTTTTCCTTTTGTTTTTAGGTTTTTTTTTTCCTTTTGTTTTTCTTTTTTCCTTTATTTGATAGGGAGTAAGATTAAATTTATAGAAAACTATTCAATTTTAGGATAAAATGTGAGACTTGAATTCTTCATCTCTTAGAATATCAAGGGAAATACTTAACTAGTAATGAAGAAGAGAAAGAGAAAGGGAGATAGTTACGATAAGGAAAAGAGAAAGAAATTGATAAAAGTAGATAGAAAAGAAAGGGCTAAGAAGTCGAACCCACGTCTGGGTTTATGGAACCTAGATGAAACCTAGGTTTCAAACCTAGATGGATGAGAAGAAGGAAAAAAAAAAAAAAAAAGAGAAGAAGAAGAAGAGAAGAAGTAAAGAAGAAGAAAAAGAAAAAGAAGAGAGAATGGATCGGTATAAGGTTTGGTAGATAGGGTGATGGTCAATGTAAGAGGGGTGGTTGTGAAGGTCTGATGGAAGATGATGGAGAGAGAGAGGTTATGAATGGTGAAGGCGATTGGGAGAGAGGAAAAAGAAAAGAAAAAAATAAAATTATTTCAAAAAATAAAAAATTGAAGAACTAAAGGGCATTTTGATCATTTCATTGAAAAATGGTGGTCAAACGTTAGAGTTAACATGCGTTGATTGTTATCTGGGGGCCATAATATTATAAAACCCTAAATGTTTAGGCACATGTATTAATATACATACCCTAGAGAATATATATGCCCTAGAGAGGCTTCATGTATTTAACTCTTAAGATAAAATGAGGCAATGTAGAGAAGAGAACCGGAGCAACGCACGCCAGCACATGGTACCCAGCGCATATTCGTTAAAATGTGCTGAGCTTGATCAACCAACATCGACCATAAAACAACAGCGATAATAGCTTAATGACGAAAACACCCCCTAACCACAACAAACACACTGATCCAGAACCTCGAAATTATAAAAGCACCACGTGTCTAAACTTGTCAATTTGATAAGAAAAAAAAAAAAACAAATCAATGCAATGCATGGAATTTTCGACCATGAATCTGGATAACTAAAAACGTTGAAGTCATCCCATTTTCAAAGCCAAAGCTGCAAGTCTCAAGATTGCAAAAGTTAGCTCAAAAATGTAGTCTTCAATGTCAAATGAGGTAATTCAATCCAACCCCACCAACTTTTTTTCATCTACCCTTTACAGCAAATGTTTCTCTTTCTCTGTTTTGTATCATTTGTTTATGTTTATGGTCATGGTTCCTCCTGCTTTTGTTTTGTTTTCCATATATATAAGATGGTTGTTGGTGTTCAATTCGATTGTCACCAACCGGTAAACAGAATGTTAATGTGGTAGTTTGATGACTAAGTTCAAAGTAGTTACATGTCACGGTCGGTTGATTTTTTGATTGTTTGATTAACTACTCTGCAGAAACTTTAAAGTCGATTTCATAGTTTTGATTTGAGGTTTATGAGTTTGGATCTCTTGGATTTACCATCCATGTGATTAATTGGTTCTATAGTTGTGCAGATATAAAGAGTTATTAGGAGTAATAATATAATCGTGTGATTTGGTATAAGACATTACTCCACCATTGGGAAATGTAGTGTGTCTGTGTTCATGATCTAAATATTATTTCATTGGGTTTGGAATAGCTAATATGTTACTGCTATTACAAACTCATGATTCAATTACCCGTATATATAATTTGTTTTGACGCAATTTTTTGTTGGCAATGCATTCGTTAAGAAATGTTTGCGTGTGCTAATCATATTGTGTTTCTAATGATCAATGTTCACACAAAAACAATGAATTTTGGTTATTGTGGTAGTTATAGTTTATTGTTAGGCTCTTTACCCATTTGATAAAGAAGCTTGAATGGAATGCCATTTATCAATCTACTAATCTCTTCCAAGCAAATGACATCAATGAGACAAACTATGAGTTAATTGTCTTACAAAGCAACTTTGAATTTCTTTGTTGTGAATTCTATTTGCAGTTTAATTTTCTGATGACTAAGGAGTGATGACTATGACATTGACTAGGAATTCCACAACTTGTCAAATACATTATGTTTGCTTCACTAATTGTTCACCTTAAAGGCCAAATCAGTATTCCACTTTGCCCTGGAATTATGCATATCATGTAGGCTGACTGATAGTCCTGAAATATGAATATGCGCGGTACTGCAGGAATAGGAAATACTCCCTTTTGAGTAGAGATCAAAGATATAGCAGATATATTTAGGACTAACTTAGTTTGGTGATGTTGTATTACCTTGCTTCACAATTTTTACTGGCCTCTGCCTTAATTTCAAGAGATATATAGATGCACATCAAGAGGAATTGGTTATGTCACAAAACGGGACACGAGTTCAACGGAATCTTCTGGCGGTTTGCCCATTTATTGAAGGACTGATCAGTAGGGTGAGTTCCACATTACTCAAAATTGACAATTAAGCAAATTTTACTGCTAGCGCAATACGCAATCTTCTGCTACTTATTCTTTGCTTAGCTTATGAATTACCTCAAATTTGTTCAGCAATTAATGATGGTTAATGCTCTCGCTTTATTCTTTTCTAAAAGCAGTCCATGACTACTTTTAAAGCCTTATTTCCTTGCACTTCACTTCTAAGGCGCCAACCACTAGTGCAATCTGTAAGGCCTTCCATCACTTAGTACCATTGAGTTGGTTGAGTTAATCTGAGTTAAAATCCAACAAACCATCTCATTAAGATCGGATCTTCACTCGTCAGCCCCTTATCAAACAACCTAGGATATGAGCTCAATTATATCCATAGATCTCCTGTTATCATCTTACCTTGATTTCTTTTCTGTACTCTTATGTTTATACTCTTCTACATTGAGGTGAATTCTGCTATGAGATCTACTATGAGGTAAAGGGCCATAGAATTTGGTGTCTCATTAGCCATGTATGGACATCACAAAAAGGATGCTCATAATCATGGCATGGTTACATATAACATTATATCTTGATTTCTTGTTGTGGTATCTGCTGCTGTTCTCAATGTCAAGGCTGTCATGTTGCTTTACTATCGATCGAATTCTTTATCCCGTTGTTTTCTCCACATGTGTGTATTTTCTTGCACTTTCCACTTGCACTTCAACTTTCAAACTCATATATACATAAAACGCCAACTCTTTGTGTTAACAAACAGTTGTGGTTTCTTCTTTTGAGATATGCTTGTGTTTTAGGATCGCTTTACTGCAGATTTTTCTATCCAGTTAGCGGGCACCAAAGTATACATCAACACAGCATGTTACACCAGCACATAACCTTTTCATGTTAAAAATATGATCAGTCCATTAGTCTTGGGGCTTGAGAAGGACTTTTTGTGCCCCCCTTTACCCTGCATTGGGTCTACTATCCTCACTTCTTGTGGTTGTAAAAATGCATGTGTGTGTACCTTTTTATTGAGTGCATCTGTCACAAAATAAACTGGTTGTAGGGTCATATTCAAATCATAGCACACACACTCACTCTTCCAATCTCTCATTTATATACATACGTATATATATATATATATTTGCTTTTGAATTTGGATTAGACACTATGATATTTGAGATGCTTCTCTGCTTTATTTTTTTCTTGTGTTTGGGTATCTTTTACCCGCATGCATTTGTCTCCCTCTCCACATTTTGTTGGTTTTAGTTTAGAAGAACTTTGAGAGCAATCAATTTTCTTATCTTATCTGGACCCCCTTGAAATATAAAAATAAGAAAAATGTTCATGTGGCTGTCTTGAACACAAAGCACGTTCAATGGCATAATTGGTGGGGTTCACATCTTTATTGATTTGCTTGTGTATGGTTAATTTATGTACAACAATGGCTCTGAAATTCACATTTCTAACCTCTACATAGATTGGTGAGCTACTAGAGTTGTATTAGGATATAATATTCTACAACTGAAAACAAGTGAAAATGGAAAATGTCACATTTTAGGTAAAAATTTTAGGATCTAGATTAATTTATCAGTACATTGAAATGATTTTAGAATTCAATAGAATTCTCTCTTGTTATTATGAAAAGGATTTGTCAGAAAGCTCTCCTATTATAAAAGGGGAAAAAAAATGCTAACAGAATCCACCCATATCAAAACATTTTGAAGAAAACAATATCTAACCACATAATCAATATATTTTTTTTCAAGAGAAATTTTTTTAATGAATTGATTTTCATTGTGCGTATGTTTGCCTTTTTTTTTTTTTTTTTTGAAATAGTACTTATGTTTACTCATAATATTATCATATATATATTTGAGTAATGTTATATTATCCAAAAATTGATCTAAATTCATTATTCAAATGATATAATAAATTTATGTGTAATTACTATATCATTCTAAATTTAATATAGTAATTAAAAATCAACTTATCATATTATTAAAGTAAAATTTTTGAATAAATTATTTGAAAACGCGTCATTATTTATATATATTTTTTTCTCATATTACATGAAAACTAATTTTTTTTTTCCATAGAAAGCTTAGCTATGAAGTGTAGATGACCAAAACAGGGCACTTTCTTTGATGAGTGATTAACTCAATTTCATGTTTGTTTGTATTGATAGGAAGCTTAGCTATGAAGTGTAGACGACCAAAATGCGGCACTTTCTTTTATGTGTAATTAAACTTAATTTCATGTTTAATTATGTGGATGTACATAACATAGCAATTATTTATGGGGTCCCCATACACCTTCCATGACTTTAATTCAATTTTATATAATTCTAACAATATCATTAATTACTAATTACCGCTAACAACTCACCTTGCAGCACGCGGTTCGCTACGTTTTCCATTTGACATATAAAAAATTTAAAAATTTTTACTTAACAATTAAGATGTTAACACATCCCAAAACCATGACGCAATTGTCACTTAACAGGTCAGTGGCCTGCCCATCTCCACGTGTCGAAATATCACACGCCCAGTCATGTCACACTTTTTTTTTTTTTTGAAATTCAGTCATGTCACACTTAAACTCGTGAAATCAAGCGGCTATCGCTGAGAGGCTCTATAAATCTTACCCGCTCGTTCTGACTCCAAGCCTCGACATTCGGGTCCGAACCTATCAACGGTCCAGATCAATTTCTGTGAGATCGACGGCCGATATCCAAGGTCTTCAATACTCCTCTATTTATCCGAAGATACTGAGAAACGAAAAGGGAGAACGAAAGAATCCATTTTTCGTGTTGCAGAAGTCGCGAGATTCTTCGATTGTCGAAGGCGGAGGAGACAGAGGGAGAGGGAGATAGAGATGGCGGATCATCCACACGAGGAGTCGCCGGCGAAGGAGACGCTGATGGACAAGATAAAGGACAGGATCCACGACCACGATTCGTCATCGTCGTCGGACTCCGACGACGACGACAAGAAGGAGAAGAAGTCGCCGTCGTCGCCGCCGGTGACGGAGTCGATCAAGGCCAAGGTTTTTCGTCTCTTCGGAAGAGAGAAGCCTGTACACAAGGTTCTCGGTGGTGGAAAACGTATGTTTTTCCCTTTTTTTTTTTTAACTAATTTTTATTCTGATCTGTGATTTTTTGTTTTTAGGTTTCGTTTTGTCGAAGATCTAGATAGATCTGGCTTTTTTTTTTTTTTTTGGTTAATTTAACATATAATTTTGTTTGAGCTATAAAGTTTTGATTTTTTATTTTTTTTTTTGGAATTTTGACACGATTGGTACTAATGAAGTTCACTTTTTTTCGTGTTTATATTTATAATTGTATATGATAGTATGCGATTCTAATTAATTATAAAAAAAATAAAATAAAAATATGCATGCAATTCAGTTTGGTGCACATGAACTGATTTAGTGATATTTGTAAATGAGAAGTCATGCTCAGTGATCAGTGTGGTTGTTATCTGAATCTGTTGTTTCTGTTATTGGATTTCATTGTCTTTGTTTGGGCAATGAGTTTGATATTTGGTGTGTGTGTGTGTGTGTGTGAAATGAAACAGCGGCGGACGTTTTTCTGTGGAGGAACAAGAAGATATCGGCGGGAGTACTTGGTGGGGTGACGGCGGTTTGGATTCTGTTTGAGTTGCTTGAATACCACTTGCTCACACTTGTTTGCCACTGCTTGATTGCCACGCTTGCTGTGCTTTTCTTGTGGTCAAATGCCACCACCTTCATCAACAAGTAAGCGGTTGATTGGAGTTAGGGGTTTTGTGGTTTTGTGATGTTTTATTGTTGGTTGTATGAATAACTTAGCGTCACTTGGTTTTTTGCTAGGTCGCCTCCTCGTATTCCTGAAGTTTATATCCCAGAGGAACCAGTTTTACAGGTGGCTGCTGCTCTGAGGATCGAGATCAACCGTTGCTTTTCTGTTCTGAGGGATATCGCATCGGGAAGAGATTTAAAGAAGTTTCTCTCTGTAAGTGTATTTTATTGGTAATATTAAATTCTCGTGCTTTGCTTGAGTACCATGGGTTTGTGTTTTTAGTTGATGGTGCTCATATTGTTTTCCTTTTTGAAATAGTCACATTAGTTTTAGTCACTTGATACTTCAACTTATATGGGTATGATGGTACTGACATTTTCAGCAAATGTTGTTTCCAATTATTTCTATTAGGTAATTGCTGGTTTGTGGTTTTTGTCAATTGTGGGGAGCTGGTGCAACTTCTTGACCTTGTTCTACATAGGTAACGGATTTATACTAAAAAATAAGTTTTTGGTGAAAGATTTTATGAGTTTATTGATGTGGGGTGGATGTTTTTGTGGAACAGCTTTCGTACTGCTTCACACCGTGCCTGTAATATACGAGAAGTATGAGGACCAGGTGGATGCATTTTCTGAGAAGGCATGGGCTGAGATCAAGAAGCAGTACGCTCTCTTTGATGCCAAGGTTTTAAGTAAGATTCCAAGGGGGCCATTGAAGGACAAGAAGAAGATGGTTTAGAAGGTTATTGTGATCTTCACTAGGTTTCTGACACAAATTTCGTAGATATGTTCTATCTAGGTGCTATGAAAAATTATATCAAGTATTAGCTATAGAACCCTGTCTTGTTCCATTTGATGTGCCAGGGTGGTGGTGGGTTCCAAATGTGGATGAATATGGATTTCTATACTAGTTTTTGCTACACTTGTGGTGGCTGTTACCGTAAAAAATGCTACTGAGTGATATATTCTATGTGTTAAATTATGTTGTTTATCAATTACTGCATTGTACATTGTATTCCGGTGTCCGTTGCTAAGTATTTTTGGTTCTTGAATGTTGAGTGCTTGTTTGATGATTATGTGATACCGTTAATTTTGTTTCGTAGATGTTACATCGATCATAAGCCTGGACAACCTTACAGATGACAAGAAAATAATTAGTTGTTCTATAATTTTATACTTATAGCTACTGTTTTAGAATTTGTGACTTAATTTTGGCTTGAAATGTCAGTGATTTTTCTCTCAGAGAGAATGAGAGAAAGCGATATCACCCAGAACATATGTGGTAATGCTTGAAGGAAACAATACATTTGTACATCAATCAACCGCCTAGAATCAGAGGCACTTCCTGTTAAGACAATCGTCTTTTCAAAGCTTGAAGGCACTTCCAGATAAACGTGCTTTGAAGAACGACAAACACAATATAATATAGAATTAATGCTGTTGCGTACAACTTGATTTGACCAAAACGTTTTTTTCAAATGCTTAAAGCAATCAAAACAATCAACTCCTCAGAACCTTTAGCGATTTCTGCTAGAACTGTTTAGGAGAAGAGCACTAAACATAACTGCACCTAAGATATCTATGCGCCCGTGTTTGCTAATTTCCAGAATCAAACACCAAGGTAAAGAACAAGCCCCATCTAGAGATTGCACTAATATATCCTTGACAAACTATTTGGTACTCGGATAATGGTACGGCCTTATGTTTCTAATCCCATATTTTGCCCATAAAAACCTTTTTTTTTTCCTTTCTCGCACTCTATAAGGCGAATTCATTTGCAATAAACATTACACACTGTAAATTCTAGTAATGCTTCTTGTGAGTAAAAACGGTTTTGCCACCCAATCTTACAAGAAATAAGACAGTTGCTCCTTTTTCCTTGAACCTCCTTCTCCATACAAGTCGTTCCACTGCTTCAATTCGGCCATTATGGATCCCTCAGCTGCAAAGCTAGCAGCAACCTGCATCCCAGAAAGCAAATAAAAATATAAAACACTTTCATCTTTGCACTGCATGTCTACATTTACTGATACAGAACAAATAATATATTTCTTAATGAACATGATCATATTTGCATAAGGGAGTGACAGATGCTTTACCTGATTCTTTGCCTCTTTAAAATCTGCCATGTTTAACGGCCTGATGGTAATCACTCTTTCCTCTTTAACATCTTCTTTGCTACATGAAGTATCTTCGGCTTTCTGTCCTGCAGCCATCTTTTTTTTCTCCTGCAAAGACAAGTTTGCATATAAACCAAAGTATAACCAAGTCCACGATGCATTTCCATGAAGCAGCCTAAATGTTATAAAATACACAAAGAAGGACGACAGGGAAAGTAGGAAAATTAACCAAATCCTTTAGTCTCTCTTGTTGAATTAACTCTCTAACTGGCCGATAAGCAGCTGTTGTGCACAAGTTCTGTTTCAAGCAATCATACATCCAAGTCATCAATCAATAACAAATGAAACCTAATCATGCAAAAAACTGAACAAAATAACTAAAAACACATACCTTAAGGTCACTGCCAGTATATCCTTCTGTCATTGTTGCGAGCTCCTTGAAGTTTAGCCCTTCTTCCACTTTTTCTTTGCCCAACAGAGTCCTGAAAATCATTTCCCTGTTCTCAACGGATGGTAGACCAACCATAATTCTGTTGAATAGAGTATGCATTAGTACATATATGGGATGTATGACTGTGATGAATTTGATAAATGAACAAGGTTACCTTCGCTCAAAACGCCTGATAATTGCTTCATCAAGGTCAAAGGGCCTGTTGGTTGCAGCAAGAACAAGGATGCGCTCACCTGGCTTTGTCGTGAGCCCATCCCAATGAGTCATAAACTCATTCTTTATCTTCCTCATAGCTTCATGCTCCCCAACTCTTGTCCTCTGTCCAAGCATGCTATCCACTTCATCTACGAAAATAATAGTCGGGGAGACCTTGGCTGCAAGCGAGAACAGAGCACGAACATTCTTCTCATCTTCACCAAACCATTTAGAAGTGATGGTAGACATAGATACATTGATGAAGCTTGCTCTTGCCTCCCTGGCAATTGCCTTGGCTAGCATTGTCTTTCCTGTGCCAGGAGGCCCGAAAAGCAAAATTCCCCTGCAAGGCTTCAAAAGCCCTCCTTTGAAAAGGTCAGGACGTCGTAAAGGAAGCATCACTAGCTCCTGAAGAGATTCTTTGGTTTCCTCCAAGGCACCAATATCAGCAAATGATACAGTTATCTCATCAGCTGGTATGACTTCTGGCCTTATCCGCTTCTCAAATTCATTGTCAGGAGGCACTTCCTGTTGCCAACTAATATTAGCATGAGAGAAATATACAACAAAAGGAGGGGAAAAATAAAACTCACTGGAGCTTTTTGTGCTGGTGCTGAATTGTCACTATCTTTCTTTGGCACAGAAGCTGATGTTTCTGCTTCACTTTTCGGCTCAGGTTTCACAGCTCCAACTTCTGCTTCCGGCTTCACACCAACAGCTTCATTCCCTCCTCCTTCCTGTTATCAAACCGACAAGAACCATAATCGAGTTATTAGGATTCTCCTGCTTCAGCTCCTTAAGATAGGGCATCAAATATGAGAAATATAGCAAACCTCAGAATTTTCAGCTTGTGTTTCCAACTTCAATGTATCTTTACCAGTGTTTTTGCCTTCCTGGAATATGCTGAATCCATGTGACAAACTGTTTCACAGCCAACATAAATACGTACTTTTAACATCCATCACGTTAAGCTCCAACGTATTTTTTTTAAATAACAAGTAGTAATCTTACCTCTTCGATGATATGACCAGTTTTCCATTTCTGTACTCAACATCCTTGTTATTCATCAAATGATAAGAAATTGCTGACACCACAATCTCTTCAATATAGTTACTTAGAACCACTGTGTCTGCCAATGTGATTTGATCAAGATCAACACAATTAACATCATTTGCTGATAGTACTTCCATGATATGGTTTCTATTATCCTGAGCTTTAATCATTTTCATATCCTCCTCCAGTTGAGACTTCCAGCTGACAAAATGTGATTCATCTTCAGGAGGCCTTATCTCAATGTTGTAAGGGAAAATGGCGGTTAGCCTGTCATCCACCTCTCTAATGTCACTACTAAGATCAACAATTCGTGAACCAAGAATCAACACTGATCCAGACAGTTTCTGCGTCATCTTCTGGAACAAGTTGTATGTCCTTTGAGATCTAAAGATGAGCTTCTCAACATCTCTAAGATATAGAACAATTGGACTGGTTTTGGATATGTAAACCAAAACCTGCAAGAGTCATTTCAAGACTTTCATGTTTGCACACAATATTTCGCAAAGGCATTATAGAAGAAATCATCAAGTATCATCATCATTACCTTGTACAGAGATTGAATCAAAAGCTTCTCATCAAAAGACCAGCTGGTAGTGCGTTTTAGAGGTCCTAAAAAATTAAAGCCAGAGTATATAATTAATGTCACACAACTATCAAAGACAAGCTTCTTTCTTATATTACAAATTTCAAAGGAATGAACCTGGAATTGCAGAGTTGGATTGCGAAATCATGCTATCTATATTAGAAGAGACAGAGGCATTTCTACGCAGCTTAGAAGGATGACCAGGCACTTCCATTCCCCTGAAAAAACATGCACGACTTCAATGAGGACAACTATGAAACATAAGTGATTAACCAAGAAAGCTGTTGTTTTCACATACCATGATGGTATATCAACACCACTGCTTTGTCTCCGCAATGACCCTGCAACACAAGTAATTGTTAGTCAACTATAAAATCTAAGAACAATTACCTGATTATGTAAAAGCAAGTACCTAATTTAGATTCATCCTTTTGAGAATAGATTGAAAATGAACCCAAAAGTCCAGACAATTTCTCCAGTGTAGACTCTGAAGGAGACCTTTTAAAAGCCTACAAAACAATAAATCGATATAAACAACATAAGTCATCTAATGGCGTTAAAAACTATATATGTTCTAAGGAGGTTTCCAAAAAGCTTACAGATTCTTTGCTGGAAGTACCATATTTGCTTTGAATCTGCAACAAAAGCCAACCAACCATCCTCTCAATTACAAATATGAAACATTAGAAACACGAAGCAGGAGAGGATACAATTACATATGCGCACAACGCATACTCACCTTTAGAGAAAAGTCAGTGGAATCTAACAGCAGCAACTTTGCTTCAAAAAAATGAGCTAAGGCCTTGGCAAGCATTTGTTGGTAAAGTTCTTCAAGTTACAAAAACAATGCAAATAGAGTTACTTCATTTATTGCAAGAAAAAGTAGAATGATGGTGGATTGGGAGCTGAATCCAAATAACCAACCTGCTGGTCCTGACAGCAATATAGTCCTACTAGCAGGAGAAAGATTTCTTGTATACTTGGACACTTCTGCATGCTTCAAGTGGACATAGGCAGCACTTGTTAGCAGTGCTCTAGTCTGCTCACTGTCATTACAACCAGGAAGACAATAACACCACTTCAGTGTATTAATAATTCGATGACTGCACCTAGTAACCATCAACATCTATACAATCACATAATCGAATAATGTTAAAAAAAAAAAAAATACTCATTTATTTTTAATTAGACTGAACATTACGTGAGAATTAAACAACGATATTATAATTTAAAAATTACATCAGATAGTTATTTTTCTACTTTAAATACATAAATAATTAATTGATTTACGTTAAAGAATGGAGAATGATATTAAAATGCAGTTTCTAAAAAGGTAAAAATATTTGGCTGACAAACTCATCCTAACAACTGGAAAATTACTAAATTAGGAAAGAGAAATGATCTTAATAAAGAAACTATTATATTGACTAATAAAACAAGAAGAATGACCCTTCCAAAAAAAAAAGGGAAGAAGAATAACTAAATAAATATTATAAAGGGAGGCAAGAACACCAACAACTTCAATTAATTAGACACAAGAAACGGCAGGGCATGTGAAGAAAATCAGATATGATATGATGCACTATATTAAATTCAATAATACAAATACAAGCATGCCTAGAAAATCCCATAACACTGAAAATATTATAAAACGTGACTCTGTAACTACTTGAAAACCGCAAGAAATGAATATAATATATTATTACAGCAAGATCACATTGAAAAACCCCGCACACTTCAATTCCGAGAGACCTCGAAGCGCAAACAGGCCACGTATAATAGCAATAATAGCTTCAACCCAATTTTTTATTCATTTAATAAAGTAAAAAAATTATCACATTAGAGTTTGCTAATCTCAATGATCTGATAAAGTTATCGTACAAAAAATCGGAGTGTAAATTAGAATTGTTTCAAGTAAAATTATCCAATTTTAACATTATGGAATAAAAAATGTATACGTTTGGTTCTTGGAAGGAAAAATAATTTTAAGTGATGTGATTGTAGATATAAGCTTCTGGTAATTACCTGTAATGATTTTTTTTTTTTTTTTAAAAAAACAAAACTCTCTTGGTTAGGAAAAATTGTTTGAAATCAATAATTTTGCTTTCAGGAAGCAAAAAGGTGATGGTTTTGACAAGGAGAAAGCACTCTTCTAGACAAAAACAGGTGGAATAGAAGTCGAGTACGGAGATAACCAAAAACATCACATAACCGTTTTCCAAAAATAGTTTTTTCCACTTCCAAAAACGTTCTAACATGTAAGTAATCGAAAAACAACGAAAGCCAAAAATTATGAAGATAAGAAGACAAAAATAAGAAACCTGAGATAGTAAGGGAATTGATCAAAAGTGACGTTGCTTTGTCTACCATCAACAACCTGTCTCAAAAGTTCCTGCTCCATCTTCTCAGCAGTAACACCGTTGGACGCCGTACTGTTCCCTGTCCATTTACTCATCGTCTGACCCGACGCCAGCCCCAACCCCACTCCTAAACCCACCCCCACTCCCAACGCCGACAGCAGCACATTCTTCTGCTCCATTTCTACAACACCTCTCTCTATCTCTTTCTGATTCGAAAAAACACAGATAGATATTTCAATAAAATATATATATATTTTTTAAGACAACCGAAGATCACGAAGTAGTTGTGTTGTTGTTTTTCAAGTTTTAGAGGTGTTTTTATTCAGACATGTAATCGAAAAACGTCCGATTAATCCGAAGTCTACAAACCGCTAGCTTTTTTAAAGTATATACGGTGGTTTGTGAGCAGAACGCGAGAGAAGCGGATCAACTGACACATTAATAGTTTTATTTAAATGATGAAATATTTCAATCCCGTCTTTATCCTAAAATATGCATCTAAATTAGTTGGGTTTTTCGTAGTCATGCATGTGTTGTATTTGGTATACTCTTTTTATTTTGTAATAAATGTTTTATATATATAAATATATATATTACAATTACAAGTTACAACTATCAAATTCTTTAATACTAATTTTTATGGAACAGTTTAAAACACAAACACTGAAGCTATGTTTCTTATGATAGGAGGGAGAAAAACCATACATTGAGAGGAGAAAACTGATTCTCTTAATTAGAGGAATCATTGTGTAATTTATTATTTATAGGATGAGTATACGTAAATTAAACATCTTTGATAGATAGTACTGAAATTTATGATATATTGTGAGAATAAGTTGTGTGGATGGTTGTGGTCAACACACCACAGCACTTTTAAATATAAATGTTATTATTTTATTTTAGATGATAACAAATAGATATTTAAAGTTATTACTTTAAATTTCATTTGGAGTTCGAAAGGAAAATTTAATGATTTGAAAGTTATCCTTTACAAAAGATATTTTCATTTGATAGCATTTTAATTCTTTTTATTATGAAAATAATTATATTTTATTTATGAAAATAAATATTTGGATCGCATTATTAATATTTGATCACAATAAATTTAAATGGTCAAACTCCATGTGAACACTAAAAAAATTAATAGTATTTTTATTTTTACTTAAGTTAATGTTTATTTTATGAAGAATGTTAAAGATATTTTTTCAATACTCCCTTGACCCATATTTGTTAAATACACGATGTTTATATAAAGAGTTTGACTACCTTATCCAACCATTAATATAACCCATAAATTTTAGTCTTTATATTAATTCAATAGCTATAATTGCAACTAATTCAATTACTATAATCTATACAAAATGTTACTGATTGAGTGATGTAACTTAATCTATATATAAATTTATGTATTTTATTTATGTCTAAAATATAAAAATTGTGATATGTTTTATATTGAAAAATACGTGAACATATAACCTTATACATTTGTAATGTATTTAATTAAGTGTGAATTAGGAGACTACAATATTTTCATGCGCCTATATATATATATATATTTAGAGACAGGATTGGAGACACAAGTTTTGACACAATTTATTGTCATATCTTTTCATTATTATATTATATTCATCTCTCTAATTAATGTTATTTTTATATATTTTTTTAAAACTTCTCCAACTAATATTAAAAACCAATTAATTAATATTATTCTTACTCATTAAAATTCTTCACATCTTTATTTTTTATTTATTTTTAAATTATATTATTTTCAAATATATATACATCTAATAGTATTTCCAAAAAGACTTATATATAAATATATAATTAATATATATAATTTATCTTCCGCATAGTCCATAAACTACCCAAAAAGAAATTATTATTTTTTCTCCTCTTCATTGTTCATAAGAACATAAACACACAAAGAAAGAAAAAAAAGAAAAAAAACTTTATATATATATATTTCTTTTCTATCCTTATTATCCATCACACAAAATAAAAAAATTAATAAATCAAATTTTTATTTAATCTTTTTTACTTCATTCAATTAATCAAATCATACAAATAATATGTAGATTTGAAGTTCTCAATACAAACTTTCAAACAAGATCCAGATTACATATGTTTAAATAAATATACTGATTATAATAGTCAAAAATTAAAAATCAATTAAAAAAAACTTGTTTTGGATACAAACATGACATCTAATAAAAAAGATAAAAATAATATAATTTAAAAATATACTTCAAAAAATATATAATTTAAAAATTAATAAAAAAATATAAAATTATTGATTGAGTAAGAAGTATATTAATTGATGATTTATTAATTTAATATTAATGTGATAGATGAGATATGATATAATTAATATTGAAAAAAGATACGAGAGTAAAATTAAATTATGTATAAATATATATGTAAATTTAATCAAGTCTATTAATTGTCCAGATTGTGGGAACTGTAGTTCATAGTTGCAGTACAGTGTACGGTACCCGAGAAAATTAGAAAATTCTATTTGCTTCGAAGGAGAAAAGTAGAATTGGCGTGATTTAACCAAGTCTCCCTTATGCAAATACGAATTTGCGCTCCTCTCAAATATATTTTCAATCGTTAGAAGATTGAATAAATTAAAATATTATTCTTTTAATTAAAGGAGAAAATTTTAATACTCTCAACTGGGGCGGTGGTGTGCAATTATACCATCCTAATCACCCACTTTGCCTTTCTAAAAAACAGAGGGATAAGGTTTGAGTAACTCTTTGCCTACAAATGTAAGTGATTTTTCAAGTCTCATCAAGGTATGTTAGTAGTTTTTCTGTTTTATATGGATCGATTTCTTCCACTTATTAGGAGAAAAATATTCGAACTACACCTTAAAATTTATATATAAAAGTTCTAGTTGTAACTATACTTATAATATCAAAGAAATAAAAAAAAAAAAAAAAAGGAAATTTAAATTTAGAATCTTCATTCAGTAGATAAGGCATAGTGACTTTATATATATATATATAAGTGAAAATTTAGATGGTAATTTAGCCATAGATAGATGTAGGAATTTATTTTGTTTTTATAGGCAGGTTTATGTAAAACATATTTATACTATAAATAATGTATGAAGTATATATATGGTCCAATTATGTTTGTCTTTACGTTCAACACATGAAAAATGGCCAGCAAAAATGAGTCGGTAGAAGTGAGAGCAGATCCACTACCACAGCTGTATTCCACGTGAAATGGAGACAAGTGAACACCAAAGCTCTATGCTCCTTGTCATGCAACTTGTCTAATTCCATACTCAGTTGTCTGCCTCCTCATATTTCCATATCTCATATATACATATACATGCCAAGTTTTATCAAACCCCTAAGTTAACTCTATTTGTAACTGCAAAAATCACTTTATGCATTTATTATCATTTTCTTATAAATGATTTGTTACAATCCACTTCGCTAATGTGTAGTGTCAAAGACTAATTATATATATCATTCAAATGTAGTTCTCTTGTTTTGTTGCTTCTCTGTAGATTTTACAACATATGAGAATGTTTGTCAGAAGAAGATTAACAAGAGTTATATTTTATTGCAACACTCATTTTTAAAGTGAATATAAACTCTTAAGATTGGCGGTGTATGGATTTTGTAGATTTTTTGGTTGTTCTCGAGCTTCTTTGCCATGAAGAAAACACATGAACACCATTCAAGAGCCAACACAATAATCATATAGCTATCTTTTTTCCTTTTCAAGTCACTATGTGCTATATTCGTCGATGAACAAGCATGAATTGTGTGGTATACACGCAGGACCATGATATCTTAGTGCCTGCATTGCTACAAAGCATTCACATAACCAAGCATCTTCCAAGTACTTTCTGATGTGTAAATTTGAATTGGTTTGGAAACATTCAAGTGAAAAAGTTGATGCAACATTTGTCTGGCCTAATCTGTACAAGAAATGAAATCAAATCTTTGTATTTGATATAATTACTTTACAAAAGCCGTGTATATATGGAGAGAGAGTGCACATATTTTTTTTAGGTTCTTTTTTTTTTTTTTTCAAAAAGTTGATGAAGTACTATGAGGAAGTGGAGGTAAGAAGATGTAGACAGAAACCAAATATTCGACGATGAATGAAAATCTTGTCCATGTCCAAGATGACATAATATGCAAGCTGTGTGATGAAACATGAGTTGCATACCTGCACATCATGCAATTCTTTTGCTGCAAAAGCCGGTTTGCCATGGCGTGTCTTTCTATGTTGTTTATTGTTTAATATGCAACTATTTGCCTCTTACCTTGTCAGTGATAAATGAAGTTCTTTGATCAAATTGAGTTTGTTAACATTGTATTAGAAGTGGGATAATCACAACCCAAGAGACTAATCGAGATTATCTACATTTGGGAGTCTTGCAAATTACAAACAGAGCTATCTAGTTCTATGTTTGTACTTGGACTTGATCATGCATGCCCTATATAATATGGCTTAATGATAAAAAACACTGACTTAACCACCAAACATCCTAAGATCACCCTCATCATAAATGATATCTAGAACAAAATAACCCACTAGTCTTGCATGTAAATGAATCATGCCTAATAGCATGTATCTTGGATGGTTACTTAATGGTCTAAGAGCATCGCTAATGCAAGTATAAATTATGAAAAAATAGAGTGTCACATATGATAAATTGATATAGGGTTAAAATTAATTTCTCCAATGCAAACTTTCCTAATCATTATCAAACTAACATGACAAAAAAGAAACTAGAGATTGTCAACTTCAATGCATATTTTCAGAGAGTCTCCTGGACAACCATATCAGTAATAAATAATTGAAACTTCCATCAAATAATATTTTATGGTAATTATCTTCAATAATATATTCTTATTATTGTTTGACTGTTTATCATCCAAATGAATAGAATAACATTGCAAAGTTCTTGTAAACTTGAATGTCTATCAATTTATATTTATGCCACATACGATACATATTTCCTTAATATTGATAATATATCTATTTTTTTAATACAAACATTTCAATCCTCAATAGTAGCCTTGAATTTATTTTAAATTTTAAATTTGAGTCTTAATAGTAGGCTTGAATATATTTGAAATTATAAATTTAGTTCTTGAATTTATAATGATTCCAAAAATAAAAAATCAACGGCTCAGTTGTTATGACCCCAAATGTTGAAAAAACCACACATTGTAATTTAGAAAATTTGGCATCCATGATTTTCTTGGGTCGAAAATATGTAACAATGTTCATTTTGTTGTGGTTTTACAGTTCCTGATATAATCGATGAAATGAACGTTGTAGTGAACTAATTCTTTAGACACTATGAGGATTAATATATTGTGTATCAGCCAGTATTAACTGATAATTTTGCATTCAATTTGGTGGGCCTGTACACATCTTGCAGGAACTTGAATGAATCAACATTCTGATACGATGCAAGAAGCTGGTCTACTATGGAGCAAATTCCTGGTAGGGGAGCCCATACGATTGGTGCGATTTGATATCATTGAAATTGGATGAACTGAACTACAAGTGTGAAGTGTAAGACTAGAAGCTATCTCATTAGATCTAAGAACACAAAGCCATTCCAGAGGCTATGCAAGAGCATAGATGGCACCAGATTTCTCGAACGTGTAAATACAAGACCCATAACCACACCAAGAAATATAAGCGGCAGCATTCTCTGTACATTGAAATGTGCTAGAGCAAAGGCAACTGAACTCACCAGTATCGCACACCATACGGGCATGTACTTGGTCAAGGATGGGAGAAGGAAACCCCGAAAGACAATTTCCTCCCATACAGGTGCACATACGGAAACTACTACTGCATACAATGCCATTGCAACTGGATCCCTAGCCATTATAGATTGCTCAACACTTGAGATTGTGACAGGTGCAGAAGGCATTAGGGGCAACAAGTTGAGGTTAAACTGTGAGAGTCGATTGACCAGTGGAAACATGAGACATCCCAATGCAACATCAACATGCCAGTTCCCTTTCAAGCTGAACTTAAACCAATCAGAAGGAAGGGGATGAAATCGAGAGAGGCAACGATGGAGAATAGCAATTCCAGCAAGCCCTTCAGCTACATCAGTCACGAGACTGAATAAGGCCTGCCCTCTAAATGTTAGAGATTCCTTACTGAAACCAGCTATATGGGCGGCAAAAGGAATCATCCAAGACCCTATAAACCAAAATGCTGCAACCCAAAGAAGCATTACCTGCACCACCGAATGCAGTTTCATAGCCACCTTAGTTCATTCCAAATTTCAAATAGAATACCACTAACTTTAACAAGCAAAAGTCTCCATCAGAGCTTTATTTGAATGCTTAAAACTTATGATTAAGGTAAATTGTTGTAACTGATAACCATTTGGACAAAATTCTATATCCCAGATCCTAGAAGAGGTTGACTAGCATACAACCACCATTAATTTTTGTTGTCTCTGTTCTTCTTCACAAATTAGCACATTTAATACTCAACATTGACACTCATCCTCAGAACCAAATTACAGAGAAAGTTCAGTGGCAGCTTGCAGCTCCCAAAAAAATAAATATCATAATAGGATAGTTAAGTTGATACAATAAGGTATAAAACACTTACTTGCAATATGGTCTCTGCCGTCCAGGGTACAGTCCAGCGGCTCCCAATTGCTCTCAACACTGCATCTGCAGCCTGAAATACAATCATGTTGATTGGCGAAGAAAACAACTAATAAATCCTAATATTTGTACACTGCTTGAATAATCTATTGTACCACCAATAATACACATTACTCTAGCCGTCAAAACTATACTCTTTTCACAAACCAATAGTAACGAAGATTTGATTATCAACACCAGAGTCAGTTGACAAATCATTCTATTTCTAAAACTAGTGAATAACTCAAGGAACTCAACACCGACCAACAACTCATACAGCATGAAGCTCATCCACTCAGCAAAACACTACTGTCACTACATAGTACAAGTACCCCTAGACATCCTATACAGGCCATTACTAAAATCCCATAGACATTCTATATCGTCCCAAACTCTAGCATATCCGAAACATTTTCCAGATTTAAACATCACCAACACCAGACCCCCTACGCACCACCATGTCTACATATAGCTCCCTCCACATCAATAATCTATAATTCAACCAATACCAATAATTTGAATTTCTATTCAACAATTACATTCTTCACTAAGCTATACATTTACGAATTAAACATTCCATGTAGCATTCGACACCCACTACATTAAAATCTTCAAATAACTAAAATATACCTCACGAAAATTTGATCCCCAATCTCTTTTAGCCGAAGTTGAGTTATCGAATTCGAGTTTAACCAACTCCTCCGGCAGAAAACGTTCTACATAATCAGGCTTGGAGTTTTCCGGGGACAATTCCTCTTGCCTAAAGCATGAAACTTTCCATCTCTGCAAAAAACAACCAAATTACAATAAAACCATTAGCAGAACATAACAAAGTAATATTTTTCTTTTTTTTTTTCAGCAACCAAACGGAGCTTGAATTCACAGTTCAAACAAAGTACTCACGTTCCTGGTAAACTTGAAGCCGGATTCGAAGATCCGGGGGCTCCGGGTGACGGAAAAGGAGTCGGGTCGTTTCGAAACCCGGAGTGTTGAAACAGAAGGCAAGAGAATTGGACGGTGAGAAAGGGAATGAGAGGAGGAGCTCAACATTGGGTCCGGTTATGGAAAACCCTAGTTAGTTCAATTGTTGTTATTCGCATCGGAGGGGACTATAGACGATAACAGTAGTGGAAATTTAAAATTTTTGGGGTTGGTTTTGGGAATTTGAAATGGGGAAAAGAAACCCTAACCCTAATTGAGACAGATGTGGGGGAGTTTGTTAGAAAAGGAACAGGTGGTGGTTGTTCTCCTTGTCTTGCAGTTAGAGATATTAGCTACCTACTGTGACAGGAGAGAGAGAGAGAGATACTTTTTTGAGGGTGTTTGGATACTTGGATAATTCTAGAATCTAGATTTGTTAGATTTGCCACCATTTATCCGTTGAAGTTTAAATGGCCTGGTCCTCGGACCTAAGAAGAAAATATTTATGTTTAATTGGTATATTATACTGAAGTTAGTTTGACAATAATAACATGGAATATAATATAACTTTTCAAATGAAAATTTTATTATATATGAGAAAATACATCAGTATTAATTTGTTAGAAAAAAAAATGACACGTGTCATGTTATCATTGAAAGAACATACTAACATCAGTATGATACGTCAACTAAACGTTTTATAAAATATTCTCGTTATTTAAGCTCATACTAGTTGGACGACATTAATTGTAAGTTGTGGTAGATGGATAAAATTTAAAGTGATTCATTGGTAATCTTGTGATTGAGTCTATGGTGATAAGTCTTTCATTTATGTTTTGGACTCTTAATTTAATTATATTGAATAAAGATAAAGTTACTAAGATGGTTAAATAAACGTGATAAAGGTTTTATGAATGCAATGAGGATGAACATCTATTTTGTTGATTGTGTAATAATCACAACAATTGATGAGCTAATTTAATCACATTTAACTTGAGGACGTGTAATTGATTGCAGAAATTTGAAAAGGGCATTGAATTTTGCTTCTTTATTAAGGTGATTAAAATAATAAAATAAAATCTCTTTGAAAGTGAAGCAGATTGTTGGAAGCAAATTGTTCTTTGTGTTCTCACTTTGAGAAGTGAACAATAATTTCACATACAAACAAACTGGTGCATACAAAATTTGACCTTTTATGATAATATGTTCAATTAGAAACTAATGTATCATTAAAATATACTAATCTACAATTTCAAATTAGACTATGGTCAAGGAGTTATGGATGCATCAACCTAAAATGTTTAATTATCCGATCATTTTAATAATTGAATTGAGATTGCACGTGACATGCGTTGTTGTCATATACAATAATTGTGTATTAATTATTTGTACTTTGATGTAATTTCAATAGTTGAATGAAAGAAAATCATCAGCTGATTTATAACACACATAATATATACAGTACAGTGAATTAATAAATCGTCACCAATGCATAGAAACATCTAAAACAAAACTATGGCATCATAAGAACAGAAGAAAACAATATTGAAAAACAAAACAGCTGTAGATTCATACTAGATAACTCTTCTGTCAGTACCACAATAAAAATCATCTATAAAACCTGTGTTATTCAATATGTAAACCTTCTCTTCTGTGCTGTGACAAGTGAAAGATTGAAGCAGCAGTCAAAAGCTGAGTCAGGACTGCTAGGGTAGTACCCGAAATCAATCAGAAAAGAACTACCAATTTTTGCAACCATGAAAATACCTCTACAGAACTGCACTAGCAAGAAATTGCACTACACATGGTAGTTCATACCAACCTCAATTAAACAGATATGAGGGATGTTCAGGACAACAGCAGGGGCTCGACTATTTTTCCGCAAGAAAGAGTAAGCTACGTTGATCACGAATCTCTTCAAGAATGGTGCATTCCATTTAGCCTTGATACGAGAGTGACCTATAACGTATGAGATACCAGCGCACCTAGCTTCTAAAAGCTCCAAGAGTTCTTCCTTGACGTGCACTTCCTTGACTTCTGTATCCAGCAACTTGAAATGTGCAGGCGGCCTATAATTGACATCAGGTGCCTCCTCCTTGTACATTGATCGTAGCTTCTGTAGAGTTGCTGATTTGCTGCTACTGGCATTGAGTAGTGGATTTGAACTGCCACTTCCCACAATGCTGTTAGATTCCGACACTGCCAGTCTTTTCCCAAACTTGTCAGATGTCCTCACAACAGCTAGCCAACCTTCCACAGGACCATCTACGTTTCTGAAACCTTCTGCTTCCAGTTGGATGAATTCAGCTAGGCTCGTGACAAGGTCATTTTCGAAATCATCATCTTGGTTATGGACATCTTTGTAGCCACTACGGACAATGCAGCGGTACATCCGGTAAGATTTAGGGCCAATTCGGCCAACAAGATACCTTTCTTTATGGGGCACATATGGGACAGGAACAGTCTTAACACAGACAAAGACAACCACTTGGTAAAATGCAGGTAGGTTGGTTAAGAAATGGGTGAATGTGGCAGGGACTCCATTTACCAACTCTGTATAGATGAGGCCGATCCCAGGGATCCTAACAATTCCAAGACTTGGACCCAGCGTGAGGATCCATTTCATGGATACTTTATTGTGTATATCATATAAATGTCTCTTCCTGTTGCCATAATGCCACACAAACATGACAGCCAGAAAGACTGCAGAGAGCATGAGAGTAGCCCATCCACCCTTTGGGGTTTTCATGCAAGAAGAAGAGAGATAGATGATTTCAATTGATCCGAAGAATAGGGCAAACAAAAGGGTGAATACAAAACTCCCATGCCAGACGAAATCGATGAACAGTGATGTCAACCATGTTGTAACAAAAGACAAAAAAATGCATGCCATACCTGAAGAATGACAGAAATATTAGTTTTCAATTAATAAGGGCATCCTCTATGATTTCAAAATGTTCTTTTATCACACACACTTTGTTAGGTCAACCACAGGCCCAGCCAACAAAAAACTGTAATACATCTACAACAGCCAACGGAGGATTTAAAGGACTACTCATCTAGGGCAGAGTACAAATACAATGGATGGAGGTTATCACCATAACTGTTATGAGTGACCTTCTTCAGTGAAACAGGTTTACACTACTGACACAATGCTATTTTCTCCAGCTCCAATGGGAACTCGTTTTTGATTAAAGAAAATTTTGGATAGCAAGAGATCGGTGGCATACATGATTTAACCATATCATAAAAAATTTGGTATATATCAATGTATAGCAAAACTTAATAGAAAAACATTACTCCTATTCAGAAACAACAGAATGCAAAGTGAATGACTTGATTAATTTGATCACATCTACACAGATGCGCTCATCAATGATGAAATAAGTCTCAGATACTTCTTTAACCAAGGTAGCCCACATGTGAAGCCAATGAAAATTGGATGAATCCAACAATTGAAAACATAAAATTGCCACAACACAATAGACTAGTACTTTGGTTCTAAGACTATTCATCAATATACATACCACTTCTCACTAACACAAAAAGAGTATCTGACACAAGGAAGACTAACCATAAGCATTTGCTAGACGATTTGTGTCTCGGAAACCAACTGTGACAGCCAGACTGAGAACCATATGGACCCAATTTATCTCTGGGATGTATACTTGACCACGCATCCATCTTGATTTATGTACAATCTTGACACGAGGGAAGCATCCTAATGCATAGCATTGCTTGACTATTGAAAACATAGCAGAAATAACAGCCTGACTTGCAACAATTGCTGCCAAAGTTGCCATGATAATAACGGGCCAAAACACTGGCTCTACAAACATCACAAGAGTAGGTAATTCGACTTCAAAAGGTCACTTACCAGGGATGGAGGCATAAAGATATTGAAAATACAGGAATAAACAAAATTTTCAACAAAGAGAGTACCTTAAAATTAGCAAAAACTTACCAGGGATGGAGGCATAAAAGCCTATAGATGTGACAGAAAAATTCTTTGAAAGAAATGCAGCCTGTCCCATGTATTGAAGAACTAGACACGGGTAGACTACACAACAAAAAGCAAGCTGCACAAAGTAACAGGCGCTTTAGAGTGTTCCTAGTAAAAATGTAATAAATAGAAATTCAAAACCAAAGATGCATTGAAACACACAACTAGCTGAAACTTAATTCTCATAGACTCAAATTCCTCTTTTCACAATCAATGGTTTGACATACCCTTATCGATGTAGTTGTGAATTGGCCAAGATCTTGAAATATAGCTTCAGTTCCTACAGTCGACAAGAGAATCCCATCTCACGTGACTATCACAATTCTTAATCTTAACTTCAATAAGTTCTGTATGCCAAATTTACCAGTAATACATAGAAGTACTCCTCTGAGCGATATCCAGCCGTCTCTGCCTGTCTCCTTAAAGAATTTGTAAATATAATGTGGAGAAAGGGCCCAGTACACTCTTGGATTCCACTTAACAGTGTTGTAGGCGCCAACAAGGGCAATAAACAATAACCATGAGATCACTATGGGAGCAAACATGAAGGCCACCTTGTAGGTGCCACGATATTGCAGAACAAAATGGCCAATCAATACAAGACAGGCAAGCAAAACCACCATACCTGTACAATGACATGTAGAAATGTTAGCGTCTGAAATGGCATTACATGGAGCAAGAACCGAAGATTCTGAATTAAAGCTATTATCCCTCTTCCATAGTCCATTATGAATATAATGATTTGCGCATGAACTTAACAAAGAAAAGTCAGTTTTCAACATCTTTAAGCATTATAATTTATAGGATATGATTTCAACATACATTGTGACCTAGCAACCACAACTGGCCTCATAACATAAAAGTCATACTAGGCTTACTAGCACATAAACAATAAAAGAAAAATGTTCTACTTCCATTAAGTTGCACTCACCTTTGTTCACATCCTCTAATTTGACATACAGCCCATCAATGGATGAAAGAACTACAAAAGAGCAGAAAATCTATTAGCACAAGCGTAGAAACAAAACCTGAAAAAATGCATAAAAAGTACTATATAAGAGATTAAAGACATACAAGGGAAGTCCATTTACCAGAAATTGCTGGTGTGAAGACGCCAACACTAAAAACAAGGGCAACGCCGAATAAAACAAAAACAAGTAAAGCGGTTCTTATTTTCCTACGTCTCTCAATAAAAGTTTTGAATGGAGAACTAGGTACATTTCTGCTTGAGTGACCTGGATCATGATACGTAGAAATCTCCTCATCAGCTGCTTGATGATTAGGAAGTAAGCTAAATTTTCCATGTCTGCAGAGGTGCAAATATAAAGCCAATATTCCTCCTGCAAATGGCTCCAAAATTATCAACACAAACTGAAAAAAAATAATCAAAACCACTTTTCATTGCCATTGAAACGCACGTAAACCCTTTACCTTCACCATTATCGTCTGCACTTAACAAGATAATAATATACTTGAACAGCGAAAGAAGAGTGATTGTCCAAAAAATCAAGGAAAACACCCCAAACACTGTCTCTTCAGTCTGATAATGGCGCAAATTCCCCGAAAATGTGCTTTTATAAACATAAAGAGGAGAAATACTCAAGTCACTAAACACGATACCGAAACTCTGATATGCTAAAAGGAGGACTTGTTTACATGTCCTCTTATTTTCAACCTGCTTCAACAGCAAACAAACACATAAACCATATACATTTTGAGCAGATCATTTAGCTAACCAAATTAACTACCATGATTTTGAGACCAAACCCACATCAGATACCAACCCTTTCTAGCTAAAAACACCAACACAGACAAATCAAACAATAAAAAACCAAAAATAAAAACAACCCAAATAAGCCAGACAACATAAAACCAACTCAAATCATGATTTAATGAACCACAATTACGAAATCTATCAGCTTTTTTAAATAAACAATAAAGGATCCGATCAAATCACAAGAATTTAAATATTGAATTACATTTCGTTTAAAATTAGATCAAAATTTGTCTTGAGAAAAAAAAAAAAAAAGAGGAAGAAAAGAAAAGAGGGAATGTGAAAGACATACCATATTGTTAATGGGTGATGTCGAGTGTGCTCCAGATGCAGGTTTTTGTGATGTTGAAGGAGATAGATACAGTGATAGAGCAAGTGATGGAGACAAGGACAAAACAGGGTTTTGATTAGTTATGGAATTTCGTCTAGTTGGAGTCTAAACATTTGATGACAAAGAAGTATGTATGTTTAATGATCTTGTTTGAATCCGTCGAATCTTGTTGTAACGAACTTGGTCCCTTCACAAACATCTCGGATGGATAGACAGATCATGTTTTCGTTCCAATGGGCCCTTAAAACGTGTCACTATTATTTATACCTTTTGTCATGTAATTAAAATATAATAATTCAATTACAAAAAAGTTAAGATCTAATAATATTTAAAAAAGTCAAAGATATATATAAATTTGTTTACTTTCGATAAAGTTGATACTAAATAGATTAAAAATTTGTTAAAAATCATCGAGATTCATTATTATTTGGGAGATCAAAATATTTATTATCTAATCGAAAGATAACTATTCTTATAATAAGGAAATAAAATAATTAATATTATCCACATAAGTTTATAAAATGAGTTTGATTAGAGTAAAATTTTCAACATTTTTGTGAATGTAAAAATGCACAACCACCTGTATCAAAGATAAGAAGTGATATGTAAAATTTTAGAATCATTGATTACATGACATTGTGTAAGTTACAACTCCATGATTAGTTACATAAACATTGTGCAATCACTAATCCTAAATTACACTACATTCATAATGGTATATATATTTACTCTCATAAATGAGTTAATAAGTAAGCATAATATGTCTTGATTAATTTGCCACAAATATTGAAGGGAAGGCACACCGCTCAACTAAGATTGGTTGTAGTAAGTTTTAAATATTAATGTGAAAAATATTCAAATATTGTTTATATAATATTCTTTTTCTCTTTCTTGAGGGATCTTGTGATTTGTGATCCTGATCTCTCCTTGTTCACTCATGTTATATTTCCACATAAGTATCTTCCTTCCTTCTAATTGATCATGACTACTGGAGCTTCAAAGAGGAATATCATCTTCAAATTAAGCCAATTTATTTAAAAGCAACGTCAAGCCTGGTTCAAGGATTAGAAAAATATCATTATCATACATTGCTCCATTTTGGACTCGTGTGTCATGACAATTAACATCATCTAGCTTAATTAGCTACAGATTTCTCATACTCCATATAAATTGTTTTAGTATCGAATAACCAAACCCATCAAATAGTTAAATGTTCACTTGTTATGGAATGACCCGTCATTCAAGGAGAAATACATGTGGTGATGGATTCCTTGACATGGCTCATGGCTTGTCCTTCAATTTGCTATAATTTGAAAGACTTCTTGTCAATATAAGAGAAAATTACAATGTCAACTGTTTATCATCCATTTTATAGGAACTATGGCCCGTCAAATTATTCATATTCATGAACCATCTATAGCGAACAAGTAGTGAGTCTTTAGAATATAATAGGAATGTGTCCATGTTCTAAAATAGCACATATCCAATACAATTGGGAAATAAATGCATCATCTCTCTCACTTGTGTTATCAATAATGTGCAACAAGAAACATAAGATTCCAGTCGGCTGTCACACAAATACAAGAATTTGGAACAAGTAATAGTGGCCTAGTTTTAAGAACAATACAAGGATTTGTACAAACTTGTAACAATCAAACACCCAAAGCATTTAAATTATCAGTAACGAAATCCATCCACCCTCAAAACAATATCACATTCTCCTGCATCGATAAGATCACATTTTGGCCCTGTAAAAGGCAGAAATAGACAAACGATTTCAGGGGCAACCAACTGTGTTTGTCATCTCAGTTCAGCTAAAAGCATGTTAAACCCGGCTGAAACACTAACCAAACGCATTATCATTGAGCCTGTGAATCCAGGCCATCAAACATAGAAACTGTATGGAGCTTACTTGCGCCGTCTGTTTGCAATCATATCTGGATTGCCTTTTCTCATCATGGCCACAAACTCATCATAGTTAATTCTTCCATCCTGCAAAAGAATTTGTTTATGCATATGTGATGAGCCAATTGTTATGATAATGATGTAATTAAGGCTTTCTGCACGATATTTGCGTAACTGAGATCGGTTAAGTACAAAACTTTTTCTAAGATTTTAACAAAGAAATCAATCATCTTGAGCAAAATATATGACATTGGAATCTATTTAACAAGATGCAAATTTGTAATACTACAATGTATTTTTGAGAAGTCACTCTTCCTTTGATCATTTATAAGAACCTCATGTATTTTTTCTAATGCAGCTTTGCAATTGATAAATAAATTAAGTATAATATTAGAGACATCTCATACATAAGATTGGTACTTATAAAACTTCTCAAGTATCCATCACTACTGCCAAAAAACATAATTACAGCAACACAACTATAATCAACAAACTTCCCTTTTTCTTGGGTTTAGATTTTTACTGGGCTCTCTCATAAATTTTGATCTACCATTAAGGCATTTTTCATGGGGGCATGGAGTTCATTTGTCTAGGGTCCATTTTATAATGAAATTATCATACTCAATGTCTTCTTTTATGTGAAAAAAATAATAAATAATAAGTTTCATATATATATATATATATATATATGAAGAAACTAAACTACGAGATAAGAAGAAACCTCTATATATATATGAAGAAACTAAACGACGAGATAAGAAGAAACCTACATTGTCTGTGTCAACTTCTGCAATGATTTCTTTTATCGTTTTCTCATCACCCATATTGTACTTCTTAAGGGCTTGTTCCAGCTCTTCCATTGTAATGTACCTAATTCAGAAGCAGGGAACAGAAACCGGCACAAGAGACTAATCAATTAGTACTATGATAACATTTTCACGTAAATATAGGTCATATAATTATTATTGACAAGAGAAAAAAAACGTAAGATTTCTTACCCGCTCTTGTCCTTGTCAAAATATTCAAAGGCTTTGTACAAGTGTTCCTCTCTTTCCATTCTATTCATATGCATAGTAGCTGTTATGAACTCAATGTAATCAATGGTTCCATTTCCATCAACATCAGCCTGAAAAGAGTAAGAGAAATATGAATAGGAAAAACGAAATTTGGTTGAACCACAAAGCATATAAGGACTGACAACTCACTCAGGATGGTCAAGGAAATCAATGCACGGCCATAAAAAGCAAACAATTCTGCTGTTTAGTAGTATTAATGATTGATATTTGACAATTTGTGTGTGTGCACGTGCGCGCATGGCTGTTAGTATCATGTACGGTCTATATTTTATTTTGTAAATGTTTGAAGATTTGAGGAAACATATCCTCAGTTCAACAGGCTTCCTTCGCTTCATCTATACTATAGAGGCACAAAGATAATGTGTGCACCAGGTTGAATAGTATACACAAAAAAACTAATGCAGAATATTAAAGTCTGTAAAGAAAACAATCTTGTCCTGTCAAAATTTTTGTAGTGCATTTTAAGGATCAGTTATAAAACATTTCAATAACAATGTAAAAGTCAGGGTGATGGAAAGGAAAAAGAGCCAAGAGGCATTACTGCTTCCATTAACTGTTTAATTTCAGACTCAGATAGCTTAGTGCCCAGCTTTGGAAGCCCAGCTTTCAACTCTTCATAAGTGATAGTACCATTGTTATCTGTGTCCATGGATTTGAACATTTCCTTCAAGCCCATGATCTCCTCTTCAGAGAGATTTTCCGCAATCACCTGAAAGGAAAGAAAGAAATCCTTAATGTAACACATTGTAGAACTGGAATATGTAAAAGACAACAGCATTCATGATTAGTGAGGAGGATGATGTTTATAACATCATTATGTAGGCTGGAATTAACTGTTCTGGCCCTACAGATATCTCCATCCAAGAGGGAATGAATCTTTTAAATTTATTTCACGAGCTTCATGAACTAGGGTTGTCGACAGCAGTTTAGTTTTTCCACGAACGAGGGGCTGCCACCTCAAACAATTGGTTTTTAAATGTTTTCTTTTCCTTTGTATTCTCAGCTTTCACATCTCTTGGGCCATGAACACTTTTTTTATTTATATGTTCTTTTTCCACAGAATGACATAAATTTTCAATGGGAAATTTATAAAATCTTGACATATTATTGATAGCTGAAGAAAAATTCTCACCTTTAGAGCCACTTTTTTGAGCTTGTTCATTGCCCTGAATTGTTTCATTCTAGTCAAAACAGCAATATCAAGAGGCTTATCAGAGGCATCACCATCCACTCTCATCCACGGATGATCTGCATCGCATTTCAAGTAATTGAGCTTCATCCATAATTTACTTAATGCCAAGATATTTCCATAGGATGAACGTAAAAAATGAACACAAACATACAAATGACTAAGTTTACTTTAGGATGGATCTACGAGAAATCTTGGAGTCTAAATTATAAAACCATGGAACTTCAATAAGATAAAAAATAAAAATAAGCAGAAAAGACAAACACACGAATGGCTGCACACGCTACTGTATAATCTCTTGTAATTCTAGAAAAGCAATAAAGTTTCTTCAAAAAATAACAAAACTTACTTAGTACTTCAGCAGCTGAAAGCCGCTCTTTAGGATCAGCACGCATCATCTTCTTTACAAGATCTTTGGCACTACTAGATATGGAAGGCCATGGATCAGACGAGAAATCAACATGACCCCGTAATATAGTATCAAAGATACCCTGCTCATTTTCTGCATGTGCAAGAAAAATGAAATGAACCAAGTACTCTGAATATAACTCAACTTCCAATACACTTAAAATGAAACAAATCCATACCTCCCCAAAAAGGCGGGACCCCGCTAAGAAGAATGTATAATATCACACCAGCACTCCATATATCAGCCTCAGCTCCATAATTCCTTCGCAATACCTCAGGTGCCACGTAATATGCACTCCCAACAAGATCTCTAAAAACATCTCCTGCATTAACAAAATATTAACTATATAATTCATATTCATCATTAACAAAGTATCCTACTGTCCAAAAACTACGCAATTCAACCAAAGCCAGATCAAGAACGATCACCTTTCTTGAAAAACACGGACAGCCCAAAATCCGTGGCCTTCAATGGGGAATCCTCATTGGTACTCAAGAACAAGAAATTCTCAGGCTTCAAGTCCCTATGCATCACCCCCATCGAATGACAATTATGCACCACGGTCACAATCTGCCTACACAAATTCGCGGCAGCTCTCTCCGAATAATGCCCCTTGGCTATGATCCGATCAAACAACTCCCCTCCTGCACACAACTCCATTATCAAATTCACTGAATGCCTATCCTCATAAGCCGCCTTTAGCTCTACTATATTCCTGCCAAACAAAAACAACAAATCACCAACAACAACAACATTCTAATTCTTTTTCCAAGCCAAATTCACATAAAGATTGCATCCTTGTTAGTCAAGCTCAAGATATGTGCTTTATATTACTATATTCCAACCAAACAACACATCACAAGTACACCAACAACATTGTAATTGTCTTTCCAAGCCAAATTCACATAAAGATTGCATCTTTGATAGTCAAGATATGTGCTTTATATTATACTATACAGAGACAAAAAGCAAAGGAAATCACGAAAGATTTGAAAATGGCGGAGGGCTACCTGTGGCCGGTGAGGTGGTGCATGATCTGGACTTCACGGCGGACGTCGTCGATGTCGTCGCGGTTGATGAGCTTGCGAGTGGCGATGGACTTGCAAGCGAATTGCTGTTTGGTTTCCTTGTGAGTCACCAAGTAAGTCACGCCGAACTGGCCACGGCCCAGCTCCCGGCCAAATATGTAGGTGGAGCGGACGTCCTCCATCGGGCGACCGAGGACGCGACCGACCGCGGAGGAGGAAGATGCGGGTTGGATTTTGATGCCGTTGGAGTGGTGGCCGTGGTGGACGTGGGCGTGGGGGTGGGAGTGTCCGCCTTCGTCATCGTCGTTGGCGGCGGCGGTGGCGGAGGACGGGAGGCCGTTGCAATTGCCCATTGTTTTTGGTCAACGCGAGTCAAGAGAGAGAGGCAAAACAGAGGCTCCGAGTGAGTCAATCGGGGTTTTTATGAGCTTGGTTTTGTCTTGGTGGCAGCCTTTTTCTTGTCTGAATAGGGACACGGTTCTGAAATGACTATAATGGGCACTAGCAGTTGTGTGGAAAATATCTAATGAGAAAGCGATTCATTAATAAAGGACAAAAATGGAAAATAGATCTGCGTTTGCCGGGAGTCGAACCCGGGTCTATTGCTTGGAAGGCAATTATCCTAACCGTTGGACTACAAACGCTTGTTGAGGCTCTTTCTTGGTCAAATTTATTTATCGAAAGGGCATAGTGCTTGATTATATTTTGATTCCTTTTAGGTAGGTGTTGTGGTCCTCTGGATCTTTTCCTACTATTGATAATCCATAAATCCATAGAATTTACTCAATAAATTTGAATTCGAAACTAGAACTCTTGTTAAATCATACCATCTTTCGAAAGTATGAAATTAAAGCTTTCGATTATTTAGGTATTTATAAGAGGACTTGAATCTAAATCTTATGAAAACAAACTACAGATATAACAATATATTAAACCCTTTGAAGCTCTTATATTCATGATTCACCCAAAAGTATGAAGTTGAGCTTTTCGATAAATTGTTAGGACTGTGTTTGTCACATGATGCAGACACACCTCGTATACAAATTACACAAAACACATATATTTGAGTTCAGTCCTTTACGTAGGAAATACCAGGAAGAAAGAATTGCAAAAATCCTTGAAGGTCGGTTAAGTTTTCAAAACAAGCGGAAATTATCATAAGTCTGGGGAGTTTTTAAGAATTTCCCATATGTAGTGATCCTGTTTCCTTGGACTACTATACTCCTCTTGTCAAGTGAAACAAGGACCAGAAAGGAAAACAAACAAAGAGGTTACATAAAGTACAAAAAAGAAATTATAACCAAAGCCAAAATCATGGAATCTGAACTATCCACCTCCCAAAAGAAAAAGAACAACGGTGCAATCTGTTACACATGCTGGAATTGCACAAGTATATATAACTTCACATGTGATCCATTTCCTGTTGCATGTCCACAACTCTCTTCAGTTTCAGGAGAATAGAATAGTCGAACCCCTTATGCATCCTATTCTATATATCATACGTTGTTTATATTTTTGTAAAATGATAGTCCTTGCACAACATGATCATGTTTCTCTATTATTTTTTCTAGTGTGTAGGTACATTAAAAGCTATTATTTCTATCAAATGATTCAAATTAAACTGTTATGATGATCACTAGCTATCTGTCTTGGAGATTGTCCAACATATGCCAAGAAAAAAAAAATCAATATATTCTTATAATCTCATTGAACTTCATTAATATGTTTGAGTGGAGCAATGATTCCTTGACGATAAAATGCACTTCCAAGTTATGCTTCCTTATTTTTCATTAACGGATGTAACCATAACATCCTTCTGTCATGATCATCCCACTAATGTTATAAATTTCTTTGCAGCATCAAAACATAAAACTCAGAAAATGCATAAAAAGTTAAAATTTAATGTTGATAACATATTGTTTTTGTATTGTCGCATTAAGAGTAATGATTGTTATTTAGGTGAAGTTTTGTCCGGAACATTGTGAGAAGGAAAAGATTCTTGTCTCCAGATAGTAATTTTTCGAAGCTGATTCCAACTAGCGCATATATGAGAATTGTTAAAGGTCTGGTTCAAATTAAAGAGTAAAACGATTATATACAAAGCATCTTAGACTAATGAACTTGGATTTGTGTCAAGAAGACAACGGGTCATAGACACCAGCCCAATAGTTAGGAATGATCATACCAGAAAATGTATTTGATGTACATCCTTTTTTTTAATATGTAAACTTTGTTTGGACTCAATCATGTGATGTGCAAGTTTTAATTAAAGTGTTTCTTGAATTATCGAATTCGAAAACATAACACGTTAGTCTCCAGTGTCATTCTCAAGGTGGTGACTCAACTGATACGAGGCTCAACAAGTCATTGTAGATAAAGAAAGCTAGATTTGTATGGCAAAAGTGATTGCATGCAGAGGTTATCACTTGGGGAGGCTAATTCTTGTACATGGTGGCAGAATATAGTCTTTACTTTCTCTCAATGGTTGTGCATAGGAAATGCATTAGTGTGAAAACTCTACATATGGAAAGCTCATTCTCCAAAACAAAAAAGGGGTCATCACATGTTATTTTTTGAACACAACATGTAAAATTTAGCAGTATCACAAGCCAATGATAGCATATTTTTCTCTTCTTCACTCTATTTGGAGATTTTGTAGACCTGTTTTATTAAGGCAGGTTTGATTCTTTTTCAAAAACTAGCTCAGACTTCAATTAACTTCATTGTGATCACTCTTAGTCTAAAGTGCCACCGATCATTCTTCGGTTCTGCATCTAGAGTTATTCTATTTGTCATTACATATACAATTAAGTGTTTCCTCTATATAAATATATATACACACACACAATTAAGTAGTTAAGTTGTCAAATTATCCTTGGAATAAGCATCCCAATGTTTAATTCCGCGTTCTCATGATCAATGATGTATCTATATTACAGAGTATAATTAAATATAAAACAAGTAACCAAAGAATCATATGCACATCCATGTGTATATCTCTAGCGAAATCATTGATTACAAGTAAAGCGCATACGCGGATAAAACAAAGTAGGAGAATAGGAGAATAATCAAGAAAGAGTAATAGCCATAACAAAATCTCCAAGCTGATTTTTAAGGAATACATGAGGTAAGAAAAGCATATATTACTTGAATAATTAGATGCCTTCATATGCAGATATAGAGAGAGCAAAGAATTTGCCACCCCAAATATACTCCTCACACCCATTTATTCATTCATTGCACATAATATTAAGATTTGAATTTTTTTTTTTTTTTTTATCCACCCTTCAAAATATCCAAAATAGGAGTAAGGATTCTCTACCATCTTTTTTTTTGTTAATCTTTTGATAATCTAGTGACATATCAACAGTTGAAAAAATGAATGATCAAGATTAATAGATTTTTCTCTCTCATACATCACTCAAACTTAAATTGCTTTTATAAAAAGATTAGCACCATATCAACATTGACAGAGAATCCTTGTCCCCAAAATAGTTCTAAACCAATTTATATGCATAAGTAATTAAAGGTTCATTTGTAAATACTGTTTCATTGTTCTGTTTTCCTTCTTTTTTCTACTTTTTCTTTCCTTTCATTCTTCTCCAATACATCATGTTCTATTATATTTTTTCTTTCTTTTTTTATTTTTTGTTCAATCTCTTCTTTCATTATTTTTCATTCTTTCTTTCTCGTAAATCGCTTCAAAATATGTTAGCCAATATATATATATATATATTGTTCTTGACACATGCAAAAGTGTGTTCATTTATGTATAATCAAGATATGTTTCTTCAAAAATCAAATTTATCTAACCCAATATCAAAGACAAAACAAAGTAAGAAAAAACACATACAAAATTTTACCATTCAGATTTATTTAAGTCACAAATGTTTAGATTTTAGTTTATACATCACAAATTTGGATTGATGGAAAATATTTAATTGTCTATAAAGACTGTCAAACAGCAAAATAAGCTACTTTATGAAAAACAAAATTTGTAAAATTAAAAAATAATCTTATTTTGATTTCCTTATATTATGGTGTTTTTCTAAGTAATTTTAAGTTTGAATGTTTATGTAATTAAAAAATGTTTTTAAAAATTTGGTGTGAGAAGCATTTTGTTGAGTGGCAACAGCCTCACTCAAGAATTTGATATGCAGCGGAGGATGTTGAAGATGAGTGAATGATCAGATAATTCTTCAATGAGAAAATATTACCAGCTTGTTCTTCCCTGATCAGACGCAAAATATCATCTGGGACCTACCTGTCTTAGCGAAGTATAATTCCCACATGAAGAAAGTAAAATAAGCATCTCTCTATATTATGGGGAGTTCAAGCTTCTAGTATTTTAACATTCTTCTCTGATCCTCTCCTTTAGCTTTTTGGGGTAATTCTGAGGAATCATGTGATCAAAATCAAAAAATAAGCCACACCTTAATAACTTTGGTATCTTCAATGGTAGATAATAATAGATAAAAAACGTACTAGTTGTCACCATGGGATCTACATTACACAAGAACTATCTACTTCTTAGCAATGAATATATATGGCAATAACTATGAGCATCAATCCCTCCTTCATGATTGCTGATATAATTACCATGACATAGTGAAGATATGCTTGCCATGCAAATTTGATTCCAATTCTCCATGTAGGCAACATTATTGAGGTTAAGCATCTTTATCCTGAGTTTATAGCTCCATCTATTATTGTTGTATTTTTCTCTCTCTTTACTGGACATACTTTCTCTCCCTAGTTGCACCTACAACTAAGCTTGCATCCTCTTTACATAGCTCCCTCAGTCTCACCTATATCCTCACCATCAAACTCAACTGCGATTCTTTATCTCATCCTCCGGCTAGCTTCTCATGCTTAAAAGAAGTTTATCTATAAGTTTTCTTACAGACTCTTACCTAATCTGAAGTTTTTTTAAAATCATATAATTTGTATAACGATAAGGGGAACTTAAAGCGAAGAGTTGGAAGAGTTTGTGATACTTAATTGGAGAATGAATGGCAAGAAGGGTGGTCGTGTTGAGATCAACATTCCATCATCAGCTACCAAAACGAAGCAGCTGAAAAGTGGGAAGAATTCTTGCAACGGTTGGGACTTTTCCTGCAGAGCATGGCTTCAGAAAGTGTGGGAATTTGCCAAAGAAGACACTGACAGAGTTGCATTCTCATTCAAAGTGGGCCTAGCTGTTTTGCTCGTGTCTTTGCTTATACTATTCCGAGCTCCTTATGAAGTATTTGGCACCGACATCATTTGGTCCATTCTCACTGTTGCCGTCACGTTTGAATATACAGTTGGTATGTGCATGTATATTTAATGTCGATTCATTCATGTGCATCTCATTAATCATACGCCAGATTATAAGACCTTGAAAAGCTTAATGACATGTATGCATGTACCATACAAATCAGTTGACATTCTGATCATGTTTATATTAGATCAAAATATGTACTTATATTTCAGATAGAAAATGGTTACCTTAGCATAAAAGAAACAAACTTACATGTTTTTCTGAGACATATTCGATGGCTTTGAATTTCTTCAGGTGCAACGTTTAATCGTGGATTCAATCGTGCTCTTGGAAGCTTGCTTGCGGGTATCTTAGCTGTTGGAATTGCTCAGTTGGCTCTATCCTCCGGCAGAGTTGCTGAACCTTTTATAATTGGCACTAGCATCTTCTTTATTGGTATAACTTCTGCATATTCTAGGGTTAAACAACAAATAAAATGATTAAAAATTAAATAACACAATCACTAACCTTTGTTGAACATTCACTGCAGGGGCTGTGACATCATTTATGAAACTATGGCCATCACTTGTGCCATATGAGTATGGTTTCAGAGTCATACTTTTCACCTACTGTTTAATAATAGTGTCTGGATATCGAATGGGAAACCCAGTAAGAACTGCCATGGATCGCCTGTACTCTATAGCGATAGGAGGCATCGTAGCAGTCCTAGTGAACGTGCTTGTTTTCCCTATATGGGCGGGGGAGCAGTTACAGAGGGAGCTTGTCAACAACTTCAACTCTGTGGCTGATTCTCTTGAAGGTAAAAACTAATAAAAGTTGATCTCACTTCTACTATTCCATTAGATATCTCACTTATTGATACACAAACACAGAATGTGTGAAGAAATATTTAGAAGACAATGGGTTAGATCATCCAGAATTTTCCAGTACCGTCATGGATGAGTTCCCAGATGAGCCTGCATATAGGAAGTGCAAAATCACATTGAACTCATCAGCAAAACTGGAGTCTCTGGTACTTATTATACTTGCTTGTGTGTTGATAAAAAACGGAGTTGTTTCCTTTTTTTCCTGACGGCACAATAAGTACTAACATTGGTCCTGGATGTTACTGGTTCCATGTAAAAAAGGCTATTTCGGCAAAATGGGAGCCACCCCATGGAAGATTTCGACACTTCTTCTATCCATGGGCAGAGTATCTTAAAGTTGGAGCAGTTTTACAATATTGTGCCTATCAAGTTATGGCACTTCATGGTGTGCTTCACTCTGAGATTCAGGTATGTGTGTGGCAGTTTTTCCTCTTCCCTGAAAGCAACTTCAACAGTGTTTTCCATCGAAGGAAACTATAAATGTTAGAAGGGATATCCATATTCTACTAAGCAGAATCAAAAACATTTTCCAACCGCAAAATATGAAAAATGGTTTTTTCTCAGGAATCTAGCCATAAGAATTCCACTAAATCATACGCTAATGGCCTAGAATTCTCATGGCAAGAGAATAATTCGAAAGGTCGTAAAAAGAATAATACGATGTGTTTGTGGTCATAGTCGGTGTATATCCTGGGTGTAAAATGCCGCACTCATCTGCACCTTTATTCTTGGTTCTCAATCTCTGATATCAGCACTTTGCCATGCGCATTAAGAGAATTTTGCATCCTGATACATGTCAATTAGCTCCTAAAATGTTACAAAAATTTGATGAAATAAAGATTGATCCTATTAGAGTTAACCTGCCTATGAATCTGAATATATAGCAGAGGTTATGAGCATGAGACATTTTTTGGTTCATGTCACAAAATGTATGATTGACATGAGTACTTTTTCTTGGCGTCCCAGGCACCTTACAATCTCCGAATCACATTCCAATCTGAGATACGAGACGTGACAAGTCAGGCAGCAGAGGTGGTGAGAAGCTTGGGCAAGGACCTTTGCAACAGGAAACAAAGTCTCAAAACTTGCCTGCTAAAGAGAGTTCACAGCTCAACAGAACGCCTGCAACACACCATAGACTTATACTCCTATCTTCTCACAACACATTGCGACCCCCCTACCGACATCAACTTCTCCAAGCCACTACTCCTGAAAGTACTCTCCCACACACTCTGCTCTGACCTCGCGAACCAACTGGCAGAACCTGAAAGCAACAGCTTAGAAAAAAACACCCCTTTGGGGACCTTGACATCACTAATTCAACAGGGTGAGTCCTACCATGAGATGATGAGGAAACAGTCCAGGAGGCTGCATTCTTGGCCATCCAGAGCAGTGGATGCTTTCGAAGAGGAAGGTGGGGTTGGTGTGGATTTTTTGCCAAGGATGAGGGCACAAGAGAGCACTGCAGCACTGTCACTTGCCACTTTTACTTCTTTGCTTATTGAGTTTGTTGCCAGGCTTGATCACTTGGTTGAAGCAGTTGATGAGCTTTCAAAATTGGCCAAGTTCTAACATGAGAATCTATATACAGCTACTTATTCAAAACTTGATACAGTACTAGACATGAAAATTTAAAAAGAAAAATGAATACTAGTGTTGTGGCAAATGCTGTAATGACACTACAATAAAGTTCCAATTTGTGAAAGAAATGAAAGAGTTTTATCATTTATGATGCTTCTTATGTTTCTTGCTTCTGTTTTTATAGCTTAAAACTCACAAAATTTGAAGAAAATAATAGTAGAAGCTTCAATATTGTGCTGTCTTAAAACACTTGGTTTTGGAGGTTGGAATTATATCATTGAAATACCATTTTAAAAGCTATAATAAAAATTGAGGAATATTCCAAAGATTTATCCAAATAATATAATGACTATAATAAAAATTAAGAAATATTTCAAATATTTGTCCAAATAATATGACAACGTTATTTATAAATCATCTCATAATCAATATAGTTCTTATGAATCATTTCGTCAACTCATTAAGACAATTTTAGACAATATAGCATGATTCCTTTTTCTGGCCAGTCAACGAACACCGGAACTGGAAGAAACCTTCAGAGGTAATATGTTTTGAAGTGGTCAAGATTTCCAACAAGATAATAAATAAAAATAAAAAACGATTTGTTTAGATTTCAAAGTTTGAAACCATGTTATGATTTGAAAGGCCAAATTCATGCTACATGCGATGTGAGCCTAATAAAGTATTCCTTCTAGACATGGACTGAATGACTGAAAAGTGAAAACACTAAAGAGTGTCAAAGTCCAGGCATTGTGACGAAGTTCCGTGGCATGCAGATTGGGCGTTCAATTATTACAAGTAGACATGAGAAAACTTTATATTACCATTTCATATCATCTAAACTTATTCCAAAAAGACTCAGATCAGACTATTAATGAGTGGTCCACCTATTGAAATACATTCCATCGTCCAATTTATCTTGGTGATAAACAGCGATCACTTACTCTGACAATATCTCATATTTGGATCTGACAATATCTCATATTTGAATAGATCCGATCACAGGTGACATTTAAAAAATCCATATATCATACCACGTTTTCGATTTCTTCATGAGTGTATGTATATCTCACTCCATTACCATAAAACATAACTAAATTAGAGCAGCACATACATAAAATTTGGAACAGGAAAGTTAAAAAGATATACCCACTGTAAAGGTTTTATTATAACCAGAAATGTTATGACAGAGAGACTGACTGACCAGACCTTAATGATGATGATAAACCTGTATTCACAATAACCTGCTGAGACATTTTTAAGATATTTACATGAATGAACCACCCCAACGATCTGACTCGAATGCTATCTCCCACTTGATTCCCTGACTTGTAATATTACAAGGTGCCAAAGTTGGTAAAACATTCTCACCATTACGATCAATTAATTCAAACTTCTAAGCACCTATGGACTATGGACTGACCAACTGAATTCAAATTACACAGACATGCAGATGGGCACCGCTAAGTGTGCCAAGACCCAATCGAGAAAACCCAAGATAAATAGACTTGTGTATCCGGCTGCATCATGCAGACCTTCCCTGGCCCCCAATAATCAACAGCTAGACCACCTTTGCTGCTGCTTGAGACCAGCAATGGTTTGCAGCATTGCCATTACAATATAGAACAGCAGAGAGAAACAAACTTACATCCAGCTCTGAGCCATTATGCAGGACTTCTCTGGCTCCATTGGATTGCCTGCAACAACTTTACTGCTGTTGGACACGAGACTGGAACTGCCAGCTAGCATTGCCATCAAACTTCCACCATGCACCCTGCCTTCTGGAACAAAAGCTGACATTGGTGATACGCCTCCTCCCCCAACTGAGATATGGGGATTTGGAGCATTAGGTGGCACTATTTTGAAATCAGAACAACTTGCTGGACCACCCATCACAATTTCCATGTTCATGTCATCAGTAGCAACCTCTTTCATTTTCTCAGGTTTGTCAACGTTAGGGTTGTGGACTACTGGTCCTAGGGTGACACCCCCATGTACCCTCTTATCCTGCACCAGACCACTGTGCAGTGCACAGAGACCTGTCTTCCCCCTTGCGAATGAGTTGCAGGGGCCAGTAGGTTGAGTACCATGTTCCGACCCAGGATGGCCCCAAGAGCATCTCTTGCCTCCCCCATGTGCCTTACAAAAGTCAGTACTACCTTGTGCACTCTTGCCACAGCCTTCAAACTTGCACCTCTTGCCCCCACCATGACGGACACAATAGTCAGTCCTTCCCCTGGCACTCTTTGTACACTCTGACACAGCACACCTCTTACCACCACCATGAGCAACACAAAAGTTGGTTCCTCCATGAACACTCTTCGAACAAACCCCACCACCCTGGAATGCACACCTTTTTCCACCTCCATGACCCTTACAGAAGGGAGTGCTTCCCTCAGCACCCTTCGTGCAACCTGGGGCAGTACACCGTTTTCCACCACCATGTGCCTTGCAGAACATTGTGCTCCCTTGTGCCCCTTTTGTGCAACCAGGTGCTTGGCATCGACGACCCCCTCCATGTGAGATGCAAAGACCTGAGAGGCCTTCTGCACTTTTAGTGCAGTTTTCTTTCTGGCATCTCTTGCCACCACCGTGACGGATACACAATCCGGATTTCCCTCTGGCAGCTCGAGTGCAACTCTCATGACTACATCTCCTACCACCACCATGAGCAATACAGTAGTCAGTGCGTCCTTCAGCACTCTTTGTGCACCCCAGGTATTCACATCGCCGGCCACCCCCGTGGGCTTTACAGTACACGGTCCGACCCTCCGCTCCCTTGTGGCAACCAGGTTTTTGACACCTCCTGCCACCACCATGAGAAATACAACGGCCGGAAGCACCTCTGGCTCCCTTTCCACATCCCTCAACCTGACATGACTTGGAACCAGAGCTTCGCTGCTGTGTCATCCCGGAAGTACAGGTGACTGAGCTTCTAGGTGTAGTTATCACATTTGATGAGAGTTCCAGAGCATTGGAAGCAAGATCATGACTTCTTTGAAATTCACTGAAAAAGAAGGTAGCCTCTTTGTTTGGTGAAGTCTGCAATGGTGGCAATGAAAACCCTGGTTTCCAATGGCATGATGTTGATCCTTCATCGGCATTGACGGCCCCACCAGACACCGGTGGCATCTCCATGCCCATGTGAAATAGACTGGAGTTGGAATGCACACAAGTGATATCAGATTCAGAAGGCCCAGTGGAGAGACTTAACTGTAGGTCAACCTTTGGCTGCAATTCCGCACCTTTCAAATTTGCATTCACTAACCTCTTGGGGTTCTCACTGCCAAGATGAAGGGTGAAATCCAATTCAAGATCCATCGAGGACTCCTCGTCAGTTTCTTTTGCTGAAGACATTGTAGTACAAGCAGTTGCAGAACTTCCCTTGCTGTCCGAGGAACTCAACGAGCGACCAAGCCCAAGAGATAATGTAGAGCCAGCTTGCCGACCCACAGATCCATCAATCAAACCCCACTTCCGCTTAACTCCCTTTGAGGTGGAGCTGTATGGCATTGGAGAAGCAGGGGAGTCCAGACGTAGGATGGTATCTGTGCCATACTCAGCCCCATCTACCCAAACTTGCAGTGGGCCACCCAAAATTTTAAATGCGTTTGAAGAGTAATTAGCAGTAAAACCCACATTCTGGAACGTAGGGTCCATGAAGTAATAGCTGAATCCCTAAAGTGATAACCAACCTAAACTTAATAGAAACAAAACAGTCAACCTGACTTCCGGAGAGAAGAAGAATTAGCTACAAAACTACAGTTAGATGTCCGTGAAAATCTGCATCCCACCCCCACTTACAAATCCTGAGGTATCACACCTATCCATTTTGCTAATGTACTTTAACCCAAAATTTGGCTGATCAGTTGAGACAATGGAACATGAAACAGAATAGACCAGATCCCTTCACAACAGTATCATGGCAATTGATCATCCTGCTTCATAAAAAAGACATGGTAAGTAAAGAGCATGTAGCCTACTAAACATAAGCACAAGAATATTGAGCTTTCTATCATGCAAGAATCACTCGAGTTTAAAACGAGATTGAAATGGTAAATAATATTTAAGAAGTTCAATATAATTAATCATACAAGAATTACAAAAAACCCAAAAAAAAAAAAAAAAAACACTCTTCTTAAGGTAAAGAAAACTGTGAATCCCAACAAGCCAGCAAACAACTTCAAAGAAAAAATATCTCATAAAATATTCCTTAACATTTAAATATCATGTAAACTACTCCTTAACATTTCAGAAGTCATCCGAACAAACTTAGTCGGGTAATCTGGCAGCCTTAAAGAGAGGAGAAACATCAAAAACCCAAATCATCAAACAATCAGTACAGTTGCTATACAATTACAGATATCAGTAGCATAGAAGAAACATAGTCATCGATCCCAGATGAAATAAATCACAAGTTGCTGTTAGAAACTTTTTAGTAATTCAATACAATACCAGAACTATATCACTGACACTACCTATCGAATAAGTGAGCATAATTAACATAGAAAGAAAGAACAAACACAGATCTGCAAATTTGAACAATCTCGAAGAATGATACATCTCCGAACCAGTGCACACAAATTAAAAACACATATAATCAAAAGTTCCAAACAACATATCAATCTAAAATCTTGTATCAATATCAAGCAAATTTCGCAATTAAAAAGATCCCTAAACAAGAACACATCCTGTCAGCACATATTAAAAAATAATAACAGCTATTTCAAAAATAATAATAATAATAATAATTACAGCACATCATCGATGAAAATTTTGGTATAAATATTTTTTATGTAAGAATAAAAACAAAAACAACAATAAAAAACATTTTTACTTTCCCATTCAAAATCAAAAACAACAAAACTACTTAAAAGAATCATCAACTAGATAACATAAAATCAACATCTCAAACTCCTCCAATACTAGTACCTACAAAATTGAAGTCAATGACCAGCAAAATCAAATTGGAATCCTTGATATCTACAACAAAGGAGACTCTCAACCAAAATCCAAACATGAACACACCACCTAACTATAAACAATTACAATTCAACCAAGCATAGAACAGAAGCAGAGATTTGATAAACAAACAATAAATTTAAAAAATAAAATAAAATCTTTTTTTTTTATCAGATATAGATTGATTACGATACCAGGTTGACAACTCTGATACAACAACCAAAAAAAAAAAAAGATAACAAACAACTGTTGAATTGGATAAAATCCTTGAAGAACAATGATTAAATGAATGTGCTTGATTCAAAAAACGTGAAATTGGGTCGCGAATCGAAACAAAACAGACTTGAATGAGTTGACAAATTTAAAATAAAACCGAAAATCATTATCAAAATCAAAACTTGGCATGAAATTCGTATTAAAAAGACGAACTTGAAGACCTGATATCGAAAACTAACAACAGAAAATTCACTATCAGATTAGCTGCGCTAAAAAATGAATGGAAAAGAAGAAATTCACCTCCAGGTTGTCGACGAATCGGCGGCAACTAACAAACCATGATCGGCGACGTTTGGAGGGAAATTTAGGGCTTTGAGCGCCGGCTAGAGGAAGAGAGCAAGAGAGAGAGAAAATAAAAATCGAGAGCGAGAGCGACGAAAGAGTTGAGAGTCCGAGACCGAGAGTGGCTAAAAAAATTTGGAGAGGAGGGTCGCACGTGCAAGGAGGAATGGGGCACGTGCAAACTTAGGGTTTAGTGATCCTGAATTTCGTGGATTGGATTGATAAATTAACTGAGGTTTTATGTTTTGTCACACATGACGACATCATGTCATGTGTTTGATTTGGCTAAGCAAGTGCAAAGTGTTTACTGTCCATGGTTTTAGTGTTTTTATTTGAAAAAAATAATCTTTTGTAAATATATATTTAAAATAAAATATATACATATATACACTTTTCGAAAAAACAAAAGTATTTATGATGTCCAATATATTGTTGATATGTTACATATTTTGGAATTATTGTTTAAAAAAAAAAATCGAATATGCCTTGTATTTTGAGAATGTAAGAAATATGTACAGTATTTACACTTTTTTTTTTTAATGAATTGAGGACACCAATATTTACATTTAGTATTTAAAATGTTATTGTAATTTTGCACATTCAAAACTTATAATTGTAAGTGATTAGCATAATTTTTATTTGAATTCACGAATTAGCGTAATTTTAGTTCGTGCGTATATATACATATGTGTTTGAGAAAAATAGGATTTATATAATTTTTCAAATTTCAAATACTGGTGTAGTGGAAAATGGTTGAAAATTTCAAGTACAAATTAGTGACTTGTGTTTGATTGGATAATTTGAAGAATTAGTTACAAAATTTAGACAATTTAAGTTTGTAATCTAGATGGATGTTGTCAAAACAATTATTTGTTTGACTAAGGTTCGTATGGAAAAATATGTTATTGACAATTCCTTAAAATCTTATTCATCAAATACCAATTTCTTTGTCACTATCTTAGTTGATAAACATTGAAGTTGTGTTTCTACTCCTTAGTGAAGATAATGTAATAACATAGTAACATAAAATGTTGACATATCCATTTTATGAAACTTGAAATAAGCTCATAATGTAGTGTGTCATATTTTGCTTAATTGTAGCATTGAAGTTTGATTATTAAATTAAAAGTGCTTAGTTACAACCTAAGAATGGCTACTAGACAAAGTAAGATTAGCTAACCATATCACATTCACAATTACATAAAAGTTCCAATGGTACATTCATGGTAAACTTTTGACTAATTATAATAATTTAAACAAACAAACAATGGTTTATACTAATGTAATTTTCCTATCATTGACAAATGTTCATTTTATAACACAACAATGAAATTAACATTTCACATCAAGACATATCATCTGAGTAGTCTTTGAAACTAGTTTCCAAATCACACTTTGTTGTAAGCAATTACACTTTCTTTTTTTTTTTTCCAAAAGTTTTAAGAAATATATATATGAGTGATTTTATAATCAAGTATGACTGATTTAAAAAGTAAGAACCAACCAATTAAATTCATCAATTACATTATATTTTATAAAATAAATTCTCTCTCATATTTAATTTAAATGTAATAGATGATTTTAATTGATTGGTTCTTATTTTTTAAAATCGGATATTATTGATTATAAAAACATTAATATATATAGGTTCTATGGTCAATATATCATAACCTTTAAATTATCATGATCATTAGTCTCAACTATTCATTGTATTATCTCTCGTAAAACATTTATGTATCCTATTTAATTCAAATTTAATAAATTGTTGAAATTAATGATTTTAATAATTTAAAAATTATTACACACTAACCATAAGTGAGAGAGAGAGAGAGAGGTATTGTGTTTATTTCACCACAAACACTCAATTTTACAAGTTTAAAGGATATATATTAGAATAATGTTATATATATATTTTTTTTTTATCTAAATTCATATCAAAATGATGTGTCATATGAATTGTTAATATCATATTAATTAGAGTAATGTTAAACTATCAAAAAATTTGCTTCAATTAATTGTCTAGATAATATGACAAATTTATATATAATTATTGCATTATCAATACGTCATTCCAAAATAAAGTCATAACTACAAATCAATATATCATATCATTTTGACAAATTTTTTGAATAAATTTTTAAAAAGTGTAACATATTAATTATTACATCATTTTATGATTTATAAGATGTTAACACATATTTTATATCATTTGAGTATGAATTTGGATAAAAAAAATTGGAAAGTCTAATATTACTCCATACATTAACACAATTCAACTTTTATTTAATACAAAATTCAGATATAAGGCGAATTGATACCTAGAACATAATTCAACTTTAACCCAACTTTTTTTTTTTTTTGAAATACTTAACCCAACTAATTAAATTGTACTTTGATTTTCTAATGAATTGAATGACACATGTATCCCTAACTAAAGTAACTTCATTATAAGGGGAAAAAAAAATACCAATGTAACGTGGATTTGTATCTCATTTTATTCAAAAATAAAATATTTTTTTTTATCATAATTTTTATTCAAATTCATTAAAAATATATTAAAATTAAAATAACAGTGATTGATAAAAAAAAAAAAAAAAAATGGTGAAGCAGTTGGGAAACAAAAAAGCAGGATTTTTTTTTTTAAGTAAGAAGCGCAGGAGTTAATGATAGAGAGTTTCGCCGGGAGGAAAGGACAGGACAGGTCAGGTCAGGTTAGGTTTGCGTGGCGAAACGCCATCGAACCGAAAAAATGAAAATGCCAATCCTGTCCCCAGTGTCCAGTGTCCAGTCTCCACTCAACCTACTTGCCACGTCGCCCTGACGTTACCTTTCCTTAGTCGGCAGCACCCTTGGTGCCCCTCCTCTTCCTTCCTCGGCTCGAGTGGGCCCTACACCGCGTTTGTTGAGAAACTCGAGATGGTTTGCTGGGGCCCAGTGCATGGATTCGCATTCTCGGTTTTTCAATTCCTCGGCGGTTAGCCATCTTTTTCCTCTTATCATTTCAACGGCCCACCGTACCAAAGCTACTTCCATCTCACTGCTACCCGCGTGGGGCTCACTTCCTCCCACGTTAAATAAAACGGATCACGCCACGTGATCTTCGTAATGCGTGACCTTGATGTGCTCTGTTATCACTTATCGTACACGTACTGGTGCAATTTTGGGCTCTCAGAAAATATCCGAAGCTACGTCGTTTTCAGAAGATGATCTCTGATAATATGTCCGAATTGATGTATTTGATAATTAGAAGTTTTTTAAAATCATTCAATAAAAATAGTGATTACGTTACCGCAAAGTTAGAAATCATTTATCTAGAAGGGGAATGAACCAATATATAACATGTAAAGAAGATAATATATATATATTTTTTTATAAAATGAAGAATATATATATAATTTCTTAAGTGTAGTAATTTTAAAAAATTATTTTTGGGTGCAGTGTCTCCATTGGCACGCTTCATTCCTAAATACAGATTGATAATTTAATGGCAAAATAGTTGTCTTTTATAACTGCTCTATAGACTATAATATTTATTGAAGCTATAGAATAGGTAAGTCATAAAATGATGGAAAAGAAAAAGAGACGTCAGTCGTCGGTCCACAGGAGTATGTATTCATACTATATAAAATAATATTTGATTTCAATAAATTCTATAGATATCTAATTTACTTCTATAAATTCTATAGATATCTAAATTATTTCATGTAAGCTTAAAAAGGAAAAGAAAGAAAGAAAAAAATTAGTAAAGATAGTTTTGAAAATCTAACTTTTTAGTTATCAAATTTCCGTTGACTAAGGGCCAGCGGTTCACTAAAGATTTTTTTCGGTTTTCAAAATTTCAGTTGGGAAAAATTAAGATCTGCTATTTTTAGTTTTTTCAGTTTTCTTGTTTATTCTTGTTTTTTCATATATTGACCCAGCTACTCTTTACCCAAAACAGAAAAAAGTTAGAGAGAATTTAAAAAAGAATGGTGGTGATACAAAGTCACAAAATGCACCTCAATGATTTCTTTCTCTTCACTGTATGTGTGTATAGATATTAAAAAAAAAAAAAGAAGTCAAATTTGTACAAAGATAAAGAAGTCAAAAGAATTTGTTCCCTCATCTTATCACCCCAACCGCTAGATTTTGACACGTAGGATAGCTATCTTGATTATGAACCATCCGATCTTCACCACTTTTAATGAAAATATATAAATGGATCACCATAATGTGCCAATCCTAGCTCCATCAACCACTTCCCTGTCTCCTTGCCAGAAATTGCATGAATATAACTAATGTCTTTGTTCTTGATATGTGACATATACGAGTAACTATAACTAATTGGTTTAGCTATGAATCAAATCTTTCATTGTTTGTACAAATTAGATTTTATTTCAAAACTTTTAAAGCCGAAGAAAGATATTTCCGTCATAAAATTACATAATGTAACATGACTCATGTTAGATTTTAAAAAGTGTTAAGTTAGACGTCTCATGTTCTATATATCAACTTAATCTTTAACTTATTATGTGTCCAGTAATCAATGAATACTCGTTAATAATTATTTATTTCATTTTGAAAAAATATATGTCAAGTGATTAGAGTTGTGATAGAAGATGGCATTACTCGTAATATTATGTAGATATATATATTTTTATAGACAATTATAAGGCAATCGAAAATCTACTAATATCAATAATCAAGGGTTCATTGGGACATACCAATACTTGTGAGTGTGTTTTATTTATTTATTTTTAATCATTGGTATTTGAACTTGAAATCTTAATTTTAGCGAGAGAAGTGATTGTTAACCAGATTATGTCTAAGATCATGAAGTTGTCGAGATTTAAACACAATATATAGGACAGAAATTTACATAGAATTTTTATTCTCACGATAAGATATATATATATATATAACCTCGTCTATTATGAGTATTCATATTGATAAATGTACGTCATAAGATAAAACATTTAATTTTAGATATGAAAGAAATTATACAAACTATTTAAATTATAATTGAATGTGCAATAATTTTAGTCATATAAACCGCGAAAACAAGAATTCTGTAGTGAAAAAGTGTTAGAGGCAGTCGGCTTGCCATGTATGCTTTTATGGTAAAACATTTTTATTCTCATAATAAGATAAAAAAAAGACTATATATATTGATAAATGTGTATGATAAGATAAGATATCTAATTTTAAATATAGGAAAAAAAATTATACAAACTATTTAAGTTATAATTTGCTGTGCAATAGTATTATGATGCGTTTATTTCACTTTGAGAAATCGAAATAATAATCAAAATGATTTGGAATCGGAATGATATATCAAAATCTACAGAAGTTGTTTGCTTCAACTATAATAATCAAAATTTGAATCAGAATCAATAATATTTCAATTAAACTGTTTACTTTATCTTGAAATCGAAATAGATTAATTACAAGTTTAAAAAATACTTTTGATTAAAATTATTGATTAATTACAATATGAAAATAATATTTAATATGTAGTATCATATTTTTGTCATATAACTCGTCATAATAGATTGAAAAAAAAATTTGATAATATTATTATAAGCATATTTTGTATCTATTTTTTGTTTTAAATAATATATTGTTTATCTATATTATATATCAAATTGTGATTTTTTTTAATATAAAATGTTACCTAAATTTATTTTGTTTTTGTAAATATAGTAGCCTAACAACCATGGAAGTGATAGTAACAATTATCACCGATATATAACATTATTCAAATCATTCTTTTGTAAACATATATATTTTTAAAGAATAATATAGAAGATTTTTTATATTGAATTTATGAATGAAAATAAAATTTTCAACCAAAGTATATGGAATGAGATTCTCATTTCACGACTCCAAATTAAATCAAAATTTATATTTATATTTTTATTATAAAATAAAATTTAAATAAATAAATATTATTAATTAATTTAATTTTCTAATCCATAAAATAAACCAACCATCCATTATATCAACGGGGAAAAGGTGGATTCTGTAATGAAAAAGAGCGTTAGTAGCAGGCGGCTGCCACGCATGAAGAAGATCTTTCAACTTTCTGTCTTTTTCAACTTTGTTTTTCTTTTAATTTTTCTTCTTTGATTGAATTTCTAATTTACCGCTTTTGGGAATGTTGAGTGGACAACAAAGAGAGAGTATGACTCTGACGCTCACGCATTCCAGTGAAGAATATGCTCTGTAATATTCGCTTAACAACCTGCACGTGCAAGGTTTCAGGCATCATGTGATGTGGCAGCCAATCCAATATAATAATATTATTGTTGTTGAAAAAAAAATTAAAAAAAATGGAATTATCGAATATTTTATAACATTGCGTAATTGTACACGTCTGGTCATTGACCTCAGAGCGTTGCTTTTCAGGTCCCACCAGATCTTCTGCACTGAAATTATTGAAAGAAAATATATACGAAAAAACAGCAGCCGCCGGGAATAAATAACTTCATGTTGTCGTTAATAATTATGTTGGAAATGATTTCCCATATCAGTTCAACTTCCAAGAAATTCCGAATAATTACATACTTAAAAAATTAAGTAGTAACGTTTTTTTTCTTTGTTTTTTTTTAAAAAATTAAGTGGTTACATTTATGTGTCAAAAAATATTTAACATCAAAAAATATATACATATTTATATTTATGATGAGAATTTAAACATCACTTTATATAAAAAAAATAAATATGAAATAACTTTTCCCAATATTATTATAACAATAATTGATTTTAATAGACTCTTATAAATTTTGGTACTTTTAAACTGATCTTTTTTCTCATTAAACAGTTTTAATGGTAAGAAATTTATTTTTTGACCCATTTGATCAATTGGTTATAACATCAACGATAAAACAAATTATTAATTAATGTAGAAAGTTCCTTTTTACTTTTGTTTTTGAAAACTCGATGGTTTTCTGTTAGACTTGATTATGATGAATAATTATATATACAATTTATATATATAGTCATATGATTATTGAAAAATCACTACTTTTATAAAGAAAAAAAAAAAAAACTAAATAGATTATTAATTTGATGAATGACATCGTACGCAACCATATATATATGTCAGGAGCCATGAGTGTACACTGACATTGATAACGGAAAGATGGAAGAAAGTGGAGGAGTAATGGACAGATAAGCAAAGGTACGGAAGGAAAAAGTGGGGAAAAGAGACAAGGCCACCGAGGTTTGTGATTGTCCACCTCCACGATCATATCATCTTTTTCAGTCTCTTAATTGACTTTTGATTCTTTGTTAAAATTTATAAAAAGCCTTTCGATGGCCAATGCTTTGCCACGTCTACCGAATTTTATCCCATCGTTGTTTGTGTGTCCAGTGTCTACACATTTTTCATTTGTCTTTCTTATTAGTTGTCACCCCACAAAATAAGTTTTAATATACATACAAACTCCACATACAGGGGCCAACATTAGTTTCCATGCCTCAAATGCATGTCACAAACATGTAACAAGATTTGATATCTGTAACTAGTCTTTCTCTAGTATGGTCGTCCAGAAAATAAATTAACTATTATAAGAGAATCATTAGACTCGAATAAGAGAATAAGATATAGTTTTGAGAGGTTTATAGAAATTTTACAAATGTATGTAACCTCTTAAGTCACTATCTCAATTAATGTTACAGCCGCGAAGATAAGGAAAAGAACACCTCCAATGTAGGCAATGGCCTGTAGAAGGAGCAGAAGAAGACTTTTAGTTTCATCATTGCATAACAAGTTTGAGATACAAACTTTATTACAGTAAATTATGACTGGAAACCACTATGGTGTGCACTTTTTGAGAGATTATATCAAAGAATTTGTTAATGGATGGATTGAAAGGAAAGGAGATCTCTAACACACACAAATAGGCCCCGATTAGATATTCCAACTGGGAAATTTTCAGCGATAAAAATTATGTGGTGGCCTGAACGTGTGTTGGTCCATCCAAGGAACCTTTTGGAGGTACAGATACCTTGATGTTGCCAACTTCACTTGCTTTGGACTTGACCATTTATACCAAAGAACAAATTTACTACTGACAAGATTCCTTATTTTAGTAACTGGCTGCGATATAACTTTCATTACACAGCATATCCTCAATCAAAGCAGAGTTCTTTTGACTGGATTCTGGACAGCTGTGATAGGCTTAGGTGCATACGGTTTCAACTAGTTAACAAGTTTTTGTAATAGACATGCAGAATAATTAGGGAACTATCAAGAATTTGACGGTGATTTAAAGTAGAGGAGAGGACAATTCCGCACCAAGCCAAAATATCTTGAAGCATGTATGTGGACATATTTGCTAGCATATGATACAAAGATTCATATCTCTATCTTAGGTCTAAAGGAATTCAATTTATGTGAAAAAAATTCTCTGTTCCACAAGTGCAGCAAAGATTGATGCTGATAATCCACCTATCTTGACTAAGTTCTCGTTGAAATAAAGTTGAAACAGAGAGAATCCTAAAAGATCACATTAACAGAAATCTACTTAGTTATAAATTTACCTTCTCTGATAAGAATGTCCCTAGTAAAGAACCTCCCAACACAGCAAGCTGTATAAAAGAATTAGAAGATAAATCAAGTCATTTGATATGAATAATAGGAAGGAAAGAAAACAAAATCAAATTTGTAAGGTATGGACACGTTGCCAATTCAATTGTCCATTGATTCTATATATGATTCATCTATAAGCTTTGATATGCAAGCAGCGGTAATAGGTTTGAAGATATGAGATATTTGTAGCATTAAAAACTTCTGAACTGAAAGCAATCTATATTTGTGACACCTTGCAAATTTAAAGTTGATCACTAGTTGGAAGCATTTCCAAAACCGAAAGCAGCTTTTGATACAATCAGAAACTTAATATCAGTGTTAGTGTGATGAGTTGCTATTGGTAAAGGTTAAAAATTTACCAAAGTCGCAACACCATGACCAGCCAGTGCTCCCCCAATGACTCCAAGAGGTGAAGAGGCTGCTGCAAGTGCTGTATAAGAAGAGTAAAATACGATTTAGCAGTCAGCGGCAGGCTTTCATTAAGAAAGGAAGCGAAGGAACTGCATAAGAATGTTGGATTATGCAAATAAATTCATCTTTGTTTGATTAAGCCTATTTCTAGGCATTAAGTGAGGGCATGATCATTTATTCAAGTTTTTACCAAGAGAACAAGGGTCGAGTTTTCTAGTAAATAATTCTTTAAAACTCTCATTAGTCGACAATATAGTAAATTCAAATTTCAGCTACAAAACACTCACCTATAGTGGAGAAAAATGATTTGTCACCCCATTCAGCAACAAAAACTAAGAGGAAAGTGCTGATAATGGTGTTGGCAGCAGCTAGGATTCCAGCACCATTTCCTGAGAATTCTGATACTGCTAGCTCTGCCTGGTTTGAAACATAATGACAAATTTGACAAAATAAAAGAAGAAAAATTAGAAAATATCTGGATATAAGTGTCTGAATTTCCATGAGAAGTAATGTCTGAATTGCGTATATAATGAAACTAATAGTTTACCTCCTTCTGTTCATCTTCTGCTTTTCCATCACTTGAGGTGGCATCTAGTAATGTTGAAACCCCAAAATAGACCTGAATTATTTCCATTTTTTTAGTAAACTTATTTTCATTGGGAACAAAGTTCTTAAAATGTTGGCATGCTTGTCATTTGCACCCATGAAATGGCTGTAACAGAGCATACGGTTTGGTGAGAAGAAAATTTACCAAAAGGCAAACTGCGGCAATATCGTCTACTGGTAGATCAGTCTCACCAAACCTGTATATTGGTAGATTATATCAGAGCTTGAAATTTACAAATTGTTCTTAATAGAGATTAAATGGAAAATATTAGTATTACTTAAGCAAAATTAGAGATTTTTCTCAATTAATTAATTAAATGAAGCAGAAACCACCTGATCAGTGCCTTAAAACTATCTGCATTCTGCAGCAATTAGTAGTATGCATCACTAGGAGATATTCATTACCAGTTTAGCAACCATAAATTCAAGTCCTCAAGTAGTTAAAATAAATAAAAATCTCAATGACAAAAGTACCTGAAAGGAAGGATCTCATCAACATAGTGAAAAGTTCGCCCAAGAACAACGGATATGATAGTCATTGCCCTGCAATAGTAGGTTTAACTTCTGTGACTCCAAAAGCATAAAGATTACATTTTGATTCAACAGAGGCAAACTAAGTAAATTAGGTTACAATTGCATGGCTAATTTTCCCTAAAAATAAACAGAATTTATGATGTACTGGATTAAAACTGTCTGACCAAATGACTTTATTGTCATTTGTAATATTATTTAGAATATGCTTTTGGCAAAAAGTAAAATGGTAGGAACACTTTCTAGATCCACTAACATGGGAAATGCAGATATCTTAACATACTAGTGAACAATTGAACGTAATATTATACCATGCTATGTGACTACAAGGAATTTCAGTAACCAAAAGTTAGGGAATGCAAAGGACATCTAAATCACCATGCACGAGCAGAATAACATACGAAAGTGCACCAAAAGTCCCAGCAAAAACAATTGCAGCAGAATTCCTAGCAGCTAGAAGTGCCTGTGCAAGAAATAGCAACATACATTGAGAAAAGTATATTGCAATTTCAGTTTTTGATCGGAAATGCTCAATTTTAGATTGTGTCAACTATGAACTGTCATATTTACCGCAATGAAGAAGGTCTTGTCCCCCAGTTCCGAGAAGAAGATGAGCAAGAATGCCTGCAACAGAATGAAGAGCACTTGCAATTTCAGTTTTGGAGGGGTAGAGTCTCTATACTCATTTGGGGTATACTTTGTGATGATGTAACAGAGTAGCATGCTTTTAAATAGACACAATTAGACCATATTAGCTACTAAAATTAAATACTCATCCACAAAGCTCACTTGGTTATGTGAAATGCGAAACATGATATGACATTGCTCAACTCTAGGCTTGAAAACTAACGTTAATGTAGTGAAGCATCAAGCAACACAGTTAATCTAAAAATAGAACCAATTTAATACGGGGAGCTAAAAATATTCATTACCAAATCTGTACCAAACCAGTGAAAAAGAGGCTCTTGTCCACTATGGTGTAAGATTACGAAGGTGAAAATCTATAATTCAAGCATTAGATGCAACAACAGAAATGCCAGTTATAGAAGTTACAGGGAGATTTTCCTAACTGAGGCAAAACCTGTGCTAATATCACCAAGGTCTCCGAGCAAAGGAATCGATTGCAGCCCACTGCCAAAATCTGTACCAGCAATAGCTGGCTGAGAGCCTTGTAGTGTTAGCAACCCAAAGCACAGCATAAACTTTGATAAACCACCAAACAAGGGATCCGAAAAAATCAAAACCATATCTTTGTGATATTTCCTTCTTGAGCTAATCCTCACAAGTGAATCATCCGAATCAAAACAATCATCCAGTTCGCACATTGATTCTCTAGTCACATTGCGATACTTGCTATCAACAAACCCTATCTCCTGCATCAAAACATAACACTGCCTATGAACAAACATATCAACAAAAATAAAGCCGACATAGTCAGAACATTTTCTAACAAATGAACCCTCAGTGAATACCATTTCATAACATAAATAACTACAATACAGAACTTATCAGTCTCCAATATCAACAACTTCAAAACTTAAAAATCCTGTTTGAATTAGTTCTACCTACACAAACATCAAGATCATTTAACGTTCAATTGAACCTTAACACACTAACCTCAACCAAAGGGTACCATCTTCCATTACATTTTCTATAAGTTCTTGCCTTAAAACAACACTAAATCAATTATATGAAAACCTCACTAATTAGTCACTCTCCAGTTTCAAGTACATATCGATAAAAATAAAAACTTCAAAATAAAACAGATAAAAACATTACAAGACCATCCTCATTTGCACACACTGGCGGAAGAATAATTCGGCGGCCAAAACCAAGCCTCGAGTCCCTAGACAACAAAACCAAAAAGGGTCGTTCAAATTTCCTTCACTGAATCACGAAAAACAAAACGCGAATTGACTAAAACAGACACGATTACCAGGAGAAGCTGAGACTTGGAATGTGGTTCTTGGAGAGAGAGTTGAAAGAAGAAACCAAACAAGTGGTGGCTCGATGGTTTAGAGTTGGTTTAGGAGACGAAGGCAGTGGATGTGCCTTGAAACCGCTCCATGGGAGCGTCAGGCCTCGCATTGTCTCTCTCACTCTCACTCGCACTGTTTTTTCGCTCTGTTTTTTCTCTTATCTCGACCTCTGATTCTGTTTTTAACTGTCAATAGATAAGCTGTCTGATTATAGCGCCAACACAAAGTTCGGTGTCTATCTACTATTGTGAAATTACCTCTACCTCCCTTTCGTCACAAGTTTTTCTTCTTCCTTTTTTTTTTTTTTTTTACACAAAATGGTGCTTAATGTTTGCATCAATTTCGCCCAAGCCCAGCTTTTGATTCCATAAACAGGCCCAAGTTTACTATTCCCTTTAGTCTCACAGACATGACCCAACGAAATGAAATTGGTCCGTTGTTAGTTTCCCATGCCTAGGCCATAAAATTGTGTGAAAATAATGTATTCTTTTTCCGAATTATATGTTAATTATAATATTTAAAAAACATGAAATGAATGTGTTAGACTTTATACTCAAATTATGCCACTAGATATAATAAGTCAATTAAAGGTTTGGGGGACATGACCAACCCACAATCTTATAATGTCCATGTAGTGAGAATATATTATTGGATCAATTTCGTTTAATTTTCATTTTTTTTGGAACTTCAATTAAATTGCTCATATATCACTAACGACATTTTTTGGTTAATAATTTGGAATGGAAGACCAAAATGGATATAGTTTCGAAATCACACTGTTACATCATCAACGACACTCTTGTAAAACAATACATATGAAAGTTGAAAGAAGAGGAAACCTGAAACCAAGCTAGAGAGATAAGCCTGTAAGTACTTATCAAAGCTCATGTTAAAAACAACTTGCTCAAAAAATGAAAAATAATCGAAAAGCAAAAGACATAATTGAAATACACTCTCAATACCAACACTCATATAACTTAACATCAACTCGAAGCCTGAAGTAAACATCTCCTTCAAAAGCATCAGTCATCAAAGTAGCAACCCCTCTAGCCATGAAAAAATCACCAGTACCACCAATCACTGATATATCCCTAGTCTTGTTCATCAATGGATCGGCCCCAGCAAAGTTTATGCTTCCTTTGTGCTTGGTTGAATTGAAGACGAAAGAGAAACCTAACCAAGCTGTGAAGATGTCTTTCTTGTCATACAAGTAAAACCCTTGTGCACGACCAACCGGGGTCGAATGCAGATTGTTGTTTAAAGTTATGGGATCATCAAACACTACAACGTCTCCGAAATGGCTTTGGCCGGCTAGGATGATCCTGTTGCCCCAAGCAGGAGCTCCTACAATGGCTGAGGTTGCATTGTGAGAGTTCTTGCCATTGTAGATTATGTCATGGAAGTAAAACACCAGGGTTTTGCAGGGCTTTCGTGTCCAGAATTTTTTGCTGTGATGATGCGAAGCCGCCGTGGAGGTAGAGATTATGATCAGTAGGAGAAAATGCAGGAGAGAAATGAGTTTGATGGATTTCATCATTGATTATTCTTGGAATTATTTGAGTAGATATGGAAGGAGAGAAACTTTGCATATGCTTTGAGGAGATGAGTTTTGGATACTGTAATGTCTACTATATATAAGGGTTTCTATTCCTTTTGATGAGTACGTTTGATTAGATATAAAACTTGGGATATGTGTGCTTTGATAACTATTTATTTACAAAATAAAGGAGAAAACTATTAGATTTATTTATTTATTTTTATTGAATTAAACATTCAATACTTTAGTGAATGAAGAGATGTCTAATTACTTTATATTAAGAGATGATGTATCTCGATATACTGTATTTTGTTAATGTAAATTAACCTACTAAGTTTTCCTAAATCTTGGTTTCTAAGTCATCATCAGTTCAAAAAAAAAAATAAAAAATAAAAAGGAAGTCATCGTCAGTTCAATAAAAATATATATGCACGGTATGTGCTCATGATGAATGGTGCCATGCTATTTTTCTCTGTCCAGCTGTATACTTCAGAAGACTTCAAGCCTAAGACAAACATGATCATGGTGCGTATTTGGGGACCGAAATTTCTTTTTATTTGCAAGTGACCACAGATTTATACGGAAGGGCACAAGGCAGTCATGTTCACGTGAGAGGTGATACTTATTTGACGTGTATTGCAGTTCAAGAGACTGAAACTAATGAAGTAAAAATGTAAAATGTGGTTAATATTAATGGATATGCATACATAGAAATCTAGGCAGGCTGATTTATAATTAGTAAATACAAAGCATGCGCACAAGTATAGACACATTTGAAATGAACTGAAAACTCGACCTAAGTAGACAGTCTGGCATGGCCGCATGGGTACAAATGCCTATAAAAAAAACGAAAGTTAAAGAAATGAAAATAAAATTTATTTAAAATCATTTACATTATAGATTAATTTCACATTGTTAGATGGTTTATTTTAACGTGCTGTCTTTGAGATTAATAGAATGTATGAATACTATGGTAGCGCTTATTTATAGAAGAGGTTTATGACAAATTTTAAAAAGTTTGTTAATAAATTTTTTAACATCACTTGAATTCATTTACATATGTTTTAACCAAGAGCACCCTAGAGATGTATTTGGGAATAAGAAAAATTCAAAATTACCCAAATTCAAAAAAAAAATATATATATATATTTTAGTCTATTTTAAGAAAAAATTTGTTTTAACCCCTTAAACAAATTAATTGCATCCAGTACCCCTTATTAAGCATAATACTCTTTGACGTGACAAGAAAGTCGTCTTCCGTCACGCTTGGGATGACGGGAGAGTCTACCGTCATGTTTAGGGATGATGAGAGACCAGTATGACGGAAAAACCTCTCGTTATGTTTGAGCGTGACGTGAGAGTCTTCTGTCACACTTGAACGTGACAAAAGACTCTCCCACTACGTTTGGGCATGACAAGAGATTCTCCCATCAAACCTAAGCGTGACGGGAGGCTGTCTCGTCACGCTTGTGCGTGATGGGAGAGACAAGTGTGATAGGAGAGCCTTCATTACGCTCATCCTATCACAAAATTTTTAAAAGTTTATCAACATTGATATTTTGAAAATCAAAATCATAGAATATAGGATGTAATTGCAAAAAACGAATTTTGGTTTTAAAATACAGTGTGTTGGTATTCTTCATTGTTAGTTTCTCTAAGCTATTCTTAATTATATTGCCTTTTAACGCAATTAATTAAACATGACGGGTCTCTGCTAATCAGCCTTTTCTTCATTTTGTCTTTATTGTCAGTTTATGTGAACTATTCTCAATTACTTTGCCTTTTAACACACTGACTTAAACATGATGGGTCTCCTAATTTAGTTGGATTTATCAATTATCTCACCGTGACACCAACAAAAAAGTGAAGAATTATCAAGGCACGGTTGACTTAATTTTTAAAGAAAAAGATGTTTTGATTACATTTAAAATTTCAACTGAAAAATGGTTTTGGCATCATTAAAATAATAATATATATCATCGGTTCAACTTAAATTGAAAGAATTCGATTGGTTCTCACCAAATCTTCTAAAAATATCCATCATGATGGACTGAGTTATCTTGGTTTCCCAACTTGCTTAATAACAGAAAAGCGAAAAATACAAAGGTAGTTTTCTATTGATAATTTGTGGTGTTGTTATGGACAAAATGTCATTATTTGCTTGTCTGAAGCAATTTGTTGGTGATCATAATTGAACACATGCAACTACTAACCACAGGACCTTTCTATTAAATTTCCACTGGAAAAGAATAACAGAATTGGATGAAGCACTATAGTCAGGAAAAAATTTAATAGATAATAAAATAGTTAATTTAAAAAATTTAACCAGTCCTCTAATTTATGATGACATACATTAAGATTAATTATTTATAAAGAGAAACTAATTTTTTTTTTTTTCATGAAGAATTTAAGTAAGATAAACACATTTTCCGAAATCACACATGTAACTTAGGATTCGCACTTTAATTAATCCAAATTCAATTACAATGTATCCATAAAAAGCTATGCCCAATTATAGTTGGTGCAACAACTAATATAATAAGAGAAGACTTATCCTTAATTATTGTCACGAACTAACAAGAAATGGACAATATTACATGGAAGTTTCATTGACGAAACTCCTCCGGAAACAAGAAACAAAAAACTTGATTTATAAAGAAAACCAGCCTGATGACCAAAATGTAGATTATTCAGTGTTGATAATTAAACCGAACTTTAACGATATGATCATCACCAACATTCATACAATTTAATATCGGTCCGAAGCCGAAAATATACTTCTCCTTCAAAGGAATCAGTCATCAAAGTAGCAATTCCTCTAGCCATGAAGAAATCACCAGTGCCACCAATCACAGAGATGTCCCTAGTCTTGTTCATCAACGGATCGGCCCCGGCAAAGTTTATGCTTCCCTTGTGCTCGGTTGAGTTGAAAACGAAGGAGAACCCTAGCCATGCAGTGAAGATGTCTTTCTTGTCGTAGAAGTAAAACCCTTGTGCTCGACCAACCGGGGTCGAATGTAGATTGTTGTCTAATGTGATGGGGTCATCAAACACAACCAAGTCTCCAAAATGGTTTTGGCCTCCCAAAGTGGTCCTGTTGCCCCAAACTGGTGCACCTACTATGGCTGCTGTTGCATTGTGGGAGTTCTTGCCATTGTAGATAATGTCATGGAAGTAGAACACTAGGCTTTTGCAGGGTTTTGGAGCCCGGATTTTTTGTGTCGACGAAGCATTGGATAGTGATAGGAGGAAGAAGTAGAAGAGAGCTAAATACATTGATCTTCTAGCATCCATTGCTAGCTAGCTATAGCTACTACCTTCAATATATAATGTGTTAACCAACAATGTTTAATGTGATTTATATCTGTGAGCTTATGGTGATTAATTTTGAAATAAAGTAAATCTCAATCAATGCTTGGCTTTGAAGGCTTATTGGTGAAAGGCGACTCTACCAATTGCAAGCAACTATGTGAAGGACAGTAGGACATCCATTATTGAACCACTTTTATGATCTGGTGGCTTCTTGTCTAAGATTGCTATAATAATTTGCATTACTATTGTTTTGGGTCACCAAACCATATTGTTTCCGCGTTTGTTACCACTTTGCGCTTTTGCTAAGGGACTTGTATCACCATTTTGAGTCATTAAATAATAATGACATTCACCAGATTCTTTAATTAATTAATCACCTCGATTAATTGGAAATTAAAATGATAATAACAATTTTCTGAACTAGGATTACTATTAAAAAAAAAAAAAAAAAAAGAAGAAAAATTGAATATATAAATAATGTTCTAGTGCATTTTCCACATTTTTGTTATTCAAAATCCATCTACCCCCATTATTGTCGCCACCATCTTTTTTCCACTCTCGATTAGGAATGACCCCACGTTGTCGCCAGTACCACTAACCTAACAAGTTTATATTGTCAATTATCATAATTAATACATTTGGAGGACCTAATGACGTTACTATAGTAGTGTACGAATTTGCACCAACTTAGTAACTAACATAAGCTTTGTCTAATTGTTTTCTTCTTAATTGAAACGTTGGTTGTTGATAGACTTTTCAATTCCTTTACTGTCATATGGTCCCATATATCCCCATTCGATTCCAAAAGCAATTTTATGTCTCCAGCTGGCGATCACAGTGTGCCATTCCCAAATCAATCAAACAATTGTGATCGTTTGGTGGTGGTTTTTAAACATACTGGGACACAACAAAATTATTGGTAATAAATGACGATTTAATCGCAAATGTCATTTACGACTAAAATAAATATACTTGAATCAAGATTAGAGGATGGGTATGAAACAATTATGAACACCAGTATTTTTATGCAGCAAGCTCGACAGCATTATATTAATAGTTGTTTATAATGAATTATTGCAAATAAAATTGATTATGAATAATTAAGATACATGGGATTCAAGTGGGTGTACATAAATTAAGGTGGGGTGTACTTAGTAAGGTTCGAATTGCAAACTCAAAATCAATCTGAGTCCCAAATTAGCAACCCACCATCGTTTTTTTGACCTCCCATTTATTTGAAACATTGTAGACAATAATTATAATCGGATGTATGTATATATAAAAAATTGAATGCCAAGATAATATTATTCGGGGTGCCAATAACATGGACCAATCTCAAAACTTCAAAATTAATTTTAATTGTAAATCTTTTACATCTATATATTAAGGTCGTTCGTTCAGATCGTATTCTCTCATTACAATTTTATTATGTACTTAATAATAAAATAAGCTATGGATCTCAGGTTCTTTCCCAAACTTGGGCAATATTTTGTTGAATCAAAGTCTATGGGCCGAATGGGCCTAATCCATTACCACTCCTCCTACCCTGCATGAACTCCCTAGATGGTTGACCACTCCAATCAACCTCAACAGGTTCATGAACCTTTTAACAAGATAAGAAATTCAACTTTATTCTATGTTAAAAAAAAAAAAAAATTATCCCAATCTCTGTTTAATTATTTATTGTTCGGTAGGATGAAAGAAAATTCAACAACATGTATTGAAATTAATATCATAGCAAGGATAATTACACTGGTACAATTAGTATTATATTATTAATATTCTTTCAACCTTTTTATATAGTGCTAGTCAACTTGATAGAAAGTGACACGTCTAGTAGAACGGATGAAAGAAAATTCAACGAGGATGTTTGAAATTGTCAAAAGTTGTGGTGGCGCACTGGTGGCTGTACACTCGGGACCGACTGGTTTCGAGTTTGACGCCTCCTTACCATAGAATGTGATTGGCCCCGCCTTGCCCGGTATGGCTGTACACTCGGGACCATAACTGGTTTCGAGTTTGACGCCTCCTTACCATAAAATGTGATTGGCCCTGCCTTTACATATATGTGAATTATTTTTTTTTTTACGTATAAGAGCTGTTTCTTATACTGCATCATCAGTATTTTATTTCACTTAATTTTGTTTATTTCATAGGTCATTATGATAATTAAAAAAAAAAAAGTCAAAAGTTATGGTGCTACAATGACGATCATACATTTAGGATCATATTTGGTCTTAAGTTCGACACCTTCTTACCACAAAATGTGATTAGTTTCTCTTCACTTCAATCTTCGTGTGAGCTACTCCCCCATTTATGTATTGATTATTCTTTTTCGTATGAGAGTTACTTCTAAAATCATACCTTTAATATTCTATCATGTTTGATTCTAATTATTCTTTTGTAAGTTTTAGTAATTAAAAAAAAAATGTTTGAAATTTAATATCATAGTGAGGATAATTACACTGGTAGAATTTGTATTATATTATGAATATTCTTTCAACCTTTTTATATAGTGTTAGTTAACTTGATAGAAACTGACAGTCTAGTAGTACAGATGACGATGCCATAGCTTTAAATGCCAAATCGCTCGTGGACAAATCTGTCTTTGTTAGATCAATTAAAAATAAAGCCATCTGATCAATTATTATTTAAACTGCTTAGCTGTGATGGTCTTCAAAATACATGTTATAATTTCTGATAATAGTTCATATCAAATGAATCGAATATCAGCAGGTAGCAGCCATATTCCTAAAAAATTAGTTTAATGTTATTTGCTCTTGCCATCAAAAGCCCGGTATGGTTGGCTCATTTTGTTGTAGTGTTTCTTTCTGTTTTTTTTTTTTCTTTCCTTATTCTTCTCCTTTTCTCTGGGACTAGCCAATGATATAATCGGAACCTACAAGGATAAAACATTGGTGGTACAGCCCGGAAAACTACTTTTATACAGGAGGGATCGGCTTACACAAGACGGGGGATCAACTCACATAAATTGGCAAGAGAATGGAGGGGAGGGTTATTACCGAGCATAGAACCATATATCTCATGGTATGAGGCTCTGATGTTGATATCAACGAAACCAACAGCCATCTACGCCTCTGCTTATCACTTTGAAGTTTGAACCTTGAATATATATATTTTTAAATGGATTAAATTGATCTAAGTCTATAGTCCATTATTGTCACTAAAAGACGGCTAGTAAAACTTGAAAATTAATCAAATTTCTTTAATTCGGATTCTAAGCGAGTTTCTACCGTAAAATCTTTTTATAAATTAAAGTGCAAGAGATGATTATTATTTTAATATATATATATATATATATATATATTAAGTGACGACAAACAACTCTATTATGGTGTCTCAATATCAATAAGAATTTGCACCAATACATTGTGAAAGACCGAAAAATAGAATAAATTTAATTTTTTGAGAAATCCAATCTAAAAATGAAAGTTATTATACTTTACTATTGAAGTCAAGAAGGGGTGCAGAACTTAGTTGAAAATTATCAATATACTATATTAATCATTGATTTGGCAGACTACATGTACATGATAGTACACTCTGATTATTGTACGTAGTTCAACAACGATCATGTGAACTTCTCTTTATATATAGAAACAAAATTAGACATGAGTTGATAGGAGATTAACGCAGACAGATTGATGATTAATGTTATCAATGCAAACTGAATACATCATTAATCCAAATTTAACCACCACATCCATATTAATTATTTGTGACACATGAGTGACACATTAATAACACAAACCAAAACATGATCACATGAAGACCCATATGATAGACAATCAAAAACTATAAATAATAATGCCCTAATACCAACAATCATAGAATTTAATATCAGCTCGGAGCCTGAAGTACACTTCTCCTTCATATGAATCAGTCATCAAAGTGGCAACACCACGGTGCATGAAAAAGTCACCGGTGCCACCCACCACGGAGATGTCTCTGGTCTTGTTCATGAGGGGATCGGCTCCAATGAAATTTATGGTACCTTGATAATCCGTGCTGTTGAGAATGAAGCTAAACCCTAGCCAAGCTGTGTAGGTGTTTTTGGTATCGTAAAGGTACATGCCTTGAGCTCTACCAATTGGGGTGGAGTGGAAGTTGTTGTCTAGAGTGATGGGGTCATCGAAAACGGCTATGTTTCCAAAATGGAACTCTCCTGCTAGGATGGTTAAATTGGCCCCTTGTGGGGCTGCAACTATTGCTGCGGTTGCATTTTCCTTGTTATTGCCATTGTAGATAACATCATGGAAGTATAGGACTAGTTCTTTGCATGGTTTGTACTGTCTTTTCCTCGCCATCGCTGGCGACGAAACAGCAATTAGAAACATAAAGAAAAGAAGAATGCAACTTCTTGGAACCATTTTTGTTTTCTTGAACAACAAATGGTGATCACAAGAAGAGAGAGGAGAGAAAAGGATAGTTTTAGATGACTAGCGAAGCTAGATAGTGGGCTAATGCTTCTACTTGTGAGTTTGGTTTAATTCAAGCATGCCCTTTATATAAAGTGTGCTCTTGGGAAGCTTCTAGCTACTTGCTAAGTCTAAGAGTTAAAAGGAAAACAAAAATCTACAATCAATTTTTTATTCTTTAGCCAAATTTGCCACCTACTACTGTCTTTATGATTATATATATATATATATATATTAAATTGAAGCTACACTAACGTCAATGCATTATTGACATGTTTATCTCAACTTGTTGCTTAAGTCATGATATCTTTCTTGTATAACCAACTTTTTTTGAGTCAAAGAGCACGTGGAGTTTGATTACTTTATCTTTGTCTCACCGACAGCGACGAGGGCATTCTTGCGTTGTTGCGTTGTTGACAGTTCATACCTTTTATCTAAAAAATTCTACCATATGAGTTATCATCTTTAGGATACAAAAGAACTCATGATAATCACTGAAGCAATAAGGGCTAGTGGTTTATCATAGTTTATTTTATAGTAAAAAGAAAAAAGAAAAGATATTTAGGTCATGATCTCGGCACATCTTTGTTGTTAGTATTTGTAATTCACTGTAAAAACCAAACAGATCAATACATATAACTTTAAAGGAACATAAGACAACTTACATGAAGTACGTACAGCTATATCTAGTTGTATACATGTGGATTTTGGACATTTTGACGAAGAGAACAAAAAAAAGGCGTGAACATTTGTTTTTAGGTGGATAGGAGTTTTAATTAGTACTCACCTAATGTCTTTTTCCCTTTAAATAATCTGTATTTAGTATTAATTTAGTACTACATGCGAGGACTTCTGAACCTACTTTAAAGCCAATGAAAAGTTTGGTTATAATCAAGGTTAGGACTTATATAGCTATGGGTCACTGAAGAATAACTTGTAAATTTTGAACAAAAAATAAATAAATAAATAATCACCTGATCTAATTATCCAGGATTGATGTGATAATTCAACAAACTTCATTTTTTGATGGTAGTCACTTAAAACTTTGTATTATAGATTAGTGTGGTAACTGTCACATGTAATTACTAGACATTTCAAAATTCAGGAGAGGAAACTAATTGTATAAAACTTTATTTTTTTAACTTATTTGTTAGGAGGAAATTAGATGCAAAGCCAATATTGACAGAAAATTTCTTGTGTCTTTGAATTTAATAATGAAGAGTGGTTGGGCTTGGTATTGAATTAATTTGGTCTTGACATGATCATGATTCAAAAATTCAACAAGGTCCGGCACAAAGCAACCCACATTTATATCTCAAAGTGCTTCTTCTCCTATTTATTTATTTTTCCAACATAAATGATTAATTATAACGACTTATTAAATTTAATAATCATACAAGTATGAGGTGGGAAATTCTTAGCTTGACTGCCACTAATAATTTATTTTCCAGTTTTGGATTCTATAAGAGAAAAACATGGAATTTGGTCCCACAGATTTTTCATTTTCACTTTTAGTGGGTTCGATATTTTGGTGAAAGATTGGTAGAGGTAGGTGTTGATTTCAGTTTTCAGCGAATTTGCTTGTGGTAGGTGAGTTGGACCTTCTTGATCTCCAACCATTAAAATTCTAAAAGATTTTTGCCTCTACTTGTTATTATGGATCTTGCAACATCAGTGAATTGATTCCTTGAAAATTCAATTGCAAAACGGGTCACTCTCTATCGTTTTGTCATGAAAATTCAAAACATCAATCGACTACGCCTTCCGCAAAGATATTTCTCAGACCTCTTAAAGCAACTAGATTTTTGAAAGGAAAGTTAATTACTTGAGTTAAATCCTCCAATCTTTTCTATATGGGATTGAACCATTAATGATTAAGATGGAAATTACTTTGAATTGTGTTAATTACAAGCCTGATATAACCTGGGCTACTCCTAATTTTTTTAAATATCGAATATGTCAAGATAAAGGATTATTTATGTAATTTAAATATTTACTATCACAATATTAAGGGGAAAAAAAATCATCATACAAACTAATATAATATACTCAAACCCTTTTATTACAAAAACATTTGTATGATGAGACTTGAACCCCCTCATTATCTATATGAAAGAGAACATCCATATTATTTGAGCTAAGAGATATACCGTCCACTTGTAATTTTATTTTAATCATTATAGACCCATATAAAATTATAAATTAAATCGATTTTTTTTCTTAGAAAATTATCTAACAACAAGATTGTAACCTTTGAAAAAAAAAAAAAAAAGAATTCATAATTATTTTCTTAGAAAAAATAAGGAGAAAGACTATTTTTATGTTAATGAATTTTAACAAAGTAAATAAATACAAGTTAACCCATTGGTAAAGATATAAGGAAATTGTAAATTTGTAATGGTAGAGATCAAAGTCAAAAGTCTTGTGCCACCAAACCCTAAAGGGGATACGATGTACGATCAAAAGAATAAGACTAAACTCCATTGAGAATTTGAGACAAGGCAATAGGGGTACAATTTAAATCCTGATAGGAAAACATTTTCATGATTTGATTTTGTGAGAAGAGAATCAATTTTGTCCACTTAAATTGTTTTAATTTGTAAGAAAATCGGTACAAGTAGGTGTGTCATATGGTTAAACACGTTTAAACAGAAGAATGTCTCAAAAAAAAAAAAAGGACACTTTGTTGATTTTAAACATCATCAAGATTACCATGGACATTTTCTTTTAAATTTGTTTATAGATTAAATATATGTACATCTTCGTCTACGATGTTATTATCTATATAATTTTAGATTTGGAGTATACACTGGGTTTGATTCCCATTTCTTTATGGAAGTGATGCTCATGGGCCGCAACTCATAATTGGAGCTCAACAACTAAAATTTTGAAGGTTTTCTTGTTGCATTGCAATCATGACATTATTTCATTCCTGGACAGTGCAATCAAAAAACCAATTTTTTATTCTTCAATGTTTAAAATCTCTTCTAATATTTTAATGGGACATTTGCGAAAAAAAGAATCACCGAAAATTTGATATTTTATAAAAATATAACTATTTTTTATTTGAATTTATATAAAAACAAAAATTTTATATACAATTCGAAATTTAATTAAATTTTGAAACAACAGGGTGTTTCATATAATACTTTTTATCAAAATTAGATTATTTTTTAAAAAATAGTTTATCGTCGGCAGAGCTTTTACAAATTATTTAGAAGAATAATTTGAACTCACAATTGTAAGGATATATATACATATATAAAAGTCATGAAGTAAGCCAATCATGTCACATTGTCTTTAATTGATGTTGGTCATTTTGAATTGTTTATATCTCAACTTGCGAAATATTAATGCACAACCAAATGCATCTTTTGTTATATAGTGACGGTAGTTTTGTCCTCCACATTCACTACAAAACGATTGAAGAACATCGGTCCAGCTAGACTATTCACCCCAAAAAACAAATTAATTTAATAGACACGAAGATTCAAGATAAGAACGTGACAATGATCGAAGTTGAATTATGAGCATAGTCAATTAATTAGGCAGGGTCTTTTATTGGGTACTAGACCGGATATGACACAGACTGGCCACATGCAATGCTATCCCAACCCATTTGAGCAGCTAATTTTAAACAACACAAAGAGTGGTTAATTTGAGAATCATCATTGAATATAGAAACTTTAAATTCAATTAAATTAGAGAATTTTTACTACAATCTAATTCAACCCTTGAACGAAGTTTAAATCAATCAACCTTAATAAGACAGGTTACTAGTCTTGAAATGAAATTAAAACAAGACTTTTAAAAAGAAAACTGGATTAGGTTTAGAAATTCGGATACAACATTTCAATCAAACCATCGAATCAAATTATATAGAATATGATAGATTTGATTTTATGTCAACATAATGTCACCTTTATGTGATTGAAGATGTCGATCAGGAACGTTTCTGACGTCCAAGAAACGCACAAGAAAGCCAATATATATCTTTCATTGTAGTTGTGGTGCACAAAAATCAGGAAAAAAAAAAAAAAGCATAAAGCTATATATTAGTGAATTAAATAGTGTACAATTAGGAATATAATCAGAAACATTTTTAAGGTGTGCTGTTGTGAAAATAATATGTTCATACTATTTTAGACTAAGTATCAATTTTTTTTAAAGAGAAATTCCATTAATATAAACATAAACGACACATGGATACACTTCAATTAGACATGATTATGTGTATTGACGGTGGTGGGCTTTGCTGGAAATTACCATTCTATAATGAGGTGGAGTAACTGTTGGGCTTTTAGTGGGGTTTAATAGAAGAGAGTTGGACTGGACATAAATACTGAATTTCTCTTTTATATTTGGGTTTAATTTTGGCTGGTCTGTTCACATATGTTGAATTTTATTTATTTATTTTGAGGGGGAAAAAATTTAAATTGAGACTTCAATATCAGTGGGCACGTTGACTGTTGATGTAGTACGATCCAAACCTTTCTAACTAATTCGTCCAATTTTTAATTGAGCTTATATAACTTACTTTCTTATGTATATAATTACAATGTAATCCTACATAGTAATTGCAACATTTCATGGCTAGAGGAATTGCAACATTTCAGACTGATACATTGGAGGGTACCAATTATTTTCGTCTCAAGATGGATATAAAGTTGTATGAATGTTATTAAAAATAAATGCTAAAATATTAATAAACTCACATATCTATGTATATTTAGTGTACGCGAGTTTCAATTAATTGCTGTTTCTTTGGTTTTTGTATGTGTGTATTCATATGGTAATTGCTGCCTGCAACGGAAAAATTTTTTCTGTGGCCATGAAGTTGATTTCTTTGTTTTTTTGTCCTTAATAAATGAGTCTCATTGCGATCATGTCCATTTAGAATTTGATGTCCTTCGATTCAGCCAGAAAAAGGTACAGTTTCTTTTACAAGCTTTTTAATTCCAAATGTGTTTGATATTTGATGTAAAATAATTGACTTATATAGAAGCATTTTCATATGTGATGTAAGGTATTAAGAGGCCAGGCTAGTTTAATTTAATACCTCATTTTAATAAAATATTTTATAGATGGGGTAGTAGTAATCTTTCCATAATCCTACATCATATATATCCGTCGCCATTTTAATGCTATCTGTTTTTAATGAGTTCGATATTTTAACTGAGGTTTTGTTTGTAATTTGTAAATGAATGATAGCATTCTAACAGGATATTAATTAAATAATGGTAAGTAGTAACAATCGTAAGATCAAAGCTTGAGTTATATATAGTGCACCTTATTACACCTCCAAACACTTTTATTAATTAATTAACTTAAACTGTATAATAAACGGACGTTAATAAGTATCTATAAATAATAACAGCAGAATTATCAAAACAAACAGTATAAATAATACAGTATCTATAAAATGTATATATATATTCATTTACTTGAACAGTAGTAAAGTCAATATATATTTTTTAACTAAAGGAATCATAAATAGAGTTATTATATATGTTAATCTCTTCTTAACTTAAGTGATTGTGTAAATTTCTGTCCAATCTAATGATAGAAATTCAAGTCATATCAAAAACATTTTACAAGCATATATAAAAAATTTTCACCTCTCTATGAAAGCATAAAAATATCTCCAGTTAAGAGAATTGAATCCATATATATAGTAACTAATCTCGATAATGATTGATCAATTCAATGTTTACTTTAAAAAAATCAGGTGATTTGTTAGAACTCCAACTTTTTAAGTACATATGCTGGTTGTTCATGACGAGCCAACGACAAGAGATCAAAATCTACCTACTCCTCTGTTTGCTAGAGCTCAAGGGTTGTATTTTTATGTCATGAAAAAGTGCGGTGTATTATGAAACATCTGGATGATTATTATTATAATAATATAAAAGTTTAAGACGGTTTTTGACCGACTCTATTGCCTATATATGTAAGGGCTTGCACTGAAAAAGATAATAACACAGCAATTTTTCTGCTTCCCATATTTCTCTCTCTCTCTCCCTTTATTGATTTTGCTTTCTCACGCCATTTTTATTTCTCCTGCTATCACTTTCATCTTTATTGATTTTGTTTATTCTATCACTTTTGTCTCGCCTCTGTCTCCTGCTATCAATATTTTAATTCAAATTTTATATCAAGTCCCTGGTAAACTTCTCTTTAACCCCTTGATTTTATTTATTTATTTTAATTTTATAACACGTTATCAGCACGATCTTGAACCTGAAGTTCTTGATATTCTGACTCAATAAATGTACGGCTCTGCCGACTCAATATATGTACGGCTCTGCCGACTCAATATATGTACGGCTCTGCCGACTCAATCAATGTACGGCTCTGCCGACTCAAACAATGTACGGCTCTGCCGACTCACTTATTATTATCATGCATTACAGATCTAACTATTTAATTTTATTTATTTACTGATTATTACATACTATATGTGCAGCTCTGTTATTATTATTTACTATTTTTATTATATATTTCATGCACGGCTATGCCGGCTCAATATATTATTTATATTAATTAATTGATTTGTTATCTCTGTTATATCTTTATATTTTATATATTTTATTCTCTTAAATTTATAATGTACTAGAACCTGAAGTTCTGGATCTGAATCAATAGAACATGAAGTTCTAAATATATATTACTAAAACCTGAAGTTATTATTTTTGACCTGAAGTTCTAAAAATATAAATGAAATTTTTGGCAACCTGAAGTTTCAAATATATCATTTTGATTATGTCACTAATTGTGATATTTTATGTGTATAGTCATGTCAAATATCGCAAAACCAGAATTTGCTCTACTGGATATCTCAGGAAATAATTATCTTTCATGGATCCTTGATGTAGAGCTGTATCTGCAGTCCAAAGGCTTAGCTGATACAATTAGAAATAATAATGAAACATCTCTACAGGATAAAGCAACTGCAATGATCTTTATCCGCCGTCATTTACATGAGAGCCTGAAGACTCAATACCTCACAATTAGAGATCCACTGACTCTGTGGAAAAATCTAAAAGATAGGTATGACCATCAGAAAACCGTCGTCCTCCCCAGAGCCCGGCATGAGTGGAGTAATTTAAGACTCCAAGATTTCAAATCAGTCGCTGATTATAATTCTGTCCTGTTTAAGATAACCTCACAGCTGAACTTGTGTGGTGAAATACTGACTGATGCAGATCTGTTGGAAAAGACATATACTACTTTCCATGCATCTAATGTGCTCCTGCAGCAGCAATATAGAGAACGCAGGTTTACAAAATACTCTGAGTTAATCTCATGTCTTTTAGTGGCAGAACAAAATAATGAGCTTCTGATGAAAAATCATGAACTCCGCCCAGCTGGCACAGTTGCACTTCCAGAAGCAAATGCTAGTACAAGTAAAGGCCGTGGACGTGGACGTAGTAATCATAGTCGTGGGGGGTATAAATTTTCAAGTAATCGAAACCAGAAAAACATCTCTCAAAAGTGGAATGTTTATAATGCTAAACATAACAAGGGCAAAAATGTAGAGAAACATACCCCTAAACATTATGAAGATGTTTGTTTCAGATGTGGTATGTCTGGACACTGGTCTCGTACCTGTCGTACGACTAAGCATTTGGTTGATCTGTATCAAGCCTCTGTAAAGGGGAAAGAAAAGAAAATTGATACAAATTTTGCAGATCAAGGTGATGATCCTGAAGATATCACAAGCCTGGAATTATCAGATTTTCTTGATAATGCGGATGAAAAAGTGGATTACTCAATTGGTGATGGAGATATCCATACCAATTAGAAAGTTGCCTAGTTAATATAGTCATATTAACTTTTATTATATTAGTACATATTTTTGTAATCTTCCAGAAGTAAGATAACTTATTTTGCTTTATATTTTGTTATCAATGATGTACTAACATATGGTTTATCTGATGAAAGACGGATATGGATGAATTATCTATTCTCAAAAAGGAAGGTGCAGATATATGTATTGTCGACAGTGCAACAACACATACTATTCTTCAGAATAAGAAATATTTCTCAAATTTGACAGTAGCCAAAGCCAAGGTAAATACTATATCAGGTCCTGCAGATCTGGTTGAAGGTTCTGGAAGAGCCATAATCTTATTGACAAATGGTACTAAATTATATATAAATGATGCATTATACTCTAGTAGATCTAGAAGAAATCTACTCAGTTTCAAAGATATACGTAGTAACGGATATCATATTGAAACTACAAATGAGAAAAATGTTGAATATTTATGCATTACTAAAATTATCTCAGGCCAGAAGCTAATTGTAGAAAAACTCAGAGCTTTCTCATCTGGGTTGTATTATACAATTATGAGATCAATCGAAACTTATGTAGTTTCAAGCCAGAAGCTGTTTAAACCAATAATATTTCGACTTTGGATGACCGTCTTGGTCATCCAGGATCTACGATGATGCGTAGAATCATTGAAAATTCTCATGGGCACCCATTAAAGAACCTGAAGATTCTATTATCCAATGACAATATATGTACTGTCTGTTCACAAGGAAAATTGGTAATTAAACCATCTATTTCTAAGGTTGGTTTTGAATCTCCATCTTTCCTACAAAGAATACAAGGAGATATATGTGGACCTATTCATCCACCCAGTGGACCATTCCGTTATTTTATGGTATTAATTGATGCATCAGCAAGGTGGTCACATGTATGTTTATTATCCAGTCGTAACATTGCTTTTGCTAGATTGCTTGCTCAAATCATTAGACTCCGAGCACAATTTCCAGATTATCCAATCAAGAGCATACGACTAGATAATGCTGGTGAGTTTACATCAAAAACATTTGATGATTATTGCACATCAATCGGAATTAATGTTGAACATCCAGTCCCACATGTACATACCCAGAATGGTCTAGCAGAATCATTCATCAAACGTATCCAGGTGATTGCTAGAACTTTATTGTTACAAACCAAATTACCGGTTTCTGCTTGGGGACATGCTGTTTTACATGCAGCAACATTGATTCGACTTAGGCCTGCAGCTTATCACCAGTACTCTCCATTACAACTTGTACTTGGGCACCAACCTGATATTTCTCATTTACGTATTTTTGGTTGTGCCGTACAGGTCCCTATTGCTCCTCCTCAAAGAACCAAAATGGGACCCCAACGTCGTTTGGGAATATATGTTGGTTTTAATTCACCTTCAATTATCAGATATCTTGAACCATTGACAGGTGATCTTTTTACTGCCCGTTTTGCAGATTGTCATTTCGACGAGACAACTTTCCCACCATTAGGGGGAGGAAAAATTTCTCCTGAAGAGAAGCACAAGAAAAATGTAACTATTGGAGAGAAAAATGAGCTGTCATGGAATGTGACAACAATATCTCATTTGGATCCTCGTACTACCCAATGTGAAAGTGAGGTACGAAGAATAGTTAATCTTCAGATGATTGCGAATCAGTTGCCAGATGCATTTACTGATGCTGCTAAAGTGACAAAATCACACATACCAGCTGCCAATACACCAGCTAGAATAATTGTTCCTGTAGAACAATGTAATCAGAACGCAGCAAATGAATCAACTACTGCACGTCAGAAGCGTGGTAGACCAATGGGCTCAAAAGATAGTATTCCCCGAAAACGGAGAATGAAAAATTCTGATTCTTTTGAAAATAATACTCAAGCTACAAAATCCATTATCTCTGAAAGATCAACTCCAGAAGAGTTGTCAATCCCTGAAGAGACTAAAACCTCTAAAGAGGTACAAACAATTGATGAGTCACAAAATTCTGGAAATCAAGAAATTTCAATCAATTGTGCTGAAGGTATGTGGAATCGTAATGAAATAATCATCGATGATATATTTTCATATACAGTAGCTTTGAAAGTTATGAACGATGATTATGAACCACATACTGTTAATGAATGTAGACAAAGACACGATTGGCTTGAATGGAAAAATGCAATTCAAGCAGAATTAAGTTCCTTAGCCAAACGTAAAGTCTTTGGACCTGTAGTCCAAACGCCTGAAAATGTCAAACCTGTTGGATACAAATGGGTATTTGTACGGAAACGTAATGAAAAGAATGAAATTGTAAGACATAAAGCAAGGCTTGTTGCACAAGGTTTCTCGCAGAGACCAGGGATTGATTATGATGAGACGTATTCACCAGTGATGGATACAATTACTTTTAGATTCTTAATCAGTTTAGCAGTCTCAGAAGGGCTCGAAATGCGGCTTATGGACGTAGTGACAGCATATTTATATGGGTCACTTGATACTGATATCTATATGAAAATTCCTGAAGGATTTAAGATGCCTGAAGCATACAAATCAAAAGCCAACAATGTTTATTCAATTAAATTGCAACGATCCTTGTATGGATTAAAACAATCTGGGCGAATGTGGTATAATCGTCTTAGCAAATACCTGACAAATGAAGGATATATTAATAATCATATATGCCCATGTGTTTTCATAAAGAAAACAGAATCTGGATTTGCTATTGTTGCAGTTTATGTTGATGATATGAATTTAATCGGAACACCTGAAGAGCTCCGAAAAACTGCTGATTATTTAAAAAGAGAATTTGAGATGAAAGATTTGGGACAAACGAAATATTGTCTCGGCTTGGAAATCGAGCATAAATCATACGGAGTACTTATCCATCAATCAGCATATATTGAAAAAATCCTAAAACGGTTCAATATGGATAAAGCTCACTCTTTGAGTACCCCTATGGTTGTTCGATCTCTTGATCCTAAAAAGGATCCATTTCGACCTAAAGAAGATGATGAACAAATACTTGGTCCAGAAGTACCATATCTAAGTGCAATTGGTGCTTTATTATATTTAGCACAATGTACTAGGCCTGATATTTCTTTTTCAGTGAATTTGTTGGCCAGGTTCAGTTCTGAACCAACACGGCGTCATTGGAATGGTATCAAACATATTTTTCGTTATCTTCGTGGAACAACAGATTTGGGGTTATTCTATTCAAAATCTAATAGTGGTGCAGGTTTGATTGGTTATGCTGATGCTGGATATCTTTCAGATCCTCATAAGGCTCGTTCACAAACCGGGTATGTTTTTACTTATAATGATACAGCAATTTCATGGCGCTCAACAAAACAGACTTTGGTTGCCACATCCTCCAACCATTCTGAAATTCTTGCACTTCATGAAACAAGCCGAGAATGTATATGGTTGAGATCTGTTATTCACCATATCCAGAGTACATGCGAACTATCTACTGCTTCAAGTTCTCCCACAATCATATATGAAGATAATGCTGCATGTATTGCTCAAATCAGAGGAGGATACATCAAAGGAGATAGAACCAAACATATCTCACCAAAGTTCTTTTATACTCATGAGCTTCAACAAACCCAGCAGATTGATGTTAAGCAAGTCCGCTCCCCAGATAATCTCGCAGATTTATTCACCAAAACATTACCAACATCAACATTCGAGAAATTGATTTATGGCATTGGGATGCGTCGAGTATGTAAATTACATAATTAATTTTGAAGTATTTTTCAGGGGGAGTATATTAAATCAATGTGGACATATGTGCACTGCACTCTTTTTTCCTTCAATCAGGTTTTGTCCCACTGGGTTTTCCTGATAAGGTTTTTAATGAGGCAGTCATTTTAAGCACATCCAAATATTATTAAATCCAGAAGATTATAATATTTTTGATCCAGCAGATCATAAAATATCTTTTGTTTAGATTTTAAGTTTTTACTGACAGAAACTTTTAAATGTATTATAATGATATCATCCAAGGGGGAGTATTATGAAACATCTGGATGATTATTATTATAATAATATAAAAGTTTAAGACGGTTTTTGACCGACTCTATTGCCTATATATGTAAGGGCTTGCACTGAAAAAGATAATAACACAGCAATTTTTCTGCTTCCCATATTTCTCTCTCTCTCTCCCTTTATTGATTTTGCTTTCTCACGCCATTTTTATTTCTCCTGCTATCACTTTCATCTTTATTGATTTTGTTTATTCTATAACTTTTGTCTCGCCTCTGTCTCCTGCTATCAATATTTTAATTCAAATTTTATATCAAGTCCCTGGTAAACTTCTCTTTAACCCCTTGATTTTATTTATTTATTTTAATTTTATAACACGGTGCTTTATTTCTAAAAAATAAAAAAAGTACGGCACTTGGTTTGCCTATACTTTGGTGTTCAAATTTTAATGCTAGTGATAACAAAGGTACTCACATAATGGGCCCAGACCCGATATTAGAGATCACAATTAAAAGAAAAAAAAAATCACTTAAAATGAATCATCTATGAAAAAATATTGTATTTTTATTAAGTGATCACGTAAAGAAATCTCTTTACTTAACAGTCATTTTATTTTTTTATAAAATCATCATTTAAAGATTTGATCATTTTGAAAAAGTGATCTTATTTTATGAAATGATCATTTGAAGGAAATCATATTTTTTTTTTACTTTTTTTTTAACAAAAGATCATTTTCTTTTCAAAAGTGATTTTTTTTTTCTTTTTCTAATAATGTAATTTTTATAATTGCAATTTGGTTTCCAATTAATACAATTAATTATATACGACGCATCCTTCTCTTTATCCACACTTTTAAAAGTAGTTTCCTTCTGCTCTCTTACTCATAAATGTCGTTCTCTATTTCTCCATCCAATTTTATGATTATCAATCCACAGCACTACCCATTCTCTTTTCTTTTCATAATAGATACCTAATTTTTCGTAACTTCATTTTTTGGCTTAAATTTCAGTGGTTGAAGGGACTGGAGAGTTTTTCATGGCCAGAGAATTGCAATCTTAATTTCATGGTATTGATACCTTTGGGTACCAAAAATTTTCGCTACAAAATGGATATTAAGTTATATTATTAAATGTAAACACATATATGTGTGTACAGAGTTTCATTTGCCTTTAATTTGTATGTTTTTGGTTTTTTATTTTTTATGTATACATGCATGCATGCCCATAAGTAATGTTCACTTTACTAGAATAATTGAAAGAATTCTTCAAATATGTACCAAGATCAGTTAGAGAAACTGACTGTGTTTAAAAAATTGCATGTAGCCATTAGCCGATATCTGCAGAATGTAGACCACATATCTGACCAGATAAGATCATGATCGGACAATATTTGGCTACATATGAGTTTGGACTTCAGTTACTATTGCTATATGATATGAATATCTTATCTTCTCACTTAATTATTATACTTTTTTTTTAATGTTTTTTTTTTTTTAAGAGATAGAGGACAAACCTTTGTGTTGCTGATGACTGCTGAGTCCTGGAAATATCAGGAGTTGCACCTGCTTCTGCTTTGCAATTTTTGTAACTATATATACTTGGACAACTCATTGCTCGATTACTCAAAAGTTTTTATGACTACGATATCATATGGAGTTTAAACTCGTTAACTAAAGCTCTCTTTCAAATTTAATCTTGTTCAATTTTTGCCTTTACAGTCTTATAAAAGTCATTGAATTAATCCATATTAGCATATGTAGTGACCTTTGGTCATTACGGTGGTTATTTGTTCGTGTGAGGTTTGACCTTACCCTTGGAGAGGCGTGATAGAGGTTAGATGCTGCTGTGTCCTCCTTAAAATCCGTGTTTTTTGTAGTGACCATTGATCACCACAGTGACCATTTGTTCACGTGAAGTTTGGTCTTACCCCCAAAGCGGTGTGAGGGGTGGGGCAAAGGCTGAGTGCTGTCATGTCCTCTTTGAAAGCCACAGATCTGAGATAGAGTTAAGTATGACGGGGTGGAATGTTGTTATATCCTCCTTGAACCACAAATAGATAACGTTTCCAAAGTTTGAATAAAATATCTGTAGACATTTTGGTTGTAAATCCGGTACCACTAAATCATTACATTGGTGGTATTAGGTTTGCAACTAAAATATCTATAGATCTTTAGTTTAAACCCTGAGAATATCACTTTACCAATTTATTTGTGGTTCAATAAGAACATATCTCTATTACACTCTATTTTGCACTCTATCTTGTACTATCTCAGACATGTGATTTAAGGAGAGCTAATCTCAACCATACCTCATACCTCTTCGGGTGCAAAGCTAAAACCCTATGCAGATAAATGGTCAGCAAGGTGACCAGTGTTTGTAAGTGGAGCAAGACCTTTCAAAAGAAAAAGAAAGTGCTCGGTAAAAAGAAACTTTATATGTGCGCTAAAAACAAATGAGATACTGTTTATTAATATTTATCCAATATCAAACACATTTTTGATTAAAATGCTTGTACAAGAAACTGTAACTTTGTCTGACTGAATCGAACGACATGACATCCTAAGTTTGACAGACATGATCGCAATGAGACTCATTTATAAAAGTAAAAAGATTTGGATAAAACAACAGAGAGATCAACTTCATGGCCACAGAAAAAATTTTTCCGTTGCAGGCAGCAATTACCATATGAATACACACATACAAAAACCAAACAAATAGCAATTGAAACTCGCGTACGCTAAATAGACATAGATATGCGACTTTATTAATATTTTATTTTAGCATATATTTTTAATAACATTCATACAACTTAATATCCATCTTGAGACGAAAATATTTGGTACCCTCGATTGCATCAGTCTGAAATGTTGCAATTCCTCTGGCCATGAAAAAATCTCCGGTCCCTCCAACAACTGAAAGATCTCTAGTCTTCTCCGTTATCGGATCTGCCCCCATAATATTTAACGTACCTTTGTAATCAGTAGAGTTGAACATCAAAGTGTATGCAAACCAAGCACTGACGGTACTTTTCATGTCATAGAAATAGAAGCCTTGTGCTCTAGCAACTGGAGGAGAATGGAGATGTTGATCTTTAGTCATTGGATCGTCGAAAACAACTAGCATCCCAAAGGAGAAGTCACCTAGTTTGGTTGCATTTGTGACCGCAGCCGAGGTTGCATTGGCTGGATCATCCCCACCAATACCTCCAAAGAGAATGTCATGGTAATAGAGCACAAAACGTTTGCATGGCTTTTGGTCTCTGGATATTATTTTCTTGGAATCTAAAGCAGATATTTGAGATATAAGAAGTAATAAAATGAAAGAGAATTTCAACACAAGGCCTTTCATGTTTGTTTGAGTACTAATCTAACAAAAATGTTCCCTTTTTTGGTTTATAAATACGCAGTTGAGTGAGCGCTTAGTAACACACTCACTTGTTAGTACACTCTAACTGCTCATGATGTAGTCAAATTTTGAAGCTTACTATTGGGGCTGGTCCTACCAATTGTTATAGTTAGTAATTGTTAAATCATCAATTATTAGAAAAAATAATTATCTAATTATAAAAAATCTCAAATATTCATGTTCAACCCAGTATTTTTCTGTCATTTTCATTCTGTCACACCCCTTTAAAGATTCTTTTTAATTATTCTCTTTGATTACAAATTTTGCAAGAAATAAAAAAAAAAATGAAAAACAAGTGAGAGATTTCTCATTTTAAAAAGAGAAAGATTACAACTCAAGCTCATTAAATTGGAGATAATTAAAAATATTTTGTCATGACAAAGACTGGCATAAAGTATTTAAAAAGTAGAAAGATTACAAGCTCAAGCTCATTATTGGAGATACAAATCATTTTTGTGACAGTGACCGGTTTAAAATTATAAGAAGTAGAAGACATAATTACTCAAGCTGCAAGCAAATTGCTGAACTACTCTGTCCGTGCCAGTGTTTGGATGCATAGACACCTATACATCAATGAGTATAAAAAGAAAAAAATGGCTATTCCAGTTCAGATATGTCCATGCATGTATTGTCAGGCTCTGCTGGACGGCAAGTCACATATTCTTATCAAAGAGTTTCAATTCCAAAATGTGTCTAAAAGAGTAAAAGTAGAGACCATTCGCTTACTCTAACTTGAAATTAATGATCTTTTTTTTTTTTTTTTCGTTAATCATATGATCAATCTCACATATATCTAAAGTTATAATGATCTCTTGTGAATATTTTGATTTTATCCAGGTTGTGAACTTGTTTAAAAAATAGATACAGACAGTCCGCTCACGAAAATCTTTACCTACATAAATTAATATATATGTAATATACACACGAGTGTCGCAAGTTAGAAAAATAGTTGAAGCAAGGAACTAGGTGTTTTGATGGAAAGTTGGTCTAGTAAAAATGTAAAACATAAGTAGAAAATGATATGTATAAAGTGTGTTCTCCCAAAATAAAAAAAGGTTTTTGATGCGTGGGTATATATCAGTTTCAAATTAGTGTAAACATTTTGAGAATGTAACGGACTTTCACTATAAGTCTACAAGTCAGCTCATGTTTTTTAGTGTCTACTGTGTAAGGCCATGATCTAACTCCAGCTTATAAACGATTCATTTAAATGCCAAATCTTTACACTAATTCAACAACTGTTGTCTACTACTCTTGTCTGTATGAGCTGAAGACAACAGTTGTTATAATCTAGTGACATTTCTTATGCATTTTAAATGTTTAAATCAGATATTGGCTTAAAACATCAAAAGAATGTGCAGCCATACTCTCTAAATTAAGACAGTAGTTGCAAGACATTCTATCTGAGAACAAAGAAAAAGGATTGGAGAACAATCTCTATAAGTCTGTCTCATTGCGTCCGCCTACAAATAATCTAAACAAATGAGTGTTGCATATTCTAAACGTAATGAACAAAGATGTGGGCACAGCACATCAAGTGAAAAGTTTGCCTTCGGAACTTGCAAAATATGAGAAGAAAATTAATGACATGCACTTCATTATATACGTAACTATCATTCCTACTAAGGCAAGGACCAATAAATGGAATGTGCCAAGCAAATCAGGATCAAATTCCTAGCAGAGCTCCTCTTGTTGAAAATTATGTGTTCCTAACCCCATTACAGCTATTGTTGTCAAAATCGATCCTTTTCATGGTCGATAGATAACATCACTAATATGAACGTATGTTGTATTAAATAAAAGTTGATGCTTCTGTTTATGAGGAATTAAATTCGACTTTTCCATACAGGGCCGGTGTTATACTGAATTTCTCTCCAACTTTTTTTCACTTCCCTGCATTTGTACATGCACCAAAAATATGATATAATCTTTGATGGAGAAATCAGATATATCACTGAAACACAGTAAAATAGGTAGAAGATATATAGGCGGCCCACTAATGGTTTGATTTGTCTAAGGGGCGTACCTATATCCTTGAAGTCGATCACCATTATCATCTGTCTTACTCATGCAGGCAAAGTGGGTAGGTACAAACAAAGGGGCACGAAATTTGTCTCTGATGAAGAATTTGATGTAGCAAAACATCAACATTGATGATTGCTCTTGGAAGTTACATTAAATACATGAACATTAAAGTATGTTGTATTTCATTTCTCCATGTGTTGCTTGAATGTTTGTTGAATATTGCTTCAAGGGTATTTTAATTTTTTTTCTACGGTAGCTGCTATTCAAATGTAAAATCGTGAATGAAGCCATCATATAGAGCAGTGTCACACTAAAAACACAACCGTACTTCCATAAGTACCAATACATTTTCATGAGCTCTACCTCTAAAATTGATCACCCAGCCATTATTAAGATCTCAAATCCACGACAAAGACGTTGTTAATTTAACAAACAAATTAAAAGGAGTGCCATTAGTTTGCAGGTGCAACCCAAAATCTAGCTTATTAGGAGAATAGGCTGAGATTAGTCTCATTTAATTGCCATCCCATATTAAGGCCTGAAATATATTATAATAGCACGACCTCGTTTATTTGATTACTAAATTACTAATTTAACTACTCTCTTCATTATTATCATGTGACGTCAAAGTGAAAAATGGATTGTGGAATAGCACCTTAAAACACTCTTTTAAGTGCTTAGATCATGTGTACACATGTATACCAACTAGTTCAATAATATGTCCTTGTAACACAATCAAGTTGCTTCTTGTTTGCAATTCACATCCCAAATCACTCAAATAATTTAAGATAAACAATAACACCAATAAGTTACCATTGGAAGTTTTGACACCAATGAATTATGATTAATTACTTGAGGATAAATGAATGACCACAAATATCCAATAGCATAAGACATAACCATATTTAAATAAAAATCAACAAAATAATCTATGAGTTGAATTATATTTAAAGAAGCAACTAAAAAGGTAAATATTTAAATTATAAATTACAATACAATAGTCTAATTCCCTATAAAAATTAGGATGAGACATGTTTAAGGTTTTTCCTTTCAAAGATGTTTCTTATAGGTATTTAGAAAAATAAAGAATTTGTATAAAATTAGGGTGAATTAGAAAATATGTTATCTTGGGATAATAGATTTTGAATAGCATATTTTAAATATTATCCATTGATTTGTAATCAAGTTAAAAATTAGAATTTTTAACTCTTTTTAGAGTTATTTTTGGATAGTTTTTTTAGAGTTACTATCCAAATGATCGTAAAAACCACGTAGATGGCCGCCTTTTTTGGGCGCGAGCATAAGCCTTGGAATGGGAGAAAACTTGAGATTGGTTGATTGCCAAGAAATACATACTTAGCAATAATGTCTTTGTGCCACCTTATTCTCTTGGCAATTTCCACCAAAAGATCACCATTGAGTTCCTTCTACTCTAACCATAGCTAATGAAATTCGAAAAAAGGAACCTCTTGCAAATTAAGAATAAAATTGAATTGAAAGAAGACAAAAGAAAAACCCTACTATATGTCAACTATTTGTGGATATATATATAGTAATTTTACAATTAATGTCTCCGAATTTTAAAGTTAGAATAAAAAAATCAAAAAATCTTAACAATCTATTAGATCCGATTGATAGAAAAAAAAAAGATTAAAAATATAAATAAATACTTATGATTGGATTATGATCATCATAAGAAGCTTTCATGAGTTTTTTTTTTTTTTTAATAATCAAATGATAATTATTTATTTATTTTATATTTTAGTTTTCTATTTATTAGCTTTAATGGATGATTGAAAATTTTTTTGTCCTAACTTAACAAGTTAAGAAACATTGATTGTAGAAGAGTTATTATCATTTTTATTTTTTTAACGATTGATGAATCATAATTTTTTCGTTAGTAATTTTAAAAATGTAAAAAAACACTACTATAGTATTGATTTAAGTCAAAAGAAAAGGTAAAAGGATGTTTCTTGATTCAATTGGAGGAAAACAATGATTCATCAATCATCAGAGAAAAAAATGATAATAACTCGACCGTAAAATCACTGATATATACATATATATATATATATATATATATAAGTTTTTTAACGAAAAGGAATCATAATTCATGAATACAAACCTGTTAGATTATCCTTCTCGGAGAAGGATTTAGCAAGCATAAATTGAAAGGATTTTGCTTCCTAATATGAGTGAAATTGAGTATTGATTGTTATTAACTTATTTTCATCGTATTATACTAAATCATTCATGGAATCACGTTGCATGAACTGCACGTGCTTTAATTCTCAGACCTATTTGAACCTTTCTTTTAACAATAAAAAATTAAAAATTGACCAAACCCTAGTTCAAAAAAAAAAAAAAAATACTAAACCCTCCTTGAGTTGCTTAGGTGAAATTTGTTTTAGTAAATGAACCCAAAGTACGTTTGGGCTCACAATCTGACAATTTTAGCCTATAAATTTGGTTATGGCCCAAAATATATAGATGTACTCTTGGATTTGGTTAAACTAGTTTAGCGAGGAGTGAAGGTTTTTAAACCCATTAAAATTGTTTGTAGATGCTTTTACAAGTATAACTTATTAATTATTATTTTTTTAAAAAATACTTATTAATTATTATTTTAAAAAATCATAATAAATATTAGAACTAACTTAATGTGAAAAATATTGTCACTTATATTTTGAGTATTCTCGATCAAAAATAATAATAAAACTATAATGACAGAATGTAATACAATAAATTTTCAAATAACCAAACAGGAAAAAGGCATAATATTTTAGTTTATCTGATATCATCATATTGCAAAATTTGTCATAATGCATGGGTTTTGAGGTAATTTTTGTATGCATGCAGAAGTTTATCCCATATCATCGTATTGCAAAACTCATATTAATTGCATTCCATTTCACAAGGTAGAAAATATAGGATGCATGATTATATTTTTCCCTTTTTGCTGACTAATTATTTTGATATTTTTAATTTAAAATAACAATTTAAAGTTCAAATGCCCTTATAAATAGTTTCACATTCCAAATGTGCCAACTTGAAGGCATATTGATACAAAAACTGCTGGCCACAATTGACACACGGAATCAGAGGCTGATTGCCATGAGTTTTTTCTTGGGTTATTAAAGGTGGGTTTGCAAGTGTTTGATCTTAAGAAATGAAAAAGAGATATCTTTGGTTTCTTGCTTTTGCTTGATCAGGTGACGTGACCAATTTATACAGGTCAGTGATCGGATAAGTGACTGACCAAGGTTTCTTGACGTGCACGAAATACACATGCGGATCTTTAAAGTTCTCCAGTTTAGGGAAAATCTTCATCTTTCCGGGTGTAGTGGTGGGTTTATCTTGGTGCTTATTTTGGTGTTGGCTCATAATTGAGTGCCGATGAAATTGCTAAGTTTGGCTCCATTCTGTCATTCAATGACAAAGAGGCTCCCCGCATGAAGATTTTTAGTATCAATCGAGTAACGTGTTTGCATAATAGATATCAGATGTTAGTAAATCAGATTCAAGCTAATGAAATTTGAATCCTTTGTCCAATTAATCCCATGTGCTGTAACCGAATAATGGCTTCATGTTTATTTGTTAGTGTAAATATCATTACTCTTTTGGTAATTGAAACTATAACCCAAAAGCCCAAATAAGACCCAAAATGGAATTGGCTTAAATAAATCTTTTTTTTTTTTGGAAAGTAAATAAATAGAGTTTTTAATCTTCTAAATCTTCTATAATAAAAAACAGATTCCTTTTCTCTTAGGAAATTGAATCCTTTCCACCTTGCAAAAGCAATTCGTTTTCTCTTTAGGAAATCAAATCCTTTTCACCTTGCAAAAACAATTCGTTTTGTCTTCGAATCCTTTTCCGCTTGGGAAATCAAATTCTCCTCAAATTCAATTCCCTCCCTTTGTAGAATATTGCCCATGGTCATGAATAGCACAATACCTTGTACTCGACAGTCACGTAATTTCTTTCTCCAATATTGCCTAGAGTTTGTTCCCTAATCTTTTCTAATTTTTTTTTTTTTATTTCCTTCAGTGCTACTGTCTTCCTCTCCATATTCACAATCCTTTTTTAATTAGAAAACCAATACTTTTGCCTACATAAACGAGACCAAATTTTAAGGTTTGTCGTTGTGTTTCTTCTCTCGACTCAATTTTTCATTCAAATTCGACGGGTTGGTTTACAAGGGAAGTAGCAATGGCTAAGTGGGAGGAATTTAATGGTGACGTTTTGCTAGAAATTGCAAAGAGATTAAGACGGTTAGAAGACTATGCTGCATTTCGTAGTGTATGTCCTTATTGGTTATCCATAGCTACAAAAGAAAATTATAGGTTTTGTCCGATTCCATGGCTTATGCTTGCGCCGAGAAAAGATAGTCATCTACGTGATTTTTATAATCCTGTGGAAGAAGTTATTCACTCAGTGAATCTACCTCAAGTTAATGGTAAGAGGTGTTATTCTTCTAAAGGTTGTCTAGTGACAGTTGGACAAGACTTGAATGTTAATCTTTTGCATCCGTTTTCAAATATACAAATCAAACTTCCACATATCACAACAATAGAAGATTGGGACAGTCATCTTCATACTAATTCGTATGATAGATTTATAACTAAATGTGTTTTATCATCAAGTCCTTCATCGACGTCTAATTATATAGTGATGATTATTCTTAGCAGTAGATGTAAATTAGCATATGCCAAACCTGGTGATGAAAGTTGGACAATTATAAGCCGAAAAAATTACCGCGATGTTACTTATTATAAAGGACGATTTTATGCTATTAGTTGTCGTTGTGAAATAGTGGCTTGTAGTATCGGAGATAATAATTCTTTAAGTGAGATTGAAGAAGTAACTCAATTGTCACGGACACTTCTTTCAAAGTGGCCGGACCAATCATATATAGTAGAACTTAGAGGAGAATTGTTGGTAATTTTTCGGTATCTCGAGGAATTGGATCATGGATATGGGAAGTTTAGTTATAGGACTTTTAAATTTCAAGTGTTCAAGGTTGATTTATCTTTCAAAAGATGTATAGAGATAAAAGATTTGGATGATAGAATAATCTTTTTAGGTCACAATTCTTCTTTTTCATTGGCACCAATAGAAATACAAAATTCTAATTTCAAACCTAATTCGATATATTTTACTGACGACGATATGCTATTTGATGATGATGACGACGGAGCAGGTAAGGACATGGGGATTTACAATTTAGCAGACGGAAGTATTACCTCTCATTTTAATGGTAAATCATTGGATCGTATTACTCCACCAATATGGGTTGAACAAACTTCTATTTAGATTATTGTTAATAAATTTTTATTTTAACATGTTATTCTTGTGGAATCTATTTTAGAGTTTATATATTTTGTTAGTAAATTAAATATCTGATGATTGAGGTTTTTTTTACTCTTCTCGGCTTTTTCTCTCTCTCACCTGCAATATCTCTATTTGCTTTTTGGGTTTGATTTTGAAGTCCACCGATTAAAATCCGAGAACTTGTCTCGTTCTTTATATTTTTCTTTTTCGTTTTTTTGTACCCTTCTTTTTTTCCATATCAACTGTTTGGATTGGACCGCAAGTTGGATCAGGTTTTGGTCTGTTTCAATTTCATGCTAATGGGCCCGTTTTGTTTTGAGTCAAGACTCGAGATTGGGCTTATTTAATATGCAACTCTCATAGTAAATATGAGTAATGAAAAGGTATGCGAAATTGCGAATAAAACTATGTATATTATCAAAAACATGGAATAAATGAAACAGAATAAACTTGATTTAATTGTTTTATGTTCCATCAACATCGGGCCACAGTCAAGCCTATGGGTTCATGTAGTATAACAAATAGTATATGTGTACTTCAACATTATCTATTTCTAAAAATCTAATATTATTCTTAATGAAAATTATTAAAAAGAGTAAATAATTTGTAACTACACCCATAAATATTAATCACTTCTTCTTGTATATGATAAAACTTTTTTATTTTCTCAAACCTTTAATTTATTTTTTAAATATTAATTTCAAATATCAAACAATTTTTAAGAAAATAAATTAATTGCATAATATTTAGAATGGTTTTAAAATACTAATTTCTAATATCAAACTATTTTTAAGGAAATAAATTAATAGCAGAATATTAAGAATGAATCAAAATCATAACGAAATTATTGTATTTAGTTAAAAAGAAAAACTTGTTTGAAAGAAAAAAAAAAAAAAAGAACATATATCAACAAGTTTGTTTAATTCCAAATGCTCCATAAAAAATCACTTATCAATGTACATTTTTTTTTCCATCATAATACAATACATCAGCTCAGCAAAGATAAAAATTTACACATTGATTAAATAACAAGAAACTTATTTGAATGCTATCATATAACTCCAAAAATTAAATTGAGGTAAAACTCTCTATACCTTTTCAAATTGTAACTTCTCTAAATTAATTGTTTTTTTTTTCAAATATTAAATTTTTTTAAAAGAATACAAATTAATAATAAAGCGTGAATAATAATTTAAAATCTTCTTAAGAAATTGATTGTAAAATGATAAGTTTTAAATCAATTATGATTAGTAGAAAATCATAATCTACTTATCTTATCTGTTGGGGAAAAAATCTCAAAATTTTAGCAAAATTAATTAAATAACAAATTAAGTAATTTTGGATTGTACTTACAAAAATATAGTACAAAAACAATAAAAAAGGGCAATATTGATATTAATTAAAATTTATTCACAAACTAGAGATTTTTCATAGTTTTTGTGAGATATACATGTACTTATGAAAGGGGTTTACACAAGATTAATGAGGGGGTGGAAATATCGCCACCCTTATCACAAGAGAGAAAATGGCCCATATATATGCAAAAGCTAATTGGATGAGGTTATCATGATCACTACCCTTTAAAAAACAAAAACAAAAGAGTGCTGTTATTTCCACCCCTCTAAAACTTATGTTCACCTCACTCCATTAAGTGAGTTATAATCATAAGGGCAAATTATATAAACACCCTCAAGTTTAAGTGTAATTGTAGCTAAATGAGAATTTTGATTGTAATTACACAGGCATCCTCTATTGTAAGTTGACTTCTATAAACTCAAACTATTGACCACCATTTCAATATAAAATGACTATAATACCTTATTAGGGGTAAAAATATCTTTTGGAGTAAAACAAGTAATTAACAAATAATAATACAAATATTTTTTAAAAACAAAAAGAAAACAGAAAAAACATCACTAATAAGGATATCTATTGGTGATGGATCAAATATACTCCTCTAATAGAGCATATTTGAATTGATTTCCAGAAACTCAACCCGTTTTTCTAATATAAAATGACTATAATACCCTTACTAGGGGTAAAATTATCTTTTGGAATGAAAAAAAAAAGTAATTAATCAATTAATAATAAAAAAATCAATTTTCAATAAATTAAAAATATTTTTTAAAAAAAAAATATTTGCTAGTGGGGATATCCATTGGTGATGAATCACATATGATCTTCTGATCGAGTAGATTTGTATTGGAGATATGATTTGAATCAGATGGAGACTTGCCTAAGTTCTTTTTTTTTTTTTTTTTTAATTTCATAAAAAATAAAAATCACACCTTGGACAAATCTCCAACGAGAAAGTTTTGTTTATTATGTATAAGAAATTTTTCAAAAGATTTTATTAAAAATTGCTTTTTTTTTTTAGAGATTAAAAAATTACTTTATATAATTATTCACTCAAAATATTTATAAATTTATGTGTGACCTAACTATTTGTGATTGGATAAAGTAATTTTAATTTATAAAAAGACTATTTTACTTTTGAAGTATTAATATTTCCATCTAGCTTCTATTAAATAAGGGTATTGTAACCATTTTACATTGAAATGATGGTCAATAGTTTAAGTTTACAAAGGTCAACTGACGATAGGAGATATTTGTATAATTACAATCAAAGTTCCTACTTAGCTACAGTTATACCTAAAGTTGAGGGTGTTTATATAATTTGCTCTTATAATTATGCCTCATTCAATGAAATGAGATGAATTTACTAAAAGGGTGTATAAACAGATTTAGAGAGATAGAAATATTGACACTCTTAAAAAAAGTAAAATTAAAAATGAGTTCGTCTACATGGCACAAGTAATAGGTGTTTTTTAAGCTTTTACAATAAAGCAACCAATCTTTATCCTCTCTTCTCCGGTTCTTTTTCTTTTTTAATAATTATTTTTCAAGATTTTTTTGTGTTTTTTTTTTTGTCTTAATAATAAAGGCAACAATAGAATTGTCCCGAAAATAAAATAAATAGCATCAAAATAATATATTTACTTCTCCGTTAATTATCTTTAACGATCAATCATGATCTACACTAACAGTTTGAGGTTAATTTATTAATAAAATAACATTGATAAGGAGTTTTAAGTGAATGATATTTGGTGAAAATCTAATCCGCTTTTTAGGAAAATTTGAATTTTTGCGCTTTAAATAACCGCATGCAAAATGCAAAGAAATTTTTATTCTTGTGATTATTAAAAGGGAGCATTCTAGTTTACGCATGTGGCAGAATTTTTGGTTGGCTATTGATACATAAATTTGGGGTTTCTGTGGCCACTCGGTTTTGTCGTTGGTTTTTCATGATGGAATTGGAAGTTGCACAACAGGAAGTCTTGTGTTCCTTGGCTATCATGGAGTGTCGACTATTGTTGTTATTACGATGGTCTCGTGCTGCATGAGGGTCTTTCTTTTTGATTTTGGGATGTTAAAGGGGTTCAAAGGGAGGCCTTTTTTTTCAGTTTCAGGCTTGAACTTTAGAGTGTGTTTGTGCAATTGAAGAGCTATTGTGAATTAAAGAGAACTTATCACTCATCTTTCAAGCTCATTTTCTTGCATATAATAAGAATATATAGTAGTGTTGACGTTCGAATTCAGGCAACGAGATTCTTCTAAGTCCAATGTTGCAATATGATCATAACAATACAAGAAATAGATCTAGGATGGAGAAGAAGAAAGCAAAGAAAGAACACAAAATAAAAAATTTTTAGAGTGATTCGGCCAAATTGTGCCTACATGCACTGTTATTATCTCACTATCTGGGCAGAGTTACGACCAGTTTATACTCAATGTTTTTCTCTTGAGTTTACAATGAAAATTCTCTCTATTTATAGAGAGGAGAGCGCTACAGTAACATACAATAAGTTAAAATAATATGATGATTACATTTAATACACCTGAATTATATTTAATGCACATGATATCTTGTTAGGTTAACTTTATCAAAGTATGAATTTAGAAGCTAAACTCATGCTAGTTAGGTGATATCTCCTTAAATCACATTGCAATTAGTTTGAAACAGAGTTCTTGACGTGCAAGGCATGTTATAAGCTAAGTCTGACTTCATTCTGAGCGAGCTGGAGCTGTTGGAGGTGATTGGTGATCTCAGCTCCTCAATAATATATGAACTGGTAACTGCTGGGCGATCTCAGCCTTTGGAGACTAATGGACGAACTTGACATCACTGGAATTATGAATCACGCGATCTGGGAGCTCACTTTCTCCGAATTGCAAAATTGGGCCCTGCCTATTGGGCCTGCTTACTGGGCTTTTATCAGCTCATTTAGGTGATCCAGAAAATACTCATAACAAGTGATAAGATTTCCAGCTCTCAAACTAAATTATGTTATACTATAATTACATTTAAAAAAAAAATAGAAAATACATGCCATTTTCTCCACTTTTGTTTTTAATTTTATTTTTCTTTCTTATTTGTATAGTCCACCATTATTATGGACAGTGGAGATTTAAATAAATATATTTCATTTCTCTTTTTTTTTTTTTTTTACCATATTGTATGAAAAATGTCCATCACCACCTCTAAAGTAATGGTGAAGATCTAATTCTTTTTAATTTTTAATTTTTGAAAATTAATTTTTATTTATTTTGTTTAAAAAAAGGAATTTCATTTCATCTGTATGTTATGTTTATAATTTCACTTATCAATTAATGCGAACTCACACTTAGCGGTGTATCTCCAATTTTGAAAATATATCATTTTAATCCTTACTGTTGCTCATCTTTAACATAGAGAGAGGTATTTTAATTATTCTAATAGGATTTTTAAAATAAATAAATAATAAAAATTATGAAAAAAGGGAAAATCTTCAAATATATATGGATGTTAGAGTTAAAAAGTAATTAAAAAAAATTAAATATTAATGAAAAGTATGATAAAAAAAGTGAAAAAAAAAACAAAGAGAAAGATATTTATCGCCCAATTTAGAGATAGACAATGAAAATTAAATTTAATTATTTTTACTGGAACTTTCCAAATTGGCCACCGATCTGGGAACCGATTCGGGGGTCAATCAGGTCGCACTATTTGGCTTGAACCATATCAATGAACTAGTTCACTAGATCTTTAAAGTTCAAATAGATTGTCAGATGACATAGTTGAAATTTGACAATCTAGTTGAACTAAATCATCCATCCTCATCGTGCGATCCACAACATAATGGAGATAGGTTTTCTATGATCGACGATGAAGTTTCGATAGAGATCCCTCTATATCTCCATCAACAATAGATGCAAATGTAGATCCATCTCTAACCATAGGTGATAGAGATCTAGATTGAATCACCATATTTTTTTTTTCTATTTTTCTGTGTTATAAATAGTTTCTGTGTTTTGATCTTTACCATTTATCTTATAAATAGACGATGAAAATCAAATTTTTTTATTTATTTTAAATTAAATCAAGGAAAAAAATGATCATTTAATTTGTTTAAGGGATAGAGGATTTTTCCCATTTTTTCTTACTGTTGATTGTCAAATTTTCGGTTGGAAGGACTGTGATGTACTTTTCAAACCTAGAGGACCCGTTGGTAAGCCCAACGAAAGTCTGAACGAGTAGTTTCCAGGGAACCATCCAACCTCTGATGCTTGTGGAACGGAAGAATCACAATTGCAGCTCTCTTCCTCTTAGCAGTAGTGCAAATGTCTTCATGCATATCAGATGTTGAAGAGATGGAAGTCATTGGCCGGACAGACACATGGCTCAGTTGCTGAAAAGCCTCGAATGCCACAACAATGTGGTCAGAACCTGGCCTTAAGCCCTTGTTCCAGAAAGGTAACCCATTTTTTCTTGCCTTGTGAACCATTAAGATAGCAGATGATCTCTCGGAGAACTCCATGAAATGCAGCGCATATACACAAAGCCCTTCGGACTTCCGAACCCCTCGTGAGGCCTCAAAGATCTTGTACTATGAAAACAAGCCAAAATCCACAAAATTTCCCTCCCTTAATACCATAATCAACCGTCTGTCTTGTTTGAATGTCCTTAAATACACAACATTTAGGCCAAAAAATAATAGTACAAGATGAGGCTATAGTGATTTGAGAAATTGACAAAAAATTGTAACCTAAAGATGGAACAACTAAAACGGAATCTAAATTCAAAGTATCAGTAAGGGTCGAGGATCCTTCCCAAATAACTGGGGTCGTGTTACCATTGGTTGTGGAAACAATGTTTTGTGAAGACGGTCTAAAGGTTGAGACCTGCTTAGAATCAAAAGTCATATGATTTGTAGCACCAGAATCAATTATCCAGCACTATTAAAAATAGGTGTAGAAATGCTTTCAACTCTTTCTCCAAGAACGTCACTCTGAGTCTTGGCTTCTCCTGGTACGTAATTGTGTTTGTTTTAGTCAACTGGCGTTTTGTTTTTCATAATTCAATGAAGGAAATTAGAAATAACGCTTTTCGGTTTTTGTTGTGTAGGGACTCAAGGCTTGGTTTTGGTAGCCGAATTATTCAACCATCAGTGTGTGAAAATAAGGATGGTCTTGTAATGTTTTTGTCTCTATTATTTTGTAAGTTTTTTTTTTTTTTTTTTTTCTAATATGTGCTTGAAATTGGAGAGTGACTAATTGATGGGGGGTTTTTGTATATTTAATTTAGTGTTGCTTTAAGGCAATAACTTATAGAAAAAATGGTACCTTTTGGTTGAGATTAGTGGGTTCAGATTCTAATTGAACATGAAATATCCTTGATCTTTGTGCAGGTAGAACTAATTCAAACTGGATTTTGAAGTTTTGAAGTTGTTGATATTGGAGACTGATAAGTTGTGTATTGTAGTAATTTATGTTATGAAATGGTATTCACTAAGGGTCTTTTGTTAGAAAATGTTCTGACTATGTCGGCTTTATTTTTGTTGTTACATTTGTTCATAGGCAATGTTACATTTTGATGCATGAGATTGGTTGTTGATCGCAAGTATCGCAATATGACTAGAGAATCAATGTGCGAACTGGATGATTGTTTATTTTTGGATGATTCACTTGCCAAGATTAGCTCAAGAAGGAACTGTCACAAAGATATGGATTTGATTTCTCGGATCCCTTGTTTGGTGGTTTATCAAAGTTTATTGATGTGCTTTGGGTTGCTAACACTATAAGGCTCTCAGCCAGCTATTGCCGGTACAGATATTGGCAGTGGGCTGCAATCGATTCCTTTCCTCGGGACCTAGGTGATATTAGCACAGGTTTTGCTTCAGTTAGGAAAATCTCCCTGTAACTTACATTACTGACATTTCTGTTGTTGCGTCGAAAGCTTGAATCATAGATTTTCACCTTCGTAATCTTAGCCCATAGTGGATAAAAGCCTTTTTTTTCCTTCGCTGGTTTGGACTGACTTTGTAACGAATATTTTTGGCTCCCCATATTAGATTGGTTCTATTTTTAGACTAACTGTGTTGCATGATGCTTCGCTACATTAACCTTAGTTTTCAAGCATAGAGTTGAGTAATGTCATATCATGTTTCGCATTTAACATGACCAAGTGAGCTTTGTGGGTGAGTATTTAGTTTTAGTAGCTAACGTGGCCTAATTGTGTCTATTTAAAAGAATGCTAATTGTGGGTGAGTATTTAAAAGAATGCTAATTTGTTACATCATCACAAAGTACACCCCAAATGAGTATAGAGACTCTTAAATTGCAATTGCACTTGCACTTCGTTCTGTTGCAGGCATTCTTGCTCATCTTCTTCTCAAAACTGGGGGACAAGACGTTCTTCATTGCGGTAAATATGACAGTTGATTGTTGACACAATCTAAAATTGAGCATTTCCGATCAAAAACTGAAATTGCAATATATATACTTTTCTCAATGTATGTTGCTATTTCTTGCACGGGCACTTGCAGCTGCTAGGAATTCTGCTGCAATTGTTTTTGGTGGGACTTTTGGTGCACTTGCGTACGTTATACAGCTCGTGCATGGTGATTTAGATGTCCTTTGCATTCCCTAACTTTAGGTTACAGAAACTACTTAAGATTAGCATAACACGGTATATTATTACGTTAAGTTGTTAACTAGTATGTTATGATAGATGCATTTCCCCTGTTAGTGGATCTAGAAAGTGTTGCTACCATTTTACTTTCTGCCAAAAGCATATTCTAACTATTATTACAAATGACAAAAAAGTTCATTTGGTCAGACAGTTTTAATCCAGTACATCATAAATTCTGTTTATTTTTTGGGAAAAATAGTAATGCAATGGTAACCAAATTTACTATTGCATACAATTCCGGCTCTAAGTTAGAGCTACGAGACACAAATTAACAACAAACACATTAAATTTGCAGGTATAGCCTGCAAAAAACGGCACATAACAACTCTTCCTTCTAGCTTTTGTCTGAAAATTTTAGTGTGGAAGTAGCCATTGTGTCTGCAGATCTAGTCTTCATCTTTCCGGGTGTAGTGGTGGGTTTATCTTGGTGGTTCCTTTGGTGCTTATTTTGGTGTTGGCTCATAATTGAGTGCCGATGAAATTGCTAAGTTTGTCATTCAATGACAAAGAGGCTCCCCGCATGAAGATTTATAGTATCAATCGAGTAACGTGTTTGCATAATTGATATCGGATGTTAGTTAATCAGATTCAAGCTAATGAAATTTGAATCCTTTCTCCAATTAATCCCATGTGCTGTAACGGAATAGTGGCTTCATGTTTATTTGTTAGTGTAAATATCATTAGTCTTTTGGTAATTGAAACTATAACCCAAAAGCCCAAATAAGACCCAAAATAGAATTGGCTTAAATAAATCTTTTTTTTTTTTTGGAAAGCAATAAATATAGTTTTAAATCTTCTATAATAAAAAACAGATTCCTTTTCTCTTAGGAAATTGAATCCTTTCCACCTTGCAAAAGCAATTCGTTTTCTCTTCAGGAAATCGAATCCTTTTCACCTTGCAAAAGCAATTCGTTTTGTCTTCGAATCCTTTTCCACTTGGGAAATCAAATTCTCCTCAAATTCAATTCCCTCCCTTTGTAGAATATTGCCCATGGTCATGAATAGCACAATACCTTGTACTCGGCAGTCATGCAATTTCCTTCTCCAATATTGCCTAGAGTTCCGTGATTTTGTTCCCTAATCTTTTCTAATTTTTTTTTTTTTATTTCCTTCAGTGCCACTGTCTTCCTCTCCGTATTCACAATCCTTTTTTAATTAGAAAACCAATACTTTTGCCTACATAAACGAGACCAAACTTTAAGGTTTGTCGTTGTGCTTCTTCTCTCGACTCAGTTTTTCATTCAAATTCGACGGGTTGGTTTACAAGGGAAGTAGCAATGGCTAAGTGGGAGGAATTTAATGGTGACGTTTTGATGGAAATTGCGAAGAGATTAAGACGGTTAGAAGACTATGCTGCATTTCGTAGTGTATGTCCTTATTGGTTATCAGTAGCTACAATAGAAAACTATAGGTTTTGTCCGATTCCATGGCTTATGCTTGCGCCGAGAAAAGATAGTCATCTACGTGATTTTTATAATCCTGTGGAAGAAGTTATTCACTCAGTAAATCTACCTCAAGTTAATGGTAAGAAGTGCTATTCTTCTAAAGGCTGTCTAGTGACAGTTGGACAAGACTTGAATGTTAATCTTTTGCATCCGTTTTCAAATATGCAAATCAAACTTCCACATATCACAACAATAGAAGATTGGGACAGTCATCTTCATACTAATTCGTATGATAGATTTATAACTAAATGTGTTTTATCATCAAGTCCTTTATCGACGTCCGATTATATAGTGATGATTATTCTTAGCAGTAGATGTAAATTGGCATATGTCAAACCAGGTGATGAAAGTTGGACAATTATAAGCCGAAAAAATTACTGCGATGTTACTTATTATAAAGGACAATTTTATGCCATTAGTTGTCATTGTGAAATAGTGGCTTGTAGTATCAGAGATGATAATTCTTTAAGTGAGATTGAAGAAGTAACTCAATTGCCACGGGCACTTCTTTCAAAGTGGCCGGACCAATTATATATAGTAGAACTTAAAGGAGAATTGTTGGCAATTTCACGGTATCTCGAGGAATTGGATTATGGATATGGCAAGTTTAGTTATAGGACTTTTAAATTTCAAGTGTTCAAGGTTGATTTATCTTTCAAAAGATGTATAGAGATCAAAGATTTGGATGATAGAATAATCTTTTTAGGTCACAATTCTTCTTTTTCATTGACACCGGTAGAAATACAAAATTCTAATTTCAAACCTAATTCGATATATTTCACTGACGATGATATGCTATTTGATGATGATGATGATGGAGCAGGCAAGGACATGGGGATTTACAATCTAGAAGACGGAAGTATTACCTCTCATTTTACTGGTAAATCATTGGATCGTATTACTCCACCAATATGGGTTGAACAAACTTCTATTTAGATTATTGTTAACAAATTTTTATTTTAACATGTTATTCTTGTGGAATCTATTTTAGAGTTTATATATTTTGTTAGTAAATTAAATATCTGATGATTGAGGTTTTTTTAACTCTTCTCGGCTTTTTCTCTCTCTCACCTGCAATATCTCTATTTGCTTTTTGGGTTTAATTTTGAAGTCCACCGATTAAAATCGGAGAACTTGTCTCGTTCTTTATATTTTTCTTTTTTGTTTTTTTTTTCTTTTCCCCTTCTTTTTTTCCATATCAACTGTTTGGATTGGACCACAAGTTGGATCAGGTTTTGGTCTGTTTCAATTTCATGCTAATGGGCCCGTTTTGTTTTGAGTCAAGACTCAAGATTGGGCTTATTTAATATGCAAGTCTCATAGTAAATATGAATAATGAAAAGGTATGCGAATAAAACTATGTATATTATCAAAAACATGAAATAAATGAAACAGAATAAACTTGATTTAATTGTTTAATGTTCCATCAATATCGGGCCACAGTCAAGTCTATGGGTTCATTTAGTATAACAAATAGTAAATGTGTACTTCAACATTATCTATTTCTAAAGATCTAATATTATTCTTAATGAAAATTATTAAAAACAGTAAATAATTTTAATTACACCCATAAATATTAATCACTTCTTCTTGTATATGATAAAACTTTTTTATTTTCTCAAACCTTTAATTTATTTTTTAAATATTAATTTCAAATATCAAACAAATTTTAGGAAAATAAATTAATATTTAGAATGGTTTTAAAATACTAATTTCTAATATCAAACTATTTTTAAGGAAATAAATTAATAGCAGAATATTGAGAATGAATCAAAATTATAACAAAATTATTTTATTTAATTAAAAAGAAAAAATTAGAAAAGAAAAACTTGTTTGAAAGAAAAAAAAAAAAAAAAAAAAAAAAAAAAAAGAACATATATCAACAAGTTTGTTTTATTCCAAATGCTCCATAAGAAATCACTTATCAATGTACGTTTTTTTTTCTTCATAATACAATACATCAGCTCAACAAAGATAAAAATTTACACATTGATCAAATAACAAGAAACTTATATGAATGCTATCATATAACTCCAAAAATTAAATTGAGGTAAAACTCTCTATACCTTTTCAAATTGTAACTTTTCTAAATTAATTGGTTTTTCTTTTTTCAAATATTAAATTTTTTTAAAAGAATACAAATTAATAATAAAGCATGAATAATAATTTAAAATCTTCTTAAGAAATTGATTGTAAAATGATATGTTTTAAATCAATTATGATTAGTAGAAAATCATAATCTACTTATCTGTTGGGGAAAAAAACTCAAAATTTTAACAAAATTAATTAAATAACAAATTAAGTAATTTTGGATTGTACTTACAAAAATATAGTACAAAAACAATAAAAAAAAGGGCAATATTGATATTAATTAAAGTTTATTTACAAACTAGAGATTTTTCATAGTTTTTGTGAGATGTACATGTACTTATGAAAGGGGTTTACACAAGATTAATGAGGGGTGGAAATATCGCCACCCTTATCACAAGAGAGAAAATGACCCATATATATGCAAAAGCTAATTGGGTGAGGCTATCAGGATCACTACCATTTAAAAATTAAAAACAAAAGAGTGCTGTTATTACCACCCCTCTAAAACTTATGTTCCCCTCACTCCATTAAGTGAGTTATAATCATAAGGACAAATTATATAAACACCCTCAAGTTTAGGTGCAATTGTAACTAAATAGAAATTTTGATTGTAATTACATAGGCATCCTCTATTGTAAGTTGACTTCTATAAACTCAAACTATTGACCACCATTTTAATATAAAATGACTATAATACCTTATTAAGGGTAAAAATATATTTTGGAGTAAAACAAGTAATTAACAAATAATAATAAAATTATTTTTTAAAAACAAAAAGAAAATAGAAAATACATCGCTAATGGGGATATCCATTGGTGATGGATCAAATATACTTCTCCACTAAAGCAGATTTGAATTTATTTCCATAAACTCAACCCGTTTTTCTAATATAAAATGACTATAATACCCTCACTAGGGGTAAAATTATCTTTTAGAATAAAAAAAAAGTAATTAATCAATTAATAATAAAAAAATCAATTTTCAATAAATTAAAAACATTTAAAAAAAAAATCGCTAGTGGGGATATCTATCCATTGATGATGGATCACATATGCTCTTCTGATGGAGCAGATTTGTATTGGAGATAGATATGATTTGAATCAGATAGAGATCTGCCTAAGTTTTTTTTTTTTTTTTTTTTTTTCATAAAAAATAAAAATCACACCTTGGACAAATCTCCAACGAGAAAGTTTTGTTTATTATGTATAAGAATTTTTTCAAAAGATTTTATTAAAAATTACTTTTTTTGAGAGATTAAAAAATTACTTTATATAATTATTCACTCAAAATATTTATAAATTTAGGTGTGACCATTTATAAAAAGACTATTTTACTTTTGAAGTGTTAATATTTCCATTTAGCTTCTATTAAATAAGGGTATTGTAACCATTTTACATTGAAATGATGGTCAATAGTTTGAGTTTACAGAAGTCAACTGACGATAGGAGATATTTGTATAATTACAATCAAAGTTCCTATTTAGCTACAGTTATACCTAAAGGTGAGGGTGTCTATATAATTTGCTCTTATAATTATGCCTCATTTAATGAAATGAGATGAATTTATTAAAAGGGTGTATAAACAGATTTAGAGATATAGAAATATTGACACTCTTAAAAAAAGTAAAATTAAAAATGAGTTCACAAGTAATAGATGTTTTTTAAGTTTTTACAATAAAGCAACCAATCTTTATCCTCATCTTCTCCAGTTCTTTTTCTTTTTTAATAATTATTTTTCAAGATTTTTTTGTGTTTCTGTTTTTTGTCTTAATAATAGAGGCAACAATAGAATTGTCCCGAAAATAAAATAAATAGCATCAAAATAATATATTTACTTCTCCGTTAATTATCTTTAACGATCAGTCATGATCTACACTAACAGTTTGAGGTTAATTTATTAATAAAATAAGACACTGATAAGAAGTTTTAAGTGAATGATATTTGGTGAAAATCTAATCCGCTTTTTAGGAAAACTTGAATATTTGCGCTTTAAATAACCACATGCAAAATGCAAAGAATTTTTTATTGTCGTGATTATTAAAAGGGAGCATTCTAGTTTACACATGGTGGCAGAATTTTTGGTTGGCTATTGATACATAAATTTGGGGTTTCTATGGCCACTCGGTTTTATTGTTGATTTTACATGATGGAATTGGAAGTTGCACAACAGGAAGTCTCCTGTTCCTTGGCTATCATGGAGTGTCGACTATTGTTGTTATTACGGTAGTCTCGTGCTGTATGAAGGTCTTTCTTTATGATTTTGGGATGTTAAAGGGGTTCAAAGGGAGGGCTTCTTTTCTAGTTTCAGACTTAAACTTTAGAGTGTGTTTGTGCAATTGAAGAACTATTGTGAATTAAAGAGAACATATTACTTTTCTTTCAAGCTCATTTTCTTGCATATAATAAGAATATATAGTGGTAAGATTTCCAGCTCTCAAACTAAATTATGTTATACCATAATTACATTTAAAAAAAAAATAGAAAATACATGCCATTTTCTCCACTTTTGTTTTTAATTTTATTTTTCTTTCTTATTTGTACAGTCCACCATTATCATGGACAGTGGAGATTTAAATAAATATATTTCATTTCTCTTTTTTTTTTTTGAATTTTTGTCATATTGTATGAAAAATGTCCATCACCACCTCTAAAGTAATGGTGAAGATCTAATTCTTTTTAATTTTTAATTTTTGAAAATTAATTAATTATTTTTTTTAAAAAAAAGGATTTCATTTCATTGTATGTTATGTTTATAATTTCACTTATCAATTAATGTGAACTCACACTTAGCGGTGTATCTCCAGTTTTGAAAATATATAATTTTAATCCTTATCGTTGCTCGTCTTTAACATAGAGAGAGGTATTTTAATTATTCTAATAGGATTTTTAAAATAAATAAATAAATAATAAAAAATTATGAAGAAAGGGAAAATCTTCAAATATATATGGATGTTAGAGTTAAAATGTAATTAAAAAAAATTAAATATTAATGAAAAGTATGATAAAAAAAGTGAAAAAAAAAACAAAGAGAAAGATATTTATCGCCTAATTTAGAGATAGACAATAGAAATTAAATTTAATTATTTTTTTTTAAAAAAAAAAACTGAAACTTTCCAAATTGGCCACCGATCTGAGAACCAATTCGGGAGTCAATCAGGTCGCACTATTTGGCTTGAACCGTATCGACAAACTAATTCACTAGATCTTTAAAGTTCAAACAGATTGTCAGATGGCATGGTTGAAATTTGACAATCTAGTTGAACTAAATCACCCATCCTTATCCTGCGATCCATAGCATAATGAAGATAGGTTTTCCATGACCGACGATGAAATTGTGATAGAGGTCCCTCTATATCTCCATCAACAATAGACACAAATGGAGATCCATCTCTATCCATGGCTGATAGAGATCTAGATTGGATCACCACATTTTTTTTCTTATTTTTCTATGTTACAAATAGTTTATGTGTTTTGATATATACCGTTTATCTCATAAATAGATGATGAAAATTAATTTTTTTATTTATTTTAAATTAAATCAAGTAAAAAAATGATTATTTAATTTGTTTAAGGGATAGAAGATTTTTCCCATTTTTTCTTTACTGTTGATTGTCAAATTTTGGGTTGGAAGGACTGTGATGTACTTTTCAAACCTAAAGAACCATGCAAGTAAAAAATGTGTTTAAGAAAACAAAATTTCCAAATAAAATAGGAGCAACAATAAAATTCTCCCAAAAACAAAATAAATGTGGTCAAAGGAATATATTACTTCTCCATTAATTTATCTTTAACGATCCACAAAATAGTTTGAGCTAGGTTAACTTGTTAATAAAATAAGCCAGTAATAGTAGGAAGTTTATGTGCTTAAAAAAAAAAAAACAAAACAAAACAAACCAGTTGAAGGTTTATTTGTTAATAGGGCAAATGACACCTACCTTTCTGAAGTTTAACAAAATTACATAAATATGATGATATTTATGTAATTCACGCTCTCACTATCTGAGGTCATAAAAACTTAACACAAACCTCTTCTATCGTTAGTCAACCACGGTTAAATCAAAATTATGAAGGGTAAAATCGTCAATTCACAACAAATAAATATTTTAATTAAAAATTATTTTTAATTACTAAAATAATAATATAATTTTTTTTTTAAAAAAATCCCCATCATCTTTCTCATCTCCAATTTTATCTTATATATTCATCAAAATTATCATCTTCATCATTTTCATCAAACCAACATTACTCAAATTAATCATCAATATCAAACCAAATATCTCCCAAATCAAAAAATAAAAATAAAAATAATAAAGTTTAAGCAATTTAAAAATAAAATAAAATTGAAGATGGCATTACCATCTCCAATTGGTGACCATCAACACGGAGACCAGTGCTGGTCTTTATTTAGAGACCAAGTCTTCAACGATGAAAACCTGTTCTGATCTTCAGATACTGGAGACCAACTTATCTCCATCGTTGAAGATCTGGTCTCCGACGTGGAGACTAGTTGGTCTGCATAATTGAATACTTAATCTCCAGCATGGAAACTAGTTTGCTAGTATAATTTATTCAAATAAAGAATAAAAAAAAAATGGACCCATTCTTAAGAAATAGGAATTATAATAAAATTACCAAAAAGAAAAATGTAAGAAAGACGGCTGTAAGCATTTTCTGTTGTCAACGTCACCTTATTTTCTGACAGCCATGTTAATATTTGACACGTGTACTTTACCAAAACAGAAAGTTTCACTTTCCCTCTAGCTCATCTCTGCATGTGCATTTCATGCATGCCAAGAAACTCATGTCAGTCACCCGTCCGACCGATATAAATAGGTCACCTCACCCGCTCAAGCAGAAACAAGAAACCAAGATATCTCTTTTTCATTTCTTGAACCCACCCTGATCAAGAAACCAAGAAATCTCAACCCCACTCTCAAACTCATGGCAAACCCACCTCTGATTCTGTGTCTCGTATGCCGCAGGGAGTTTGAGTCTGTTACCAGGCTGCAGTCACACTGCCGCCTGGAACATCCAGAGTGTCGTCATGCTTGCCGGCTGTGCCATGGCGTCTTCACGTCGACTTGTACTCTCAACCTCCACATGTCCACTCAACACCCGCCACAGCCTCAAGCTGCTGCCGCCGAGAATCCCCCGGCCCATCCCAATGAGGCCGTCGCGCCCCCCAATGATGCTTGAGCCGGCGGTTTGACGTAGTCTCGTATGTGTTTTCTTTTCTTGATTTCTTTCATTTGTTGTAACTAGCTACTCATGTGAACGGATTTGATTTTGGATTCATTTTTTTTCAATATTGTGTGATCAATCTTTTTCTTGAATCATAAAGATGGCATCCGCTAGAAAGATCATGGTCTGGTTCTGACATATATATAACTGATATGGAGTTTAGATGAATGATGTTTGGTGAAAATCTGATCCACTTTTTGGAAATTAGAGGAATCGATCGAAAAGACTTTATGATTAGATGACAACTAATTAGCTAACTAGAAATGATTTAGAGAAACAAATATTTTCCCTCAACCTTACCAGTTCAATTTTATCCTATACTATTCAATTTCTTAAAGATGGTTTAATTCAGTTCCACGTACTAAACTGGCCCTCCTCCCAGAATGTCATTGAATTATTTTTGCATCCATTTTCAACTAAATTTAGTGCGAAACTGATGCAACTTATAAGTAGGTGAAATGAAGTGAAAATGTGATTCGATAATATTTATTGACTATTTAAATAAGTGCACTTATACTACAACATTGGTCGATTTACTTTGTAGTTAGACCATTATAATAAGAGGTTAAAATAGTATAAATATTTATAACTAAGTGTTTTTAAGATGCTACCTTCTGTATGGGCAACTCGATCATTGTCTTGAATGCTCCCTATCAGGGTTGGGCCTAGGTTGGCCCTTGGCCCTGGCAGAGCACGGGCCCTAGTAAAATTTTATAATTAGATGAGTACTCAGATCATGGGTACACATGTACCCAAGTGTTTGAAAATACCAATTTGTCCGTGATTTGAAAAATAAATTAATAAATAAAAAGTACCAATTAGTTCGATAATATGTCCTTGTAAAACAATCAAGTCGCTCCTTGTTCGCAAAGCATATAAACAATAACACCAATAAGTTACCACTGGAACGTTTGACACTAACGAATTACGATTAATTACTTGACGATACTTGAATGACCACAAAGATCCCAATAGCATAACCACGCAAACTGAACTACTGTTATTTGATAAACATAATTTATATATATTTATTACCCTTAAATATAGATTTATTAGTCCAATTTTGTGTTGAATTTATTCTAATTAATTGTGTTTTTGGTGAAACAGGAATAAAAGAAAATTTGTGTGTTGAATGAGGAAAAATTTCAATTTTGATTAAGTCAAAATCCAAGTCAATCAAGGATTCAATTCTTGCCTAAAATTATTTGTCAAACAATTAGGAAATCAGTTGAGACAAGGAAATTGATCAATAAAGGAAAAAATCAAATTTGGAAGCAAATCAAGAAAAGAAGAAAAAGGTTGTAGATTTTGAGAAAAAAATCAAAGTTTACTATGTAGTTTATGGAAAGGCCAAAAACAGTGTGTTACTATTAAGACAATTTTCAATTTACAAATTGAGACTAGTGGCATAGTATAAAAGAAAACTTGAAGACAAGAGAGTTTAGAGACGGTAGAGGAGAAAGAAGATAGCAACTTTGGTGGAGAAAACGAAGAACAAGAGTGCAATAGAGAGACAAGATAGCAGCCAAAGTTCATATACATCATGTCGGGTTTCAATTTATTCTTTGTTTTTGAATTTTCAATGATTGCTTAATTTTCTGTTCTGAGGTGTAAGATGAAACCTTATTAACTTTGTAATATTTTTGCTACTCAAGTATTATTCTCAATTGTTTTGATCTTTAATGTTTACATAATTCTTAGTTTCATTAATTGATAGAGTAAAATTGTTTCACCTTTAATATCATGTATTTCAGGTAGTTACAAAATTATTTTATTAATTTGACTTTGGATTGGAAAGGTTTATATATAAGATTTTTGATTATATGTTTTTCATATATTGGATACATGTAATACTTAGATCTTATTAATTTCAAGTCTTGAAGTAAGAATTACAGAAGATTTATTTTTGAACCTTAATTGATAAATCCTGAGAAAACAACAGATTGATTTCTAAGTTGTTTCTTTAATTTTTAATAATAATATTTTGAATAGTAGAATATTATAAGTTGATAATGGTGGATTCTGAACCTCAGATTTCTTGTCTATTGGTTGAATTTTGCAATTTAATATTGTTTTGTTAATTTAGAATTCTATTTGTTTTAGTTTTAATTAATTCTCAATTTTCAAACATTGTTAACTAGATTAGAATTAAATTTAATTTAGATTTAGATTAATCTTTTCTCAATCTCTGTGGGATCGACCTCGTACTTGCATAATCTGTCTTACAATAGATTCGTGCGCTTGCGAGTATTAAAATTTGCACAACAAGTTTTTTGGTGCCGTTGCCGGGGATTATTAGAAAACTTAGTTTAGTCTAGATTATTTAATTCTTCTACTAGTTTTAATTTAGGATTATTCTAATATATTACAAAAATAAAATAAAAAATAAAAAATAAAAAATAAAAAAACTGTTTTTTTTTTTTACCTTTGTCAGTGTCAGTTTATTTTGGTTTTATTTGTGTTAGTCTATTTGTTTTGTTTTTATTCTTGTGTGTTTTTAATTTTATTGTTGGTGTTTTGCTTTTATTTTATTTTATTTTTTATTTTTATATTTTGCCAGTTATCTTGTTTTATTTTTTTTTATTTTTATTTTTTATTTTTTAGAGACTTATTTTTCTTGGATTGCTTTAGAGATAATTAGAACTAGAGACTTGTGGCTAGGATCTGTGCTAGTTTATGCGTGCTTGGAATCGTGAATTGCATCAACGCTTAACTAGGATAGACATTTCAGATTCAAATATGGTAGAAAATAATATAGCACCTATAGGAAACAATGATGTAGTGGAAAATATAGTGCCCATAGAAAAATCTTTGAAAGAATATTTTTCACCAGTTGCAATTAATCATCATTCTTGCATAGAGTTGCCACAAACTAGGGCGGCTCACTTTGAGCTTAAACCTTCTATGATTCAACTTCTTCCATCATTCCATGGGTTAGAGAGTGAGGACCCTTACCTTCATGTAAAGGAATTCATAGATATATGTTCTACCTTCCGTTTTCAGAATTTTTCAGATGAGTCTGTTAGGCTTAGGATGTTCCCATTTTCTTTAAAAGATAAGGCAAAAGCATGGTTAAATTCACTTGCTCCTAGTTCTATCACTAGTTGGGACCAATTAAATTATAAATTTTTATCTAAATTTTTTCCCTTGTCTAAATTTTTTCCCATGTCTAAGACTAATGCCCTTAGGAGAGAAATAGCAGATTTTACTCAAAAAGATGATGAACAATTTTATGTTTGTTGGGAGAGATTTAAAGACTTACTTTTAAGGTGTCCCCACCATGATTTTGAACCATGGAGACTAGTGCAATACTTCTATAATGGACTAACTGTGCCTAGCCGTCAAATGATTGAATCTATGCATGGTGGAAAATTCTTAAGTCTAGGTAGTACTGATGCTTGGCAATTCTTAGAGACTTTGTTTGAAAATTCTCAACAGTGGGAGTTTTCAAATGAAAGGGAGAAACCTAAAAGAGGGGGGTTGTATGAGGTGAGCGATAATCTAGATCTGAAAATTGCATTAGGAAATCTTACTAGGAAAGTAGAGGCCTTAGCTTTAAGTCAATCTATGAATTCAACAATGAGTTCTAGGAATGAGTTGTGTGCTTCATATGTCAATCCAACCCCTACTTTTCAAGAGAGTTATGCTGAACAGGCAAATGCACTCAATTATAAAAATTCATCAGATAGCCCATTCTCAGCCACATACAATTCTAATTGGAGGAATCATCCAAATTTTTCATGGAGACAAAATCAGTCTCCAATGGGTTATGGAGGGCAACAAGTTGCTCCTTCTAATCCTTCACATCCTCCTGGTTTTCAGTCTACTCCCAATTTTGCTGCATCTCAAAGGAAACCATCCTTAGAGGATACAATGCAACAAATGATGCAATCGCATCAACAATTCATGCAGTCGACCCAACAAGCTATATTAAAACTTGAAACTCAAGTGGGTCAATTAGCCACTGTCATAGGGGAAAGAGAGAAAGGGAAGTTACCTAGTCAACCAGTGCCTAACCCGAAGAGTCAGTTTGAGATAGGTTCTGTTTCTGATAGGAGTCATGATGAAGTCAAATCCATAACCACCCTTAGGTCTGGTAGAGAAATAGACAATCATGTAATTGAACCTGAGCCTAGGAAATCTAAGGTGAAAAAAGACTCTAGTAATGGCACAGTAGATGATTTACACCCTGATGAGTCATCTAAGAGATTTATAAATCAAGAGTCAAAAGAGAGTGATGTTCCTTCCATTCCTTATGTTCCTAAGGCCCCTTTTCCACAAAGACTTGTCCCTTTAAAAAAAGGCACACCATATAATGATATTTTGGAGGTGTTTAAGCAAGTTCGCATAAACATTCCCTTTGTTGATGCTATTCAACAAGTGCCTGCCTATGCTAAATTCTTAAAAGATCTTTGCACTGTGAAAAGAAAAACAAATGTTCCTAGAACTGCATGTTTGACTAAGCAAATTAGTTCCATAATCCAAATGAAAACTCCTATCAAGTATAAGGATCCTGGATGTCCTACTATTTCTTGTGTTATAGGTGAGCATGTTATCGATAGAGCCTTACTTGATCTAGGTGCAAGCGTTAATTTATTGTCATATTCTGTGTATGTGCAATTAGGATTAGGGGAATTAAAACCCACTCCTGTGACCCTTCAATTAGCTGATAGATCTGTTAAAATTCCAAGGGGTATCATAGAGGATGTCTTGATCCAGGTTGATAAGTTTTACTTTCCAGTAGATTTTATTGTCATAGATACCCAGCCTGTTGAAAACATTAGTGTTCAGATTCATGTGATTCTAGGACGACCTTTCTTAGCAACCTCTAACACTGCAATTAATTGTCATAATGGAGTTATGAAACTTTCTTTTGGAAACATGACTGTAGAGCTCAATGTGTTTAATGTTAGTCAAAAACCTCAGGATCATGATGACTTATGTGAGGTTAGTTTTATTGAGAGTGCAGTCTATGATTCCTTTAGGCACTTGTCTTATGAGGACCCATTAGAGAGATGTTTAGCTCATTTTGGCATGAACTTAGATGAGGGTAGTATTGTTAGTGAGATGAATGCTTTATTAGAATCTGCCCCATTACTAGATACTACCAAATGGAAATCCAAAATAGAACCTCTTCCACCTTCTGAGTCTGTACCTCTTCCATCTGTGGAGAAACAACCTAAGTTAGAATTGAAACCTCTTCCTGAGTCATTAAAGTATGTGTTTTTAGGACATTCTGAGACCTTGCCTGTTATCATTGCATCTGATTTAGAAAAAGAACAGGAGGATAAGTTGATTAGTGTACTTAGGGAGAATAGAGAAGCAATAGGTTGGACAATTGCAGACATTAAGGGTATTAGTCCATCTGTGTGCATGCATAGGATTCATTTAGAAGACAATGTTAAACCCACTCGTGAGCCTCAAAGAAGATTAAACCCTAACATGAAAGAGGTTGTAAGAGCTGAAACCATTAAACTCTTAGATGCAGGTATCATTTATCCTATCTCTGATAGTTCATGGGTAAGTCCTGTACAGGTAGTACCTAAGAAGTCTGGCATCACGGTAGTTAAGAATGATCATGATGAATTAATTCTTACCCGAATGCAAACCGGGTGGCGTGTTTGTATTGACTACCACAAGCTTAATGCCGCCACTAAGAAAGACCATTTTCCTCTTCCTTTTATTGATCAAATGCTAGAAAGGTTAGCCGGTCATGCATTTTATTGTTTCCTTGATGGTTATTCCGGTTATAACCAAATTCCTATAGCCCCTGAGGATAAAGAGAAAACAACTTTTACCTGTCCTTTTGGCACTTTTGCCTACCGTCGTATGCCATTTGGATTGTGCAATGCTCCTGCTACTTTTCAAAGGTGTATGATGAGTATTTTCTCTGACATGGTAGAGCAGTTTCTAGAGGTGTTCATGGATAATTTTTCAGTTTTTGGATCTAGTTTTGATGAGTGTCTACACCACTTAACCTTAGTGTTAGTTAGGTGTAAGGAAAAGAACTTAGTGCTTAATTGGGAAAAGTGTCACTTTATGGTTAGGAAAGGGATAGTTCTTGGACATGTTATTTCTAATAGTGGTATTGAGTTAGACAGGGCTAAAGTAGACTTGATTTCTAGTCTTCCACCTCCTAGAACAGTTAAAGAGGTTAGGTCATTTTTAGGTCATGCAGGGTTCTATCGTAGGTTCATAAAGGATTTTAGTAAGATTTCTAGGCCTTTGTGTAACTTGCTTGCTAAAGACACCCATTTCAACTTTGATGATGATTGTTTGAGAGCTTTTGAGAAGCTTAAGACCTTTTTGACAACTGCACCTATCATTAGGCCATCAGATTGGAGTGTTCCTTTTGAGATCATGTGTGATGCCTCTGATTATGCCATAGGGGTTGTTTTAGGACAACGCATTGATAGATTACCTCATGTGATCTATTATGCCAGTAAGACTCTCAATGATGCACAACTTAATTATTCCACCACAGAAAAAGAGTTGTTAGCAGTGGTTTTTGCATTAGAAAAATTTAGGTCTTATTTGGTTGGGTCTAAAGTAATAGTCTATTCAGATCATGCTGGATTGAAATATCTTTTGTCCAAGAGAGATGCTAAACCTCGTCTAATTAGATGGATCTTGTTGTTACAGGAATTTGATCTTGAGATTAGGGATAAGAAAGGTTTAGAGAATGTTGTTGCTGACCACTTGTCAAGGTTAGTAGTTGAGTCTGTAGATGAGCATGTGCCTATTAGAGAGTCCTTTCCTAATGAGCAACTCATGCTTGTGTCCAAATTTCCTTGGTATGCTGACATCATTAACTATCTTGTTATTGGTCAAATACCTACACATTGGACTAAACAAGATCGTGTGAAATTTTTAGCCAAGGTTAAGCATTATTTTTGGGATGATCCATATCTGTTTAAGTATTATCCTGACCAAATCATTAGAAGATGTGTGCCTGAGAGTGAATAATTAGATGTTTTTTCTTTTTTGTCATGATCATGCTTATGGAGGTCATTTTAGTTCCAAGAAAACTGCTGCAAAAATTTTACAATGTGGTTTTTATTGCCCAAATTTGTTTAAAGATACTCATGCGTATTGTAGTTCCTGCGAGAGGTGTCAGAAATTAGGAAGTATTACTCGTAGAAATATGATGCCTTTACATCCTATTCTTATTGTTGAATTATTTGATGTTTGGGGTATTGATTTTATGGGTCCATTTCCTAATTCTTTTGGTAATTTTTATATTCTTGTTGCTGTGGATTATGTGTCTAAATGGGTGGAAGCAATTTCTTGTAAAACTAATGATCACAATGTGGTGGTTAAATTTTTGAAAGAAAATATATTTTCTCGTTTTGGTACACCTCGTGCAATCATTAGTGATGGGGGAAAACACTTTTGTAACAGGCCTTTTGAGCAATTAATGAAAAAATATGGTATTACACATAAAGTTGCAACACCATATCATCCACAAACTAGTGGACAAGTTGAGATTTCTAATAGGGAGATTAAAAATATTCTTGAAAAAACGGTTAACCCAACTAGAAAAGATTGGTCTTTGAAACTTTGTGATGCATTATGGGCTTACCGTACTGCTTTCAAAACCCCTATTGGAATGTCTCCTTATAGACTTGTTTATGGCAAGGCATGTCATTTACCTATGGAGTTGGAACATAGAGCTTATTGGGCCATTAAAAAATTGAATTTTGATTTTGATAATGCAGGTAATCACAGGAGGCTACAACTTAATGAGTTGGAAGAAATAAGAAATGATGCTTACGATTGTGCTAAACATTACAAGGATCGAATGAAAGTTTTTCATGATAGAAATATTTTAAGGAAATCCTTTTCACTTGGTCAAAAAGTCTTGTTATATAATTCTCGTTTGCATCTATTTCCTGACAAGTTGCGTTCTAGATGGTCAGGTCCTTTTATTATCCGCACTGTTTTTCCTCATGGTGCTATTGAAATTGAAAATCCTAAGAATGGTGATGTATTTAAAGTCAATGGTCAAAGATTGAAACCTTTCTTAGAGTTAAGAAGTCCAGAAGTAGAGGAAATATTGTTGAAAGATCCTGTTTATCAGGATTGACCTTCTTTTGAATCTAGACTTACTTTTATTTCTTTTGTTTATTTTTATTTTTTTTCTAATTTTTATTTTTTATAGGGTTTTTGTTATTTTATTTTATTTTTTCTTAGTATTTGGTTTTCGTTAGTGTGATTCATGTTAGTTTTAGTTTTAGTTTTTTATTTTATTTATTTTTTTTAATTTTTTATTTTTTTTAATTATTAATGTATTATAACATGAATTCTTGATTTACATGATTGTGTTAGATTACATGATGGAGCAAACAAGGTGTAATCTCTTCCTTACTATTTTATATTGTCTATTTTTATTTCCTTACATCTTTGTATATTATTTGAGCATTTTTAGATAATCGATAAGGAAACATTGAGGACAACGTCTAAAATAGGTTTGGGGGTGGTGCAAAATGTTTTAATAATAATAAAAAAAAAAAATCATTTTTTTTTTCTTATTAATTTTTTTTTTTCTCTCTTGATTTTGAATTTTACCCTAATAAGTTGACTAATTACTTTGTGTTTGTTAATGGAGTCTTAATACATATTTTTGGTTGGATATCTTTACTAGGGAATAGTCATGAACATCTTTGCATGATTTGAGACTTTTGAATATCATGATCTTAGTTAATTGAGTGGATGAATATCATGTTTACATGAATTGTGGACTATTAGTGGAGACTACCCTTGGTGAGGATTTGAGTTTTTTTAGCGTTTCTTTTTGAGGGATTTATTTGTTTCTACTCCTAAACACTCTTCACTTTATTCTTAATAGATGATCTCTATAGGTTTTGCATTGAATACTAAAGAACAAATCATCATTGTAGATAACATGAGTTACTTTAATTTGAAAATTGATCGACTTCTTAGAAGTGATATAGGTAATTTTTTATTCCATAAAAGTCTACTTTCTTACTTTGAATTGAGATACATCATAAACCCTTTGAAACCAAACACTTTAAACCTTTTTCTTTGTTTATCCTTATTAAATGACCCTATTGAGCCTTTAAATTGAGCCTTTAAATTGAGTCATGCCTGATAAAACTTGGGATCATACTATGTGGTGAAAGAAGAGAAGGGAATTGAAGTGTTAAGATTTATATGATATGTATAGGCATATGCATTAAAAGAAGTGTGTTTCTAAATAGCATTGTGAAAAAAAAAATGAAAATAGAAAAAAAAAAGAAGCATGAGAATGAAAAAAAGAAAAAAAAGAAAAAAATGTAAGAAACACGAGTTTTGTAATGCCTAGATGTACAAAGGGAGATGAAAGTAGAAGGAAGAAGAAAGTATTGAATTGAAAAATTTTGTGATAAGAAAGAAAAGAGAAGAGAGAAGTTGTGGTGAATTAAAGAGAATAAATAAAGTGCTTTGATATGATCCTAAGTTTTTTATTGAACCTGTACCTTAAAATTTTCTACATATCAATTAACCATAGCCCAAATACAACCTCTAATAAAGCCTATTGATCTTCAAGAGGAAGTACAATTTGAGAGTTGAAGTATGTCATCATGTTCTATCTACGTTCTTAGTATTTAATTCCAATCATGAGATCTATTCATTTAAAAGTGCGGTTCTTTTTAATGTCTATATTCATATGTGATGTAAATGATGCTTGCTATGCCTTTACATAACCTCTGTCACATATGATTGCATGAGTGCTTGCCGTAGGATTCTTGAGTGCTATGAGAGATATTTTGTGAGGATTAGAGTCGAGGCGAAATAAGTCCCTGACATGTGAATGTGGTGTTTTGAAATAAAATTGCTTTGAGAGTGGTGTGAGATTGTTGATGATTGTGTTTTAGATCATTAGTGACTTATCTTTAGTCCTGATACAAGATCATACATGTACGAGATTTCTGTTAATTTGCATTTAGTGAGAGGTTGATGAGTTATGGGTGGAATCTTTTAATGTTTGTGGGTATCATTGCTGGTAAACCCTCAGGAGACATAACTCCTCCTACTAGGGACACCTAGAGGTTTAAAGGCTTGTGGCATACGCTCAATGTCATCGTGTTTACCTACGAAAATGGATTGTGTTTTTATTTTCTGTGTTTTTAGCTTAGGTTGTTTTAAAATTTTTAAGTTTTGCTTGAGGTCCAGCAAAATCTAGGTTTGGGGGTATTTGATAAACATAATTTATATATATTTATTACCCTTAAATATAGATTTATTAATCCAATTTTGTGTTGAATTTATTCTAATTAATTGTGTTTTTGGTGAAACAGGAATAAAAGAAGATTTGTGTGTTGAATGAGAAAAAATTCCAATTTTGATTAAGTCAAAATCCAAGTCAATCAAGGATTCAATTCTTGCCTAAAATTATTTGTCAAACAATTAGGAAATCAGTTGAGACAAGGAAATTGATCAATAAAGAAAAAAATCAAATTTGGAAGCAAATCAAGAAAAGAAGAAAAAGGTTGTAGATTTTGAGAAAAAAATCAAACTTTACTATGTAGTTTATGGAAAGGCCAAAAACAGTGTGTTACTATTAAGGCAATTTTCAATTTACAAATTGAGACTAGTGGCATAGTATAAAAGAAAACTTGAAGACAAGAGAGTTTAGAGACGGTAGAGGAGAAAGAAGATAGCAACTTTGGTGGAGAAAACGAAGAACAAGAGTGCAATAGAGAGACAAGATAGCAGCCAAAGTTGCTGTGAGACATCCATAATAGGTAGCAAACCCTCAAAACTTCTTCAAATACAGGACAAGTCCATCATGTCAACATGTTTAATAACATTCATAGAGCTTAATATCCATCTTGAGGCGAAAATATTCAGCACCTAGGACGTAGTCTGTTGTTATTGTAGTAATACCTCTGGCCATAAAGAAGTCTCTGGCCCCTCCAACCACAGAGATTCCTCGTCTCCACGTTCATCAAGTTTGCCCCCTTCATATTCAATGTACCTTTATAATCGATCGAGTTGAATATCAAAGTATTGGCAAACCAAGCACTCTAATCAGTTTTCATGGCATGGAACCCTTGAGCTTTAGCAACTGGAGGAAAACGGAGAATTTTTTTTTTGGTCATGGGGGTCATCAAAAACAATAAGCTTGCCCAGCTTGAAAGTTGCCTAGCTTGGTACCATTTGTAGCCGCAGCAGACGCCACGTTAGCCACATCATTGCTACCTTCAGGGAAGAGGTCATGGTAATAGAGATCAAACTGCTAGCATGGTTTTATGTACTGGGAATTTTCAGTCAAAGCCAAAACGGATTGGCATATCAGAAATATAAGAATGAAACAAAGTTTCACTGCACACATTTTCATGTGTTTTGAGTGTCTAGTAATGCTTGTGTACGATAAGAACATGTTTCTTCAGCTTATATTCAGTTCATTAGGTACTAAATCTGTCACTTTCTCACCCAACTTAATCTCCATTTATACTTCTAAGATATGTCAACTCAATCTCTATTTATACTTCTAAGATATGTTTCGTTACAGCTTCTAAATTTTCGTGAATTATGAAGTTTTCATGGATATGGTCCCACCAAGATAGTCAAATTTCCAGTGCAGGTTGGCGGAAAAACAACGGAGAGATGGAATCTGTTTCTGCATTTCATTTCCTAGTTAAATGTGCTCTCAGAAATGAAATCTATTCTCAGAATTGTATTAGCCTATTTGCTAAAACAAATGGTTCACAACATGAAAACTACAATATTTGCAAATAAATAACAAATTAAGGTTCATCTTCCATTGCTTGGCATGCAAAAACAATACAACTCTGGCTGCAGAAGCAGAACAATGCTGTATCCGTGGTCTAATTATGCAAATATACAATGAGTGCAGGTTTAAAATATGTTAGTTTAGCATAGCAGCAGTCATCTGAGCTGAAACAATCCAGGATCTGCCCACCAGGGATTTAAAGTCAAAATCCAATGGCTGGTTACCTTCATCTATTATCCGTGGGTGTGTGTGTGTGTGTTTTAAATAATTAAGCAACAACATGGTATGGGATATATATTAACAACCAAAAGGCAATTTCTAACCAACAAGCTCTTCTTATTTTCATGCTATCAAGAACAAATCAGCAGACACTTCATACACACACATGCTACAGATTGAGAGTTTTACCACAGCCCATTCAAATCTTCCCATATAATCCATATAACAGAATGTGACAATAAAATAAAAAAGGTGGATACATCAATTATAAGAGGTTAGCCTGTAATACTGTAAAACAAAAGAAGAATAAGATACTGTATGATATTATCATCCCTATCAGGACAATTGAATGCATTAAGCAAATCAGGGTAAAGTTCCTTGTAAGACTCCTCTTATATACTAAGAGTTGTAAATAACTTATTACTTACCACCATTCCCAATCTTCTAAAAATCAAAATCCAACTAATTGAAGATAGAATCACATCCACTGACATGAAACCAAAGCACCAAAATGAACGAGCAGGAGCAAGGGAAGGCACAAGTAAGTGAGGTAAAATGTTAGATTGACAAAAATAAAAGCATATCCATGTGTTTGTGTAATAAAATAAAGTGTTTAAAACTCAACTTGCTCAGTACCAGTGAGCCACAATATTGTCCAACACCAATAAGCAAAATTGAATACATCCCTATGCTTGAGCCAACTTCATCACCCAGTTTAAACCAGACTGACAATTAATCACCAACAGCATATGGAGAAAAACACCATTGCTTGCTTACAAAGTTGCCTGTTTTTTCAACAACCTGCAAACCACCTCCAGTCTACCAGTATCATGGCTAATCATTTATTCACACTACAATTGATAAAAGTCAAGTAAAGGTGAAGAAAGACAAAGATTCACTCTCTTCCGTTAATCGATTAATTGTGAAGGGAAAATATGTTTGTTTCTCTTATCATCATTAACATCCCTTAAAAGCAAACAAACCAATATATAAAAATCTTAAAACTTGTTGCAAGATAAGCATACGAAAGACATGATGGTTCCCTCCCACCGATGAACCTTATTCTATCAGCTACTAGTCCCTCTAAGTCCAATTCGCGAAAAGATTGAATCCTGTGAGTTTATATCCTCCAATAACTTTTCATAGTCTAATCATCCAAAAAAGAATAAGATAATTGAATTTGCACAACCTCAAATTACATTTCCATTAAAGTAACATTCAAGTTCAAAGAAACACTCACTCACTCACTAAGTAGAAGCAGTTTTGTTTCTAATTCTATAAATGATACGACCCTTAGAAGAGTCATATCTACTTACTTCAACTCTGACTCTATCTCCAGGCAACACACGAATGAAATTCTGTCTTATCTTGCCAGAAATGTAACCCAGAATCAAGTCCTCGTTATCTAAACGAACCCTGAACATACCATTTGGAAGTGACTCGGTGATGGACCCTTCATGGACCCACTTCTCAGCGCTGGCGCCCTCTTCACTGCCCCTCGGCTTCTTGCTGTTTATCGCCGTACATGTCTTTGTAGCAATATTCGCCGTACAAGTCGCTCCTTGTTCGCAAAGCATATAAACAACAGCAATTGAATCCTTTTCTCTTAGGAAATCGAATCCTTTCCACCTTGCAAAAGCAATTCGTTTTCTCTTTTCTAATTTTTTTTTTTATTATTTCCTTCAATGCTACTGTCTTCCTCTCCATATTCACAATCCTTTTTTAATTAGAAAACCAATACTTTTGCCTACATAAACGAGATCAAATTTTAAGGTTTGTCGTTGTGCTTCTTCTCTCGACTCAGTTTTTCATTCAAATTCAACGGGTTGGTTTACAAGGGAAGTAGCAATGGCTAAGTGGGAGGAATTTAATGGTGACGTTTTGATGGAAATTGCGAAGAGATTAAGACGGTTAGAAGACTATGCTGCATTTCGTAGTGTATGTCCTCACTGGTTATCCGTAGCTACAAAAGAAAACTACAGGTTTTGTCCGATTCCATGGCTTATGCTTGCACCGAGAAAAGATAGTCATCTACGTGATTTTTATAATCCTGTGGAAAAAGTTATTCACTCAATGAATCTACCTCAACTTAATGGTAAGAAGTGCTATTCTTCTAAAGGCTGTCTAGTGACAGTTGAACAAGACTTGAATGTTAATCTTTTGCATCCATTTTCGAATATACAAATCAAACTTCCACATATCACAACAATAGAAGATTGGGACAGTCATCTTCATATTAATTTGTATGATAGATTTATAACTAAATGTGTTTTATCATCAAGTCCTTTATCGACGTCTGATTATATAGTGATGATTATTCTTAGCAGTAGATGTAAATTGGCATATGCCAAACCTGGTGATGAAAGTTGGACAATTATAAGCCGAAAAAATTACCGAGATGTTACTTATTATAAAGGACGATTTTATGCCATTAGTTGTCGTTGTGAAATAGTGGCTTGTAGTATCGGAGATGATAATTCTTTAAGTGAGATTGAAGAAGTAACTCAATTGCCACGGACACTTCTTTCAAAGTGGCCGGACCAATCATATATAGTAGAACTCAGAGGAGAATTGTTGGTAATTTTACGGTATCTCGAGGAATTGGATCATGGATATGGGAAGTTTAGTTATAGGACTTTTAAATTTCAAGTGTTCAAGGTTGATTTATCTTTCAAAAGATGTATAGAGATAAAAGATTTGGATGATAGAATAATCTTTTTAGGTCACAATTCTTCTTTTTCATTGGCACCGGTGGAAATACAAAATTATAATTTCAAACCTAATTCGATATATTTTACTGACGACGATATGCTATTTGATGATGATGACGACGGAGCAGGCAAGGACATGGGGATTTACAATCTAGAAGACGGAAGTATTACCTCTCATTTTAATGGTAAATCATTGGACCGTATTACTCCACCAATATGGGTTGAACAAACTTCTATTTAGATTATTGTTAATCAATTTTTATTTTAACATGGTATTCTTGTGGAATCTATTTTAGAGTTTATATATTTTGTTAGTAAATTAAATATCTGATGATTGAGGTTTTTTTTACTCTTCTCGGCTTTTTCTCTCTCTCACCTGCAATATCTCTATTTGCTTTTTGGGTTTAATTTTGAAGTCCACCGATCAAAATCGGAGAACTCGTCTCGTTCTTTATATTTTTCTTTTTTTGTTTTTGTTTTTTCTTTTCCCCTTCTTTTTTTCCGTATCAACTGTTTGGATTGACCACAAGTTGGATCAGGTTTTGGTCTGTTTCAATTTCATGCTAATGGGCCCGTTTTGTTTTGAGTCAAGACTCAAGATTGGGCTTATTTAATATGCAAGTCTCATAGTAAATATGAATAATGAAAAGGTATGCGAATAAAACTATGCATATTATCGAAAACATGGAATAAATGAAACAGAATAAACTTGATTTAATTGTTTAATGTTCCATCAATATCGGGCCACAGTCAAGTCTATGGGTTCATTTAGTCTAACAAATAGTATATGTGTACTTCAACGTTATCTATTTCTAAAAATCTAATATTATTCTTAATGAAAATTATTAAAAAGAGTAAATAACTTGTAACTACACCCATAAATATTAATAACTTCTTCTTGTATATGATAAAACTTTTTTTATTTTCTCAAACCTTTAGTTTATTTTTTAAATATTAATTTCAAATATCAAACAATTTTTAAGAAGATAAATTAATTGCATAATATTTAGAATGGTTTTAAAATACTAATTTCTAATATCAAACTATTTTTAAGGAAATAAATTAATAGCAGAATATTGAGAATGTATCAAAATTATAACGAAATTATTGTATTTAGTTAAAAAGAAAAAATTAAAAAGAAAAACTTGTTTGAAGGAAAAAAAAAAAGAACTTATATCAACAAGTTTGTTTTATTCCGAATGCTCCATAAGAAATCACTTATCAATGTATATTTTTTTTTCTTCAAAATACAATACATCAGCTTAGCAAAGATAAAAATTTACACATTGATTAAATAACAAGAAACTTATTTGAATGCTATCATATAACTCTTAAAATTAAATTGAGTAAAACTCTCTATACCTTTTCAAATTGTAACTTCTCTAAACTAAATGGTTTTTTTTTTTCAAATATTAAAATTTTTTAAAAAGAATATAAATTAATAATAAAGCTTGAATAATAATTTAAAATATTCTTAAGAAATTGATTGTAAAATGATAAGTTTTAAATCAATTATGATTAGTATAAAATCATAATCTACTTATCTTATCTGTTAGGGAAAAAAATCTCAAAATTTTAGCAAAATTAATTAAATAAAAAATTAAGTAATTTTGGATTGTACTTACATAAATATAGTTTAAAAACAATAAAAAAGGGGAATATTGATATTAATTAAAGTTTATTTACAAACTAGAGATTTTTCATAGTTTTTGTGAGATGTACATGTACTTATGAAAGAGTTTTACACAAGATTAATGAGGGGTGGAAATATCGCCACCCTTATCACAAGAGAGAAAATGGCTCATATATATGCAAAAGCTAATTGGGTGAGGCTATCAGGATCAGTACCCTTTAAAAAATAAAAACAAAAGAGTGTTGTTATTTCCACCACCCTAAAACTTATGTTCACCTCACTCCATTAAGTGAGTTATAATCATAAGGGCAAATTATATAAACACTCTCAAATTTAGGTGCAATTGTAGCTAAATGAAAATTTTGATTGTAATCACACAGACATCCTCTATTGTAAGTTGATTTCTATAAACTCAAATTATTGACCACCATTTCAATATAAAATGACTATAATACCTTATTAGGGGTAAAAATATCTTTTGGAGTAAAACAAGTAATTAACAAATAATAATAAAAATATTTTTTAATAAACTACAAATATTTTTTAAAAAAAAAAAAAAAAAAAAAAAAAACAGAAAAAACATCGCTAATGGGGATATCCATTTGTGATGAATCAAATATACTCCTCCAATAGAGCAGATTTGAATTTATTTTCATAAACTCAACCTGTTTTTCTAATATAAAATGACTACAATACCCTTACTAGGGGTAAAATTATCTTTTGGAATAAAAAAAAAATAATTAATCAATTAATAATAAAAAAAAAATCAATTTTCAATAAATTAAAAATACTTTAAAAAAAAAAAAATCGCTAATGGGGGTGTCCATTGATGATGGATCACATATGCTCTTTTGATGGAGCAGATTTATATTGGAGATATGATTTGAATCAGATGGAAATCTGCCTAAGTTTTTTATTTTTTTTATTTTATAAAAAATAAAACTCACACCTTGGACAAATCTCCAACGAGAAAGTTTTGTTTATTATGTATAAGAAGTTTTTCAAAAGATTTTACTAAAAATTGCATTTTTTGAAAGATTAAAAAATTACTTTATATAATTATTCACTCAAAAATATTTTTAAATTTAGATGTGACCTAACTATTTGTGATTGGATAAAGTAATTTTAATTTATAAAAAGACTATTTTACTTTTGAAGTGTTAATATTTCCATCTAGCTTCTATTAAATAAGGGTATTGTAACCATTTTACATTGAAATGATGGTCAATAGTTTGAGTTTACAAAGGTCAACTGACGATAGGAGATACTTGTATAATTACAATCAAAAATCCTATTTAGCTATAGTTATACCTAAAGGTGAGGGTGTCTATATAATTTGCTCTTATAATTATGCCTCATTTAATGAAATGAGATGAATTTACTAAAAGGGTGTATAAAAAGATTTAGAGAGATAGAAATATTGACACTCTTAAAAAAAGTAAAATTAAAAATGAGTTCGTCTGCGTGGTACAAGTAATAGGTGTTTTTTAAGCTTTTACAATAAAGCAACCAATCTTTATCCTCATCTTCTCCGGTTATTTTTCTTTTTTAATAATTATTTTTCAAGATTTTTTTGTGTTTTTGTTTTTTGTCTTAATAATTGAGGCAACAATAGAATTGTCCCAAAAATAATATAAATAGCATTAAAATAATATATTTACTTCTCCGTTAATTATCTTTAACGATCAGTCATGATCTACACTAACAGTTTGAGGTTAATTTATTAATAAAATAAGACACTAATAAGAAATTTTAAGTGAATGATATTTGGTGAAAATCTAATCCGCTTTTTAGGAAAACTTGAATTTTTGCACTTTAAATAACTGCATACAAAATGCAAAGAATTTTTTATTGTCGTGATTATTAAAAGGGAGCATTCTAGTTTACACATGGTGGCAGAATTTTTGGTTGGCTATTGATACATAAATTTGTGGTTTCTGTGGCCACTCAGTTTTGTTGTTGGTTTTACATGATGGAATTGGAAGTTGCACAACAGGAAGTCTCCTGTTCCTTGGCTATCATGGAGTGTCGACTATTGTTGTTATTACGGTGGTCTCGTGCTGCATGGAGGTTTTTCTTTCTAATTTTGGGACGTTAAAGGGGTTCAAAGGGAGTGTTTCTTTTCCAATTTCAGGCTTGAACTTCAGAATGTGTTTGTGCAATTGGAGAACTATTGTGAATTAAAGAGAACATATCACTCTTCTTTCAAGCTCATTTTCTTGCATATAATAAGAATATATAGTGGTAAGATTTCCAGCTCTCAAACTAAATTATGTTATACCATAATTGCATTTAAAAAAAAAAAAATACATGCTATTTTCTCCACTTTTGTTTCTAATTTTATTTTTCTTTCTTATTTGTACAGTCCACCATTATCATGGACAGTGGAGATTTAAATAAATATATTTCATTTCATTTTTTTTTTTTTTGAATTTTTGTCATATTGTATGAAAAATGTCCATCACCAACTCTAAAGTAATGGTGAAGATCTAATTCTTTTTAATTTTTAATTTTTGAAAATTATTATTATTATTTTAAAAAAATAGGATTTAATTTCATTGTATGTTATGTTTATAATTTCACTTATCAATTAATGTGAACTCACACTTAGCTGTGTATCTCCAGTTTTGAAAATATATCATTTTAATCCTTATCGTTGCTCATCTTTAACATAGAGAGATGTATTTTAATTATTCTAATAGGATTTTTAAAATAAATAAATAATAAAAAATTATGAAGAAAGGGAAAATCTTCAAATATATATGGATGTTAGAGTTAAAATGTAATTAAATAAAAATAAATATAAATGAAAAGTATGATAAAAAAAGTGAAAAAAAAAAACAAAGAGAAAGATATTTATCGCCCAATTTAGAGATAGACAATGAAAATTAAATTTAATTATATTTTTTTTAAAAAAAAAAAACTGAAACTTTCCAAATTGGCCATCGATCTGTGAACCAATTCGGGAGTCAATCATGTCGCACTATTTGGCTTGAACCATATTGACAAACTGGTTCACTAGATCTTTAAAGTTCAAGCAGATTATCAAATGACATGGTTGAAATTTGACAATCTAGTTGAACTAAATCATCTATCCTTATCATGCAATCCATAACATAATGGAGATAGGTTTTCCATGACCGATGATGAAATTCTGATAGAGATCCCTCTATATCTCCATCAATAATAGACACAAATGGAGATCTAGATTGGATCACCACTTTTTTTTTTTCTATTTTTCTGTGTTATAAATAGTTTCTGTGTTTTGATCTTTACTGTTTATCTCATAAATAGATGATGAAAATCAATTTTTTTTATTTATTTTAAATTAAATCAAGGAAAAAAAATGATTATTTAATTTGTTTAAGGGATAGAAGATTTTTCCCATTTTTTCTTTACAGTTGATTGTCAAATTTTCGGTTGGAAGGACTGTGATGTACTTTTCAAACCTAAAGAACCATGCAAGTAAAAAATGTGTTTAAGAAAACAAAATTTCCAAATAAAATAGGAGCAACAATAAAATTCTCCCGAAAACAAAATAAATGGGATCAAAGGAACATATTACTTCTCCATTAATTTATCTTTAACGATCCACACTAATAGTTTGAGCTAGGTTAACTTGTTAATAAAATAAGACAGTAATAGTAGGAAGTTTATGTGCTTAAAAAAACAAAAACAAAACAAAACAAACCAGTTGAAGGTTTATTTGTTAACAGGGCAAATGACACCTACCTTCCTGAAGTTTAACAAAATTACATAATTATGATGATATTTGGATAACTCACACTCTCACTATCTAAGGTCCTAAAAACTTAGCATAAATCTCTTCTATCGTTAGTCAACCACGGTTAAATCAAAATTATGAAGGGTAAAATCGTCAATTCATAACCAATAAATATTTTAATTAAAAATCATTTTTAATTACTCAAATAATAATATAATTTTTTTTTTAAAAAAAAAAAAATCTCCATCATCTTCCTCATCTCCAATTTTATCTTATACATTCATCAAAATTATCATCTTCATCATTTTCATCAAACCAACATCACTCAAATTAATCATCAATATCAAACCAAATATCTCTCAAATCAAAAAATAAAAATAAAAATAATAAAGTTTAAGCAATTTAAAAACAAAATAAAATTGAAGATGGCATCACCATCTCCAATCGGTGACCCCCAACACGGAGACCAATGCTGTTTTTTGTTCAGAGACCAAGTCTCCAGCGATGGAAACCTGTTCTGATCTCCAGTAATTGATCTCCATCATTGAAGACCTGCTTTTCGACATAGAGACTAGTTGGTCTGCATAATTGAATACTTAATCTCCAGCATGAAACTAGTTTTCTAGTATAATTTATTCAAATAAAGAATTAAAAAAAAAATGAACCCATTCTTAAGAAATAGGAATTATAATAAAATTACCAAAAAGAAAAATGTAAGAAAGACGGCTGTAAGCATTTCCTGTTGTCAACGTCACCTTATTTTCTGACAGCCATGTTAATGTTTGACACGTGTACTTTACAAAAACAGAAAGTTTCACTTTCCCTCTAGCTCATCTCTGCATGTGCATTTCATGCATTTCATGCATGCCAAGAAACTCATGTCAGTCACCCGTCCGACCGATATAAATAGGTCACCTCACCCGCTCAAGCAGAAACAAGAAACTAAGAGATCTCTTTTTCTTTTCTTGAACCCACCCTGATCAAGAAACCAAGAAATCTCAACCCCACTCTCAAACTCATGGCAAACCCACCTCTGATTCCGTGTCTCGTATGCGGCGAGGAGCTTGAGTCTGTTACCCGGCTGCAATCACACTGCCGCCGGGTACATGCAGAGTATCGTCATGCTTGCCGGCTGTGCCATGGCGTCTTCACTTCTACTTGTACTCTCAACATCCACATGTCCACTCAACACCCGCCACAGCCTCAAGCTGCTGACGCCGAGAAGCCCCCGGCCCATCCCAATGAGGCCGTCGCGCCTCCCAGTGATGCTTGAGCCGGCGGTTTGACGTAGTCTCGTATGTGTTTTCTTTTCTTGATTTCTTTCATTTGTTGTAACAAGCTACTCATGTGAACGGATTTGATTTTGGATTCATTTTTTTTCAAATTGTATGATCAATCTTTTTCTTGAATCATAAAGATGGCATCCGCTTGAAAGATCATGGTCTGGTTCTGACATATATATAACTGATATGGAGTTTAGATGCATGATGTTTGGTGAAAATCTGATCCACTTTTTGGAAATTAGAGGAATCGATCGAAAAGACTTTATGATTAGATGACAACTAATTAGCTAACTAGAAATGATGTAGAGAAACAAATATTTTCCCTCAACCTTACCAGTTCAATTTTATCCTATACTATTCAATTTCTTAAAGACGGTTTAATTCAGTTCCACGTACTAAACTGGCCCTCCTCCCAGAATGTCATTGAATTATTTTTGCATCCATTTTCAACTAAATTTAGTGCGAAACTGATGCAACTTATAAGTAGGTGAAATGAAGTGAAAATATGATTCGATAATATTTATTGACTATTTAAATAAGTGCACTTATACTGCAACATTGGTCGATTTACTTGGTAGTTAGACCATTATAATAAGAGGTTAAAATAGTATAAATATTTATAACTAAGTGTTTTTAAGATGCTACCTTCTGTATGGGCAACTCGATCATTGTCTTGAATGCTCCCTATCAGGGCTGGGCCTAGGTTGGCCCTTGGCCCTGGCAGAGCACGGGCCCTAGTAAAATTTTATAATTATATGAGTACTCAGATCATGGGTACACATGTACCCAAGTGTTTGAAAATACCAATTTGTCCGTGATTTGAAAAATAAATTAATAAATAAAAAGTACCAATTAGTTCGATAATATGTCCTTGTAAAACAATCAAGTCGCTCCTTGTTCGCAAAGCATATAAACAATAACACCAATAAGTTACCACTGGAACGTTTGACACTAACGAATTACAATTAATTACTTGACGATACTTGAATGACCACAAATATCCCAATAGCATAACCACGCAAACTGAACTACTGTTATTGCTGTGAGACATCCATAATAGGTAGCAAACCCTCAAAACTTCTTCAAATACAGGACAAGTCCATCATGTCAACATGTTTAATAACATTCATAGAGCTTAATATCCATCTTGAGGCGAAAATATTCAGCACCTAGGACGTAGTCTGTTGTTATTGTAGTAACACCTCTGGCCATAAAGAAGTCTCCAGCCCCTCCAACCACAGAGAGATTCCCCGTCTCCACGTTCATCAAGTTTGCACCCTTCATATTCAATGTACCTTTTTAATCGATCGAGTTGAATATCGAAGTATTGGCAAACCAAGCACTCTAATCAGTTTTCATGGCATGGAACCCTTGAGCTTTAGCAACTGGAGGAAAACGGAGATTTTTATTTTTGGTCATGGGGGTCATCAAAAACAATAAGCTTGCCCAGCTTGAAAGTTGCCTAGCTTGGTACCATTTGTAGCCGCAGCAGATGTGGCGTTAGCCACATCATTGCTACCTTCAGGGAAGAGGTCATGGTAATAGAGATTAAACTGCTAGCATGGTTTTATGTACTGGGAATTTTCAGTCAAAGCCAAAATAGATTGGCATATCAGAAATATAAGAATGAAACAAAGTTTCACTGCACACATTTTCATGTGTTTTGAGTGTCTAGTAATGCTTGTGTACGATAAGAACATGTTTCTTCAGCTTATATTCAGTTCATTAGGTACTAAATCTGTCACTTTCTCACCCAACTTAATCTCTATTTATACTTCTAAGATATGTCAACTCAATCTCTATTTATACTTCTAAGATATGTTTCGTTACAACTTCTAAATTTTCGTGAATTATGAAGTTTTCATGGATATGGTCCCACCAAGATAGTCAAATTTCCAGTGCAGGTTGGCGGAAAAACAACGGAGAGATGGAATCTGTTTCTGCATTTCATTTCCTAGTTAAATGTGCTCTCAGAAATGAAATCTATTCTCAGAATTGTGTTAGCCTATTTGCTAAAACAAATGGTTCACAACATGAAAACTACAATATTTGCAAATAAATAACAAATTAAGGTTCATCTTCCATTGCTTGGCATGTAAAAACAATACAACTCTGGCTGCAGAAGCAGAACAATGCTGTATCCGTGGTCTAATTATGCAAATATACAATGAGTGCAGGTTTAAAATATGTTAGTTTAGCATAGCAGCAGTCATCTGAGCTGAAACAATCCAGGATCTGCCCACCAGGGATTTAAAGTCAAAATCCAATGGCTGGTTACCTTCATCTATTATCCGTGGGTGTGTGTGTGTGTGTGTGTTTTAAATAATTAAGCAACAACGTGGTATGGGATATATATTAACAACCAAAAGGCAATTTCTAACCAACAAGCTCTTCTTATTTTCATGCTATCAAGAACAAATCAGCAGACACTTCATACACACACATGCTACAGATTGAGAGTTTTACCACAGCCCATTCAAATCTTCCCATATAATCCATATAACAGAATGTGACAATAAAATAAAAAAGGTGGATACATCAATTATAAGAGGTTAGCCCTGTAATACTGTAAAACAAAAGAAGAATAAGATACTGTATGATATTATCATCCCTATCAGGACAATTGAATGCATTAAGCAAATCAGGGTAAAGTTCCTTGTAAGACTCCTCTTATATACTAAGAGTTGTAAATAACTTATTCCTTACCACCATTCCCAATCTTCCAAAAATCAAAATCCAACTAATTGAAGATAGAATCACATCCACTGACATGAAACCAAAGCACCAAAATGAACGAGCAGGAGCAAGGGAAGGCACAAGTAAGTGAGGTAAAATGTTAGATTGACAAAAATAAAAGCATATCCATGTGTTTGTGTAATAAAATAAAGTGTTAAAAAACTCAACTTGCTCAGTACCAGTGAGCCACAATATTGTCCAACACCAATAAGCAAAATTGAATACATCCCTATGCTTGAGCCAACTTCATCACCCAGTTTAAACCAGACTGACAATTAATCACCAACAACATATGGAGAAAAACACCATTGCTTGCTTACAAAGTTGCCTGTTTTTCAAGTCTACCAGTATCATGGCTAATCATTTATTCACACTATAATTGATAAAAGTCAAGTAAAGGTGAAGAAAGACAAAGATTCACTCTCTTCCGTCAATCGATTAATTGTGAAGGGAAAATATGTTTGTTTCTCTTATCATCATTAACATCCCTTAAAAGCAAACAAACCAATATATGAAAATCTTAAAACTTGTTGCAAGATAAGCATACGAAAGACATGATGGTTCCCCCCCACCGATGAACCTTAGTCTAACAGCTACTAGTCCCTCTAAGTCCAATTCGCGAAAAGATTGAATCCTGTGAGTTTATATCCTCCAATAACTTTTTATAGTCTAATCATCCAAAAAAGAATAAGATAATTGAATTTGCACAACCTCAAATTACATTTCCATTAAAGTAACATTCAAGTTCAAAGAAACACTCACTCACTCACTCACTCAGTAGAAGCAGTTTTGTTTCTAATTCTATAAATGATACGACCCTTAGAAGAGTCATATCTACTTACTTCAACTCTGACTCTATCTCCAGGCAACACACGAATGAAATTCTGTCTGATCTTGCCAGAAATGTAACCTAGAATCAAGTCCTCGTTATCTAAACGAACCCTGAACATACCATTTGGAAGTGACTCGGTGATGGACCCTTCATGGACCCACTTCTCAGCGCTGGCACCCTCTTCACTGCCCCTCGGCTTCCTGCTGTTTATCGCCGTACAAGTCTTTGTAGCAATATTCACCAACCACCCTTTGCTTACATTGAACTGTACTTGACTGCAAAACCACAAAATATTAGTTTTTTATCGAAAAGATTGAATTTTGATGAGTGGAAGGTGACTTACTTGATGGATGATGAAGTGGGTAGGAGCGGTTGACGAGGAAGAAGCAGGGGTGGTGATGGACGGTGGAGATTGCAGTTCAGGTGAAGCATAGTTCTGCGATGTAATCCTGAAACCCTTGAGGACGCAGAACCGTTTGTGTTTGGTGCTTATATAACCACCACCACTAATATTTTAACTGCTGATATCTTATATATAAAATATTGATTTTATTGTGTGTGACTTGGCCTAGGCATTTAAGTTACATACACCACATATTTTGCACCCCTTTTTTGTGTGGTTAATAAGTTTTTCACGAGAAAAAAATAAATGACATACGAGAGCGCTAAAATAATAACGAAAATGATCAAACATAAGTTGTTTGACAAAGAAAATAATATCTTATTGGATTTCAAATTTGGCTACAACTTACAAGACCTTTGATTATAGATTTATAGTTACTGGAAGCTAGGTAACAAAACTAGGTGGTTCTGTAAATACAAAGCATAAGAGTGTGAATCAATTGGCCTCTGAGTCTTGGCCACTTGAGTATCCATCCATTTCTGATGACATAATTGAAGATAGTTGACCATTGTACTGTTGAATCACCAATACTGATGTTGAGAACTCTGGAGAGGTTAACAGGCTCCCTACTGGTCCTAATTCTGGGCAGTCGAGATTGTTGTTTATAGATAAAGCTACTTCACCTTCAGGCATTCGACCAACTAGAATAAGATGGCAGTGGCTTGATTCGTGGATTGTGGAAATGGTTTCTGCTGCGTTCCTGACAAATTTCTCTTCGTATTTTATCGACTCGTTCAGGGATGCTTCCTGTTTAAGTTCAAATAAAGCCTCTTCATCCATTGACCCCAACATGGTGTTGCTAGGCCTAGAATTGTCTTCATCGTTGCCCATATCAACAGTAACAATCTCCCCCATAGTCTCAGGTTCTGCTAAAAAGTGAAGGACTGTTAGTCTGATACCAGGGTGCTCAGCCATGCGAGTTCCATACGCAAGGGCTTCACGATCATCACGACCACCAAAAAAGAGAACTGTAATGGAATATGACACGTTACTTGCTGATACATGAGTGGTTCCACCAAGACCTCTATCAATTAAAATTCCAACTGAGCAAGGAGCGTGCCGAAGGACCCTTTGGTTAACCCAACGAAAGTCTGAACGAGTAGTTTCCAGGGAACCATCCAACCTCTGATGCTTGTGGAACGGAAGAATCACAATTGCAGCTCTCTTCCTCTCAGCCGTAGTGCAAATGTCTTCATGCATATCAGATGTTGAAGAGATGGAAGTCATTGGCCGGACAGACACATGGCTCAGTTGCTGAAAAGCCTCGAATGCCACAACAATATGGTCAGAACCTGACCTTAAGCCCTTGTTCCAGAAAGGTAACCCATTTTTTCTTGCCTTGTGAACCATTAAGATAGCAGATGATCTCTCGGAGAGCTCCATGAGGTGCAGCGCATATACACCAAGCCCTTCAGACTTCCGAACCCCTCGTGAGGCCTCAAAGAGATTAATCATTGATGGGATATTTCTTGTACTATGAAAACAAGCCAAAATCCGCAATTGTGCTTTTGAGTTTTTCCTTTGGATAGTCCGGTGCTTGTAATATGCAATTCTCGCCCTTCTCGCTGGTTTGTACACAGCCATAACAAGAGGAGTGGTGATGAATGTTGTAAAGAGAGCCATCAAAATCATAATAGCAAAAACTTGATCATTCAAAACCTGAAAATTGCAAACAGTTAATTTGCATTTTACAGTCAAAAGACAAATGTGAATATAACCCAAAAAAACACTCAAAATACCTTTCTATCTTTACCAATATTGAGAACAATTAGTTCAACCAAGCCTTTAGTATTCATAAGAAACCCCAGTGCTAAAGCCTGTTTTGCTGGTACCTTGCAAGTAAGAGACACAACAACAGTTCCAACAATCTTCCCGAAACATGCTGTAATAATAACCAAAGCTAAAAGACCCCATGATTGGAGCCCTTCAATTGTGGCTATGTTTGTCTTCAATCCACTAGAAACAAAATACAAGGGCAGGAAGATGCCAGATACAAGATCTTCAACTTTTTCAACAAGAGCTCCTGCAAATGGACCTTCCTTAGGGATAAGCACTCCAACCACGAAAGCACCAAACATGGCATGAATTCCAATAGTATCAGTGAGAAACCCAGCTGCCAGAACAGTAGCTAATGTAGCACAAATATACGTTTCCTCCACTGGTTCACCTTCATGGCATCGCTGAGCCATCCATTTGTAAATTGGAGGGACAATGAGGATCGAACAAATGATGAAAACACACCCGCATAAGAAGACCCAAATTGGAGCAAGAGAAGAATGACCAGAGCCAGAGAGGGCAATAGCGAGAGCTAGTAGAATCCAAGCAGCCACATCATTAACTGCTGCAGCTGACATAGCCATTCTGCCAACATCAGTAGTTAAAAGTTTTAGCTCAGCCAGAATGCGAGCTAAGACAGGGAAGGCAGTTATCGAAAGGGAGACTCCCATGAACACAAGAAATGCAGTACCATTTACACCTTTAGATATGCTTTCCCGGAGGATAAAAGATGAGCCAATTCCTAAAGCGAAAGGAAGGCTGATTCCTGCAACAGCAATGCCAAGGGCCTTTTTCCCTGTTTGACGAAGGGACTGAGGATCTAATTCTAGGCCAACAAGGAACAAAAAGAAGACAAGTCCAAGATTTGCCAGAGTATCTAACACTGTTAAACTCTTTGGTGGGAACATAGCATCCAAAAACCTCTTATTTCGACCCAGTGCTGATGGCCCAAGTAAAATTCCTCCCTGCCAGGAAGTGAAGCAAATGGTAAATCCATCAATATTAGCTTATAGGCTAAGATGCGAACATGTCAGTTCAAAAACCATACACAGTCTCATGGTTCTTGGGAATTTTTATTATGTATATGAGTTTTAAAAAAATAAAAAATCCAAAGCAAATGGACAAAAAATACTCCAATTACCTAAAATCAGTTCACGTTTATCAGTTCATCTGAAACGTCACAGAGCAAGTAAATTATGAAAATAAAAATCAGAGGTTCAAATGAACGGCAGGTATATTGGTCATCTAAGATTGTTAAGTTCCAATGGAACACCCACAGGCAATTAGGAAAACAAGATTAAAACAGAAGCTCTAGAATTCTGTCACATAACCATCTATAATTTTGACAACTGCTGCTAGTCCAGTATGATGATAGTACGAGCTGGTTTATATATATCAAGACACTGAGGCAACGCAATAGTAGAAACCGAATTTTTTCAACATTTGGCCATGAAAAAAATGAAGTAACATCTGAGTGAGGGACTATAACACAATCCTAATTTTTAAGCAGATAGACAACCAGAGCAAAATCTAAACATGTTTGCAGTACTATAAGAGGAAATCAACTTACAATAATCTCTGCGATCACACGCGGTTGTCGTAGTGGTCTTAGAAGAAATGCGAGACCCCTCGTGAGTGCAATCACCAAACAAATCTGCAAACTAGCGAGAGGAAGCGCAAAATCAATGGGACTATCAGCCTGGAATATGCCATTTGATGTAGGCTTCATAAAATGACATGTCTGTTCTACAATAGGATTAGAAGCCATTCCACCCAAAAAAAACAAAGCAGATAGAAACTAGCAACTTCACAGCTGTCCCTGCAAAAAGGTAGATTATAATCAAATTTCAGATTCCAGAACACCACCCCAATGTCCTTCGTGGAGCCACAATGAAATAGTCTAGCTCACATAATTGTTTATATTCTATCAGCACTATTAGTATTTATAGATTAAAGAAAAGAATCACTACCATAAAGATACTACTGAGATTAGACTAAAGTGAAATTTTTGCAAAGCATGTGTGGACTATGTTCATACACCAACAATCAGGCTCCTTTTCGAATAACCCAAAAAAAAAAAAAAAAATGCACATAAAAATAAAGGAGTCCTAGAAATTAAACTATACTACAATAATTTAAAAGTACTTCCCATTGACATAAAAATAAACAATGACCAAATATTTCAAATCAAACCAAGGATCCAATACAATTCTTTCAATATAATAAAACAGAAGGAAATGTAATAAACTTGTTCAAGCAGATATGATAAATTGTTGCACCACCCTTTAAAGAACAAGACAAAATCTAGTAACTATAAGATTCAAAACAAAAACCCTTTTACTGGATTGCGTTGTTGATTACTAACATTGTGAAACAAAAATCAAACATACCTGTTTATGCTCAATGAAACTGAAAGTCTGAAACTCACAACTCTTAACTACTGCTTTGCAGGGTGTTGTTTAGATAAGAGAAACAAATGACCGTTTGAAGATCATATAAACGAGTAAAGGACTACCTAAGACTTGAAATTTGAGAGGAAATATCAACTCTGGTTTCCATTTTTTTTTTTTTTTTTGCACTAGTTTATCAACTCTTAACAGAACGAAAATAAATAGGCCTGGATGTACAGCTTAAAAATATAATAATAATAATAATAAAAGGGCTGGATGTACATTCGGTTTCTAAGTCGTTTGGTAGGGGATGACATCAATAGAGTGGGAAACTTCGTAAAGTTCAACAGTGGTTGACTTTAGCTGGGCCCATGAACATTTGCCTCAACTTTTTTTTTGTTTTTGTTTTTATCTTCAACTTGGGTTTAAAAAAAATAAAAAATAATGAACAGTTGACATCCATTTGAAAAATTAAATGGATCTCTACGGTCTATATGAAAAAATTGACTTTAGATCGCTATAAATAAACAAATTAAAAAAAAAAAAAAGGGACTTTGGACATTGGACATTGGACAAGTCGGGCTCCCCCATTGACTAGACCGTTATCGCCTTCTCCAAGCACACGTCCCCAGACGACTGTTGGTTGCAGATGCCGTCGATGCTGCTCTATCCCCGCAGATCTACTTCATCTCTGATAAAGCAAGATGGAGCGGATCATTCCTTTATTGTTTTTTCTGAGGTGATGTATATGAATTTGTGTATAGATGATGTTTGTTTGGGTGATCAAGGGATTAGTTCATTGGGTTTTGTTGAAAACTAATCCATTTTTAATAATTTATTTAAAAAATAATATTTATTTTTTAAATCACAATCTTAATGTAGAGAATCTCAATTTCTAGATTCGAAATCTCAATTTTCAAGTTGCGAGTTCTAACATTAATTCAAATCATCTCAACCTTAGGATTAAGATTTTTTCTTGTAAAAAAACAAAAATTATTTTTTAGGTTAACCTTTACAAATAGTTATTTTTTGCAATTATTTCTAGTTTATTTTGTTTGGTTGATAAAAAATATTGACTTTTTGTGTTTGGATAAAGCAATGTTATATGTTTTGGATGATAAATCTCGTGATTGTCGTTTATATGACGAACAACACCTTCATCTGGGTTCGTCAAACCCAGATGAAGATCTTCATTTTTATTTTTTAATTTATTAAAAACGTTGATGATTTTGGTTGATGACTAACATGATTTCTACCGTCCATGGTGCTTTGATAAGTAAAGGTTGAAGATGGTGGTTTAGGGTTTAATAATGGTTTGATAAGGAGAGGCTGGGGGTGACGATGGAGATCCAACTTAATTTTTTTTTTAATTTTTTTATTAGTATTTTAAAAATAGTTTTAATCGTCCATCTTTTTTCATCGAAAAAATATGGACGGTTCAGATTAATTTAAAATTTTATTTTTTATATTTAAAATCATCTTTTTACTTATGTTTAAATATCAAAATTATTTAATTTTTAATTTATTTTATAATTTTTAAAATTTTAAATTATTTTAAATGGATCTCCCTCCATTAAATAATATAATTTTTAAAGAAAAATTAAAAAAAAAAATCCCAATACATTTAATAAAATTAATTCTGATGGCAACTGAGGTCAAGTCGCACAAAGTCTATAATAAACAGCAAACTTTGTTTTCGTTTGTCTTTGCTCAAAGGTCAAAAGGTTTTTGCGTAATTTGCAGTCATGTGGGCCCGTGAACATTTACTTCTTGGGTCCTTACTTTGTTTGTTTTTGTCTTCAACTTGCTCAGATAAATTACGTCCCAGATTTGGTTTTGACGTCAATCATAAAAGAGAAACGTGTTTTTTTTAGATTCCTTAAAAAAATCCACCAAAATTAAATCGCTCCCATATTTTGATTATTTTTACACCCTTTTTATTTATATTAACGGTGACTTCGTAACTCAAATATGATTGTGCATCCTATTATTTATATTAATAGTGGAAGTTTATTTCTCATTGTGCATATTTTATAAATTTGTGAAAAAAAATTTTCTTTCTCTTTACAATATTGTTTACTATAATTATAAATCAATTTGGTAGCAACGGCAAGGGGCCTGTCAGGACCTCAGACCTACTGTTATTAAATACTTCATGATCAATTTAATAATCTACTTAGATATATAAATCTATTCCCTATATTGTGAATCACAAATTCTCCCAATATCCCAATGTTAAACATGCATGTGCGCTCTAAACTAATTTGACATTTCTTTTATTTATTTAAGTGGTAAGGTTCGATCCTTATCACGTATATTTCATAAGCATACAAGAGGATTAGGGAATTTTCTTATATGTTACTAACTTATACGTGTGATCACAATAGTTCTATGCACCCTATTCAAGTTCAGAAATTAATGTCAGTATCAGACGGTTTCAAATTTTCATCCTGAGGCAATTCTGCAGCTTTGGTTGATGGCATTGGGCCTGGAAATGGTGGACTAGTGTACTGTTGAACCACCAGGACTGATGCAGAAGTTGAGAAATCAGGAGAGATCAACAGGTTTGCAACTGGACCTAGTTCTGGACACGCACTCTTCACATTCATGGTTGCTGCCACTTGGCCTCCTGGCATCCGACCCACCAAGAACATATTGCACTTGTCGAACTCTCTAACGACATCAATAGTTTCTGATGTGCTTCTCACCACTCTTTCTTCAAAGCTGACAGACTCTGAGCCTGAGAACTTGTGCTTGATTTCAGCTAGAAAGATTTCATCAGATGAGCTGCCAGGGTCATCTTGGTGGTCTTCAACTTTAACAATCTCCTCGGAAACATCCGTACTTTGTACAAATCCGACAACAACCAGGCTGATACCAGGGTGCTCAGCCATGCGTGCACCATAAGCAAGAGCTTCTTGATCATCATTTCCTCCAAAGAACAACACAGTTATTGTGGAAGACACATTGCTTGCCGATACATGTGCGTTCCCACCTAGTCCGCGGTCCACCAGGATCCCAACCGAGCATGGTGCATGCTCCAGGACCTTCATATTAACCCAACGAAATTCAGTTCGAGTCGTCTCCAACACCCCATCAAGCCTCTGATGCTTGTGGAAGGGCAGGATTATCATGGCTACTCGTTTCCTCTCAGCACTGCCACAGATGTCTTCATACAAATCTTGCATTGCAGAGATTGCTGTCATTGAACGGATCGATACACGGCTAAGTTGCCTGAAAGCCTCAAAAGCAATAACAATCTGATCAGAATCAAATCGTTTGCCTTTGTTCCAAAGGGGTATTCCATTCTTTCTGGCCTTGTGGACCATGAGAATTGCAGATGTCCTCTCGGACAGCTCCATGAGGTGCATTGCATAGAGGCAGAGTCCTTCTTTCTTCTCAATCCCACGTGAAGCCTCAACGAGATTGATCATTGATGGTATGTTCCTTGTGCTGTGGAAACAGGCCAAAATCCTGAGCTGTGTGTCAGGATCTTTTCCCTTGATTGTTCTATGCTTGTAAGCAGATTTTATATTTCTTTTATCCAGCTTGTACACTGCCATCACCAAAGGTGTGGTGATGAGTGTTGTGAAGACAGCCATCAGAACCATGATCGCGAATGTCTGATCATTCAAAACCTGCAACAACAGTCAAAGCATATGATTAAAATCATGAACCATCAAACAATGCATACATATACATACATACTTTTATATATATATATATAGACACAAACACATAGTTGCTAAAAATATTTAGTGTAATTATTACCTTCCTGTCTTTACCAATGTTAAGGACAACGAGCTCCACCAAGCCTTTAGTGTTCATCAAGAACCCCATAGTTAGTGACTCACGAAAGGGGACTTTGCAAGCGAGGGACGCACCAACAGTTCCAACAATCTTCCCAAAATTTGCCGTAAATATGACCAAAACAAGGAACCCCCAAGACTGAGCCCCTTCAATTGTGAAGATATTGGTCTTCAAGCCACTTGACACAAAGTACAATGGAAGGAGAAGTCCAGAGACAAGATCCTCAACCTTCACCACAAGTTGACCAGCAAATGGACCTTCTTTTGGGACAAGAACTCCGATCAGAAACGCACCAAAGAGGGCATGGATTCCAATTGTGTCAGTGACAAATCCGGCTGCCAAAACGATGACAAGACTAGCACAAACATACAGTTCCTCAACAGGCTCACCTTCAGGGCATCTCTGCTGCATCCATCTAAAGATTGGCGGGACAATGAATGTACAAGCAACGACAAAACCGGTCCCACATAGCAGAACCCAGACGGAAACAAGTGGAGACTTGCCTGTTCCTGCAGACAAAGCAATGGCGAGTGCAAGTAGAATCCAAGCAGCAACATCATTGACAGCAGCTGCTGACATTGCCAGCCGACCAACGTCTGTTGTCAGGAGCTTGAGCTCAGCTAAAATGCGAGCCAGGACGGGGAATGCAGTGATTGAAAATGCGACCCCCATGTAGATGAGAAATGGGGTTCCATCAACACCCTTCGAGATAGTTGACTTGAGAGCAAAGGAAGTGCCTATTCCCAAAGCAAACGGCAAGCTGATTCCTCCAACGGCAATGCTGAGAGCTTTCTTGCCCGTTCGACGAAGGGACTTAATGTCCAACTCTAGTCCTACAAGGAACATGAAGAAGAGAAGCCCCAGGTTGGCTAATGTGTCCAATACTGTCAGGCTTCTTGCTGGGAATATTTTGTTCAAGTATGTGGTGTTCCTGCCTAAAGCTGATGGACCAAGCAGTATTCCTCCCTACAAAAACGACCATCAAAGTTTTAAATCCCTTGATGATACTAACATGCAAAAAAATCAGTTCATAATCTCATATTCCGTAACAACTTCACAGGACTATGTATCCACACAGTAACTTTATTTGGACAAGGTGCCATATAATGTATACAATTCGATGCATTATCACCTATCACGTTGACATCAGAATAATCAAAGAAACAGGCGGAATTAATTTAGACACAGTGGATATCACTGTTGGATTTAATACAGTTCAACTTGAATGTCACATATATACATAGCTTCCTTGATAGACTCCAAACTCCAAAGAGCCACTTTTCAAGCAATTTGTAGACCGTCGAATATTAAGACCTTATTATTAGTTAATTATGGTGGAAATTGCGTAAGAAACCACCCAACAATATAAAATATTCAACAGCAAAAGCAGAAACCAGTTTTCATAAAAAAAATATTCCGCTTAAGGTTTGACTTTAACAATCAAAAGTGTTCAAGCCAAGTGTCTTATACCAGGAAGACGAAGAAAAAGACAGCACACATTTTTCAGCGCAATTATTGAGTCTTTATCACATGTTTCAGCCACGTTATTGGTTATTTTCTTTCTAGCTGTCATGCATCAAGAGTAAGAGACCTATATATATTTAAAAAATAAATCATGCATATAGAAACCTTGAATCAAGTACCTTGGCTGAAACAATAATAATAATAATAAAATAAACCTTTTATGAGTTCTAATGATTATATGTGGCTGTTAGCTCTGGTGACTCTATCTATCACACACTATATAGTATTAAAATTTTGAGTAAAAGCCATCATGATAGCAATTTTATAAGGTTCATAGATTGTATTCACTAGGTTTTTGTCTATTTATAATCGTTATAAAATTTTTTTGCACGGCCAATCAATTTTCACACTCAAGATTGAGATTAAAATTTCATAGATGAGAATTAGTTGGTCCAAAAAGAAAATTTTAAAAACTATTCTGATTAGAGGATTTATATTTGATTACAGAAATTCACTTAAAAAAACATATATAAGAATAGAAAAATACTTACAATAATCTCCGCAATGACACGAGGCTGACGAAGAGACTTTAGAAGAACAGCAAGAATACGAGTGATCAAAACCACAAGGCAAATCTGTAGAATAGCGAGAGGAAGTGCATAATCAAGAGGATTACTGTCCTGAAACACCCCGTTGGACGTTGCCTTCATTGCTACCGGACATGGACCTCCTGCGGTGGCTATAGCCATAACCAAAAAGAAGAGCTACTATTCAACCGCCCCTCCTCCCTTGATGATCTGTATGATCATGTAAATGAAATCAAACTAAACAAAATAGCATTTTTTTTTTCCAGTTGATGAACGTGATACAATTAGCACTTTTTATGAACGTGCATTTTTTTTTTTTAAATGTGGATGAGGTGAATAAATTTAGAGAAAACTATTCACATTTTATGTTTTAGGATAAAATTGAAACTTAAATTTTTGACTTTAAGAATAGTGTTTAACTACTCTAATTAAGAGGTGATGTGTTTCAATGAACCTATAATTATTAATGAATCATCTACGCAAATCTAATGAACTATTCAACTATGTACATGCCCCTCGATCGGATAATATTTTCTTCTATAAAAAGGAAAAATATACATAATTAGTAATGATTTTTCAAATTTGGCAACCATAATCAGCATCGAGATTCGATAGTCAAAGACGGCACAAAACTATGATTGGCTAATACCTTATTTTGTCTATTCTATCACAAATTTGGATAAAATAAGGTAAACGAAAAACATTAATAAAAAATTATCAATACAATGTGACCTAAAAATTCATTCAAATTTATTATTTAAATAATATAATAAATTTATATATAATTATCACCTCATTAATATATCATCTTAAAATTAATTGAGTAAATAAACTTATCAAGTAATTTTAATAAATTTTTTAAAAATATTGCATGAATAAGTAAATAAATATATATAGAGAGAAAGAGACAAAGATCATTGAAGCGCACATAACCAAATTAATAATGCAGGAAATTGAGATTTTGTTTTACTCAATTTTCCAGGCAGCCAAACAGTAGGACTTTTTCACCGTACACGTAACAAAACTAATGTGAATCTGTACTAATGCAATTTTATACAAAATTCCAAGTGTGTGAGAGAGAGACACGAAAAGAGGATGCCACAGATTTTACGATGGAAATTATTTGACAACAAACAGAATCCTAAAACGACTTAAAAAGTGAGATTTATTTTTTATTTTTTATTATTTGGTTTATTTTTAGTGTGGACTCATTAAGGTAAATTGGTGGATAAGATAAGGGCGTTTTTGTCATTTCGAAAGAGAGTCTAACTAGGTTACCTATCATGTGGAGAAACGAGACTGCGGCGGGAGAAATGGAGGAAGAGCGTGCAAATGTTAGTATAATGACCGTAATGTCCCTACTCGTGGCGTGGAATTAACAAACACAACCCCAAAAGATGCCGTGAGGTCAATTGAGTTCTCTCTTAACAAAGTCGGATGTGCAACCCCACGTAAAATAAGTGTTCATGGAATCAGTATATTTTCCCGAGAGGCAAACGGAGTTTCTCATGCATTTTCCCGAGAACCATACAAAGAAAAAAACAAAAACCCATTAAAACATGACATGAGAGAGACATGAATGATCACCTGAACAGGCAGTTTCAAGAAATCCGATGACAATGATCGCTTCAACAACTTCGCTTTCTCGTCATTTCCATCGAGAAAATCCAGGAAAACACCATTTAATCAGTATAATCAAAGAAAAAGAGCAACGACAACGAGCAAGTAACATTCAAGTTGAAAAACACTGTCACTCACTCACTCAGTAGAAGCAGTTTTGTCTACTTACTTCAAATCTGACTCTATCTCCAGGCAACACACGAATGACATTCTGTCTGATCTTGCCAGAAATGTAACCCAGAATCAAGTCCTCGTTATCTAAACGAACCCTGAACATACCATTTGGAAGTGACTCAATGATGGACCCTTCATGCACCCACTTCTCAGCGCCGCTGGCACCTTCTTAACTGCCCCTCGGCTTCTTGCTGTTTATCGCCGTAAAAGTCTTTGCAGCAATATTCACCACCCACCCTTTGCTTGCATTGGACTGTACTTGACTGCAAAACGAAAAAATATTAGATTTTTATCCAAAAGATGAATTTTGATTAGTGGAACGTGACTTACTTGATGGATGAGGAAGTGGGTAGGACCGGATGACAAGGAAGAAGCAGAGGTGGTGATGGACGGTGGAGATTGCAGTTCAGGTAAAGCATAGTTTTGCGATGTTATTTTGAAACCCTTGATGACAGAGAACTTTATGTGTGTAGTGCAATTTATCCACCGCCACTAATATTTTGACTGCTGAATTTGTGTGATATCTTATATGTTTCGGTTTGATTGGCCTACTAATTTGGATAAAATTATCAATATGAATATTTAATAACCACTCTTGAATTATTTATAAGATATACCAATAATCAGTAGTAATGACTAGTTAGGTGACCATTTTGCCATGATCTCTTAGAATAAAGTATTTATATATGTATTATTAGATGTTAAAGTACTCTCTTTCAAACCAATTATCTTGTTACTCGTACATGACAAGCTAGTGACCTAGTAGTTTCTTATGAGTTCTAGTTTATATGAGTTGTGATATTGGAATCCTAGGCTATACTTCAGTCATTAACATTCTGTTTTGTTATTTCCAGTGGATAATTGCGTAGGAGTGGCTCACGGAACGTAGCCAGTATTTTCGGCTTGAACAGGGTATATATAATCTTTCTAAGAGGAATGATTATTGTGTCATATCGGCTTGGACATGGTATATATAATCTTTCAAAGAGGAATGATTATTGTGTCATATCACGTTTACACTATATCGTACCATCTTTTAACTGTTGTTATGTCACGAGACTTTGATAATACGGCTTGGATTGCTATTCCTAAAAATCGGGAGAAAACTATCCACACAAAAGTAGAAAGGATAAAGATCGAACCAGTCATCTAATGGATGGGTGGGATGCGGCTTTCCACTAGGCCACCCACTTATCCTCTACATGATTGGTTTTATAAAAGCTGATTTTACATAGAGTTAAGTTTAAGATTTTGATTTATAAAAGCTAAATTTGATTTTACATGTAAAAGTTGATGTTCAAGTTCTTTTAATTATTATTTTTCTTTGTTACAAAACGCTGAGGTTCAAGTTCTCTTAATTTGTAATTGAGATATGTTTTATTCCAAAGTGGACCAAATAAGGCTTTCAGTTGAATTAAAATTAAAGTTTAATATCAGCCTAATTGAAGAAAAATTGAACTTTAATATCAGCTTTAATTAAATTAAAATTTAATTTTCAAATTGATCCAATTGAATAAAAATTGAATTTAAAATCAGCCCAATATAAATTAAATTGGAGGTCTATTTTCAAAGCCCAAACTGAATAACCCGAACACAACTGATTTAACTCGGTTCGGTTTGGTTTATTCGTTACATTTAGTTCGGTTTGGTTTGTTATTTCGAAACTCCATTTTTTTCCAATTCCATTTGATTTTGCCTAAAACCGATTAGAACTGTGCCCATCCCTAATAACTACCCTTGTAAGCAATCTAACGATTGTTAGTAAAGAAACCAGTTTAGATACTTTACCCAAGCTAGTAAATTATGTAACGCTCCAAATTTACTCCACAACCGGATGAATAGTATTTAGGACGAAATAGTAATTTTCGGATGAATAATGACGAGTGGATAGTAATTTTTGAGAAATAGATCCCGAAAATCAATGAAAGTAAAATTTTTTATGAATAGTGATTTCAGGTGAATAGTATTTTTAGACATAACAGTGTTCGTGTGAATAGTGATTTTCAAAAAATGGGTATTGTATATTAAAAAGTTTTGAAAATTATATTGAAATTAACAGAAACTGAATTGGATCGAAAATGAGTTAATTTGAGGTAAAACGGGACAGTTTTTCGACTGAAAATTCGGATGAATTTTTGAAAAATTCGAAAATTTAGAGAAGTGTTAAAATGAGTATGAAAATGCTCAAGAAGTATTTTAGAAACTCAAACAGTATTTTCAAAAGATATTCGGATTGAAATGGAATCAATCCGAAAATCATAAAAAACGAATTTAGTAAAAAGTGAAGAATCGAAAAGAGGCATAAATTAACTTTTAAGAGTTACGAAGGTTACTAAAAGTATATAGTAAGTCCGAATATAGGTCTCGATAAATTTTGAAAGGATTTCGAAAAAGTCGAATCCAAACATCCCAAAAAAGTAAAAAAAAAAAAAAAGCATGATTTTTTTTATATATAACAATAATATATATATTAGTGGTGGAAGTCATTAAAATTATGTATATATAAGCGTGTTAGTGGAGATTGTTGGAAAATAAATAATAATAAAAAAATAAAAGAAAAGAGAAAAAAATGAATTGAATGCATGAAATAATGACATGCGTGAATCATGCATAAGACAAGAGAACATTTGGCAATGAAAGAGAGGCAGAATGAAAGCATGGCGGATAAGTGTATGGCAAGAAATGTAAAAGAGGGACATGTGGCATGATCATGTGAATGATATATAAATGAAAAATAAACAAATGAAAAGAGAAGAAAAGAGAGGCATGACATCAAAAAACTGTACTCGGTTTTCAAGTGGGGTGTGTGACCGAGAGAGACAGAAATTTGAGAAGTGAGGATTGTGTGTGTTATGCCGTGATTTCAACCAAGAAGACAGCATATTTTCTTAAATTTTTTAGTGTAATTTTTGAGAGAATTTAGCTCATACAAAAAGGAAGAGTGCGGCTTGGTCACAAAAGAGAAAGAAACTCCCAAAAGACTCAAACCCATCAAGAAGTCTTCAAGAAAGGGTGAAGATAATTGAAAAGATTTATCATTATCAAATTGAAGTTGGGAATGAAGAAAAACATCAAGAATTCTTTGGGTCAAAAATCTAGTAAGGTGTGGGATCGGCTCGAGGAAACCCAGAAAATATAGAGGATATGCTTCAATTGATAGGGTGGAATTATTATCCAAAAATATAGGTGTACACTTCATTTGAAATTTTAATTTTATTAGTAAGTTTAGTATTTATAAGTTTTTGAAATCTTATGAATTTGAATAAAATGATATAGAAATTATAATCGAAATTCAATTTTATATTATTTGGATATATTTTTTAATAAGAAATAAATTGGAAACAAAAGTTTGAAAATAAAGAGTTTTGAATAATTTATATGATAAATTATTGAGTTAAAAAGAGAGTTTTCAAAATCCCCTTCATTTGACAAATATATGCAAGTTTTGAAATCCAAAAGTATTTTTGTCATTTTGTGCTTAATTTTGTGTCGATAGAATAATGTTTGAAGGAATTATGAAATGAATTAGTAAACTGAAAGGAAAAGTTTCAAAAATTTTAACCTTAACCGAATATGTGCATAAAAAGGAAAGTGTTTGTATTTGTTAAATTTTGATGCTAAAACAAGAGGTAAAATAGTCATTTACACTTGCTAGAAGTGATGCTTTAAATTATTTCGAAAAATAAATAAAAATAAGTGGTTAAAAATTTACGCGGTTGAAAATTTTGTTTGAGTTTGAAATATGTTATAGTATTCCGATAAATTGTAATAAAGAATGTTTAAATGTGATTTTAATGAATTTAGAACGGAAATAGAAAAGAAACGGACAAAGACGGAAAGAAACGGATACGTTCAGTGCCTTGACCGAGCGTATATCGAAAGAAAAACACGAACGCTATGAAAAAGATTTGATGAGATTACTGAAATAGATAATAGAGTTTTATGAAGTTCATATTGATAATTTGAATATACGTGAAAAATTGTGATTGAAATGATATTTATTGTTTTTCGAATGAAATTTTTTTGGAATAATAAAAGCTAGCAAAAATATGAAATTTTTGGTAAATAATAAAAATTTAGAATGGTCCAAGTAAATCTAAACATTGGTAGGTGGGGACTGATAGTTGACGAGTCAATAAGGTGATATAAGCAGTACTGTACCGTTACACCGATACGATACACAGTGTTCGACAGATGGATTATGCAAAGCACCGAGTATCCGGTCCTGAAGTCGAATCTAATTGTGATATGTGATATGATATGCGATCCGGTCGGTAGACACTGAGTGGTCGATGCCGGGGACGTCATTGATTCTAACAAGTAACCACCAAATGGTCGATACCAGGAGACCCGAATTCCGATTCATGGTATCGTGTTAAAGTTTACAAATAGCACTACAATATATAAAAGAAAATCATATTAAAATGATTAAAAATGAAAATTATTGTGTTTTACATATGCTTCAATTTATATTTTGAGTTCTTGAATAAATTGTAAAAATTTGAAAAGTTGCAAAATATTAAGTCTTGACTTGTACTCTGAAAATTGTTAAATTATAATGAAAATCATGTAGTTATAAATGAAAAAAAAAATGATTTTACGAAATTTGTATATGCAAAACATAAAACTAAAAAAATGAAAACAAGGGGTTCTGATCAAACCCAGAATCAGATGATTCTGGGTTCATCGATGAACATAGAACCATCTAGCTTTAGGTTCATCGTCAAACCCAAAACCAAATGAACCCAAAACAAACACATGGTTATGGGTTCGTTGAACCCAAACCCATGTGTTTTGAGTTCATTAATTTAGGTTCGACGAACCCAAAACAATGTATTATGGGTTCGACAAGATTGGTTCAAGGTTCGATAAACCCAGAAAAGTCAAAATCCATGGTTCGCAATCATTAAAAAATAAAATTGAAGGTGAGATGAAAAAAAAATGATGATGGTAGTTCTTATCGTTACTGGTTCGTCTGGATGAAGAAAGAAATAAAAGAGACGAAGAGTAGTTTGTGGTGGTGGTGGGTCTGTGTGGTGGAGATGATAGAGAGATAGAGTTTATGGAGATGAGAGAGAGGTAAAGAGAATGGAATAAAAAAAATAAAGTAAAAGGGAATCCCATTAACTTGAGAAATGGTAAAGACATGGTTCGGTTTAGAATTTCATTTCTTAAGTTAGGTAGAAATAGAGGTGGGCTTGAGAATAAAAATTCATTCCCTTTCCTGTCTCAAATGTGAGCCAAACATGGAATATGAGAATATGAAAAATAATAAATCTCAATCCTATCTCATTCTCCGTACACCGAACATTGCCAAATGGTCATTTCTTAACTCAGAATGAAATTCACCCTTATATTTTTATATGTCCAAGACGAAGAGGCCTTTTAATGAATTCCAAATTATTGCAATTGGACACGTGTATGGTGGATGTACTTCGCATCATTGATGATGTCAGGTTTTAGAAATTCAAGGATTCAACTGCACCGGCCAGACAGCCACCATTTGGAACAATCAATGGGAAAATTTTACATCGATTTGTACAATTTTATTTGGATCAACAGAACAATGATTCCTTGATTGGACACATAACTAGAAGTTTTTTTTGAATTTAAAAAAAAAAAACAAAAAAACTAGAAGTTTTTTATTTATTTATTTATTTATTTATAACTACTAAGGATTTAAATAAATGAAGAAAAGAAAAAGGAACTTTGTCGTTGATGTCTGTGTGAAGTTCTGTGAACTTGACATGGGCAAGAGCAAAATAAATAAAAGAGGACGATAATTTCAACTGATTGCATTTGGTATATTTAAGGAAAAATTTAATTAATTAAGTGACTGTAAGATATCAAATAGGGATAATCCCAAAAAAAATCTATTTAAATTTTAAAAAATATTTATTTTATCACCTATAATTTTATTTTTATTCAAATTCTTCCTAATATTAATATTAAGAAATATACTCAAAATACCTCTTAAAGACATATAAAAGGACAACAATACTCTCGATGATCACAGATTTCATTAGCTTGACTTGATTAACTGTTTAATTCTAGGGATAGAATGGGAAATGTAATAAAAATTTATTAAAATATAAAAATCAAAATAAATAATATTAAATATAAAGATATTATACTAAAATTAATATAAATAAATAAATAAAATAATATTATAATTAAAAAATAAAATTAAAAAACCAAAAACTCATTTCATTTCATCGCCACTCAACTTATCATCATCATCATCTTCTTCTTCTTTTCCCATATCTTTTTTTTCTTCTTCTTCTTCTTCCACTTCTCTAGCTGCCACCGTCACTGATATCCATCGTCGATGACTGTGGTGCACCTATCTCCACCGGCACTTTTAAAACTAGACTTTGACTCACTCATCTCCTCCTTTGATTTTGACGCAATCATCCCACCTCACCGTTCTCCTTCTCTCTCTCGCTCTCTCTCTCATCTTCCTTCACCTTTCCCTTCAACCTCAACTTCTTTTCTGCTTAGAGCATTAACCCTACTACGTTGAGTGGTATGTGGTTTGCGGGGTGATATTGGTTTAGGTTTGATTAAGGTTGATGGTGGTGGTGGTGGAGAGTTTGATTGGGTTTGACGGTGATGGTAATATTGGTGATGTTGAGGTTTGGGTTGGATTAAGTTTGTTGTTATGAATCAGTGATGGTGGTGGTGATGGAGTTTGATGGCTGAGATTTTAGGTTTGATTAGGTTTTTGGGTTTGTTGTTGTGATTAGATTTTTGGGATTAATGATGATAACTAGAATATTAGGTTTGTGAATTTGGGATTGGGGTTGATGATAATGGTGGTAGGTTTGATTCGGTTTGACGACGGTAGTGTTGGCAGCGACAGTGGCGATGGTTTTAGGTTTTATTGGCTTTATTGCTGTGAATCGGTGGTGGTGGTGTTGGAGTTTGACGGTTGAGTTTGTGGGTTTGATTAGGTTTCTGGATTTGTTATTGTGATTGAGTTTCTAAGATTAATAATGATAATTGGGATATTGAGTTTGTGAATCTGGGTTTCCAACCCAAAAAATCTGCCAATGACAATGTTAGCTTCGTGAGATGATGATGATAGATGACTGAGATATTATGGTTTGGGTTGTTTTATTTTATTAATTTTTTAATTTTTCTATTTTTGGTTCAATTTTTCTTCAACTTCAATTTAAAATTTTTTTTTATCTTTTTTATGTTTTTATATCATTTGGATTTAATACTATTTATTTTAATGTTTATATTTTTATATTATTATATTATTTAAATCAAGAGTAAATTTGATATTTTAACTTTCTCTAACATTTTCATTAAAAAGTTGATGGTAAAGAGAATTTTGAACAAAAATAAAACTTTAGTGGGAAAATAGATTAAACTAAAACAGGTTTCCTGGAATTATCTTTATCAAATGTTAAAAGCAGCACTTTGTTCACGCAGTTTAGTTTATTAAATTATTATTAGGGATCAAGTTAGGTTGTGCAATTTGAGAGGACTTGTGCATGAGAGAGTAGTGGGATTTACAAGTGAATAGTATTTACAAGGTGTGGAAATCACTGTTCCAAAAAAAAAAAAAAAAAAACGTCAAACATGACAAAACATATCACTTACGTAATGATATTACTAGCACGTAGTTACTAGATTCTTTGTCGATTGGATTTGGTGATTCAAAAAAAAAGTAAGAGTTTCTTTAAAAAGAAAAGAAAAAAAAAAAAGTAAGAGTTGATAATTTAGGCTTTTGTTTCAAATGACGCTTTTATTCTATTGGATCTCTGAATTATGTTCAACTCCGTTAGTCTTTGAATCTGACAAAATTTTTAACCATATCAACTTAAAGAAAAACTATCCCTATTTTTATTAACAATCAATTACATATATCCACATCATTTCTTAATAAGAATGATTAAACAATTCTCTTGATCCCAAGAGATCAGATGTTTAAATCTCATTCTTATCGAATGTGTGGATAGTTTGCTATGAATTTAATCTCTTTCCTCCATTACACAAAAAAAAATATATATAGAAACCTTTCAAAAAAAAAAAAAAAAGACATATATGAATGTTTGGAGTTTTACATTCCATTGACAAACTTATATAAATCTACGTTGTGCATGCTTATAATTTTCGCTTAGGAGTTCATATTAGACATGATTGATCTAAAATTAAGTAGTGTATTTCCTTTTGTAAATCATTGTACATTATAATATTATCTTTAGGAATTTAGATAACTTAAATTATTGAGACATCTAATTCTAGATTAATTGCACTTCATGGTCAACAACCCATCCTATGTATACCATAACTAATTTAATCATAATAATTTATTATAAACAATATATCAAGTTTTCATTTTAACAATAATTAGTGAACCCATTTGGTAGCAACACGAATTATTCGTGTAAGCCTTAGTCACTAATTGTCATAGTTGTTTCATTTAGTTTCAAGTATATCAAGACTTAAAAGACCTAAAAGGATTGGATCGGAAGGGATTTTATTCAACCGCCGGTTTAGTTCGTGTGTACATATATGATGTTATAACGCCATGCCGACGGAGACAAAAAACATCAATGACGTGCCCACAGTGATCACGAATCACATCCCCCCAAACCCACTTTCATGTTCAAAAAGCCATAAGGTGGAGGAGACTTTAGCAGCAGCACTATCTGTTAGCCACTACCTTGATAAGAGCTTGTAGTCTTCACTTTATTATAATTCTATGAATATCTGTAAAGATTATTTCTACCGATATGGAAATCGCGTGCTGTGAACGTGTTGATTACTAGTCATTTCATTTGATTCTTTTTTATATATCCATATATAACTCTCTAATTTTAATAAATTCAATTATAGAATATATAGATATATATAAAGAACATAATTTATATAAATATTTTATTTATTTGTTAATTGGCAACACCTCTCGTATGGGCAACACCACACCAAATGCCACCTCATCTGCCGAGAGTGGTGGTTCACCCTGAAGCCGGTGGACCAAGAGACTTATAAATATTTTATAAATACATTTAAGGACTTGGGAGTTTTCTTCTCGTTACTATTTTTTTTCCTTATGTATATATGATCACAAGGTAACAAGGACCTAGCCAAGATTATGCATCAGGATGGGTTAGAACAAATTTTTTGAATGAACTTCAACAGTATAAAAAAAATTCATAAATTGAAAAATATAAGTATACCTACTTAGAGAAGATATAATAAGCTTTATTCCACAAAATTTATATTATAAATAAATATGTCAAAAAAATAGTAGAATATTAAAGAAAATATGAAAAAAAACATGAAATGCAAGCAATCAAGCAGGTTCTAAAGATATTTGAATGATTAAATTTGTTAGTTATGAATTACATAGTAACATCATTGTAGCATGAACAATTTTTCTTTAAATAAAGGTAATTTTACATTTTGACAATCATAATTACTGTCAAACTTCAAATTAAACAATGCATTAGAAAAAACACCTAAAAATATTAAATTTTAGTAATATATTATGTGACTAATATTATGATAAAAGAAAATAAGCAAAATGTGAAAAACTTTAAGTAAAATTTTACATGAAATAAAATTTTTATATATGCAATATTTTAATAAAAATGTAAATATAAACAAAAAATACATGCAATAGATTTGGAATAAGTATATATTTACTTTGGTATTAAAAGAATTAGTAAATGAAAAAAACAAGATATATTAATAAATTTTAAGATTACCCTAGCTACCACCCAACTACCTCCCTGCAAGGTATATTGATAGAAATAGTTAGGGGTCTACTAACCAATATCAAATACTATAAACCTGTTTGATAATGTTAACTATTTTTGTTTATATTTGAAAACAAAAATATATGTATATTTTTCGAATTAAAAAAACGTGATTGATTGTAATTACGGAAAACAATATTTCAAGAATGAAAACACATAGAAAACACATCCAGTAATAATACTTAATATAAAAACAATCGTAGCAAATTTGTATTTATGAGTTATAGGACCACAATAACAACAAAAACAATAGTTGCAACAATAATATAAGGGCAATTATGATATGAAAAATACATAAATTGTTTAAAAGATAAAAAATTTTAAATTGAACTATGGTGAAAAGTGAGAAGTGAGCTCTAAAAAATATTTTTCAAGATTTACTATTGTCTAAAAAGGAAAATTAAATATATTTTTAAAATAATGAATATAAGTGGAAACAGTTTTATTTGTATTTTATACGACGAAATTAGTAATTGAAGATACTAGAAAAAGTAATTGAAAGTATTGGAAACATTTATTATTTTAATTAAGAGAAGTTCAATAAATTGATGCAAATTTATGGTGGTCCAATGTACCTCTCTTTCTTTGAAAATATAATGTATAACCCACCAAACTATGAAGTAGAAAACAAAATAGTTAAAATCTGGTTCGATAATATCAAGAAATAAATAAATAAATAAATAAATATATATATATATATATAACAAGACTTAAAATCTTAATCACATATATAGAAAGAAAGTATACTAACTACTTGACCTAGTTTTAAAATATATATATATACTTGACCTTTAAGTGTATATGTTTTTTTTTTTCTTTACAATATTAAAGGTTTATTAAATAATTTTTAAATTTATAAAGTGTTTAAATGAAAAAAAAAAAATGAAATTATAGATGCTTTTATAAGTGTGTCACGCCTTAGGGGTTTTTGCCAATTATTATTACTTTTTTTTTTAGGTATTAGAATGAACCCAAAAGATAATCAAAATTAAATTTATAGAACTTTAATGATACGGTCTGGATAAACGGTCCTTGTATAATTGAACGCCATCTAGTTGTATGTATACGAGAGAAAATTTCAATTCTATTGAATGAACGATGGGGGTGTCAAATCTTGACTATTAAAGCCAAGGCTGGCCTTGTGCACTATCACTGTGGCCCAGGCTTTTGCCAATTATTTTTGTTATTATCAAATAAACTTTATTTTGTAATGGGCTAACCGTGGGCCATTTTCTCTAGCATCCAGTCAATTAAACAAGCCGTCAAAAAGAGAAAGACACACAAATGCTAATTGCTTTCATCGGTCTCCATAAAGAAATTACTTGTACACAAAAGCAACAAATACAAACCGTTTTTTAGATTAGATAAAAACAAAAATCTAAAAAAAGCAATAGTTTTGCATTTTCTAGTCTCTACGCAAAGTGTAACCAATTTTAATGGTATAAACTCATGATTACTGACCGCAATGTTGCCTGATCTGCTATTGTAATCATCAACTTTTGTGCCGATTTAGCCCCCACCATAATAATATTCATCATTCTTGTAAATGGTCCTTATGTTCATTCATGTATCTAATATCATTATAATTGATTCTTGCAACTTCCCTTTTATTTATTTCCTCTCTATATTTATGATGGGGTCAATAATAATAAATTTACATTGAAATGAAATTGGTCCACTTGAATAATTTTTTTCTTATATTATATCTTCTGGTGGTGAATTAAGTACATCCTTTTACATTTAGGTGCGTAGAATCATATCAATTAACATGTTTGTTATTATATGATCACTTGCATAGACTAGTTGGCAGTTAAAAACATGATTGTTATCTAAAAAACCTATGGCCGGTACCTACCAAGAGAGAATAATTTACTAGCAAAAACAAAAACAGAAAAGACAGAAACCCAGCAACATTTTTGCTGTGGCAAATTTTTTAGCTAATTTTATTAATACCCTTTTAAAGATCCCTGTTTTCTGTAAAAATGAACTTTCATCAACATAAACCTTCACATAGTTCTATGTACCCAATTCAAGTTCAGACAATGTCAGCATCAGACGATTTCAAATTTTCATCCTGAAGCAACTCTGTAACTTTGGTTGATGGCAATGGGCCTAGAAATGGTGGACTAGTGTACTGTTGAACCACCAGGACTGATGCAGAAGTTGAGAAATCAGGAGAGATCAACAGGTTTGCAACTGGACCTAGTTCTGGACACTCGATCTTCACATTCATGGTTGCCGCCACTTGGCCTCCTGGCATCCGACCCACCAAGAACATATTGCACTTATTGAACTCTCTAACGACATCAATAGTTTCTGATGTGCTTCTCACCACTCTTTCTTCAAAGCTGACAGACTCTGAGCCTGTGAACTTGTGCTTGATTTCAGCTAGGAAGATTTCATCAGATGAGCTTCCAGGGTCATCTTGGTGGTCTTCAACTTTAACAATCTCCCCGGAAACATCTGTACTTTGTACGAATCGGACAACAACCAAGCTGATACCAGGGTGCTCAGCCATGCGTGCACCATAAGCAAGAGCTTCTTGATCATCATTTCCTCCAAAAAACAACACAGTTATTGTGGAAGACACAATGCTTGCCGATAAATGTGTGTTCCCACCAAGTCCGCGGTCCACCAAGATCCCAACCGAGCAGGGTGCATGCTCCAGGACCTTTTTATTAACCCACCGAAATTCAGTTCGACTCGTCTCCAACACCCCATCAAGCCTCTGATGCTTGTGGAAGGGCAGGATTATCATGGCTGCTCGTTTCCTCTCAGCACTGCCACATATGTCGTCATACAAATCTTCCATTGTAGAGATTGCTGTCATCGGACGGATTGATACACGGCTAAGTTGCCTGAAAGCCTCGAAAGCAATAACAACCTGATCAGAATCCAATCGTTTGCCCTTGTTCCAAAAGGGTATTCCATTCTTTCTGGCCTTGTGGACCATTAGAATTGCAGATGTCCTCTCGGACAGCTCCATGAGGTGCATTGCATAGAGGCAGAGCCCTTCCTTTTTCCCAATCCCACGTGAAGCCTCAATGAGATTGATCATTGATGGTATATTCCTTGTACTGTGGAAACAGGCCAAAATCCTGAGCTGTGTGTCAGGATCTTTTCTCTTGATTGTTCTATGCTTGTAAGCAGATTTTATAATTCTTTTATCTGGCTTGTACACTGCCATCACCAAAGGTGTGGTGATAAATGTTGTGAAGACAGCCATCAGAACCATGATTGCAAATATCTGATCATTCAACACCTGCAACAATGGTCAAATAATCATATGATTAATGTCATGATCCATCAAACAAAGCATATATATAGAGAGATATATATATATGTATGTATGTATGTATGTATGTATATATATACATATATGTATACCCACATATACATAAATACATATATATTACATATATGTATGTATGTATATATATACATATATATATATATATGTATATACATATATACATACATACATATATATATTACGCATACATACATACATACCAACATATATATACATATATATGTATATATATCAGACAAATAGTTGCTGAAAATATTAGATATAATGGTTACCTTTCTGTCTTTACCGATGTTGAGGACAATGAGTTCCACCAAGCCTTTAGTGTTCATCAAGAACCCCGTAGCTAGTGACTCACGAAAGGGGACTTTGCAAGCGAGGGACACACCAACAGTTCCAAGAATTTTCCCAAAACATGCTGTAGATACGACCAAAACAAGGAACCCCCAAGACTGAGCCCCTTTTATTGTGGCTATATTGGTCTTCAGGCCACTTGACACGAAGTACAATGGAAGGAAAAGTCCAGAGACAAGATCCTCAACCTTCTCCACAAGTTGACCAGCAAATGGACCTTCTTTGGGGACAAGAACTCCGATCACAAATGCACCAAAGAGGGCATGGATTCCAATTGTGTCAGTGACAAACCCGGCTGCCAAAACGATGACAAGACTAGCACAAACATACAGTTCCTCAACAGGCTCACCTTCAGGGCATCTCTGTTGCATCCATCTAAAGATTGGCGGGACAACGAATGTACAAGCAACGACAAAACCGGTCCCACATAGCAGAACCCACACGGAAACAAGTGGAGACTTGCCTGTTCCTGACAAAGCAATGGCGAGTGCAAGCAGAATCCAAGCAGCGACATCATTGACAGCAGCTGCTGACATTGCCGTCCGACCAATGTCAGTTGTCAGGAGCTTGAGTTCAGCTAAAATGCGAGCCAGGACAGGGAATGCAGTGATCGAAAAGGCCACCCCCATGAAGATGAGAAATGGGGCTCCATCAACACCCTTGGAGATAGTTGACTTGAGAGCAAAGGAAGTGCCTATTCCCAAGGCAAACGGCAGGCTGATTCCTCCCACGGCAATGCTGAGTGCTTGCTTGCCCGTGCGACGAAGGGACTTAAGGTCCAACTCTAGTCCTACAAGGAACATGAAGAAGAGAAGCCCCAGGTTGGCTAATGTGTCCAACACTGTCAGGCTTCTTGCTGGGAACATTTTGTTCAAGTATGTGGTGTTCCTGCCTAAAGCTGATGGACCAAGCAGAATTCCTCCCTGCAAAAATGACCATCCAAGTTTTTCAGTTCTTGATAATACTGACATGCAAAGGACTAGGTACAATTCGATGACGTTATCAACTGTCACGATAACATTAGAATTATCAAATAAACAAACAAGTGGAATTAATTTAGACAAAGTGCATATCGAGCACTGTTGGATTTAATACAGTTCAACCTTCATGTCACATATATATACATGCCTTCCCAAAAGACTCCAAATAGCCTCTTTTCGAGTAATTTGTAGACCGTTCAAAAATTAAAACCTCACTATTAGTTATGGTGGAAATTGCTTGCGAAAACAATATATTCTCCACCCAACCATATAAAGTATTCAACAACAGCAACAACAAAAACAAAAACAAAAAACTCTTTTCATCAAAAATATTCCGTTTAACTTTTAGAATCCACAAGTATTCAAGCCAATTGTCTTATGCCAGGAAGACCAAGAAAAAGACTAAACACATTTTTCAGCTCAATTTTTGAATCTTTATCACATGTTTCAGCCAAGTTATTGCTTCTTTCTTTCTATCTGTCATGCATCAAGAGTAAGAGACCTATATCTATTTAAATAAAGCGAATGCATAAAATAACCCAATTTTTAGAGCCAATTTGAAAACTAATTCTTTTTTTTTTAGGTTGAAAAAATCTCAACCCTGAAGTTGAGATTAATTTAAATTAACACTATGACTCACAACCTGAAAGTTGGGATTCCGAACCTAGAGATTGAGATTCTTTACCTTGAGGTTGGGATTTAAAAAAAAAAAAGGTTATTTTTCAAATGAGTTATCAAAAAAGGGTTAAATTTCAATAAAACCCAATAAATAATAAATCATGCATCAAGTATGCATAATAACATAAAACTAGTATGAGTTCTATCTATCTAATGATTATATATATAACTGTTAGCTCTGATGATTCTATCTACCACACAATAATAGTAATAAAATTTTGAGTAAACCCGTCATGATAGCAATTTTATAGTAATAAAAACAACGGCCAAATCAATCAATTCTAGATTGTATGCATAATAAAAACTAGTATGCGTAATAACATATAGATTGTATCAAGTAAGTTTTATCTATTTAGAAACGTTATAAAATTTAATTTTATGACCAATCAATTCTCATATCCAGGATCAGATATTAAAATTTTATGAATGACAATTAGTTGGTCATGAAAGAAAATATTTAAAACCATTCTAACCAGATTTTTTTTTTTCTGAAAAAGAGTAAAGAATTTATGCTCAATTACAGAAATTCATTTAAAAATATATATATAAGAACAGAAAAATACTTACAATAATCTCCGCAATGACACGGGGCTGACGAAGAGGCTTTAGAAGAACAGCAAGAATACGAGTGAGCAAAACTACAAGGCAAATCTGCAGAATAGTGAGAGGAAGTGCATAATCAAGAGGATTATCGTCCTGAAACACCCCGTTGGACGTCACCTGCATGGCCACCGGACATGCACCTCCTGCTGTGGCTATGGCCATGTTGCACCAAAAAGAAAAAGTGCTGCTCAACTGGCCCTCCTCACTTTTTCTGCATGGTCATATAAATGAAATCAAACTAAACAAAATAGCAATTTTTTTTCCAGTTGATAAATGTGACACGATTAGCACTTTCCATATATAGTCAGCATCCAGATTCGATAGTCAAAGATAAAACATAAGTACATAACTGTTGTGATCGGGCTAATACCTTGTTCTCTTATATAAAACGGACCATACAAGAAATATGTTCTGTCTATTCGATTAACTACTTGGACAAAATCTAATAAATAAATTTTTTAAAAAAAAAATGATATATCACCATTTAAAAAAATGAATGATCATGAGTAATAGTTTTTTTCTCTCTTATACATTACTCGAATTTAAATTACTATTATCATCATATCAGTATTGACAAAAAATTCTTATCTATAAAATAGACCATACAAGGAATATATTCTATCTATTCAGTCACCTATTTGGACAAAATATGGTAAACAAAAAACATTAACAATTAAAAAATATAGAGAAAGATCATAGAAGCACACGTAACTTACCCAAATTAATAATGCAGTACATTGAGATTTTGTTTCACACTTCCACTCAAATTTCCTGGCAGGCGGCAGCCAAACAGGCAGACTTTTGACCACACACATAACAAAAACTAATGTAATCTTTGTACTAACGTGATTTTTATACAAAAATTAATCTATGTGTGAGAGAGAGACACGAAAAGAGGATGCCACGGATTTTACGATGGAAGTTATTTGACAACAAACAGAATCCTATAACGACAAGGAAAAAAATTGAGATTTTTTTTTTACTATTTGGTTTATTTCGTGGGCCCATTAAGGTTAATCGGTGGGTAAGGGAAGGGTGTTTTTGTCTTTTTAAAGGAGAGTCCAACTAGCTTAACGAATCAGTAGAACCACGTGGCAGTGCAGGGGGGAGACTGCGGCAGGAGATATGGAGGAAGTGCATGATATAATGACCGTAATGTCCCTACTCGTAGCATGGAATTAACAAACACAACCCCAATAGACCACGAGATCAACTGAGTTCTCTCTGGAAAAGTCAGATTTCTGCAACCCCACGTAAAATAAGCGTTCATGGAATCATTATATTTCCCCTGAGAACAGACGGAGTTTCTCATGCATTTTCCCGATAATTAAACAAACAAACAAACAAAAACCATTAAAGCATGAGATATGACCACGGTTCGGTTCGGTTCCGGTTTCGATTCCGAACCAACGGTTCTGGTTCTGAAAAAGCTAGAACCGGAACCTTAACCAAGACAAAACGGTTCCAGTTCGATTCTAGAATCAACAGTTCTATAACAGTTGAGATTTCGATTCTATAACGGTTTCGGTTCTGGTTTCATAATATTTTTTATAAATTGAAATTTTGAAATTTATAAATGTTAACTTCGGGAAATGGTTCCCTTAGTCAACGAGGTTATTTCAGGGCCCAAGCTGCAATCCACAGAAAATAAGAGAAAGAAAGGAGAAAACAGAGGCAGAGGAAGAAGAAAACGAGAGAAGAAAAAAGAAAAGCATGCAAGATCTACGTAGTTCGGCCAAAGGGAAGGCCTACGTCCACGGCGCCGGCTCCGGTGAGGGGCGCGGCAGTCACTGTTATTACTGTTCATTTTGTTACAGCTGTAGAGAGAGAGCGCGGCAGTCACTGTTATTACTGTTCATTTTGTTACAGCTGTAGAGAGAGAGAGAGAGAGAGCTAGAAAAGAACCAGTCCCTTTACAATAAAAATCACCCGTATTTATCGGGAGGGAGAGGAGCTACAGTAATAGTACAACTTAAATAGGAAAACATTAAATACATATTACAATTTTCAAAGTCTTTTGTCACAAACTCTGAGTCGTCTGACATGGTAGGTGAGATCCCCGAAAATCGCGCTGCTAACATTCTGAGAAGGGTTTGACGCGTGCACGTCACGTTGTCCTCGAGTTGGAGCGGTTCTAGGCAAGCAGATCTGAGCGATTAGATTCGGCGGACAGGCTGACGGATAGCAATCAGCGCTAACGGACAGCGATCAGAACCAGCGGACAGGCTGTCAGCGGACAAGATCAGCGGTCACACTGTCAGCGAGCAGCCGGGCGAGCAGATCTGGACGCGTTGTTGCTGCTGGTTGCTGTTAGAACTTTTTGACAGCAAATGTAAACCTCAAGAATACATCCATTAAAACAACAACTTTGAGGACGCAAACGGTATCAACCGGGAAACCCCGGGTTGCCACGCTATAAAGCACGAAAATCTCTTTCCAAAAATATATTATAATAGACAATCTGACATCCGAGCACAAAGTTATGTCTGTTTCTTTGGACCAGTAACTTGGGTCTTTGTCTGTTGGGACGGTTTTAGCACGTTATCTTACTGGGCCTCTAGGCTTTTATCAGCCCATTTGCGGTAGTCTAAAAATACATATAACAATAAATATTATAAATTGACAATTTGAAATTTAAAAATAATAAAATAATATTTTGAAATTTAAAAATAATAAATTAATAATTTGAAACTTCAAACAATAAATTGATAATTATAATTTATAGATATAATTAAAAAAAATTAAAGAAAATTAAGATTGAAAATTAAGAGAATATTGAAACTAATAGTTAAAATTGAGAGAGAGTTGAGATTAATGGAGATAAAGAGAGTCGAGATTGAGGGAGATAGGTGTGAGAAGAAATTAAGAATGAGAGGGGTATTTATAGAGGAAAAGAAGAGGTTAAAAGAGAAATTACGGGAAGGGGGTGAAATGTAAAAAAAAAAATGACCATACAGTTTTTATTTATTTATTTATTTTTTGGTTAGAACCGGAATCGAACCGAAACTGTTGGTTCAAAGCAATTTCGGTTCCACCGTTTCTTTGAACCAGCGTTTTCAATTCCACTAATAAAAAAATCGAAACCGAAATCTTTGTTTCGGTTCAGGTTCAATTGACCTGGTTTGGTTCGAACTGGACAGTTCGAACCGAACCGTGGTCATGACATGAGAAAGACATGAATGATCAACTGAACGGGCAATTTCAAGAAATCCGACAATAATGATCTCTTCAACAACTACGCTTTCTGGTCATTTCCATCGAGAAAATCAAAGAAAACACCATTTAATCAATATAATATTGATAGTAGACGTAGTAATGAACCTTTGAATCTTCATGATAGCCAAGGAGTGGAGATATATATAAAGCACATAGAGTACTGAGAACGATTAAGGGATATGAAATGTCTGTTTTACCCTTATATATATGCTGATAACCAGCCAATTAAACCAAGTAAGCTCCCAATCTATGACCTCAGGTATTTTTCAAGGACATTTATAATTTGCCTATAAGCTTTGATCATAATCTGAAATTGCTCCCTCTAGCTTCATAATTAGATATTTTTCCTCGCTGTTAGTTTTTCGATTAAAAACTTGACACTAACACATACAAAACAGTAAATGATTATTTTGACCTTGATTTAAACTTAATTAAAATAAATTTGAAAAATCAAAATAAATTTAATTAAAATCAAAATTACAAAATAAAATTATAAAAGAAGATTTTCATCGTACATCTTTAAAATGGACAATGGATATTAATTTTAAAATAAAATTTAATATTTATATTTGTTTAAAAAATTAATCTATAAAATTTTATCAAAAATAAAAACAATAGATCTCCACGAATAGACGATGACGATCAAAGAATTTAAAAAAATCTAAAAAAAGAATTATTGTATAAATAAGAAACTTAAAAAAATAAAAAATAAAAATAAAAACAATTAAAGGTCTGGGTTATAAACCCAAATCTTCATGTTGACATTCAACATCTTCAGGTCTGGGTTATGAACCCAAAAACTTAAATAAAACATCTCTTTCTTCTTATATTCCTCCAATCTCATCTATAATAATAATAATAATAATAACTTAACTATATTCAACAACTTCAACATCTACGTCTCCTTTTTCTTCTTCTCTTCCAATCTCACCAGAAAGAGAAAAAAAATAATCAAAATAACAAATTTAACGTACTTCAACCTAACCATATTCAACAAATTCATGTTTACTACATACTTCTTCTTCTTCTTTTTCTTTTTCACCCACCACACCCACCTATCAAACACATCTGAATGGCCACTAACATTGACCCAAAAACCACCTAACCACCACCACCACTACTACCAAAATCTAGATGGGTCACTGTTGATGAAGTCGTCATCACCAAATTTTTATTGATTAAGTTGCCAATGAAGATGAAGATAGACAGAGAGAGTTGGTGCAAAAGAAAAACAGATGAAGATAGAGATAGGGTTTTTTTTTTTAATTTTTTATATCAAATTAATTTTAATTTGATCTCCATCATCCATTTGGATGGTGAAGATCAATCATTTTTTTAATTTTTAAATAAATAAATTTTATATTTTTGGTTTTTTATTTTTTGTATTAATTTATATTTATTTATCACCTTATTTATCATTTTACCCTTTCCATGCCTAACAGTAATGGATGAAATTCGTAACAGCAAAAAATTGATTCTTTATTTAATTAAATTTTAGGAAGATAAACTGCCAACAACGAAACTACGGGAAGCATTTTCAGATTATGATAAAAGGTTGGGGCAAATTATAAATATCATTTTTTAAGTTTTTGTGACGTCACTGCCCCTGTTTAGTGAAATCTGCTTCGTTTCAAGAAATTGGAAAGTTAATTATTGCGTATTTACAAGACACAGTAATTAGTTTCCAACTTGGACTTGTGTTTGCTTGGTCTTTTGATTTTTTGAAAAGCGGTCTGTTGTTTTTACATAAAGATAATTATTACATATTTGGATTAGTACACAGATTAATACTTGGTTTTTGTATATATTTTACAAAAAAGAGTAATTAATTTCTCACTTGGACTTCTATTTGTGTGGTCTTTTTTTTTTTTTTTGGGAGAAGAATTATTATATAATTTGGATTAATACACAAATAATAATCATTATTATTCTTCGTAGATAAACAAAACAAATGAATTTTGAATGGAAATTGATTGTGATTTCCATAGTTGAAAAGAGAAATTAATCAATTGAGAAACATTTAAGGATAAGTCCAGCTAATGGTTACCCGAATAAATTGTGTTACTTCCAAATGGGTTCACTAATTATTGTTAAAATGAAGACGTAACATATTATTTATAATTTACAATTATGATTAAAATAGTTATTGCATATCTAGGATGCGTCGTTGACCATGAAATGCAATTCATCTCGAATTAAATGCATGAATCATTTAAGTTATCCAGATTCAAAAGATAATATTATAATGTATAATGATTTACAAAAGAAAATATACTATTTAATTGTAAATCAATCGTGTCAAAGATGAACTTATGAGTAAAAGTTATGGCCATGTATATTTCAAAAAAAGTTATATGCACGTACAGTATAGATTTATATAAGCTTGTCAATGGAATGTAAAAGTCCAAACATTTATATATGTAATTAATTGTTATTAAATGAGTTTCACTGTCATATAAGTTGATTTAGTAAGATTACTCATTAATAATCTTATTCAACTAGTAAAGTAACTATATATTAAATAAGAGAGATAATTCTATATATTTTCCTTCTATAGTTTAGCGTAACAATCAAAATCCACCATTAATTTGAAAAATCACTAAAAACTCCTATATCATTTAATTATATAGACAAAATATCCTTCATGGTTTAAGAAAAAGTCCATAAAACCCCCATTTATTTAAAAAAAAAAATCAAAAAATCTCTTGATCTTGTTCATTATTCTGTACATCAGAATCACATAAATGATAAATTGATATTTCTATAAACTATGGAAGAATAATTAGCGATTACGTTGAACAATTGGAAGGAGATTGGAATTATCCTTAAATTAAAAATATAGTTTTTTTTTTAAGTACAATTAAAAATTTGTCAAATTTAAAGGTCATACTATATGAGTTAATTATGTCTTTTTAAAATCCTCACATCATCAAACATGCGAAGTATATCCACCATACATTGTCTAACTAAAATAATTTGTGCCCCACTACAAAAGCCTCTTGGTCTTGGATATATAAAAATATAAAGGGTTTAGTATCCTAACTGATGGGCTAAGTATTGAAGGACCCGTAAATTGATACTGAAATCCAAGTATAAAATCAAATCTATAAAGGCACCTCACTCACTCCCTGGGTCCCACATAAATATAAGTCGAATTTCTAACGGCCATAAAAAATGAAACGATCAAACGAACAATAGTCAGAGGGTTGAATTAGTGTTTTAGTTCAACAGCGATGGATTACTATTCACCGTTCCCGGGTCGTCTTCTCTGATTAGGGCCGCAAGCGCAAGTTTTTCCGTAGACAGTCATTTAGAGGATTTTCACTATTGAAGTAGACCCAACTAGATTAAAGTCAAACTCCCATTAATGGGTCAATCTCAGTCAGGTGGGGCTGAGTAAAAATTTCATTTTTTTATTGGCTCAGTAACGCGCCACGTCGCTCCACTCCACCTGGAACACAGCAGAGAATCCAATAAACCATTACTTTAGTTACACACCAATTATTACCTTTTTCTTTCTTTCTTTTTTTTTTTTTTTTTAACAAACACCAATCATTACTATTAGTTTAGAAATTTCAATCCCTGAACCACGAAGGTTAGCCAAAAGTAATATTATATATTAAACAACTTTATATGGTCAAAAGTTTTCAAGGTATTTTTTTTTTAAAAAAAAAAAGAGTTTTTGGATGTCTACTTCAATTACGTGCGAAAAGAAAGGTGTATACGCCATTCATCAATGATATCATGTAGCTTCGGATTAATTTTACTTTATTAATAATCATTCATAACTTAAATAATGATATAATTCCTTTTTATATTTTTATTTATATAAGAGTTGTTATTTACTTATTGAGAAAATAAATATCTTTTGATATTATTAAAATGAATTTTCAACTAAAATGTAGTAATTAATTTCGACACTCATTTATACATTTTATATCATTAATATTATCTTACATCCAAATTCTAATTATATAAAAAATTATTATTATTATTATTAATTTTATTGTTATAGGTTATCTAGTAATGATTATGAGGCAAACACAACGGTTTCCTGATTATATTAATATCGGTAGCAAATAAACTTATTTAATTTGTGAAGGATCTGTTAAAAGTGTAAAAAGTTAGACAATGGGGGACGTAATCTATCATCGGGACTTCGTGGATGCTATAAAGTCATGCAGGAATTTTGAGCTGTCGTTGTCTCAAGCCAAAAAAAATTATGAACTTTAGTTCAATAAATGTTTGGCATTGCGTGGATACGTTGATTTAATTAAATACTAATTTATGACATTTGGACTTACACATCAAATCTAGGATATGCATACACTGATACACATGAAGGATGAACCACAAAGGAAGTCAAGTTTCACCGGTAGGAAAATAAAAAAAGTAATAATAATTAAATTGCGTGGGAGAAAGGATTTAGTTTTTTTTTTTTTTCCTCAAATGGAACCTATTCATAATTTTGTATGAGGTTTGTAATTTAATTCATATTGATTTTTCCCAACTTAATTAATTTTTTTGTTTTTTTTGTTTTTTTCAAAAGGAACTTATCCACAATTTTATACTAGTTCTATCTAATTTGATTTGATTTAATTTTTAGTAAACCTTAGAGTTATAAAATAGGAATTAAGTTAAATATATTCTTATATTCTAATTTGAGATATGATGCCTAAATTTAAATATATATCAATTTGAATTCAAGTTATTATTATAAAATATTTTTTTGACATATCATATATTAGAAATATATCACATATATATGCTGAAATCTAACAGTATATAAGCAATTTCTATCAATATATACTGTCATCCACTTTCGGAGAAGTATATTGATATGTTTGGAAAATTATATAATATATATGCAACAAGATTTGAACTGACCATCGTAAAAATGGAAAAAAAAAATCAGTTATGATATAAATTTATTAAATGACCATGTTGATAACATCATATTAATTCTTATGATGGGATATAATTCGTTTCGTTTGCATGATTAGAACTATGACTGCAAATGAGATATTCGTTGCCGTGTGGCTCAAAGGGGTGAGAACCAAAATTAGTATCATATTAGTTCACGTAATTTCAAGTAATGTCCACATAATTCGAATGTGATAGATAGTATTTTTATTTCAGTTTTTTATAGTTTAGGATATGACTTTGACATTTCTTTCATTTTATATATATATGTCCGGATCATGCTTTCGATTGCTTAAGACTACGGATCTCTTTCAATTATGTTTGTTGATTGGAATTTGTCTTTCCTTCTTGCTAATTAACTTCTATTTTATATACACAAATAGTTTAATTTAGGATTATGAAATAACAAAACATATAATTACCATATAATATGGTTTGATGGCAGAGAGTACTTGTTTAGTCTTATAATTTATAATTAAATTCAAATAATTATACTATAAATGGTATTTGAAAAATAAAGGATAATATAACTTGAACGCTAAGGATATATGTTAATATGGATATGACTATGGAATTTGGTTTTCAAAATCAATATATTAAAATACAAGTGGAATTTTTTAAAAAAGAAAGAGAGAGAGAGAAAGAATACGAGGAGGTTCAGAGTAAAAAAATTCTATATTTTTTTTCGGCGGCCATGGCCTAACTACGTCTCGAATAATATAATTTTAATCATTTATATTTTGTAGCATATTTTTAAGAATCCAAGTTATTACGGGATAAAACAATTAATATATAAATGGAAGACCTCGTATACTAGTAAGAATGAGATTTGACTTAAAAAAAAAGGATAAATTTTTATCAAAACGTTACTTATTTTTTTTTATAGATTATATTATAAGTTCTTAATTTTACTATAATTCTCTCCTCATCTAAAATTCATCAAATCATTTTATAAATTTGTTTTTATTAATAAAATTCAAAATGGTAGATGAATAAATCTTTGTGATTCATTATTGATAATGTCACGCATGATGATTAAAAACTATTCAAATTGTACAAATCCTATCCATCGTTTGTTTTAAGTAACTTCAACTAAGCCAGCTGATACCCATAATAAAACAAAGCAATTCGACCTTACATTGTGTACGAGATTACTTCCAATAATTCGTTTCCATTACAGATGAGTTACTTTGCTCAGTAGCTGTATAATTTAGACACCAGACTGTCATACATTGACATGTAAATGAAGACCGTGAAAAAAAATTGCCCCGTTCCAGTTAGCCAGCCAAAACATGCATGGCTGCTATATTATCTGTTTTATGTAGAAGTCAAGTGACTGAAAAATCCGATGTCAAGTCCAACACTGGCTAGTAGTTTCATTTCTTATTTTGATTATGGTTCCCTCCATAATTCAATTAATTTGGACAGGCCAAGTCATTAATGGTAAATTAGTTTAACGTAATGCCATTTTACTCCATCTTATATACCTACAACTCCAAAATGAGCTTATAATTTTATTTTGTCTATGTACATTAAAATCAAAAGTAATTATAGGTTTTCTAAATATTTTATCAAAATTAATATCAATATGATGTAACATAGAGTTGTCAAGATCTTATAAATCATGAGATAATATAATAATTAATAGGATCTTGATAATTCACATGTCATATCATTTGGATATGAATTTGGATAAAATATTTAAAAAGTCTATCATTACTCTAAAATCAATTACTATTGATATAATTTGACTAATTACTCTTATACTTATGAAAACAAAATAAAATTATAAAGGAAAAGGTTCAGTACAGTAGTGGTAACATGTACAATACATATCTCTGGATGCAACTTAGGAGCCAGGCCCAACCAGTCAAAGACGCGAAGCCCATCTTGAATTTCTGAATCCAGCCCAAACTTTGATATTTTTCAAGAATTTAATTAGATACTTGAAACCTCATAATCAATTAATATATCCTATATATCCATTTATAATCCAAATCGATAGGTCGTTTCCTCTTTACATCTATGGTAAAGATTCGAATATTTCATCTCTAATATCATGACAGTATGGTGTTAAACTTCATGTACAATGTTTCGGCTCGATGCTTCTAGCACGATTAGTTTATAATTATATATAAAAAATCTCAAGAATAAATGCGCAAGATATTGTGTGTGTCTGATTAAACTAAATAAAAATTAATTAAAATTAAAAATTAAAAGTAGATAGTAGGAGACACGAGGCACTAGACAACACGTGAACCCGTTGTCCGGGTGTACGCAAAAGTGATGCATTTACCACACATTCGAATCCAAGAAAATTTTGTCCATTCCATTGCATGCAGGAGGTGTTGGATATCAGTTACAGATTACAAGATTATACTTCTGCACATACGTAAAGTAAAGGAAAAATGAAACAAAACAATACAAAAGCAAAAACAAAAACAACAAATTACATCAAAGATACAATAAATTTCTGAATATAAGTTGAAGTAGTCGAGGCTTGTAAGAATTACAGTGTCCTTAAAACGAATTCGTGGTATATTGCGTTCGTCTCCCAGGATACAGCGACTAAAACCGTCCGACGAACCGAATTGAATCTGATCTCTATTACATTGGAAGCCTAAACTAAAGTTGAAAGCTGCAAGCAAAGATAGAAGATTATGTTTTCAGGTCACTCCCTTTCTTCAACTTGGATACCAATTTAAATCATTCAACTTTGGGGAATTAAAATCTCTCAATTATGGTCATTATTTTGACTGTTACAATTCTGATTTAAAATCAGAATTTAATCATCTTAAATTATAATTAAACTCTCTCAATTATGGTCATTATTCATGGCTGTTACAATTCTGATTTAAAATCAGAATTTAAATACCTCCATTCAATTTCATCATTCTATTAATGGTTGTAAAATTTATTTAAATTAATTTGTCATTAAAATTGATTTGTTAACTGAAAATCATTAAAATCATGGTTGTTACAATTTTAATTTAAAATCAAAATTTAAACACATCCATTAACTCATAATTCAGTTACAAAATCATTAAAATTAATTTGATTTGTCAACTGAAAATTATTAAAATCAATTAATGACAATTTAATTTTAAATTGAAACAAAGAATTTGAATGGAAAACAACCTAAATCCCTTTTCATCTTCCAATATGGGATTAATAATCATTCCTTGCATCAAAGTGTGCAATTTGAGATTCAATTTCTCATTCATTTAATCCTAATTTTTGAATGTATTAACCTTCATTTCATTGTTCTTACAGTAAAGAACATAGATATTTCTTAATCTCTCATAATCAAGATTAAAATACATTTAAAATCAATCATAAAAATGATTATTTATGACCATTTTCTAACAAGAGGCACCTATAATTTATTTTATACCTGAGAGGCAAGGTAGCTCTCTAGATTCTAGTTTCCACCACTTGCCACATATAACATTGATATAAAATGTCTAAACGGAGAACACCAAGTTGTAGAACTTGCAGTACTTAACAAAGAACTCTACCACGACACGAAAATGATTCATCAGAAACCCAAAAAAGAAATGAAAAAAGAACATGAAAGGCAGTTCCTATTATTTCATGGTTTTCGATGCCATGGACAGCTTCGTTCTTGTCACTGTTTATTTGGCTGCTTCCACCGACCACCGTAGAGTGAGACTGTAAATATTATTGTCAATTTATTATATATCATTCTTATATATCATCTAATGGCTTCCACATAATTAAATGGTGAAGATTGAAATGGTAAGTTTGCATAATTTAAGTACGGTAGTAGCATTCTAATTGTTAACGTATTATAGTCTCAAATCTTAAATATTATAGTTAGATATTTTCTATCATTTAAGCTTTTGGATCTGATGGTAAGTAACTTAGTATCAGAGGTTAAAGGTATTTGATTCAAACTCTCTATTTCTTATTTATTTTATCTGTCATCTTATTACACATGTTGTACGGTAGGAAACGTTTAGCATATATACGTCATCTGTTATCTATCCTGAGGTCATAAATAACGGTAATAAGGCACCCCAGATGGTTGATGAAGAACAAGAGGACAACATTGATGGCACACCGATTGAAATAAGCATTTCCCATAAAATCGAATAGCGTGGTGCCTCTGAAGAGGACAGTCATGTAAGAAAGAACGAACATGACGATGTCCATGGGGCAAACTCCAACTATATGATTGATAATCTAATAAGAAATCATATATTGTTCTCAGAACTTGGGACTATACATCCTGAGGTCAACGACTCGGGTAAGGCTTCATGTTGTTATCCTACACAAATCAGGCTAGCTTAGTTCACCAATGGATGTCGAAACTGACAAAACAAGTCTTTGTAGCAATATTCACAACCACCCTTTGCTTGCATTGAAATGTACCTGATTGCAAAACTAGAAAAGATAAGATTTTTATTCTAAAGATTGAATTTTGATTAGTGGTATTGAGGTTTAAAACTTCTCTTGAAGACACTAAAGCTGTTGCAAGTTGTTATTATGTTTTACTTTTGTTGTAAGCTACTGTTGTAGCTTAGTTTTTATCAAATGGTTCCAAGTCTGGTTGCAATAAAATGGTTCATGTTTAGTTGTCATTTTTAATGTATTTAGTTAGTCTTGATGCAACAAGCTATATTAATTTTTTATATTTAGATTACTTGTAATTTCCTTCAATTTTAGTGGGGTTAGATAATATTTTGTGATGGCTTAAGCATGCCATCAGGTATGGTTGTTCTGTACTGTGATGGACAACTTTGTATAGCTGTAAACCTCTTTGTAATCTCATATATATTTTCTCTAATGAAACTCTTTATGTATGTCAACAAAAACTGAGTGCATATGTTCTGTTTTTTTTTTTCTTTTGCAGAGTATGACTTCAAGGTTGTGATGATATTTATGGTATGTTGATGCATTTTAAAAATACAACAGTGGTATCAGAGCTGTCTTCTTTAAGGGACTTGATAACTTTATTTTTATAGAGTTATTTTATCTTTTTAAACTTGAATTCTTACTTAGTTCTTGATATATTTATTATTATTAAGTAAATTATTTCATATTTTTGTATTTTTATTTTCAGACATGTGGACCCCACCAAGTGCTATTATTCGAGATAAGATCATCGCTACAAAATGAATGTCATTTGAAGCAAGTTCATCGCCTCAAGAATTACTCGAATCAGAGATCGCATAAAGAAGTTATCACAATTTAAAGATTGAGTATTTTAAAAATAAATATTATGTCATGCTGATGTAAAAAATGATGTAATGAAAATTATGATATAAGCAATGACGTAATATGAAAGTTGACTTGCATGAGGTAGGTGAACCATGATGTAAGCAATGATGTAATATAAAAGTTGACTTGAATGAGGTAGGTGAACGATGATGCAAAATGGTGAAAAATTAGGAAAAGATGATGCAAACGATGATGTAATTGGAGGTGAACTTTATCTATAAATAGGCCTTAGAATCACCATTCCAAGCATCTCATCAAACACCAAAATAACAAGTAGTTTAGAGAAAGAGAGAAAGAGAAGTTGGAGAGGAGGAGCAAAACAGAGGAAGAAATTCTACAGCGAAACTTTTATCCACTAAGTTTTCCTATGTTTAATTTTCTAGTCTTTGTAAATTTTAATATAGAGTAGATTTATTTTTCTAAAGTTATGATGTAGCCTAACTTTGATGTTCCAATCCTTTGTTCAATTTAATTAAAGATTTTTTATCTTGGTTGATGCATTTAATACTGTGCTTAATGCTTTTAAATAACTTATCACTATTTAGTTGAATTGTTAATCATAATGATAGCGGAAGCTGATTTATGTATCTAGTTCATTGTATTGAATGTCATAAATTACATACAGGATAGGAATATATCTGCATGGTTTGTGTAGTCTATAAAAGAGATCCATAAATCTTAATGAATCCATTAATGTTTTAACTTGCATGGGGACATAGCAGTTAAGCTTTATAAGATATTTTCCTTAGACCTCGGAAGGGACTATGTGAATAATTTAGGGAATCTCGATTAATAACTGAATAATTAATTTTTGTTAAAAAGAACAAAGGGGATGAACAGATTAGTTATGGTGAAATCAGAAAGTTAGAATTTTCATTCATTGAATTAATTCTTATTTATTTACATTTGCATTTAAATTCAGTTTTAGTTTTCACCTTCAATTTCGTCTACCAAATAAAAGTTGAGTTATTTTAATTTTGGACATTAATTAACAACAATCCTCGTGGGACGATACTTCTCTCATCACTTTATTACTTGTTCGGCTCGTCCACTTGTGATTTTGCACGACAGGACTGTGAGGTTATGTTTTGAATTCCTTGAGAGTTTAAAGAGGTCAAAACACTTAAGGGTGAGAGACAAACTAAAAGGAGTGAAAGTATGTCAACGTAAGGCAATGTTAACTTGCAAGTTCCATAATTTGCCGGTGAAAATTATCAAATATGGACTGTCAAAATGAAGTCCTATTTGAAAGCATTTGGCTTATGGAAATATGTTGAGCAAGACAAACAAGTTCCTCTTTTGAGAACAAATCCAATAATAGCTCAAATGAAGCAACATGAAGAAGAAAGAATGAAGAAGGATAAAGCTATCACATGTCTACATTCAGCCTTGTCAGATTCGGTTTTCACTAGCATCATGCATCTTGAGACTGCAAAATTGATATGGGATGAATTAAAGGAGAGACTTGAAGGCAGTGAAAGGGTGCGATCAGTCAAGTTACTAACTCTCAAAAGGGAGTTTGAAATGTTAAAGATGAAGGAAGGAGAAACTGTCAAGGATTATTCTTCAAAGTTGCTAGAATTGGTGAATCAAATGAGACTTTATGGTGAAGCTACTGCTGACTACAAAGTTGTGGAGAAGATGCTGGTTAGTTTGCTAGAGAAATTTGAAGCAAAAGTGGCAGCTATTAAAGAGTCTTGTGACCTCAAATCATTGACAATATCTGAAATGGTTAGCAAGTTACAAGCTCAAGAATAGAGACTTGTTATAAGAAATAGTGAAGAAATGGAGGGCTATTTCCAAGCCAAGCATAAAGGGAATCGACCTTTTAAGAGGGGTCAAAAAGAATAAGGTTTGGTTAAAAAAAAATTGATGATAAAAAGGATAAAACAAAGTTGGATAGCAGCTCTAGAAACATTGGCGCAAAAAACAAGTTTCCACTTTGTTCTACATGCAAGAGGACCAATCATCTTACAAATGATTGTTGATACCAAGGGACGTCACAGATTCAATGCAATTATGGCAAGAAATGGGGTCATAAAGAAAGCTACTGCAAAGCTAAACAAAATCAGTAACAAAAACAACCAGCACAGCAAGCAAACTCTATTGATGAACAAGGCTCAGAAGATCATCTATTCATGGTAACTCATGACTACAATGCAGCCTCAAATGAAGTTTGATATGTGGACAATAGGTATACAAGTCACATGGCCAAGAATGAAAGCCTCTTCTCTTCTCTTGACAAGAATGTCAAAATAAAAGTCAAGCTAGGCAATAGTGATATGGTGCAAGTTGCAGAAAAAGGAGATGGGTAGATTTTTACAAACTCAGGTATTAAAATCATCCATGATGTATTGTTTATACCTGATTTGGATCAAAATTTGTTAAGTGTGGCTCAGCTTTTAAGGAAAGGATACTCATTGTCCTTTGAAGGTGATTGTTGTGTTATTGTTTATCGTAATAACATGAAAGTGGCAAGAAGTATGATGCTAGGAAATAGCTTTCCTCTTAACCTTAATGAAGTTAAGCATGCTGCCCTATTGTCCAAGAATGATGACTTTATTTTATGACATAAAAGGTTAGACCACTTAAATATAAATGCTCCAGTTTATGCACAAACACATAATATGATGGAAGGTTTGCCTAGAATAAGTAGAATTGATGGAGTGTGTAATGCATGTCAATATGGAAAAATGAATAGAAGACCATTTCCAACAGCAAATGTAATTAGAGCTAAGGAAAAATTAGAATTGGTCTACACCGATCTTTGTGGTCCAATGAGCACACCCTCCTTAAATCAAAATCTATACTTTTTGTTATTTATTGATGACCTTACAAGGATGACATGGGTATACTTTTTGGCAAACAAAGCTCAAACTTTTGATGTGTTTAAGAAGTTCAAAAACATGGTTGAGATGGAAAGTGGATGTAAGCTCAAAGTCCTAAGATCAGACAATGACAAAGAATACACCTCTAACAAATTCAATGTCTTCTGTAAAGATATGTGAATCAAACATCAGCTCACTATCCCTTATACTCCATAGCAAAATAGAGTTTCAGAGATGAATAATAGGACAATAATAGAGATGGCTAGAAGCCTAATAGCTGAGAAGAAGTTGCCTCAAGTCATTTTGGGCAGAAGCTGTCTACACATCTTGAACAGACTTGCCACTAAAGCTGTTCAAGATATGACACATTCGGAGGCCTGAACTGGTTTAAAACCTTCTGTGCAGCACCTCAAGATCTTTGGTTCAATATGCTATGCTCATGTAGCTAATGTGAAGAGAACAAAGCCTGATGAAAAGGCTGTTTTGGGGATCTTTATTGGATATGCAGTAAACTTAAAAGGATATAGGGTGTATGATGTTGAATTTAAGAAGATTTTGGTGAGTAGAGATGTGCAATTTGATGAAGGAGCTTATTGGGATTGGGACAGCAATCAAGTGCTAAGAAATGGCAATGAGATTTAGCTTGAAATGGGGGCTACACAAACTGAAGATGGTAACCAAAATTCTGATGAAGATGAAGATGCTGACCATAATTATATAACTGAATCCAATTCTCCTATTCTAAAAATAAAATCTCTAACAAAAATTTATAAATAGTGTAATATTGTAGTGCAAGAACCTTCTAGCTTTGAAGAAGCATCAAGAATGAAAGAATGGATGGCTACAATGCAGGAGGAGTTAAAGATGATTAGTAAGAATGAAATATGGCAGCTGGTTCCTAGACCAAGCAACAGAAAAGTTATTGGTGTTAAATGGATTTTTAGACCGAATTGAATCGTAATGGTTCTATAAATAAGTACAAAGCAAGGCTAGTGGTGAAAGGGTACTCACAAGTGGTAGGAGTTGATTTTGAAGATACTTTTGCTCTGGTACCAAGACATGAAACAATTAGATTGCTTGTTGCCTTATCTGCTCAAAATGGATGGAAGTTGTATCATCTTGATGTCAAGTCAACATTTCTAAATGGAATTTTGCAAAAAGAAATCTATGTAAAGCAGCTACCAGGGTATGTGATTGCTAGACATGAAAGTGATGTTTATAGGCTTCACAAAGCCTTATATGGTTTGAAGCAAGCGCCTAGGGCTTGGTACAACAGAATCAATGCTCATCTACTGCAAGATGGCTTCAAAAGAAGCCAAAACGAGGCCATATTGTATGTCAAAATGAATGGAGATGAAAGTAGGATCATAGTATCCTTATACGTTGATGATTTGCTAGTTACAGGCAATGATGGTGATGGCATTGTCAAATTTAAAGAAAGTATGCTTAAGGAATTTGAAATGATGGACTTTGGGTCAATGAGTTACTTCCTTGGCATGGAAGCACATCAATTTGATGATGGCATCTTTCTATCTCAAAGAAAGTATGCTATAGATGTGCTAAAAAATTTCAAGATGGACAACTGTAAGCCCATTTTAACACCTCTTGTAGTAAATGTGAAGCTAAGCAAGTCAGATGGTGAAGCAAAGGCTGATGAATCAAGCTTTAGAAGTCTAGTTGGAAACCTTTTATACCTGACAGTAACTAGACTTGACTTGATGTTTCCCTCTAGTCTCACTCAAGGTTTATGCATTCTCCTAGCCTAACTCACTTTGGTGTTGGGAAAAGGATATTGAGATACTTGAGAGGAATCTTAGATTATGGCATTAGATGGAACTTTGATTGGCTATGTGGACAGTGACTGAGCAGGGTCACTTGATGATTCTAAAAGCACAACCGGATATATTTTCTCTTTAGGTAGTGAAGCTTTCTCCTGAAACTCCAAAAAGTAAGAAGTAGTAGCATAATCAACAGCAGAGGCAAAATATGTAGCTACTGCAGCAGCAACTAATCAAGCATTTTGGATCAGAAAAGTTCTTGGTGATTTGAGTTTTATTCAAGTTGAACCTACTGTGTTGAGATGTGAATGTAACAATCTATATTAGTCTTTTATATTTAGATTACTTGTAATTTCCTTCAATGTTAGTGGGGTTAGGTAATAATTTGTGATGGCTTAAGCATGCCATCAGGTATAATTGTTCTGTACTATGATGGATAACTTTGTATAGCTGTAAATCTCTTTGTAATCACATATATATTTTCTCTAATGAAACTCTTTATGTATGTTAGCAAAAACTGAGTGCATATATTTTGGTTTTTTTTTTTTTCTTTTGTAGAGTATGGCTTCATGGTTGTGATGATATTTATGGTATGTTGATGCATTTTAAAAATACAACAAGTGGAAGGTGAATTACTTGATGGATGAGGAAGTCGATAGGACCGGTTGACAAGGAAGAAGCAGAGGTGGTGATGGACGGTGGAGATTGCAGTTCAGGTAAAGCATAGTTTTGCGATGTAATTTTGAATCCAATAAGAATCTTTAATAACCACTCTTGAATTATTTGTAAGATATATCAATAATCAGCAGTAATGACTTGTTAGGTGACCATTTTGTCATGATCTCTTAGAATAGAGTATTTATGTACTATTAGATGTTAAAGTACTCTCTTTCAAACCAATTTATCTTGTTACTGGCACGTTACAAGCTAGCAACCTAATAGTTGATGTTCAAGTTCCTTTTATTTTTTATTTTTGTTATACAAAAAGCTGATATTCAAATTCTCTTAATCTCTAATTGAGAAATGTTTTATTTTAAAGTGGACCAAATAAGACTTTCAATTGAGTTAAAATTAAAGTTTACTATCAGTCCAATTGAAGAAAAATTGAACATCAGTATCAGCACAATAGAATTAAAATTTAAATTTCAAATTGATCCAATCAAATAAAAATTGAATTTAAAATCAGCACAATAAGAAATTGGAGGTCTATTTTCAAGGCCCAAATCGAACTGAACTGAACTAATTTAAGTCAATTTGGTTCGGTTTATTCATTACATTTGATTCGGTTTAGTTTGTTATTTCGAAACCTAAATTTTTTTTAGTTCTGTTCGATTTTTCCCAAAATTGAATCAAACCGAACTATACCCACCTCTAATAACTACTCTTACAACCAATCCAAAGGTTATTATTGAAAAAACCGGTTTGGATATCTTATTCAAACCAATAAGTTAGCAAAACTCATCTTATATATAAAAATATTGAGTTTATTGTGTGTGACTTGGCCTAGGCATTTAAGTTACGTACACCACATATATTTTGCATCCGATTTTGTGAAAAAAATAAAAAATAAAAAAAATTGACACATGAGAATGAGAGCTAAAATAATGAACATGATTAAACATCAGTTGTTTGACAAAGAAAATAATATATTATTGGATTTCAAATTTGGTTACAACTTTTTTTTTTGGAGAAAAAAAAATTGAATACAACTTACAAGACCTTTAATTATAGTTATTGGAAGCTAGGAAACTAAATCAGGTGGTTCTGTACATACAGAGCAAAAGAGTGTGAATCAGTTGGCTTCCGAGTCTTGGCCAGTAGAGTATTCATCCATTTGTGGTGAGAGAATTGAACGTTGTACTGTTGAATCACCAATACTGATGTTGAGAACTCTGACGAAGGGACTTAGGATCTAATTCTAGGCCAACAACGAATAAAAAGAAAATAAGTCTGAGATTTGCGAGAGTATCTAACACTGTTAAACTATTTGTTGGGAACATAGCATGCACAAACCTCTTGCTTCGACCCAGTGTTGATGGTCCAATTAAAATACCTCCCTGCCAAGATGTGAAACAAATGGTAAATCCATCAATGTTAGTTTACAGGCTAAGATGCGAACATGTCAGTTTAAAAACCATACACAGTTCATGGTTTTTGGATTAAAAGCCATTCCACCCAAAAAACCAAAGCAGACAAAAACTAGCAACTTCACAAGTATCCCGGCAAAAAGGTAGATTACAATCAAACTTCAGATTCCAGAACGCCACCCCAATGTCCTTTGTTGAGCCACAATGAAATAGACTACCTCACATAATTGTTTGTACTCTATCAGCACTATTAGTTTCTCCAGATTCAAAAACAGTACCACTGCAATAAAGATACTCTAGAGATTACACTAAAGTGAAATCATTGCAAAGCATGTGTGGACTATGTTCATGCACCAACAATCAGGCTCCTTTTCGAATAACCAAAAAAACAGGTACATTAAAATAAAGGAGTCCTTGAAATTAAACTATACTACAATCATTTTAAAGCACTTCTCAGTGACATAAAAATAAACAATGACCAAATATTTCAAACCAAACCAAGAATCCAATACAATTCTTATAATATAATAAAACAAAAGAATATGCTTTCAACTTGTTCAAGCAGATATGATAAATTGTTGCACCACCCTTTAAAGAACTAGACAAAATCTAGTAACTATAAGATTCAAAACAAAAGCCCTTTTACTGGATTGCGTGGGAAACACAAATCAAACGTATCTGTTTATGCTCAATAAAACTGGAAGTTTGAAACTCACAACTCTTAATACTGCTTTGAAGGGTGTAGTTTATCAATATATAAGAAACAAATGACAGTTTGAAGATCATATAAGGGACTACCTAAGACTTGAAATTTAATCGGAAGTATTCGGTGCATGACTCATATTTGCTCTAACAGAAGGAAAATAAGTAGGCATAGTTTTCTTTTAGCAGGGGATGAGATCAATAGAGTGGGAAACTTCGTATGTTAAGTTTGTCAACGGTTGTTGCTTGGCGGCTGGCGCCGTGTTGGCCAATGGCAAAGGTTCGACACCCCTTGTAGACCAATAAATAATATATTGGTTGATCCCTCATCCTGATGTGAGTCTTTCCTCCACCTTCGTGTGAGTGGATCCCTCTCATACAGGAGCAGTATCCCTAGCCATGTCATCGTGTTCCTATCCCGATAGTTTCTGATAGTTCCCAGGATGAGTTTCAATAAAAAAATAAAAAGTTTGTCAACGGACTTCACATGGGCCCCGCACATTTGCCTCTTCCATCCTTATTTTGTTTCCTTTCGTCTTCGACTTGCTTAAGCCAATTATGTCACAAATTTGGTTTTGACTTCAATCACAATAAAGAAACGTTTTTGTTAGATTCCTGGAAAGTCCGCCAAGTTAAAGCGCTTTCATATTTTCATATTTTGATATATATATATATATATATATTTTTGAGTTACTAAAACTAATCCAAAAAATAATCGAAACCAAGCTGATAGAATATTAGTAGCATGATCCGGACAAATGATTTTTATAAGACTAGGAGTCACCCTCACTTGGATGGGAGAAAATCCCACATTTTTATCAATGAAGATGGAGTGCGCTTGTCTTTGAACCCACGATTGGGAGAGGATGTAGTTTTTATCACTGCAACAAACAACCTCACCCGCCTTATTTTGATTATTGTTCAAGTATAACTCTATTAATTTGGACTGTAAATGGTGATGTGAGGCCCGTGACTTCCTAACTCAAATGGTTGTATGCCCCTTTAATGGTCATTACCCCTTTATTTACATTAATGGTCATTTCTTAACTAGAATGAAATTTACCCTTATATTTTTATATGTCCAATACCAAGAGGCCTTTTAGTGGGGTCCAAATTATTGCAGTTGGACACATGTACAGTGGATATATTTCATATCGTCGATGATGCGAGGTTTTTAGAAAGGGTAATGTTAGATTATCCAAAATTTTTATCTAAATCTATGTAAAAATTATCCACATCATTTTGGCATTGATTTGGACAAAATTTTGGACCACCTAATATTACTCTTTTAGAAATTCAAGTATTCAACTACAACGGCCAGGCAGCCACCATTTGGATCAGCCAATGGGAAAATTTTACATCTATTTGTAAAATTTTATTTGGATCAACAGAACAATAATTCATTGATTGGACAGACAACTATATATATATTTTTTTGAACTACTAAGGATTTAAATAAATGAAAAAAAGAAAAAAGAAATTGTTCGTTGATGTCTGGTGTGTGAACTTGTTGTGGGCAAGAGCAAATTAAATCAAAGACGATGATAATTTCAATTGATTGTATTTGGTATATTTATAAAATTTTAATTAATTAATTGATGGTCAAATATCAAATATTAAAAGCATCACTTTGTTTGACCCTTCTACATACGGTTTAGTTTATTAAATTATTGTTAGGGATCAAGTTAGGTTCTGCAATTTGAGACGACCCGGTGCATGAGAGAGTAGTGAGATTTAATTATTTTAAAAGTGAATAATATCGACAATTACAAGTGAATAGTATTGACAAGGTGTGGATATCCCCTATTCTTTAAAAAAAAAAAAAAAAAATGTCAAACATGACAGAACGTATCACTTACGTATTGATATTACTAGCACATAATTACTAGATTCTTTGTTGATTGGATTTGGTGATTCAAATAATAAGTAAGAGTTTCTTTCCAAAAGAAATAAATAAGAGTTGATATTCTAGGTTTCCATTTTAAATGACGCTTTTATTCTAATGGATCTCCGCATTATGTTTAAGTTCAACTCGTTTAGTACCACCTTTGAATTTGACAAATTTTTAACTGTATCAACTTAAAGAAAAACTATATTTTCATTAACAATCAATTACATATATACACACCATCTCTTAGTAAAAATGATTAAATACTTCATTTGATTCTAACAAATTAAGAATTCAAATATCATTATTGTCGAAAGTGTGGGTAGTTTTCCATGAACTTAATCTCCCTCCCCCACCATAGTGTATGTGTATATATTGTTAATGTTTAATACCGCTCAACTTAGGTTCATTGAAACTCAGTATTGTAGCTAATGAGAAGCAAAAGAAACGAATGAGAAAAATAAAAAGAAGAACCGTAAACACAAGATTTTTTTAAGTGGTTTGGCTCAAAGAATGTTTACGTTCACTGTTTTTCTCTCATTATTTCGACAGAATAACAGCCATCTCAGTAAAAGTGTTTCTCTCAATCTTTTTTACAATGAATTTTCTCCTCTATTTATAAAGAAAAGAAGACGCTATAGTAATATATAATAAAACAAAATAAAGTAATGATGATTAATTACATTTCTAAGATTTTTTACAATGAATTTCCTCCTCTATTTATAGAGAAAAGAAGACGCTATAGTAATATATAATAAAACAAAATAAAGTAATGATGATTAATTACATTTCTAAGACTGACAACTGTAACATTTGTCAAAGTCTTCTGACAAAACATAGTTTAAACTTTAAACTCATGCTGGTTAGGTAAAATTTTTTTAATTCATGTTGTAATCTCTGACAGATTAGAGTGTACGATACGCCTTGAGCTGTATTTTAGTCTGACAGTTTTGACTGTAGTTGACTTGTAATATGAGAGGTGTGACAGAAACGAGCTTGCTCTCGCGAGCTGGGATGCACGAGATCGACGTGCTATGAACTTGGTAATACGTAGTGTCATCTGATCTTCGCGAGCTGGTATTTTTTCGAGCTTCGCATACACAATCTGAGAATAAAGAGGCTCGGGAGCTCACTTTAACGGGCTGAGAACTAGTCAGATTGCACTTTAGTCTATTGAGCCTGCTGGGCTTTTATCCCTTTGGGCTTTAATGACCTAGTCTTTTAGATCACTAAACTATGTACAACATATATATGTATATATATATTTTTTGAGTTTTACATTTCATTGACAAACTTATATGAATCTACACTATGCATGCTTATAACACGATTGATCTAAAATTAAATAGTGTATTTCCTTTTGTAAATCATTGTATATTATAATATTATCATTGTGAATTTAGATAACTAAAATTATTGATGCATCTAATTCTAGATGAATTGGATTTCATGGTCAACGACCCATCCTATGTATACCAAAACTAATTTAATTATAATCGTAAATTATAAATATTATGTCGTTTTAACAATAATTAGTGAACCCATTTGGTAGTAACACAAATTAGTCGTGTAAGCATTAGTCACTAGTTGTTATATTTTTTTAATATTAAGAAATCCGAGCATAATTACAAATCTAATTTTTGTTGAATTCATTTACTAATTATATAGTATAACTGAAATCAACTGTTTCAATAATTCTCAATCAAAATAATAATGGTGATGATGTTTCCCAATATTCTTTGAATTGCATGACATCTAATATTATTAATTCGTAGTACTTTGATCACTTATAATTATTATCTTTCAGTTTCAAGTATATCAAGACTTAAAAAACCTAAAGAGATTGGATCGGAAGAGATTTTATTCAACCGCCGGTTTAGTTCGTGTGTACTGTGTACATATATGATGTTATAACACCATGCCGAGGGAGACAAAAAACAGCGATGACTTGCCCACAGTGATCACGAATCACATCCCCCCAAACCCACTTGGCCGACATCCATATTCATGTTCAAAAGGCTATGAGGTGGAGGAGACTCTACCAACAACACTATTTGTTAGCCACCACCTTGATAAGAACTTGTATTCTTCACTTTTATTATGATTCTATGAATGTCTGTAAAGATTATTTCTACAGACAACAGTGGTCATGGAAATGGCGTGATGCGGACACGTTGATTACTAGTCATTTCGTTTGATTCTTTTTTTATATATCCGTATATAACTCTCTAATTTTAATAAATTCAGTTATAGAATATATATATATATATATATATATATATATATATATATAAAGAACATAATTTATATAAATATTTTATTTATTTGTTAATTGGCAACACCGTACCTCTCCTGTTGGAAACACCCCACCAAATGGCAACTCATCTGCCGAGAGTGGTGGTTCACCCTGAAGCTGGTGGACCAAGAGATTTATAAATATTTTATAAACATACGTAAGGATATATTAAGGAGTTTTCTTCTCGTCAGTATTCTTTTTACTTATTTATATGAGCGAATTACAAAATAGCTACCCAATTTAAACTTATTTACTGAGGGAATCAACTTTATAGTTTTATTACTAATTAGCTACCCACTTTAATCCAAGTCTGTTAGTTTTAACAGTAAATAATGTTATAGTGTTAAAAAGACGGAAATACCCCTAACATAATGTTGACTTATTTGACCAGTAATGCCCAACTTCAATCCACAGTATTTTTCATCATTCATCCTCAAAAAATACCCAAAATCATCAATTAAATATAATCATCAACCCAATATAATCATCAACCCAAACAATCACCAATTCAACAACAAAAATAATTAAAAAACAAAATCTCAGAATGAACCCAGATTTCTGGGTTCCTGAGAACCCAGAAATCTGGGTTCATCAGAACCCAGATTCTGGGTTCGTATGAACCCAGAATCTGGGTTCCTGAGGAACCCAGATCTGGGTTCATACGAACCCAGATTCTGGGTTCATACGAACCCAGAAATCTGGGTTCGTCAGGAACCCAGAATCTGGGTTCCTCAGGAACCCAGAAATCTGGGTTCTCTCGAGAACCCAAATTCTGGGTTCGTAAGAGAGAACCCAGAAATCTGGGTTCCTCAGAACCCAGAAATCTGGGTTCCTCAGGAACCCAGAAATCTGGATTCTCTCGAGAACCCAGATTCTAGGTTCGTAAGAGAGAACCCAGATCTAGGTTCTCTCTTACGAACCCAGAATCTGGGTTCGCGAGAGAACCCAGATCTGGGTTCTCTTACGAACCCAGATCTGGGTTCTTCGGAGAACCCAGAACCCAGATCTGGGTTCTCTGGAAAACAAACCCAGATCGGGGTTCCTCTGAGAACCCCGGTCAGGAAGAAGAAGAAGTGGAAGAAGAGAAGAAGTGCTCTGAGGAAGAAGAAGAAGTGAAAGAAGAGAAGTTGAACAATGAGAGGAAGAATCTCAGAAGGGAAGAAGAAGAAGAAGACGCGGAAGAAGAGACCGATGAGAGAGAGAGAGAAGGGATAAAAAATTTAAAATGTAGTTAAAAGACAAAATTATCCCTGGATTCATTGATATTGACTAACTGTTGACTAACAAAAATTAACTTTAGGTAGCTAAATTGTAATAAAACTATAAAGTTGATTTCCTCAGTAGATATTTTTAAATTGGGTAGCTATTTTGTAATTCGCTCTATTTATATATATGATCACAAGGTAATAAGGACGTAGTCAAAATCATACATCAGGATGGATGGGTTAGAACAAATTTTTTAAATGAGCTTCAATAATATAAGAACATTTCACAAATTGAAAAATATAAGTATATCTACTTAGAGAAGATATTATAAATCTTATTCCATAAAATTCATATTGTAAATAAATATATTAAAAAAAGAGTATAACGATTAAAGAAAATATTAAAAAAAAAAATGAAATGCAAGCAATCAAGCAAGTCATATAAGTATTTGAATAATTAAATTTATCGATTATGAATTATAGAATAATAGCATTATAAATCAATTCTCTTTAAATAAATGTAATTTATATTTTGACAATAATAATTACTATCATACTTCAAATTAAACAATGCATTAGGAAAAACACTAACAGATATTAAATTTTAGTAATATACTATGTGACTAGTATTATGATAAACGAAAATAAGCAAAATATAAACAAAAAATACATGCAATAGGTTTGAAATAAATATACATTTACTTTGGTATTAAAAGAATTAGTAAATGAAAAAAAAAATATATTAATAAATTTTAAGGTTACCCGAGTTATCACCCAACTACGTCCCTACAATGTATATTGATAGTAATAGTTGGGGGTCTACCAACCAATATTAAGTACTATAAACCTGTTTGATAATTAATGTTCTTCATTTTCGTTTATAATTGATATATTTTTCGATTTAAAAAAACGTTATTTATAGTAATTACTGAAAACAGTATTTCAAGAATGAAAACATATAAACACATCTAGTAATAATACTTAAATATTAAAACAATTGTCGCAAAATTGTATTTATTAGTTATAGCCTTATAGGACCACAATAACAACAAAAACAATAATTGCAACAATAATAATAAGGGCAATTATCATATGAAAAACACATAAATTGTTTAAAAGATAATTAAAAAAATAAAAATTAAATTGAACTATGGTGAAAAGTGAGAAGTGAGCTCTTAAAAATATTTTTCAAGATTTTATTATTGTCTAAAAGTGAAAATTAACTATATTTTTAAAATAATGAATATAAGTTGAAACAGTTTTATTTGTATTCTATGCAACGAAATTAGTAATTGAAGATACTAGAAAAAATAATTGAAAGTATTAGAAACATTTATTATTTTAAATAAGAGAATCTCAATAAATTAATGCAAATTTATGGTGGTCCAATATACCTCTCTTTCTTTGAAAGTATAATGTATAACCCACCCAACTATGAAGTGGAAAACAAAATAGTTAAAACCTAATTCGATTATATCAACAAATAAATGAATATAATGAGACTCAATCTTAATCACATATATAGAAAGAAGATAAACTAACTACTTGACCTTAAGTGTGGATATATATATATATATATATTTACAATATTAAAGGTTTATTAAATAAATTTTAAATTTATAAAGTGTTTTAGTATTAAAAAAAAAAATCGAAATTATAAATGTTTCATAAGTGTGTCACATCTTAGGGGTTTTTGGCTTTTTGCCAATTATTTTTGTTATTATCATATAAACTTTAATTTGTAATACTGTGGGTCATTTTCTCTAGCAGCCAGCCAATTAAACAAGCCTTTCAAAAAAAAAAAGACAGACAAATGCTAATTGCTTTGAACTTTCTCCATAAAGAAATTACTTGTACACAAAAGTGAAAAATACAAACCCTTGTTTCGATTAGATAAAAATAAAAAATAAAAAGCAATTGTTTTGCATTTTATAGTCTCTACGCAAAGTGTAACCAAATTTAATGGTGTAAACTCCTGATTATTGACCGTAATGTTGCCTGATCTGCCATTGTAATCATTAAATTTTGTGCCGATTAGCCCCCACTATAATAATATACATCATTCTTGTAAATGGTCCTTATGTTCATTCATGTGTCTGATATGAGAAATTAATCTCATTATAATTGATTCTTGCAACTTCCCTTTAATTTATTTCCTCTCTATACGTATGATGGGTCATTAATAATAAATTTACTTTGAAATGAAATTGGTCCACTTGAATAATTTTTTCCTCGTATCATATCTTCTGGTGGTGAATTATGTACATCCTTTTATATTTAGTTGCACAGAATCATATCAATTAACATATGATCACTTGCATAGGCTGGTAAGCAGTTAAAAACATGATTGTTATCTAAACATTTTGCTGGAACGAAAACCTATGGCCGGTTACCTACCAAGAGAGATGAATTTACTAGCAAAAACAAAAACAGAAAATATAGAAATCCAGCAACATTTTTGCTGTGGCAAATTTTATTGCTAATTTTATTAATACCTTTTAAAGATCCCTATTTTCCCTAAATATGAACTTTCATCAACATAAACCCTGACATGGTTCTATGTACCCAATTCAAGTTCAGACAACGCCAGCATCAGACGAGTTCGAATTTTCATCCTGAGGCAACTCCGTAACTTTGGTTGATGGCAATGGGCCTAGAAATGGTGGACTAGTGTACTGTTGAACCACCAGGACTGATGCAGAAGTTGAGAAATCACGAGAGAACAATAGGTTTGCAACTGGACCTAGTTCTGGACACTCACTCTTCACATTCATGTTTGCTGCCACTCGGCCTCCTGGCATCCGACCCACCAAGAACATATTGCACTTATTGAACTCTCTAACGACATCAATAGTTTCTGATGTGCTTCTCACCGCTCTTTCTTCAAAGCTGACAGACTCTGAGCCTGAGAACTTGTGCTTGATTTCAGCTAGGCAGATTTCATCAGATGAGCGCCCAGGGCTATCTTGGTGGTCCTCAACTTTAACAATCTCGCCGGAAACATCTGTACTTTGTACGAATCGGACAACAACCAGACTGATACCAGGGTGCTCAGCCATGCGTGCACCATAAGCAAGAGCTTCTTGATCATCATTTCCTCCAAAGAACAGCACAGTTATTATGGAAGACACATTGCTTGCCGATACATGTGTGTTCCCACCAAGTCCGCGGTCCACCAGGATCCCAACTGAGCATGGTGCATGCTCCAGGACCCTTTTATTAACCCAACGTAATTCAGTTCGAGTTGTCTCCAACACCCCATCAAGCCTCTGATGCTTGTGGAAGGGCAGGATTATCATGGCTGCTCGTTTCCTCTCAGCACTGCCGCAGATGTCTTCATGCAAATCTTGCATTGCAGAGATTGCTGTCATCGGACGGATTGATACACGGCTAAGTTGCCTGAAAGCCTCGAAAGCAATAACAATCTGATCAGAATCCAATCGTTTGCCTTTGTTCCAAACGGGTATTCCATTCTTTCTGGCCTTGTGGACCATGAGAATTGCAGATGTCCTCTCGGACAGCTCCATGAGGTGCATTGCATAGAGGCAGAGCCCTTCTTTCTTCCCAATCCCACGTGAAGCCTCAATGAGATTGATCATTGATGGTATATTCCTTGTGCTGTGGAAACAGGCCAAAATCCTGAGCTGTGTGTCTGTATCTTTTCTCTTGATTGTTCTATGCTTGTAAGCAGATTTTACATTTCCTTTATCTGGCTTGTACACTGCCATCACCAAAGGTGTGGTGATAAATGTTGTGAAGACAGCCATCAGAACCATGACTGCAAATGTCTGATCATTCAACACCTGCAACAATAGTCAAATAATCATATGATTAATGCCATGATCCATCAAACAAAGCATATATATATATATATATATATAAATATATCACACAAATAGTTGCTGAAAATATTTGACATAATGGTTACCTTTCTGTCTTTACCAATGTTGAGGACAATGAGCTCCACCAAGCCTTTAGTGTTCATCAAGAATCCCAAAGCTAGTGACTCACGAAAGGGGACTTTGCAAGCGAGGGACACACCAACAGTTCCAACAATCTTCCCAAAACATGCTGTAGAAATGACCAAAACAAGGAACCCCCAAGACTGAGCCCCTTTTATTGTGGCTATATTGGTCTTCAGGCCACTTGACACAAAGTACAATGGAAGGAAAAGTCCAGAGACAAGATCCTCAACCTTCTCCACAAGCTGACCAGCAAATGGACCTTCTTTTGGGACAAGAACTCCGATCACAAACGCACCAAAGAGGGCATGGATTCCAATTGTGTCAGTGACAAAACCGGCTGCCAAAACGATGACAAGACTAGCACAAACATACAGTTCCTCAACAGGCTCACCTTCAGGGCATCTCTGTTGCATCCATCTAAAGACTGGCGGGACAAAGAATGTACAAGCAATGACAAAACCGGTCCCACATAGCAGAACCCAGACGGAAACAAGTGGAGACTTGCCTGTTCCTGACAAAGCAATGGCGAGTGCAAGCAGAATCCAAGCAGCAACATCATTGACAGCAGCTGCTGACATTGCCATCCGACCAATGTCAGTTGTCAGGAGCTTGAGTTCAGCTAAAATGCGAGCCAGGACAGGGAATGCAGTGATTGAAAAGGCCACCCCCATGAAGATGAGAAATGGGGCTCCATCAACACCCTTGGAGATAGTTGACTTGAGAGCAAAGGAAGTGCCTATTCCCAAAGCAAACGGCAAGCTGATTCCTCCCACGGCAATGCTGAGTGCTTTCTTGCCCGTTCGACGAAGGGACTTAAGGTCCAACTCTAGTCCTACAAGGAACATGAAGAAGAGAAGCCCCAGGTTGGCTAATGTTTCCAACACTGTCAGGCTTCTTGCTGGGAATATTTTGTTCAAGTATGTGGTGCTCCTGCCTAAGGCTGATGGACCAAGCAATATTCCTCCCTGCAAAAATGACCATCCAAGTTTTTCAGCTCTTGATAATACTAACACGCAAAGGACTATGTATCCACACAGTAACTTTATTTGGACAAGGTAACATATAATGTATACAATTCAATGACATTATCAACTGTCACGATAACATTAGAACTATCAAAGAAACAAGTGGAATTAAGACAAAGTGGATATCACTGTTGGATTTAATACAGTTCAACCTTCATGTCACATACATACATGCCTTCTTTAAAAGACTCCAAAGAGCTACTTTTCGAGCAATTTGTCGACTGTTCAAAAATTAAAACCTTATTATTATTTATGGTGAAAATTGCTTACGATAACAATGTTCTCCACCCAACCATATAATAAAAATAAAAAATAAAAAAACCAACCACTTTTCATCAAAAATATTCCGTTTACCTTTTACAATCCAAAAGTATTCAAGCCAATCGTCTTATACCAGGAAGACCAAGAAAAAGATTAAACACATTCAGCTCAATTATTGAATCTTTATCACATGTTTCAGCCAAGTTATTGGTTCTTTCTTTCTATCTGTCATGCATCAAGAGTAAGAGACCTATATCTATTTAAATAAATCATGCATCACCTTGCACACACAAAAAAAAAAAAAATCATTCATCAAATATGCATAATAAAATAAAGCGAGTATGAATTCTACCTAACATACGATTATAGATAACTTTCAACTTTGATGATTGTATCTACCACACAATAAATAGTAATAAAATTTAGAGTAAAACCCATCATGATAGCAATTTTATAAGGTTCATTTAACATAGATTGTATTCAGTAGGTTTTTATCTACTTAGAACCGTTATAAAATTTATTTTTATGACCAATCAATTATATTTTATGGATGAGAATTAGTTGGTCCTGAAAGAAAAATTTAAAACCATTCTGACTAGAAAATTTATATTCGATTACAGAAATTCACATAAAAAATACATATATAAGCATAGAAAAAATGCTTACAATAATTTCCGCAATTACACGAGGCTGACGAAGAGGCTTTAGAAGAACAGCTAGAATACGAGTGAGCACAACCACAAGGCAAATCTGCAGAATAGCGAGAGGAAGTGCATAATTAAGGGGATTATCGTCCTGAAACACGCCGTTGGACGTAGCCTTCATGGCCGCCGGACATGCGCCTCCTGCTGTGGCTATGGCCATATTGCACCAAAAAGAAAAACTACTACTCAACTGCCCCTCCTCACTTGATCTGCATGATCATATAAATGAAATCAAACTAAACAAAATAGCAATTTTCTTTTTTCCAGTTGATGAATGTGACACGATTAGCACTTTCCATGAATATGCAATTATTAATGCATCATCTACACAAAACTAATGAACTGTTCAACTATGTACATACACCCCGGATTTTTTTTCTTCTATAAAAAGGAAAACGTAAGAGAAGTAATATCATTTCAAAATTGACAACCATAATGAGCATCCAGATTCGAAAGTCAAAGATAACACAAAACTGTGACTGGCTATTACCTTATTTAGTTATATAAGACAGACGATACAAGGAATAGATTCCTGTCTATTCTGTCACCTACTTGGACAAAATATTGTAAACAAAAAACGCTAATATAAAATATCGAGAAAGATCGTAGAAACACGCGTACCCAAATTAATAATGCAGTAAATTTAGATTTTGTTTCACTCGAATTTTTCTGGCAGCCTAACAGGTAGACTTCTGACTATACACCTAACTAAAACTTATGTGATCTTTGTACTGATGTGATTTTTATACAAACATCTGGGTGCTCGTGAGAGAGAGACGCGAAAAGAGGATGCCACGGATTTTACGATGGAAGTTATAAAGTTATTTGACAACAAACAGAATCCAAAAACGACTGAAGGGAAAAAACATAAAAAGATATTTATTTTTTACTTTTTTATTATTAGTTTTTTTTTTTTTTAGTGTGGGCCCAGTGGAGGTAAATTGGTGGATAAGAAAAGGTTTTTTCGTCTTTTTAAAGGGCAGTCAACTAGGTTGGCGAATCCTTAGATGCCACGTGGCAGTCGGCGGGAGATACGGAAGAAAGTGCATACACATGTTAGTATAATGACCGTAATGTCCCTAGTCGTAGCACGGATTAACCAACACAGCCCCAAAGGATGCCATTAGAGTCAAGATCAACTGAGTTCTCTGTAACGAAGTCAGATTTCTCTGCAACCTCACGTAAAATAAGTGTTCATGGAATCATTATAGTCTCCCGGGAAACAAGCGGAGTTTCTCATGCATTTTCCCGAGAACCAAACAAACAAATAAACAAAAACCCATAAAAACATGACATGAGAGACAAGAATGATCACCTGAACAGGCAGTTTCAAGAAATCCGACGACAATGATCGCTTCAACAACTTCGCTTTCTCGTCATTTCCATCGAGAAAATCAAAGAAAACACCATTTAATCAATATAATCTCTTTATTAATTGCAGTGATGAATCTTTGAAGCTTCGTGACAGCCAGAGTGGAGATACATTTAAGCACTAGGGGCAGGCAGCGAGAGCGATTAAGGGATATGAAATGACTGTTTTACCCTTGTATGTGTTAGAGATTTTTTTTTTTTTAATTTTCCGTGACGTCACTGCCCCTGTTTAGTGAAATCTGCTTCGTTCCGAGAATGGAAACTTAATTGTTGCGTATTTACAAGGCTGAGTAATTAGGTTCTCAGTTCTCACTTGGACTTGTATTTGTGTGGTCACTTGTTTTTAGGTAGAAGATAATTATTACATAATTTGGATTAGTACACAGATTAATACTTGGTTTTTGAATATATTTTACAAAAAAGAGAAATTAGTTTCTCAGTTGGACTTCGATTTGTGTGGTCTTTTTAAAAAAAAAAAATGGAGAAGAATTATTACATAATTTGGATTAATACACAGGTAATAATTATTATTATCCTTCGTATATAAACAAAACAAGTGAATTATGAATGGATATTGATTGTGATTTCCATAGTTGAAAATGATTGTGATTTCCATAGTTGAAAAGAGAAATTAATAAATTGAGAAACATTCAAGGACAAGTCCAACTAATGCTTACACAAATAATTTGTACGTGTTACTACCCAAATGGATTCATTAATTATTGTTAAAATGAAGAGGTAAAATATTATTTATAATTTATCATTATGATTAAACTAGTTATGGTATACCTAGGATGGGTCGTTGACCATGAAATGCAATTCATCTAGAATTAAAATGCATGAATAATTTAAGCTATCTAGATTCAAAAGGATAATATTATAATGTACAATGATTTATAAAAGGAAATATACTATTTGATTTTAAATCAATCGTGTCTAAGATGAACCTGCGACTAAAAGTTATATGAATGCATAATATATATTCTTATAAGTTTGTCAATGGAATGTAAACCTCCAACCATTTATATATGTAATTAACTGTTAATAAATGAGTTTAACAACCTTATTGATCGAATAAAATTACTAATCAATAACAATAATTTGATTTGTTGTAAGGTTGCAATCTAATATTATTATTGATCAAAAACCTTATCAAATTAATAAAATAATCAAATCCTAAATAAAAATATAATTTTCCTTTTAAGCTGATACGGTTAAAAATTTGTCAGATTTAGAGGTGATACTAAATGATTTAATTCTCTTTTTAAAATCCTCGCATCATTAAAGATGCGAGTATATCCAACATACAGGTGTCTAACTGTAACAATTTGGACCCCACTTAACTAAACGGCCTCTTGGTCTTGGATACATAAAAAGCGATAATCCCAATATTTTTATTATAGTTCGATAAAATAGTCAAAATCATCCCCTCAATTTGAAAAATAGTTAATATCCACCGGAAGTTTATTAATATGTCCAAAAGACCCTTATAGTTTATTAAAATATCTACAAAGCCCTCTACCATCAACTTAAATATTAGCAATCAATATTTAGTTATTAATGTGGAAGCATAAAATTGTCAAAACAAAACAAAATATATGATAATATTAATTAAATTAAATTAAAGAGTAAAATATACAAAACTACCCTGAGGTAAAACTTTAAAGATTCATAATCAAAGTTTGGTTTTTATAACACAATACCTCCGATTTAACGGTTAAAAGACGTGAAATCTAACTGTTGACTGTGTTATATGACAAAAAGATGAAAAATACCCTTAATTTTTAAATTAATTTTCTTTTAAAAGTTAAAATAATAAACATTAATTTAATTAAAAATAAATTAAAAAAAACAATATCATCTTCATCTGATCTGAAAAATTGAGAACTCATATCAGAAAAACAGTATCATCTTCGTCTCGGAATCATCATCATCAACTCCAAACTAAAACATAAACAAAATAATCATCACCAGAAAAATCATCAACAAACATATTCAAAAAATCATCAATTGGGTTCGAATTGAACTCAGATTTCATAAATTTGGAATCGATTCGAACCCAGATAAAATTGTTCGTCGAACCCAGATCGTCTGGGTTTAATTCGAACCCGGACGTTTGGGTTCCATGAACCCAAATGAAGGAGAAAAGACGAAAAAGAGAAAAAGAAGAAGAAGAATGTGGAGGTTTGGTCTCTAGTGGAGGATGGTGGAGAGCGACAGAGAGAGATGAAAAATGGTTTAATAATTTTTGTTATTATTAAATGACGAAACTACCATTGGTCAACCATATTTTGACTAACAAACACTAATGGTTTTGAGGTATTGTATTATAAAAATCAAACTTTAACTATGAATTTTTAAAACTTTACCTCAGAGGGGTTTTGTGTATTTTACTCTAAATTAAAATGGTTTTTTTTTATAAAAAAAAATAATAATAATGTCATCTCCTCCCTCCATCAATGATGGACGGTGGATATGAAATAATGTCATCTCCACCGTCCATCATTGATGGAAGGTGGAGATAAAATCTAAAATAAAAAAATTATTAAATAACATTAAAAAAATTATTACACTCAAATAAAATTACCTAGTAGTCTTTCATTTCCAAAATAGACAATGACTCTTCAAACATCTAAAAAAAAACCCCAATTCTTGAAAATTATTATTATATCAATCTTTTTTATATATGTCACGTCATTATAACGATATTTCTATTTTTCATATGTATAACATATTATTATAGTTGTTTTATATATAATATATTATGTTAATTGTTTTGTATAGAATATTTAACTACCTATTTTTGATTTTTTGTTTATAAATAGACTTTGTAATGAAAAGTTACGGTAAATTTACGGTTTAATCTTATTTATTAAAAATCAAGTGGGTGGTTGTATTTCCACAAACTCAACAAATTTCTAGAAAATGATAGTCTTCGAAAGGACGGCATCAGAGCTAAGTCCTTGGAAAAATCCGATCTCGAAGGCCTACATTTGCTAAAAGTACCAAGAATTATTTGGTTTTCAACGGAACAGCAGTTTGATGTGAAGGGTTTCCATGGCTTTGAGGACTGTCACTGTTGAACAAAAGTGGGTTTGGATGTTTGTCGTTGTTGTTGATGATGATAACAACAATTGATTGTGGTTTGTGAACTTGAAGTATAAAGAAAGAATTGTTAAGATGATGAAGACAGTGGACTGTGTTTGGCCCGTCGCTCGGTGGTGTGGCCAGTTCGTACACGTCACAACAACATAATTTCCTTTATTTTTAATTTTTTCCTCGATTTATCTACTTCGTACATATGTATTGTCCTGGATCGTGCATAGAAATGATAATACATATGTATCGCCCTGGATCGTGCATAGAAATGATAATTTTACTTTCATCCACTAAGCTGCCCATTAGAATTGACCAAAAATTTACTGATGAAATATATTAATTTAACATTTTTATGAAAAAAATTAGGATTGATTTGATGTTTTTTTTAAATATAATTAAAAATTAAACCATTTCAACCTAGGAATGAAAATAATTTTCATTTTTTATATTACTATTATTTTAAAAATGTCAAACCCTGAACCACAAAGGTTAGCTACATGGTCTAAAGTTTTGAAGGTTTCTTTAAAAAAACAATTCCGATATCTACTCCAATGATGTGAGAAAAAAAGTGTACACCAATCATCAATGGTACCATATAGCTTCGGATTAATTTTATTTTATTAATAACCATCCATAATTTAAATAATAATATAAATCCCTTTTACATATTAATAATTTCAAATCAATCACATATTTTTATAGGTATGTTTACTTGTTGAGAAAATAAATATCTTTCAATATTATCATTTATCTTAATGAATTTTTTAACTTAAGTGTAGTAGTTAATCTCTACATTTCTCGATACATTTTATATATACCATTAATATTGTATTACTTCAAGATTCCAATTAAATAAAAAAAATTATTATTATTATTATTAGTTATCTAGTAATAATTATGAGGCAAACACAAAGCTTTCCGGATTATGTTAATATCGATAACAAATAAACTTATTTAATTTGTGAATGATTTGTACAATGAGTAAAAAGTTGGATAGTGGGAAACGTAATCTATCATCGGGACTTCGTGGATGCTATCAAGTCATGGAGGAATTTTGAGCTGTTGTTGTCTCTAGCCAAAAAAATTATGAACTTTAATTCAATAAATGTATGGCATTACGTGGACAGGTTGATTTAATAAAATAATAATTTATGACATTTGGACTTACATATTAAATTTGGGATATGCTTACCCATGGAGGATAAAATGTAAAGGAAGTCAAGTTTCATAATAAAGAGAAATAAAAAAAAAAAAAGTTAATTAAGTGGGTGGGAGGAAGGAATTATTTTTTTTTTTTCCCGAATAGAACTTATTCATAATTTTGTATGAGGTCCATGTAATTTGATTCACATTAATTTTTTCCAACTTAATTAATTATTTTTTTTTTCAAAAGGAACTTATCCATAGTTTTGTATGAGATCTATGTAATTTGATTCACATTAATTTTAGTGAATGTTAGAATTACAAAATAGGAATTAGTATGTTCTTATATTCTAATTTGAGATACGATGTCTAAATTCAAATATATATTAATTTGAATTCAAAGTTACTATTTTATTTTTTTTAAAAAAATAACATAAAATGTATTAGAAATATATTGCATACATGTGCTGAAATATAACACTATATATGTAATTTCAGTCAATATATACTATTTTCGGAGAAGTATATTGATATATACGGATAAATAAATTATATACACAACAAGATTGATTTTACCATCATAAAAATAGAAAAAAAAATTATTCGCTATATAAATTTATTAAATGACTCTCATGATATTATGATGAAATATACTTGTTTCCTTCCGATGATTAAAACTATGAGGGCAGGCGAGACATTGGTTGCCGTGTGGCCCAAAGCGGTGAGAATCAAAATTTGATAGTATCAGTTACACATAATTTCGAGTAAGGTCCACATAATTCGAATGTGATAGATAGTATTTTTATTTTTAATTTTTTTTATAGGTTAGGATATGGCTTTGACATTTCTTTCATTATTATTATTATTATTTTGTTATAGGGAATTTTATGAGTGTCAAAAGATGCTTTTATGAAGAAGCCGACGTCTAGTTTCTTAGATATTTATGTCCAAATCATGCTTTCGATTGCTTAAGATTATGGATCTCTTTCAATTCTGTTTGTTGATTGGAATTGGTGCCTGTTTTTTAACTTCTTTTCTTCTTGGTAATTAACTTCTATTCTATATACATAAGTAATATAATTTAAGATAATGAAAGAACAACGAAATTTATTACAGTTTAATATGGTTGACGGTAAAGAGTACTCATTCAAATTAATAATTCATAATTATATCATAAGTGATATTTTAAAAAATAAAGGATAATATATCTCGAACGCCAAGTATATGTTAATATGAATGTGACCTTGGAATTTGATTTGTAAATTCAATGTATTAAAATACCAATTGAATCTATTTCGAAAAAAAAAAAAAAAAAAGGAATACGAGAAATCAAAGAAATAATATTTTTTTAGGGGGCCATTGCCGAACTACCTCACCAATAATATAATTTTAATCAACTATATTTTGTAGCATATTTCTAGGAATCTAGGTTACATGATAAAACAATTAAGATATAAACGGAAGACTGCATATATTAGTACGAATGAGATTTGGCTAATAAAAGAAAAGGATCAATTTTAATCTAAAGTTTATTCAATTTTTTATAAATTATATTATTATTTCTTAATTTTATTATAATTCACTCCTCATTGGGTAAGAATCTCCAGATGCAAATTAGGAGCCGGGCCCAACCAGTGAAAGACTCAAAGCCCATTTGAATTTCTAAACCAGCCCAAATTTTGATATCTTTCAATAATTTAATGAGGTCCTTGATATATCCTATATATTTATTTATAATCCAAATCGATAGGTCGTTTGCTCTTTATATTTACAGCAAAGATTGGAATATTTCAGCTCTAATATTATTTTTTATTTTTTTGATTAATTACCCATATATTACAGATACTATGTATCCATGTACACTACTTAGACATTATTGATTAGCATTTTTAAGACGTGATCCGAAACTGAAGTTTTCAGAATTGAGAGAACATGTCCATATCGCTTGAAAAAATTATCCTTATATCAAGGACCCTAACGTAGATCTAACAATGGACTTTAGCTGAGATGAGCCAGATGCTATGTGCTGAGTGTCACTGCACGACATAGCAATCTGCATTTAATCTCTAATATTATGATAGTTTGCTTTTAAACTTTACGTATGATGTTTCGGCTCGATGCTTCGAGCGCCATTGCTTTATAATTATATATGAAAAATCTGCCAATCCACGATGAGAGACAATAATAAATGTGCAAATTCTTTTTTTTTTTCAAACTAAATAAAAATTAATTAAAATTAAAAATGAAAAGTATATGGTAGGTCGTAGGAGACACGGGGCACTAGACAGCACGTGAACCCCCTAGTGCGTGTGTACATATAAGTATGCAGTTACCAATCATGGGAATCCAAGAAAATTTTGTCCATTCCTTTGCATGCATGAGGCGCCTATATTTTATTTTATACCTGAGAAGCAAGGTAGCTATCTAGATATCTAGTTTCCAACTTGCCACATAAAACATTGATATAAATGTCTAAACGGAGAACACCAAGTTGTAGAATTTGCAGTACCAAACAAAGAAACTCTAACACGCCACGAAAATGATTCATCAGAAACCCAAAAAGAACTGAAAAGGAACATGAGGGGTGGTTCCAATTATTTCATGGTTTTCGATGCCATAGACTTGGTTCTAGTCACTGTTTATTTGGCTGCTTCCACCGACCAACGTGAACTGGTTAGACTATAAATATTGTTGTCAAGTTCTTATATATTAACTACTAGCTTCCACATGTTTAAATGGTAAGCTCGTATAATTTAAGCACTGCAGCATTCTAGTGAATATAGATGCCATTGTCAAGTTTGATAGACATATTGAAAGTTAGGTTCTAGCTATGATTGAAAATTTATTTCGTGAAAAAATATGTAAAATCATAGATATTAATGTTTTAATGGTGGTACCATATTAAGAACTGTAACTATTAGATTAAAAAATTGAAATAGTAAATAAAGATTTAATGATTACATATATTAAAGTTTTTGTAGAATAAATGTAACAAATACTAGCAAAAAGTTAAATATAATCACCCAATGTATTACTTGAATTTGTATTATAAAGCAGGTTTGATAATGATTCATTCCGTTAAAGAAAACCTATAAACGTAACATAAACACCATGATAATTATTAGTCTTCTTCATTTTGTTAATATCATGATCATTAACAAAAAACCAATGATCAACATGTCTGTCTTTATGTGGAACTTTTAAGCTGATCAAAAGATGGGGGGATATCACACATTAAAATTGTCTAAAACAAATTTATAATGAAACTTTTTTTTTTTTTTTAGAAGAAAAATTTGATAAATTGTCTAAAACAAAATTTGATGATACATTTTTTATTAATTGTCAAATCAAAATAAAATAAGTGTTATTTATTATTTTTTTTTAACAGAGAGTTTTACAGTAAATGTAGTAAAATAATTTGTAGCCAGTGAGTGAGTCCGTACAATGAAAGCAAGTTTGGCGGGTGATGTAACTAAATGCACGACAGGTAATGCAATCACTTTTGGCAATGGAGACCATCATCACTCAGCACATACACACACACGCACACACACACTCATAAACGAGACATCAGGGAGAACAGAGAAGAGAAGGACGCGCAAAAAGAATAAAAATCTAAACACCCCCCTGCACTGCACAGAGCAAAACTTTACCAAATCCACTCCACCCCCCACAAAAAGATGAGAGAGAATGTGGAAAAAAAGCAAAGGAAAAAAAAGACATGTTGAAGTGTAGGGAGAGAAAAGAAATGAAAAGAGAATCAAAAAGTGGACATGGGGCAGCAGAAAAGGAGGAAAATTTGGGTGAAAAGTTGAGGAGAGGGGTGTTGGTGGGCAAAAGAGGGGGCCCAACTACTCCAATAGTGTCTTCTTGGAGACTTCGGTCTATTGAGGAGGAGGCGCATGATAGCATCATTAGACGAGAGAACACTAGGATCACATACAATAACAACACCACTCGCCTTTCTGCCAGGAAACTAGCTGCAGCTCTCTGGGAGTTCCATCACTACAGCCACCTACCTATATCTAAAATGCACCGGGGTGGTGGCGGTAATGTTAACTCCAATGGTGTCAGTGAGTCTAGAATGCGCCGCCACCGCCAGCATCATCAGCACCTTTACAAGGAGAAAGGTCTTGACTTTTCACATTTTTTGGCTGATCCTTCTCCTAGCTCACCTGACCAGGTACATGTTTTGTGTAAAGGTTTCAGCTTTTTGGCTTTTTTCCATGTGGGGTTGGGGAATTTTGGTCGGTTGGGATTTCTGGGGTTCGTTCGTTTTTTTTTTTTTTTTTTACTTGGATGATGATTAATTGGGTTGATGTTTTTGTGGCCTGTTTTGAGTTCTAGGGTATCTGCTGCTTCGGTTGTTTGTGTTGTGATTTGGCTTATCGATGATTTGGAATGATTTTTGTGATCTTCTATGTTTGTAGAGTTTGAGGGTTTATGTGCTAGGGTTGTGATTATCAAGGGTTTTATGTTTCATGTTTCATGTTCGGCTATTAGAAATGGTCAGTTTGATGCATATAGTGTCTTGTTTAGATCCTTGTGGAGGCCTCTGATGTTGTCAAACTTTCTCCTTTGTTATTGATTTTACATTGTCATCGATGATGTTGTGATTCTTATAGTTGTCTTGTGGATGTTATAGTTCAATTTGTTTGCCATCTTATTTTGTTCTTTCACTTGGTTATCAAGTTGTGCTTTTTAAAGAAGCAAGGACTTTCAATTCAAGTCTGACGTCAACTTTTTGTGGTGGAACGTTTGGTTAAATGTCAGGGTTCTTCTTGTGGTGTGGGGTAATATAGTGTAAATTTGTAGTGAAACATGAGATTCAGTATCTTGATTAGTGGTGTATGTATCTTAAATCCTGAATGTGTCTGGGTATCTTCAATAATCTGTTGGAGGATAGCCAGCTTTTAGTGGTTAAAGGAATAAGGGCAAATTTTGCAAAAGTTTCTTTCACAGAGTATTGATAGCTCCTCACAATGTCCCCACTAACGCTGATTTTTTTTTTTTTTTTTTTTTTTTTTTTTTTTTTTTTTTTTTTTTTTACTTTAAAGCCATGAAAATGATGAGGGCTGCAAATGATGTTTTAAAAAATACTTGGAAGAATTATAAAACTAAATTGTTTTAAGTCGGAAACCTTTTTTCTGCCATTAATCTTTCTGTTTTTCCTGACACCAGCCTGGGAGTGCGAGCAGTTTGAGGAGGCATATCGCTCAATCATTAATTCAACATCATAGGTCCATTGAGAGAAATAATCGTGCCCTGCAGCCTGTGTCTCCGGCAAGTTATGGCAGTTCGATGGAGGTATGCATTGTTCCATTGCTTTGACTTCCATTCTTCTTTTATTTTCTTGACAAATAAGAGAATTCTTTAAAAAGCAAAGATTTAGTTTTGCTTGAGAGAATACATCACAGATTTGTATTTTAGTGTAATGAAGTAGAGTGACTATAACCAGTTCTGCGCAAATTGTTTGTGCATATAATCAAATTGACTTAGACAGGGAACAACTCCTGGCTTCAGCTCATGGTTTTAGCATTCATTTCAATTTTATGTTATATAGCCTTAGAGCTAAGTTGATCAGTGACATGTTTGGATAACCTTATGGTGATTAAAATTTCTCTGTTTTGCTATTATACGCACATATATAAACTTGTGCATACGTAATTTGCCATAAATCCATTGCCATCACTGAGGTTTTGACCTGAAAATATTGTTCATTGCCCTGAATGGTTTTTTTTTTTTTTTTTTAATATTTCTCTCTTTTCCTGCCCTTCTGCTTCACACAACAGAAAATATAGCTCCTTTCTTTTCTTCCTTTTTCTGTTTTGTCCCATATATGATGAAAAAGTCATATCCACAAAAGCCTTGTAACTGTTTGGCTCTAAAGAGACCTTCCAAATTGTACCTAATAATGTCTTGTGGAGATATTTAATGGCCATGGAAGCAGTTTACCCCTAACCATGACCCTCAGGCAATGTTTTGACTTCATTGATCCTTAGGTATTATTTTGAATCATTGTGCATGAATCATGATTGGGATTAATTAAACTGCAGGCCAAAATTGTAAAATTTCACATCTTAATATGTCTTTTTGCCTTGCTCCATTATTGTTACCACTGTCTAAAATGTACTCAAAGAATGTTTTCATGTCTAGTTTTGGCGGAAGGTTTGAAATTATATAAATGCCATTGGTTTTAAACCCTTTGCATTATTGAATCTTCTGCATGTTGCAGATGGCACCTTATAACCCTGCGGTCACTCCTTCAAGCTCTTTAGACTTTAAGGGAAGAGTTGGCGAGTCGCATTATAATCTCAAAACCTCTACAGAACTGCTAAAAGTATTAAATCGGATCTGGAGCTTGGAGGAACAGCATGCTTCTAATGTATCACTTATAAGAGCATTGAAAATGGAGCTAGAACATGCCCGAGTTAGGATCAAAGAGTTGCTACGAGATCAGCTGGCAGATAGGCATGAAATAGATGATCTGATGAAGCAAATTGCAGAAGATAAGCTAGTTAGGAAGAGCAAGGAACAGGATCGGATCCATGCTGCTGTACAGTCCGTGAGAGACGAGTTAGAGGATGAGAGGAAATTGAGAAAAAGATCAGAGAGCTTACATAGGAAATTAGCTCGGGAGCTATCTGAAGTAAATTCTTCTCTGTCAAATTCTTTAAAAGAGCTGGAAAAAGAGAGGAAATCAAGGAGTCTGTTGGAAGATCTTTGTGATGAATTTGCTGAGGGCATTAAAGACTACGAACAGGAGCTGCATGCTTTGAAACACAAATCTGACAAGGATTGGGCAGGGAAGGCTGACGGTGATCGTTTGATTCTTCATATATCTGAATCATGGCTTGATGAAAGGATGCAGATGAAAGTAGAAGAGGCTCAGACTGGTGTTGCTGAGAAGAACTCAATAGTGGACAAGTTAGGCTTTGAAATCGAGACCTTTCTTCAGACTAAACGGATGTGTTCTTCTAAGAGAACTGATAATCCAAGGGATAGGCGGAATTCACTTGAATCTGTTCCTCTAAATGAGGCTGTGAGTGCACCTCAGGATGCTGGGGACGAAAATGATTCTGCAGGCAGTGATTCTAATTGTTTCGAACTAAACAAACCAAATAATGATGACTTGAAATCTCCTGGAGATGAAGCTGTCGATAATCACATTGATGAAACAGTGAAAAACAGTCAAGCCAAGAAACATGTTGCATATCGGGAAAGAACAAGGGGTCGAAATCCATCCAATCTGCAAGTTAAGTTTGAAGAACAGATGGCTTGGGCCATAAGTAACGGTAATAAGGCACCCCAGATGGTTGATGAAGAACAAGAGGAAAACATCAATGGGAAACCGATTGAAATAAGCATTTCCCATAAAACCGAACAGCGTGGTGCCTCTGAAGAGGAGAGTCATGTAAGAAAGAATGAACATGAAGACGTCCACGGGGCAAACTCCAACTATATGATTGATAATCTGATAAGAAATCATATATTGTTCTCAGAACTTGGGACTATACATCCTGAGGTCAACGACTCAGGTGAGGCTTCATGTAGTTATCCTGCACGGAGGAATCAGGCTAGTCCAGTTCGCCAATGGATGTCGAAACTGACAGCCCCGGAAATTGACATCTCAAAATCTTCCACAAAACTGCCTTCAGGCATGAAGGATAACACATTGCAGGCAAAGCTACTTGAAGCAAGGTCAAAGGGGGGGCACCGCCCACGAACCAAAGTTAATCGAAGATCCTCTTAGGCTAATGTATTTGACATGTCGCAATGTTGAGATGGTATAAGTTTCTATTTCTGCCTATTTGCAGCCGGGAATTTGTGTACTGTGAATATTGCTCACAATGCTACATAAAATTTGAATGTTGTCACAATGTTTTGATGTGTAATTCTGGAATTTAAAGTTTGTAAATAAGTGTAATATCAATCATTGCATAGCTACAGATTAAAATTGCGAGATGCACTACAATTTTGGGTAATTAAAGCCTTTGGTGTTTGTTTGAGCATTGTTGTTTGTTTTAAACTTGATAAGGGATCACTCTTGAATGTGTTTTCTAGATGCATTTGGTGAAGTCCACAAAAATCCATATAGGCTTATGGGATCCTCTCTTTCTTCCTATTTGCAGCTGGAATTTGTGTTGTATGAATATCAACTACAACGCTTCATAGATTTGAATGTTGCCACTATGTTTTGGTGTGTAAATTGACAGTCTGTAAATAAGTGTAATACCAAGCATTCCATAGCTACAGATTAATAAAATTGTGAGATGCACCACAATGTGAGGAACTAAAGCATTCGGTGTTTAAACTTTGATAAGGAAACCTATTGAAACTTTTTATAGATGCATTTGGTTTAGTTCACAACATATAGAGCCTTGTTTGAAAGCCTAGTCTGATGCATTCCAACAATGAACGTATAAACCATCTGGCACGCTACACCATTATGACAAACCAAAATCATTATAGATACTACATAGAAGTTGATTTTACTTTCTTAAGTAATATTTTGTATGTCATAACAAACCAATATCTTTATAGATACCAAATGCATTTTAAAATTTACGTGGATAGTTTTTTTTTTTTTTTTTTTTAATTATAAAAGTCGTCGTTTCACGTATGAGAATGAATATCTTAATAACGTAAGTAGTGTTTGATTTTGATAGATCATGACGGTAACTCATTCGATGTCAACTTTTATGTTTCTTTTCTTTATTTTGGGAATAATTGTTTTCCGTTTATGAAAGTTTATATTTGGATCATAGAATATTTATGGTGTGTTTACTTCACTGATTGGAGAATAGGAATAGGAAATGAGATTGATTGATATTGTTTACTTGCTTAAAATTCATTCCGTAATAGGAATGAAATTGTGGGTCCCACATCAATTTGAGGTTGTGGAATGAGAATCTCATTCCCCTAACCCACTTGGGAATTCCATTCCAATTCCCTAATCCGTGATAGAAAGTCTTCTATACCTTTATTTAAAAAATAAAGAAAACCTATTTTGACAAGTTAAGAACTTACTATAGATATTATGTGGAGATTTTATATTTATATTCATAGTCAGTTGCTATTTTATTTTATGAACTGGTGGTTGGTTGTTTTTATATTTATAAATATAAATATTTACATATGCTATAAGTTTTCATAAAAAATGTGCTAGTACAAAATGTTATATTTTATTCTAATGATTTGCAGTTAGCACTCAAATTTTGTGATGGATTGAAGAATATTATAATATTACTATTAAGAAAGTTTAGGTAACATTTTATATTAAAAAAAAAAAAAAACTTGATATACAATATAGATACATAATATATTCTTCTTTAAAAAAAAAAATAGATACATAATACTTACAATGATATTGTTAAATTGTTAAGATTTTTTTTTTTAACCTATTATGACAAGGTACATGATAAAATACTTACAATGATATTGTTAAATTGTTAAGAATTTTTTTTTTTTAACCTATTATGACAAGGTACATGATAAAAAGATGATATTCACATCTTAAACACAATTTTGTGTATTGTAATTAATCTATAATTTTAATTAAGGGTATTTTTGTAACTTATAAATAATTCATTCCGATTCTAAAGTAAGTAAACAGTTCAATGAGAATACTGTTAATTTCGATTCTGATTCCTGCAGTCGAAGTAAACAACTTATTCTAATTTCGATACTACATTCCGATTTCAGATCATTCTGATTCCTATTTCGATTTCTCTAAGTAAAGTAAACGCACAATTAATCTTAACAATCCCGACGATTGTTTGACCCGTTGGGTGTCGGTTTTAAATAAAAATGCAAAGTACTATATTGGGCTGGAGGGTTTGATTAGTTGGGCTATTAGTGGGCGCATTTTACTGTTTTAAATTCTCCCAGCGTAAAATGACGGACACAGATAGCTGCGAAGAGGGACTCTGAAGGAGGGATGGCAGCGGCGTCGTTTAGGTGGATACTGCAACTACACAAGGACGTGCCAAAAGCAGCTCGGTTCTACTCCGAAGGGTTGGACTTCACTGTCAATGTCTGCACTCTTCGGTGGGCCGAGCTCCAGTCCGGTCCACTGAAGCTCGCTCTCATGCACTGCCCCAGGTTCCTCATCCTTGTCTGCCTTCCATGTGTTCGATCATTTGTCTACAAGAATACGATATCAACTGCACCACCCACATTTTCTCTCATTTATATAAGTTTTAACCTTTTAGAGGTGATACAACATTGTAGAGCTTCTGGGTCCCTTGAATATACAATGCACTCTCAAATGTTGAACAATATATGATGGAAAATGTTGGCACAAAATTGGCACTTATGAATTGGATATGAATTGCTTATTCAATTTTTGGGTTTTTAATGCATGTTTTAAGAGTACCCATGTATGAAAAATGGGTGCTTTTTGTCTTGGTCCTAGCTTGTCAAGCTTTGGAGTAGTTGATAGTTTAATTGTTTGCCAGAGAAGTGTAATGTCTAGGCATGAGCATTTTGGTGGTGATCTCTTTGACTCATTGTAAATTGGGTTTAATGCCTGTGATTCTGTGATTAATTCGTTGTTAATACAAGGAATTTAATGATTGTTGAAATTAATTAGTTGTGGGTTTGTTTTTATATTTATGGTTTAAATGGTATTGTATTGTTTTTGGTTGCTTTTTCTAGTTTAGGTTTGTTGTGGAGAAGACCTAAGAATTTTGAATATGTTAAGAAACTTTGTGTTTTGATTTGTGATTGGAAATGCTGGTTTCTAACTCAGTTGTTTACAGTGATAATGTTGCGCAGAAGGGTTATTCGACTTTACTATCTTTCACAGTGACAGACATTAATAGTACAGTGACGAAATTAATGGCATTAGGAGCTGAACTAGATGGTCCTATCAAGCATGAGATTCATGGCAAGGTATTGACTGTCAACCTTCTTCTGTAGACATCTTCAACCGGAATATTCCTTAGGTTTGATAGTGATCTCAGTTGTGTCGAATAATTCTCTTGTGATTAGGTTGCAGCCATGCAATGTGTTGATGGGCACGTGTTAGGCCTCTATGAACCCGCATAACTCGCCATGGAGTAGTTCTGATTCAATCAACTAAAGCAGTCCTCTAAGGGCTTTTTCATTGTGCCTTGAAATCTCCTGAAGACAGAGAGAAAACATGAGAAGTTTCTCCTTTTTTGGGACTCCCTTCAATTATTGTTAGAGTTTGTTCATCCAGGTCAATCACTGCTGTACATAACGTGTAGAGCATTGGACCTGAAATAAGGCCAATAGGATAATCAAGAGAATATCAAAGAGAAGAAGCCATTAAAATTATCTTTCAAATTACCTGTCATATAAACAGGGTATCTTGCATCATTAGTATCTTTGAGTAGTGTCAGGAAATCATCCTTTGATTCTTTCGGTAGCATAGCTGCTCTTTTTTGCCTGCTTATTGAGTTCTCATCTTGTACCTTTATTGAAACCCAATTGTACTTGGATCTTAATGAAATTGACGTATTTATTGATTGAAGAATTCAATGTTACGAACTATTTGATCTGTCTGCATTGAATGTAGATGCTGTAGCACCAACATTCTTAGTATGTAATTTACCTGCTGAACCTGAAGGTGGAGAAACATGTTTGCATGAAAAAATGGGGTTGGCCCAATATTATGAACTGAAACCCGGTTCTTTGATGCAGTTTCCACATTCAGGATTTGGCGTCTCTTTATGTCTATCAGATTATAACTGTGCCCCACAGAAATTTCCGATGAACATATTCTCTGAAGAGAGAAGCTCAGCAATCAAAAACCATAATAGTCAACACGAATTCAAAAAACGTGATAAGTGTAAGAATGCAAGATCATACAAGTAATGCATCATCAATATTTGTTGCTTCCAGGAGGTCTCGGGAGATGAAGTTTCTTCCAATGCCAGCTGCTACAATCTCATCTTCAACAGGAGGTACTGAATTGAGTGTGAATCCCTGAGTTGAGGAAAAAATATAATAACAAAAATGGTTGGATTGCAATAATTGTTGTTGTTGGGTGACCTTGGGGGTCTTGGAAATATTTACCAGTCCATGACTATTGAAACCAAACGCACAGCTTGGAAGCTCTCCAGCGTAAGTGTATGCCATGAAGGTTGGTCCATTTGAGAGTGTGCATTTGATCAAATACCTTAAAAAAACCCACATAAAAAACGTTGAAAATACCCACAAAAAAAACGTTACATAGTACTAAAGCCGTTTTATTTGATTCATACAAGAGAATTCTCAACTATTAGATAGAAGCAATGAATTAACGAAATTTGGACTAGATCAGTGAAATTAGAGCATACGTGTGGCCAACCAAAGCAACATTAGCATCCTCATTGTGAGCTGCAATGGCCATGGAATCATTAACAATAAGAACATCAGAACAGTCATCTTCAGCAGTATCAAAATTCACATCTGAACTAATCTGTGTCTTTGAAACGAAGGGAAGAATCTCCTTCCTGAAGTTGATAAGTATGATCTGCACATATATAAAAACCACAAGATAACGTTACACTACTAGACATTTATCAATATAATGTCACAAAAACATGTTAAGTACCGAGAGCCTTCAAAATACGCTCATTACATCAAGTGCAGGCACCCCACTTCCCTCTGCAGTCCCTAGAAGCTCATCCCAGTATCTTGGAAACTTGTTTCGATTATTCTTCGAAAGTGCTTCAATGAATTGATGTGATTCTCTGGCTTGAGCGAAAGGGCGAAGCTGGTTGTGAAGAATGAGGTCTCTAGACAATCTGCTTCTTATAAGATTAGAGAATCTCTGGCCTATCAAGAACCCCATTTGATAGGCATTTTCACAGGGTCCAACTTCAAATATCTCCACCATTTTAATATTTTCTTCAGAACTTGTTGTATGGATGAATTTGATTATTAAAACGTGAGTACCTTATCACTTTTATAGCCACACATACATACAAACATATAATGGTTTTTGTTTCATAGCTACGACTTGCAATATTACACATCCCTATAAAACTAAAGAAGAAACTTTAATCAACTATCACCATTTGATAATGACATAACATATTAATGAGTCAGTTGTTGCTGACAAATGTTTTTTTTCTTTGAATATTTTTCACTTACTAAGAATATATTCATTTTAAACGGTTAAATAAATAAATTTGATTTGTACATTCAGCATACATTCGTTCAATTATAAATTATCATGCAATTAAATGAATAAACTCTCTATTTTCTCATTTTATTTTGTATCGTGAAATAGAATTAATGATACAATTAAATTATACAATTGCATTCATCACTCTCCTATTGAATGGGAGGTACATGAGACATGGAAATGGAGTAGGGTAGCAGTCTGCTGCCAAGAGCTTTTTCGTTGTGCCCTGAAACCTTCTAAAGATATAGAGAAGGCATAAAAAACTTTTCCCTTTTTGGGATTTCTTTCAACCATAGTTTGAGTTTGTTCATCCATATTAATGCATCGTGGTACATAAAATGTAGACCTTGTTGAACCTAAAATAAGGTCAACAAGATAAATAACTACTAAATCTTAAAAAAGGTAATATTTAAGGACATCACCATATCCAAAAAAATAAAAACTTATACTTTAACCATCTTTTGAATCACGTGTCATGTAGATAGGTTATTTTGCATCAATTGTGTCTCCCAGAAGTGACAGGAAATCATCCTTGGACTCTTTTGGTAGCACAGTTGCTCTATTTTGCCTGCTTATTGAGTTCTCATTGTACCTTTTTATTGCAAACCCGTGATTTCACTTCCAATTCCAATGTAATTGACTATTTTTCATTGATAGAAGAATGCATCATGTAATTTTACCTGCTGAACCTGATGATGGAGATGCATCATATAATTGACTATTTTTCATTGATGCAGTTTCAACATTCAAGATTTGTCGTGTGCATATGTCAGATAGATTGTAGCCATGTCTTCCCACGGAAACTCCCTTTGAACCTTTTCTCTGAAGTGAGAAACCGAGCTATATTAAAAACTTTTAACAATCACATGCAATCCAAACAAAACATATATAATTAGAGTGAAAGAAGTACACGTAAAATCGTACAAGTAATTCATCATTTATAGTTGTTGCTTTAAGGAGGTCCCTGGAGACAAAGTTTCTCTCTCTTCTTTCACTGGACGTACTGCAGTCAGCGTGAATGCCTAAGTCTATGCAAACAAAACAAAAATATGTTTTAGACTTTAGATTCCAATTAATTGAAAATTAATTGGTTTGTTGTTGGGTGATTTTCGGGGTTGAAATAGTTTAGCAGTCCACGAGTACTGAAACCAAACGCACAGGTTGGGAGCTCTCCAGCATAAGTGTATGCCATAAAAGACAGTCCATTTGAGAGTGAGCATTTGACTAAATACCTGAAAATCCCATATAAAAAGATGTTACATATTACGTATGACTAGATTTCTGTGGTATGAATGTACGGATCATTTGTCATTGCTCACTAGGATACCTCGATTTCCGCTGCTACTAGAACATACTTTCTTTCTTTTTTTTTCCTAAGGCGCTACTAGAACATATTTAACTAGATATAAATATATTTAAAATCTCGGACAAGATATGAGAAATCAGAGAACACACATGTTTCCAACCAAACCAGCATTTGCATCTTCATTGCGAGCTGCAATGCCCATTGAATCATTAACAACGAGAACACCACAACACTCGGGATTAACCTGTGGCTTTGAAAGGAATGCAAGCATCTCCTTCCTGAAGTTGATAAGTATTATCTGCACTTAAACAACAAAAATACGTAAATTATGCTAGTGATCGTATATCAATATAATGTGACATAATCATTACATATATATATATATATATTTATTGGAACTCACGATTCAAGTGGCATGAATGTAAGAGGCATGTCATTAAATCAGTCTCATCGTTGTAGCTTATCAAACGGACATGATTTAATACAAAATAAAATGAGATTAATTATTAGCTTCAAAATGTGATTACTACATCAACAAAAGGCACGCCACTTCCCTATGTATGATTCTTAGGATAGCGTATGATTCTTTATTAGTTTCTCAATATCTTTCACATCATAATTTTCTTGTTTACCATGGAAGCTTCCTGTTTGTTAATTTAATTGTTTGGCCTTATTGGCTGACATAAATATCTACATTTCTCACATATCCATAAAGAGGATAATAAAGTAGGTGATTTGTTGTTTAAATGGGGTTTGAATTTGCATGATTTTTATTGGTGGGAGTCTTCTCCTCAAGATATTCCCAAAGATTTTCTTCTTTATGATTGGAGAGTGCCACACCTTCCTTTTATTAATTAGTTTTCTCTAGCCTTTGTGCATCTCTGCCTTCTTACTTTTTTCTCTATTGTTTTTAATAATATTCCTATATCTCTTTTTTTTTTACTAATTTATTATATGTATGGCTAATATCGTAAATTGGACATATTTATTCATAACTCAACCGATTAACACATCTTCATTTTAAATGAATGACTGAAATTTTCATTTTACATATTTAAAAGAATTTAGCTATTCAACAACTCAATAAATTTATTTTATTTAAAAAAAAAAAACTGAAATCACCTCGCTTAAATCAGTTTAGTTTGTACAAATTGATGATCAATTTAGCAATTTGAATGCCAAACTCTTAATAGAAACATAGTTTTTTTTTTTTTCCCCTAGTTATACCTTGCGAGCACACATCACTATAAAATTAAAAGAAGCTTTTATCTATCCATTTTTTTTTAAATATTTGTGAACTCAAAAGCTAAGAGACCTGGAAGTAGCACATTTCCTCTTATCACATGTAGTTATACATTTTCCCATTCACTTTAATAGTAGGGGTTCAACTACTATCAAACACATTTTACAAACTTATATGTATAGTTTTTCCCCCTTTTTATGTGAATATATAAAGTACAATATTTCACTAAGTTTCGATATATCTTTAACTTATGACGTTAGTTAAAAAAAGAAAATAATTGAGCAAGTTTAACTATTGCGGAGTTTGGTACTGTAGTTGCCAACTTGATTAAGATTGCGAAAACCAAGTTTCTGGACCACAAGATCAATCAATTAAAAATATAACTTGAAATTAAATAGTGTTAAAATTAAACTTCATGAGTGCTCTATTTTATTCTTTTGTCCATGATGTCACTTATGTGTGCAAGTTTAAATGTTGTGTATTGTGCATCGAGGTGCATGCCTTCAACAGACAAGTGCACTAGAGAATGTTTTCCTTTTTGTTGAAAAAACTAAAGAATATAACTGGTTTAGTGTCAAACCATGCATATAGCTCCTCTTATTCTCTTAATTTGATGTTAAAAAAATATGACTAGGTCTTTCTCTAAAAATCAAGCACTAAAATTTATTTATAACTCATCCCTTTAAGGCTTTAACATTTTCTTCATGCATGCAGCCAAACCAATATTTCAGATGGATGGTTATAAATTTAAGAATTAAATTAAAGATCCGTAATTGTTGGTTGGGTTAGATTGAAAAAATAAATAAATAATAAGAAACAGTGAACATGTTATTATTATTATTTTTTTAATGAGTATTGTAAACCCTATTGATCTCTCAGACTAGTAATTAAGAAGCATGACCTCAAAAAGTGTTTGTGGAATGTAACAACCACAAACATGAGAAAGAATCGTGATTAAAAGAATCAAGATATGTGTTTTTGTTTTTTTATAGAAAATTTCAATTAATTAAAGCACTGGATTCTGGAGTAGATCATATATGACCTAAAGTAAAAACAATCTTTTGTATCCATTAATTATTGGCTGGGGATGCTTGATACTTTAATGCGGTAACAAAGGCACCTTAGGCACCAACTTTCCTCAACGCTTGGAGATGTAAATTCAAAAGTTAATCTAAAGCTTTATCGAAATTCATGTAAGAGAGTTATTGGAATTTACAATTTTACTAAGGTAAGCATGATGAGCTTAGACCGTCAATCAACCCTTTTTTTTTTATTAATATTTTGTTATTCGATGTTGAATTGATATTATTATTGAAATTAGTTGAGATATGTTGCTAAAATATGATATTAAATTTTTCTCTTAAAAAAAAAAAAAAACAGTAGAATACTACTCGCATAAAAAAAAAAAAAAAAATTGCTCATACAAGTCATAAGACAGGAGTAGAAGCAACCAATTTTAAGAAGAAAGACAAGTTGAAAAGACTTCACCATCCACTCACTCCACTTTTCTCAACCATCTTATTTATTTTGAGCCACTTGTTATTAAAATTTCTGACATGTATTCAGATCATTAAGTTCAACAACATGCCAATAAGTTGGACCAGAGTGACGTGCAGTTATTCATTACTTGTAGCAAACATTTCCTTGGTTAAGGCACTGGCAGTAGAATCAGATTAGATCTAATTAGATGCTTTTAGCCAGAAAGTCAGCCGGATTATATGGTGGATAACAGCCTTTAATACGTTAGACAAGTCAGTACCAGATGGTCAAAGTTGCAGCTCTCTTATTGAAAAATCAGCACTTCAATTATTTCTCTGATTACTGTGCTTCGGATAAAACTTAAAAGTTAATTATTATATAACAGAGTGAAAGATATATTCCAAAAGATAAAAGATTCATTTTGTTTTACTTATAAAAGAGATCAAACTATGAAACCGATTATGATTCAATCTTTTATCAAAGTGTACAAGCTCAATTACTACTTTTGGCTCATTATATAGATAATTATCACGCGAAGTATAGATAATAATACCAAATTATATCACTACATGAGTATATGTAACATAGATTAAAAGCCACTTATGGTAAAGATTTTAGTTGTCTGATAATGAACTTTTTTAATTAGTCACATATATCATATCCGTCTCACAATTTGGCTGTTTAAAGTTTTAATTGAGATCAACTGAATAATTAACATTACCATTGTTTTTGCTAGGCAGCACCTTCCACCGGTGACCCTTCACAAAAGAAAATTTTCAAGAACCACTCTTCACATGAAGAAAAGGAAGTTCTGAGTCCAAAAGTTGTTTTCCGAGTCTAAAAGTTGAACAAAAAATCTTTACATTGTCACATCATGCCAGTATGCCAGTAGAAGAAATGATATACAGCCAGTCTCATCTTTAGTTATCGGGATATTACATTTATACATCAAGCCTTTGCTTTGGCCAATAAGAAAAGAAAACAGTCAAAATTCAAAACCCCACAAAAGATTTTTGTTTTATTTCTTTCTTTGTATGGGAATATGTTTGATAGGACTATGTGATTAAGAAACTATCCAGTTCATTAACACTTATACTTTTCCAAATGGGTTGGAACATCAAGGTCCCAGTGAATAAAGGAAGATCATAATCAAATTTTTTACAAAGCTTTTGATCTTCATAGCTTAATTAAATACAAAATTTCTTATCATTTACAATTTGAATCCCTTATTAAAAACATATGATTCATTTTTATTTTTGTAGGAATTTTGAAAAAATCCATATTCAATAATGTTAAAAAGTTTCACATGTAAAACAAAGAAAAGGGAAATAAATCTTGTATTAAAAGCATAAAAGTCAAAAAAGGGTATATGTATAAGTGGATAATAAAAAAAATAAAATAAAAGTAACATTCTTTATTGTAATTTATAAGTCTATCCACTAATATATATATATATATACCCAATTTATTTTCATTAGTTAAAATTAAAATTTTTTCCAACAATAGATCTTTTAAATTACCTTTTGGTTGCTAACCTTTTTGCATAATCAAAAGAAAAAGAGTAGCGAGGGGCGGTAATATATATATAGTGTTACTAACAATAATCCTACTAGATTACATTTAAAATCAATTAAAAACACTTTAATTTTCTTTAATAAATTTACTTATCTAAATATCTTTAATAAATTTACTTATCTTAACATGACTTGGTAAAATCTAGCTAGCGTTGCCAACCTTAAATTTTGCATTATTGTGCATTCATCATAGGTTTGTTACTTTTACCGGCAAAGCTATATTTCTTTTAACTTTTAATCTTTGGTTTTTGACTGTTGTCTTTCCAAGAATTTACCTTCACAAACCTTCATCTCATCCAGCAAGTTTGATTCAGTAATTGCCACTTAACAAGAGAAATCTATCAATAATGATGGCATCTCCAAGGTCAATTTGTTATCTATGTATCCATCAGTCATCCACTGTTTTCTAGTCCCCTTGAAGCGAGTGGAAGTTTTATGGATATGTTTTTTTTTTTAACCAAATATAGGCTGATGACACGTGGCGTGGCGTGAGACACGTGTAGTTTTCTCAAATTCTCTAGAACAACTACTAATAACATTTCTAAACATGTTTAGCCAAAAACTTGTATTAAGTAAATACCTAAAATACCAATGGAGAAATAAATGAATCATCATCAGAATGGAGATGGGCACGTGTAAAATTCCCATTACATAAAAAATTAAAATATTTTCCCGTTTCTTTTCTTTGACATGATCAAATCATGTTTTTTAGGGTTACAAAACAATAATATATAATGACAAAAAACAAGGGCACTTGTGTTGCTTAAAGACGGTGCAAGGATCAATCATTCATGACACAAGAAAGAGCCGGTTGGGTTCGGAAAAAGTGGGAAAGAGACTTCGAGAAAAGCTCGTATCCATTTTTAGCATAGTGTTTGTGAGCTTAGAGAGGTCAAGAAAATGAGTTTTAGTGACAAAAAAAAAAAGTTACAATTAATTAAATTAAATCAAAGAAATTAAACATATATGGGTGGTTGGGTGGGAGTTGTTTTTTCTTCAGAGAGATTCGTTTGTGTAAAGTAGAAGCAAACCGTGGCACTTGTCAATTACTCATTAATCAACAACCCCACTTCAATTATCTTTGTATTGTAAAATCATATTCAAGTCTAGGGTTTCTTGGACGGTCATCCTATGATCATAATTTACATTTGACCATATAGTTTGAATTTGTATTATTAATGTTTTTTGGTCCAATTTTTGCACGGCATAGTGAAAGTTTAACCCACTACTATCCATTGACTCTATATTGGATTAATTTGATTAAAATCAGAGTTGACATTCTTCTCTCAAATTTGTTCGCAAGTGAATTACTATTTGATTCTTAATAATGGTCATGTAAGTGATTCTACATTCACAGATTATTTTATATACAATTCTTTTATCACATACCTTTTTAACAAAATTAATATATTCATTGATGTAACGCTAAACACAACATTAGAGAATCATATCACTTAAGCAGTTTAATTGTCATTTCGTGACCCAAACACTTATTCGTTATGCTATTCACATTCATCTTTCTTCATGTATATGGTCAAAAAAGCCAATAGAAAATTGAAAGAAGAACGATCCATTGTTTCCATTTTCTGTATTTGTGGTTTTTTGCTTCGTGTGCTTTGGTACAACTGGATTGCAGAATATCATAATCAATCAAGAAATTAAAAAAAAAAACAACATAAAAGACAAGAGACAATAACAAAATTTACAAACATGACAAATAAAATAAAAAGCAACTACAATAAACAGATGGAAAGCAAAAAATGGAACATAAAAGGAATGAGTTTAGACAGGATTCTTGGTTTCTCCTGTGCATTTTTTTTAAAGCAGAAAACTGCTGAGGATATTTCGGTAATTGAACCTCTGAGACTGAGAGAGAGAGAGAGAGAGAGAGGGACAGTTCGTCTGGGAACTTGTTGCAGTAGTGAGAGCAAGACCCAAGAAGGTTGTGTTGTCGTAGAACGTGAAGTTTATGCTTGTAGAATACCTTCTAGCTACCTCCCTCTCATGCGGTGTCTTTTCAAGATTTTACAAGATTCAGCTTTAACACCACCACCGCTTGACCATCCATCCTCACACCTCGACTAGAAACCCTAAAAACCCTGTTCACCGGTTTTAGGCTGCTCAAACAAATACCACAAACACAACAACTCTTTATAAACTGGTTAGAACAATTAGAATACATCAAAACAAACAGTTTTATACATGTGAAACAACAGTGCAAAGAGTTTAGGAGTGCAAGAGTGTTACATGTACCTCAAAACCTAGTCAAATCGGCTTTGGCTTGCGTGATTCTTGATTAGAATCAGTCAAGATCAACATACACAAAAGCATGCATATATACTAGGTTTAATAAATAAGAAGATAATATAACTAAATATAAAGATGAACATGAAATTAAAGAGAAAAGCATTGTCTATTATAATGTGATGTATATGATATTGTTTGTAGCATAGTTTAGTAGTGTGACTGTTTGAACAAGAAACTGAAAAATGAAAAATAAAGACCTAAAGAGGGTGTTAAAGTTAAAGACTGAAAAGTAAAGGGAGCTCCCTTCAGTCCAAGTACAGGAAGCTTAAGATTCAATTTGTCTCCCGCATCATTCACTCATTTACTGGGTGCCTTCTTCGCTAATCCATTATTTACTCAGTATTTGGATGAATGAGTCGGCAGCTAATTAAATCCTATAGCCACCCATAAGTGGACTGAAGAAAGCTCTCTTAAATCTTCGAAACATTAACATATATATAACATGAACAAGAAGAATCATCAAATTAGGATGTTCGTCAACAATATTAATTATATGGAAAAAAAAAATGCATGAAATGCAAAATTGATGAATTTATTTGTACATACTTGTCTAATTTGCAAGACAGATGGACAGATCTAGATGTAGATTAACCCTAATTAGCTAGCTAGCTCCCATCACAAGTCACAACCCCAGGCGTGATATGAGAACAAGTTGAAATATATAGACCATGAAATCTAAAAAAATTGAAAAGAAAACAACAACAAAAAGAGTAGATCGACGAAATATAGGAGAAAAAGGAGATGAGGAAAGCGATTGCTTAAAAGCAAGATCTCTCTCTCTCTCTCTATCTCTCTCTCAAAAAGGAGGGGTCAACAGAAAATTATGGAAGAGAGAAGCTTAAACTAGTATCACTAGCTCTAGCCTGTTAACCAAAGCAATATCTCATGGATCTGCAAATGGAGGAAATGGCTTTATATAAGCTAAAAAAGAAAGGGATACTAGAGATCAGACAATACGTAATTATTTAATTATATTCTTACAATAAACAAAATAAAAGATGAGAGTTATTCATATTCTTGTCTAACCAATCGATTGCATTATGGCGAGCCCCATTACTTCCCTTGGCATATGCCCTAGATTTTTTATTATATTTAATCCATAATCTATGGTAAGCATGAACTGTACTTGGCCCAAAAACTGCTTTTTAGTGTTCAACTTCTTGAATTGTTAATACATTCCTTTGCAATCGAGGATGTGGTTAGGATTATACATTAGGATAGATTAGAGCAAATCTTTTAAATGAATTTTAACGGTATGAATTTTTTTTTTTTTTTTTAATTATTGGTGCTGGCTCACGAACTATCGGGATGGAATACTGACGACATGGTTCAAAAAACTGCTCCTTTACCGAAGAGATCGGCCTACATAAAGATGGGAGAGTGCACTACATGATTAAATATGTAAATATAAAAATTTTTGTATATTAAAAAATATATATCTAATTAGAGTAGATATAATAAATATATACACCTAATTAGATTAGAAATAATGAATATATATACTTAATTAGAGTAGGCATAGTGAACTTTATCTCTTATAATTCGTATTATAAATAAATATATTATGTAACAAAAATAAAATAAAATAACTTAACAAAGTACTAAAAAAAACGATGAAATGCAAGTACAATTAAATATCAACAAGCCGAATCTAACAATAGTTAAATTATCACACTTATCAATTATAAAATATAGCATAATAACATTATAGCGTCAATGATCGCTCCTTTGATGCAAAAACATTTTGATAGTAATAAGTTACTGTTACACTTCAAATTAAAGTGTTCACCAAAAAATATTTTCAAATATATTTTGATTAATTTAAGCAATACAATATACAATTTTACTTATGCAATATTTGAATAAAAATCTAAATATACACAAGAAGAAACAAGCAAGTCGGCATGGAGCCAACGTACATTTATGTTGGCATGAAAAGAATTCGCAAATAAAAAATATATATATTAATAAATCTTGATATAAATATCAGTTTATAATTATAAATCTCTTTCTTTTTCAATATGGGTCAAAGTAGGCTTGAGCCAACCATGCACAGCTCCGTCCCTGTATATAATGTATTTTTGACGCAAATCATATCATATTATAAAGTATGATGTGATTTGAACGATAAATACTTAATCAATCAAGCTTCTAAAAATCTCTTTAATGCATCTGTTTATCATCTACCTTTCACTCAAATCATATTATATTATCTAATGCAGCATGATTTAATATATAATCACAATACATAATTTTTGATATATATTGGAAGTTCATAGAAAAATGTTGATATATATAGAAAAATTTTGATACATATAAAAAATTTTCTATGAACTTCCAATATATAAATACAATTTTTTTTTTGTTTGATATATTATACGTACAGTAATCATCTAATAGACTCTCTTGATTAGAGTACTAAGACGCAGTTTGAGACTATAGCTCTTAAAAGTGAGAAGGGTATAGACTCTTAAATATGATGAATAAACAACCTCAAAATTGTCTATATATTATCAGTAGAAATATATGTCTTTCGAACTCATGACTTTGAAATAAGACATAGATGTGTGGTAGCTACCATTGAGCCACACCACCAAGTACATATAAATACAAACTTGTAACATATGATTTTCCCTTTTTGTAAAATTTATATTCTTAGTGAATTATTAATTCAAAAATTCATGAAAGATAGCAGTTCCACCACATGATATGCAGTCAACTATACTACCAGAATTGTATTAATGTACATAGTAAAAGTAGATTAATTTACTGATAATTTTTAGTTGGCATACAGGCATATACGTATCTGAGTTGACAGGGTAAAATAACGCAAAAGGACAGCAAAACTGTCGTGCAGAAGTATTGAAACCCAAGCGATTCCAAGGAAAAACCTACACGTCTGCCTAGGGTTTCCGACTACGCTGGGAAACACTAATTTGACGAGTATACAGTAGTTAAACTTTTTGTTGCTTTTTCACTGTGTGACTATAATTAATATTTGTGTCAAATTTTATCTAATTCCACTAGCATAATTTAGTACGAAAATGACAACATCCAAACCCAAGTTATTAATTTTATCTTTAAGCACATGTATATGTGAAACTATAGACTTCAGTTCTTTTTAAGGCATATTATATGCAGCAAAAGTGAGATAAGACAGTTCAGCACAGCACTGTCTAAAAATATGAATTTTGTTATTATTTTTAGGTTGAAGTACAAAATTTAATTAATCCGAACATCATCTCTCCATTGATCAGATTGAAGAAAAAAGTCCAATTTGCACTGTTGATCACATATCCAATTAAGTGCCCTGATCATGATCATGAAAAAGCTTATAGAAAAGAATATTATTATAGTAATACTTGATAAGATTCCAAATTGGTTTTTGTAAGAATAATTGTACTTTTAGGCTTTAGCTACCGCTACTGTACATCAACCATTGAAAATGCTATACTTCACTAATATATATAATTTTCTCAAAGTAGCCTAGGAAGGAAGATCCTGTTATAAGTGATAACTTTAAAACACGAGCTTAGAGACCAAGTGGAGTGTTAGATTAGATTAGATTAGATTAGCTTACTTGTTCGTTGGAAATGAAAGCAAATATCTTTATCTCTCATTTCGATGTCTGCTTAATTATAATGTTGGAAGCTATCGGTTTGCGGCTTTTATAAGCTGAACTGAGTTTAGAAATTTCTTAATTATATTATAAGATGATTGTGTTAATGTGTGTCGAAGGCACTACGGTAAAGTGAAATAACTAATAAAATACTCTATTTTAGTTTTATCAAAACCAGTCAAATGTGTCAAAGTTGTAGGGGAGCAGTGATAGCGCTTACACTGCACACCCACTTCAGTTTGAAGTTATGGGTTCGACACCCATAGGTAAGATGGTTGTTTTTCTTTCCTCTTATGTGTAAAAAATTCCCTCATTCTTACCTCAGCTGTTTCCGCACTTATATGTAAATCGTTCTCTCCCCATATGAGAATCATTCTCTAGATCGCATTATAAGTGTTCAATCCCATTTGATTTTAATTATTTTCTAACCAGTCCCAATATTGTAATGTAACCAAAAAATTAAAAAAAAAAGGTCCAATGTATATTAGGGTATTGAAAAGGTATTATTACATCCCTTAATATATATATATATGAATCTTTCGATGTGGCTTTTAGAGCACCAAATTAGAGAATTTCATGTATAAATGTTATGTAAACGTTGTAGAAGAAAAAAAAAAAAAAAAAAGCTAAAAGGCAAATGTGTTTGTAAATTTATATCACCAATGGTTTTTGTGTTGGTGACGCATTTATCTAATTTGTAATCTCTCAATCACCTTTTTTTATATATATATATTATAATTATAAATTACAACTAACGGACTCTCTAAATACTTGTTCTTATGAAATAGTCCAGAAAATAACATATTACTAAACTCTATTTTCGATAATAGTAGAAAAAGAGATCCCTGGTTAAATGGAGAAAACTGATTCTCTATTTTAAATGATTACTGTATAATTTATAATGATCATACGTAAATTATTCACTTTCTATGGACAGAACTCAAATATGCTGTGTTGTGATAACAAATTGTGTTGGTAGCTGTGGCCAATGCGCCACAGCTCTTCCGAGTCCATCAATTACTTGAGTTGAAGACAACTTTACTTTTTCATTTTATTAAACAAAAATAAAAATTTTGTCGCTGCACTAGGTAATAAAACTGTGAAGCCTGCCATAATTACCCGACATGACAAATCAATCTCAATCTGTCCTTAATTCCCTAACATTAGCCTATTGTTTTACTTGATTGTATCAAACACTAACAATATTCTGCATTATATCATCTAGAAAACGTTCCGGGGAAATTAAAGTGATCCAATATGGATCGTTGGAGCGCCATGTGCATCCTTTGAGTTTCTCTTTTGATAGATCTCCTTTGAAAATTAGGTTGGGCTCAAGCCTACCCTGACCCATTTTTATACGTATGCATATAAATATATTAGTTATAAATATTTTTATATTTTTTAGTTATTAATTTTTTTTTCATACTCAAATGAGATAATCCTATTTATCCTTCTGTAGTTTGATGTAATAACCAAAATCTACCACTCATTCGAATAATTGTTGAGAGCCCACCTATCATTTAATTGAATATATAAAATATTTATCGTAGTTTAAGAAAATATTTAGAAAACCTTTGTAGTTTAAAAAAATGTTCAAAAAATCTCTTGATCTTTTTTGTCATTGTGTATGTCAAAACCACAAAATGAGTAAAATGAGGATTTTACAAACTATAAGAACTAATTAACAGTTACGTTAAACTACAAAGGGAAAACCAGGATTATCCCTACTCAAATACATACCTATATTTTTCAATCAATTGCATAGTTCTTATTTATATTTACTTTTTTATTCAAAAATTATATTTGTAAAAACTTTAATTTAATCCATTAAATATGAAATTTCATGTAATTTCTCCATTATACAATATTAGTTACATATTTTATTACTTAAATTTAATATTTTTTTGCTTTTGGTGTCTTTCCTAATGCACTATTTAATCCAAAGTATGGTAGTACTTCATAATTATCAAATAATATATTATTGATGCTATATAAGTTTGATAATTAAATATCATTAGATCCGACTTTATTGATGTTTGATTATATTTGCATTTCATATATCTTTTATATTTCGTTGGGTTTTTGTTTTAAATTATTTTTAGTTAATATATTTATTCACACTATGAATTTTAAAGGATGGAACTTATTATGTACTCTTTAGGCTCTAAATATGTGTGTATATATACGTGTGTGCATATCTTCGATTTATAAATATTTGTGTATAATTGACGTTCATTTAAGAAACATTAATTCTAGCTAATTCTATCAGATTATTCTGACAACGTCCCTGAATGAAAATATAGACTATTTTATCCTTTTCTCACTCACTATAAGATTGTGTGAACTAAACTTGGTTTGCTCGACAGGTTTTGTTATATGCGGAAAAATTGCATTAAATTTGTTTGGGGAACTTAATTTGCCGACCGAATGAAAAACAATAATACAATTTGACTACTGCTTATTGTTGTGGAAATTGTAGTTTTTAAAATGAATCACTAATTTTCATAAATCTATATATGGTAATGAATATTATTTTATTACACTGTGGCTGCGAATGATGGTTTTATCAACTATAAGTTAAATTTGAGTAATTTTGAAAACTGAAACCCAAATAAGCTCAAAACTTTCGTGACATGAGGCTTTTTGCACGGCTGCAGTCTCTCGTGTAAACGGAGGAAGAATATATCTTCATATTAAAAATAAAGTACCGAAAAACAGAGTAAAAGAGTGCATGCATGGCTAGACTGGACTTTAACTAATTAATCTGAAGATTATAGAGTCTAACTGTAGATAAATTTATGTCCTTGGATTCTTACCCTAGATGACATAAAGATTACTTAAATTAGGTATAGAAATTAGAATATTCTTGTCTCGTGAAGTACAAATTGAATGTAAGGACAAGCTCCAGTATTGGAAATGAGTATATTGGTGTACATGTCTAGTAAACTTTTTCCACAGCTAACAAATTTTATTACCAAATTATTATTTGCTTATGCTATAAATGTCATTGAAAAACATGTATAGAAAAATATGTTGAAAACATGAAAATATAAAGAAAAAACTTAATAACTCGCAAATTGTTTGACGTATAAGCGGCGAGCATATTTCAAGTTACAATATCTATAATGTGGATGATTTTAATCTGATCCGTCCATATGTGAGCAAATTACACTAAATCCTTCTAATTAGATGATAATTTTTTCATTTCAACGTGAATCTCTCTTTTCAGTCTGTTTAAGAGTATAAATTAAATAGTATTATATTTTAAATCATTTTTTAGAATATTGATCCCAGAGATTTTGCCTATTATAATAGGTATTTATAATATAAAAAAATTAATATATTTAATTTTTTTTCTTTATTCTTGCAATTCATTAGTACGTATATAAGAAAATAATATAGTTTTTTATTTTTTATTTTTTATAATTTCTGAGCACATGTCATCATGGTTCAATAAACAATAATAATAAAGTAGGGAAGGAATGGGAAAAGAGGGAGGGAGACAAACAAGGTGGGGGGAACCACAAAAGAGCCAATGAAGTTACGATAACAAAGATGAAATGATTAACATAAAAAAAGTAAAAAATAAAAAAATGAACCCAAAAAAAAAATTATGGAGGGAGGGGAGGGATCACATCAGATTCTGATCCGAGTCACTCACTCACTGAAATGACTGTCTTGTCAACACAAAAAGGCTGCCTAGCTACTTCTACGACGACTCTATCTTCTCCCCATCTCATCTCATCTCTCTCAATCACCCCCACCCCATACATATTTTCATTTCTTTTCCATTTGTCTAATCACCGCTTTTTCTTTCTCTCATCTGTCCATCCATCCATCCATCCATCTAGTCTCTTCTTTACATGATCTACCATACTCCTTTTATCCTTTTATTGCATTTTTTTTTTCAATAATTTATCATCTTGTATTTATACACCTACATTGAGTAGTCTACACACTCCATAGTATACAATTCCTTTTTCTCCATCTATAAACCTACCGAACAGATAATGGCTAATTATCTTTGTAGTATATAAAAATCTCATTCGACCCCTTCTATGATTTTGACATACATAATAATAAAATAGATAAAAGGATTTTTTGGATTCTTTTAAAAACTATAAGACGTTATTTAGATATTTCCTTAAACAATAAACATATTTTATTTATTTAATCAAATAATATAAAACTTATTAGCGGTTTTCAAATTAGTGGTGAATTTTTGTTATTATACAAAATTATAGGATGAAAATAGGATTATCCCAATTATATAATGTAATCTTTTATAACATTAAATTAATATAAATTTTAAAATTGTTATCTAATTGTGAAATTAATTTTTCTAATATTATTTATAATTTTAAACTATAGATTTAAAAAAAATCGATAGTTCATTAATAATGGATCATAATTTGCATCACTTATTAATTAATTATTATTATTATTTATAAATTATAGTTCATGAATATTCATGATATTAAAAAAAATATTTTAATAATATATTACTAATTTTAATACATTTGAATGAATATACTACATTAGTTTCATTTGATTATTGAGTCAAAAGAAATTTTATTAAATAAAATGTTTTTTCTTTTTTTTTTTTTAATGAAATGTTTCTCAAATTTTAAGTTAGTGCGGGTGTGGGTTCGTGCCAAACCAACTGATAATATGTTGTATCAGAAACAGTTATATTTATAAGAGGAATTGTTTTTTGATACATATTTATAAGAGGAAAGTTGAACAGGATTAGATGTAATAAGCCTCTCATGTTTGTAATTATTCTGTAGTTGTATAGATCATATATATAGTATTCTTTAGAAAAAAAAAAATATTACAATAAATTTAGATTTAACTTAAAGGAATATCTGGATTTATTTTTATATCGTAAGAGTGAGGATATGCTATTAAATCAATCTAAATAATTAAATTTATTTTAATATAATTAATCACTTAATCTCGAATGTATTGACAATTAACCATAAAACTTGAAGCATTTCTATCGGTATCGTGCTTGAAGATGCTTGGCTCCGGATACATTCAACTCTGGTGATGCATATCTGTGTGGTTTTTTGTTTTTTGTTTTTTGTTTTCAGGGTAAATTGCACTAACCCCCAATTTTATATGAAATTACACTTCACCTTAAAGCATTGATTTAATTACACTGATTCCCTATTAAACCGTTGACTATCGTTAAATTAACTGTTAAAATGCAATTATATCTTTACCCCTGCAGATAAATTTACCCTTAATATTTATTTCTTATTTCTTAGATAATTAATTAATTAATTTTAACAAAATATTTATTGATGAAAAAATTTCTTTTGTAGATATTTTCTAAATCTCTTCAACGATTATCATATTGAATCAAAAATAATAATAATTAATTAAAAATCAACTAATTAATGAAAAATAAACAAAACCATTAACTAACGGTGGCTTTTTTTATTAATTAATTGATTTTTAATTAGTTGTTATTAAGTTTGATACTAGTTTATGAAGAGATTTGGAAACAATGTTCAGATGAAGAAAAATCATTTTTTTATCTATAAATATTTTGTTAAAATTAATTAATTAAATATGTAATAATAAATAATGTTTAGAAATTAATTATTTAAATAGATAAAAAAATATAAAAAAAAATATTAAGGATAAATTTATCTTTGGACATTGCAACAATTAAATTTAATGGTAGTCAACCATCAATAAACAATTTAATGAGGAATTAGTGTAATTAAATTAATACGAGGGCAATTTCATGTAAAGTCAAAGGAAGTTAGTATTATTTGTCCTTTTTTAAGTAGTTACTCCTGTCATGAATTTATTATAAGCACATGCATCTACTACATTCGATCAAATATGGTTTCACGACTTCTCTCTTTTGTTTTCAGTAGTTGATTAGGTTATGTTTGGAATATCTTTCGAAAACATTCTCTTAATTAAATCATTTCAAGCAATAATAAAGATGATTTTTTTTACTTATTTTCAGAATTCAAAAAAAAACACGGTATTATTTTTCTAAAATTTTTTTTTTTTAGAATTAAAAAAAAAAAAAAAAAATCCAGTTATGAGCAAATCAGGATGTTATACACTCGTGCATATTTACAGATCAATTTCAATGAGAATGCAAAATTTATAGTTCCAAAAAAAAAAAATTTGTTTGAAGTTTATATGACCATAATAATCAACTTTTAAATTGCATCATAAAGGAAACAGTGGCTAGAAGGACGTATATTTGTATATTTCTTATGAATTATTAATGTGAAGAGGAAATTATTTCCATGTCCCACAATGTTATTTTCTAGATGTTGTCGTTGAATAAAAATTTTGAGTGTTTTTAAAATTCAAAAAGGAGAAAAACGAAGTTTGAAAACTGTAAGAGCAGAAAATTAATATAAAAGTCGGAAAATCAATTTGGAATTGCATTCCCTTTTACTCGTGGAAATTTTCCTTGAAATTAAATTGTACCTTCTGATGAGCCGACAAGGAAGAAATATGGTACATCAATTATTGTTTGGCCGCATCTTTATTTACGTTTTGATCAATCAAGTTTGAGTTCAATCTTATTCATAAAAAATACAAGTTCATCTAACGGGATCTCTCCCATATATTTTGGAGTAATTATTAATAATATTTAATTTCAATATATTTCAAAAAAAAAATAATCCATTTATAATTTATAATTTTTTTTTACTAATTATATTTTATAATTTTAATTAATCAGAGAAAAAAAAAAGGGAATGTAGTTGATAAAAGTATTTAAAGGTCATGTTGGCCGAAACTGGTGGCAGTGTGACTCTAGAATAAGCTCAAATATAATTTGAAGATCTAGAAAAATCGAGACGGAATGTAGGGTTGGCGATGGGGCAGGATGAGGATGAGGCGACTCTCTCAATGCCTCGCTCCATTTATTTATTTATTTTAACATTATAAGTACGATTATAATTACTAAAGTCTTTTGATATAGAATATATAGTCTGGATCTTTGCTATGAGACATTTGTCTACATTAAGTGAGATAACTACACCCACATCATTTTGGTAAGACTTGAAAAATTACCTACATCTGTGGGCAAAGCTATGCTCGGACTTACCTTTTTATATTTTAGAAAACAAGATAAGTGAAGATAACGTCACTGCATCGCCGTACTTAGGAGCCCTATTTGTTTTTAAATAGATAACTATGGGAATAACCCTTATTTTATTAAATCTTCATATTAGATAGAGTGGAGCAAGGTCGAATGTGGAGTATTTTACTTATCCCAGTTCTATTTATCTATTTATAATAACTATTTATTAAAAAAATTACATATAATGTGGTAACGTTAATGTAATATATATATTTTTAAAAAATAATGTAATGTATAAATATATATTAATTCTATAAAAATATTGAAAATCATCTTATTTATATTAAATATAAATGTAAATATAAAAATTGGAGGTAAATATATGTTTAAAGACATTTTTTTTTACTTGAAACTACTGTTTTTTTAATATAAGTTTAAAGATAAATTAAATAATAAAAATATAAAAATTATATTATATTTTAAGCTGTGCCGGGTGGGGATATCTATCACGGGTTCTACAATGGTTGGCTCTATTGCCACAGAGAAATTCCTTGTTGCATCTAATTACTTTGTACACTTATATTAAAAAGTTAAAATTAAATTTTGACTTCCAACATCATTAAAATACCAAAACTACCTTTCAGTATCAATAATAATTTTAATATTGTATTTATTCTCATTACATCGATTTTAGTGTACATTTGGTACAACTTATCTACTAGTTAAAAGTATTTTTTTAATATTAAAAGTTCTACTTGATTTTTTTTTGATCGTTTGGTTGATATCCTAGTAGAGTTTTTTAAGAAATAAAAAAGATGAAAAATATCTACTTTGAGAAGCTTAAATTTTGAGCTTTTCCATGTAGATATTTTTGAGTTTTTTTTTTAAAAAGATTAAAATGTCTAATATACCCTTATTTATTTTGTTAATTTCTTTATACCCTTATAACCCTATTAGATTTTCTTTATAAATATAAACATATAACTTCTATTTTTATTCATTTTTAATTTCATAAAAACTTCTAAGAACTCATTTCTAATCAATAAGTTTTATATATTTTACGTTTTTTTTTTCAATTAGTTTTAGCTGATATTGCAATTTTTATTTTTTTTTTAACCTTATTATCATGAATATTATGTATCATGTTTGTGATATATATATATATATATTACAGTTGGTTTTATTATTAGTTCATTGAGACATATATATACACTGCAATTTGTAATTGGCTTTGTTATTGTGGTTCATTGACATATGTATACTGCAATTGGTTTTAATTGATTTAATTATTGTCGTTCATTGATATATATATATATATATTGTAATTGGTTTTAATTGGGTTTGTTATTATGGTTTATTGATATATATATATATACATACACTCCAATTGCAAAACCTTATTAACCATTTTTTTTTTAATTTTACGATTGGTTTATTGAAAATCTACTTAGATCAAATACAATTGAAGATGTAAAACCTTATTAAGAAATCTAAAAAATAGAGAAACAAAATAATTTTACATAAATTTTATTGAAAATCTGTGTTTTGAAAATATACTTACATCAAATAATTATTGGTTGTTTGATTGATTAAATTTTTATGGTTAAGATTGAAGTAATTACATTTTTAAAATGAATATATTATTCCTCTTTCTTATACCCTTTTTGATAAATTAATAGTCTAAAAGTGCTTTAAAAATAATTTAACCAAACAGTCTATAATTTAAAAGAGTTTTTTTAATTGACAACCAAACAATCAATAACTTTTTTTCAAAAAATCTATTTTTAAAAAATTTACTTAAAGAAATTGTACCAAATGAAACCTTACGCTCATTGAAAATACAATTCTAATTTTTTTTATTCCAATTTAGATTTGATTGGAACTTTTATATGTGTCATTGTTCTTACTTTTTTTTATTGCTTTTTCATCTTCCTCATATATATATTTTTTTTTTGCCATTTTCATTTGGTTTTCCTTTTTTGGTAATTTACTTATGATAATGAGCACAGTGATATTACTTTTTTTTTTTTTAATAAAGTGATGAAACTACATATATAATTTTTAGATATGTTGATTGTTAGGTTTTTTTTTTTTTATTTCATTTTAATTTATAAAAAAAACTACATCTGTGTTTGATTAAATGCCCCAGATAAAAAATGAAGCCATAAAATTGTTTAGGAGTTGTGTTGGTTTTTGATTTTATTGAAGTTATAAAATTATATATATTATTAGGATTTACACTAAATTGGATGTACAAAGCAAACTGAAAATTTTAATTATATAATAATGTACTTTTAAATAATTATATATAAGGATATAACAATAATAAAATATTTTATTAAAAATGGGTGTATTACGAATTTTTTTTTGAGTAATAATAGAGTCACCTTTTTACTATTTATCCTCGTCCCCATCCAAAAAATATAGGTCCCCATGGGTCTCGTTCCCATGGGCTATTTTGTTTTTTCTAACGAAATAATTATATTATCACTCAAAAAAGGACATTTATTATTTATCCTCGTCCTTTTCCCCGCCCTAACCCCACAAATCGAAAACCATCCCCATCCAAACAATACATGTCCCTACAGGTCCCATCCCCACGGGTTATTTTGTCTTCCTTAACGAAATAGCTATATTATCACTGAAAAATCTACATTTATTATTTTCCATAAAACTATTTATTGCATTTTAGTGGCAATTATCCATTAAGACATATCCACCAATGTGTTTCTCGTTTACATATACTATAGCTCTTGTTTATTATTCTTGGTACAAACGGGAGCATGCATGTGACCCTTGACCACATCATCAAATGTCATCTAACACAGAATGATGTATATTTACCACCCACCGGGAGATTTAAAACGTTTCAAGTTTAATAAAAACTTAAACATATAGATTTACTATGTATCAAAGAAATACATCTATTGTTCAAATTTTAAATAATTATGGAATAATTTTTTTTAATAAGTGTTTTGTTTTGTGTTTTCCTTTTTCTTTTCCCTTCAAACAGCGAGTGTCCACGTGCATGCATAAAAATTCAACTAGATATAAAATTTAAAAAATAAAAGGTTAACCAACTCAGGTGCCGCTACATATTGACTGGCAAATATATACATATATATGTGCAGACTGCAGAAGACAAAAAGATGAACACTAGCGGCGTTGTTAATTATTGCAACAAGTTCCAACAACACCGCAATAATAGCAGATTAACATGTCCATCAAATTCATTATTTCCCCCAACAAAGAAAACCTCATGCGCAGGAAATTCTGCTTTGATGGGGACAAGGAAATAATAATTTCAAAACAAGCTGGTATGGAACGGATTTTCTTTGCATGTGCAGATCATACACACATTGTCTGTATTCCAAAAGGTTAACATGGAATTTCGAAGTTTTCAAAATAATGAATTATATATAAGAAGAAAAAAATTGCAACTTAGAGTACATGCATAATTGCAGAGACAATGAGACACTTCTCCCCTCATTGACGGGCGATAGAGAAAACATAACATCAGAGAGAGAGAGAGATAGATATGTTTAACAGACAAAATCAGCAAATTCGCTATCAGAGAGAGAGAGAGATTCGACAAGTACCGATGCAAGCAAGCAAGGCTTTATTGTCACAAAAGGGTTGTCCCACGAAATGACCTTCATTTCTGTTTGCATAGGCGCCTGCTTTCTTTTTCTTTTCTGTCTACTTCGTTTTTCTGTTTATTTTCTATGAATTATTAGAGTGAGACTTACCATATATTAATTTTTTAATTATGTTCATGTGTATTCTATGAGGTCTATGGTGTTTTTTTTTTTTTTTTTTTAATATAAAATTATGTTTTTCTTCCAAGATAATGAAAAGTGGGTAATAGACTATTGGAAGATGTATATAATTTTTTTTGTGAGATTTGATGTTCCAAAACCCCAAACAAACCTTTTAATTTTGAAAATTTGATGAAAAACATCTTAGAGAAACATTTTTAATACATAAGAAGGGAACTTTTAACTAAAATTTTAAACATAAGATAGTTTTTATAAATATTATAAGGGTTTTTATCCAAATTTAAAATTAAATACTCATTTTTTTTTAAATAAAATAAAATCTTAAAAATCTTCTTTCTCTCTTATTAAATAAGTTATAAAAACCTCTTGATTTATTTTTTCCACAAGATTATTCTAGATGACTAACATCAGGATTATTCATATAGTTTTAATTTATTAGGAGCTGAAATAATAATTATCGTTTTGTTAATATATTCGTTCTTTTTATCTCTTCAACTAAAAACATATACAAATATATAATAAAATTATATGGTTAACTCTTGAGTTTACACTAATGCACCGTTTATATACTCAAATTTTGAAATCATATGTTTTCTTAGTCAATTTACTCTATCTATATTGTTAAAAGGAGTGTGAACTACAAAATTTCAATGTTGTATATCTTTTATCTCTTTTGGCCACGTTTTGTGTGAAAAGAATTAAAAAAGTATATGTCTATCAATCTTTTTGGATCAAGCAAATGTTAATTTTAAAATTAATTAGGTATCAAACATCATCTATGTCAAGCAGCAATGCTTCATTTTTCTCTATTATTATATGGTATCTCTTTTTATCAATATTCTTTTATATTCATCTCTTTGTCATAATGGGCTTACAAGAATATCATTCGTATACCTGCCCACATGCATGGTCCTTGGGATCTCTTTCTTCATAATTATTCTCTCTTCAGCAATCTTCTCTTGGATTTATGCTGGGGTTTTGGTTGGGTTTTTCATCTTTTTAGTTGTCTTTGGCCACCCTTACAACTTTCATCATACTTATTCTTTCACAGGAAATTGGTAACTTTAGTTAAGAAGTTCATATGTGTATCAGCTGCTTAGATGATGACTTTGGAAGCTAACTTGTTTGTAACCTTTTGTAACTTAATATAAGTATTGTATGCATTTGTTGATTATTTATTATTATTATTTTTTAGGATAGCATGCATTTGTTGATTTATGAGTTCATGAAAAGGACTTTTGTAATTTCGAAAATCTTTCAATGTTAGAAATATGTTGGATGTTTTTCTTTTTAATGATATATACTTTTTTTTTATAACATTTTTACTTCTACTAGTGATGAATAACAAAACAAAAGTTACATGCAAATTTTATTTAGAGAAGAACACAAGCTTTGCTAAATTTACACTATTCAAACTTTAAGTTGAAAACTTGGGGTGCTCCACTTTTCTTTTACTATCAAACACCAAAAATAAAAGTTATTCCAATTATGCATCTTTCTTTAATATAGATGTTATGTTCTTTTTTTTTCTTCTTTTTTTATATCACAACTTTGATAGTTTGTATCAAAGATGTAGTCATGGATGGTATCTAATAATCTTAATTATCACAACTTTGATAGTTTGTATCATCACTATATCTCCATGTAAAAGATGTACCGACGATTGCATTTATACTAGTTTTCAATGATAAAAAAATTCAATTTAATTTTCTTTTTGGTTATCAATCATTTTCCTCTTTAATTATTGAATAAGGCACAATTACGTCAGTTGGTTTAATTATTTTTCCATGGCTAATTTCTTGCACTTGATTGACACTAAATTTGTTCATGTTATCCAGATTATCATGATGACAAATCTCACTAATAAGGTATGACTTATTTGTTCATTTCTTCTTTTTTCCAGAAACCAGCACACAGATAGTGCTTTCTTTTCAGAATTATTAATTTGGATAATTCATAATTTGACATGATCAAATCAGTGAAATTACTAAGTTAATCCTGGTATTAATAATAACAAAAATCGATTTTTTACATGATATATTAGCATATGTATATTGACATATCGCTAACGTAGAAAGATTTTATTAGGCGATGAGGAGCATTACAATTTTAAAAGTGGAGAACTAGAGACCAAATTATCAATCATACAGCCACTGGGTCACCAAATTAATTAAGTCAGACAAATACCATGATTTTTTTTTTTTGGTGGAGAGTTCAAAATTATGATAAATAACTATGATCAAATTCTCATTTATACCGGTAATCATTTATCATTATAAGTATAATCAGCATATATACAGAAATTATATATCTTATTAGTACATTATTATAAATTCTGTAAATTTAGATGAAGCTGATTGAATCCAGAAGATCATTAGCTGAATACATGATTTTATTACATCTTGAAATTTATTTTGGTGGTTTTTTAGAGATCTTGTAGTTTTTCCATGCCAATGTTTTCATCTTAATTTCTATCTATTAAAAGTTGGGTTTGATCCTTTCTAATTGCACTACTAATTATAGGATGAATGTAAAATATGTCTATAACAATGTTTTTCACGTTAGATACAATTTAGTTAAAAATAAATTCGTATCATATTTTAACTTTTATCATCACATTGCTTATTCGGATCTAACAAAAACATATTCTTAATTACTTTTATTTTGGTGCTCTCCCAATAAGTTTTAATGATAATAACAATATTCATGGGTGCTTAGCTCTTCAAAGGAATCCTTGTTTGCTAATTTGATAAGACTTCATTTTGATGGCTATTATATAAAAAAAAAAAATCCATTCGTTCGTATATAATTAAATTAAGATGCGCTAAGGAGCTTCTAATCCACATTAAGCTACTAAAAGCAATAATCAATAATAAGATTTTGGTAGAAAAGCATATTACAATTCCTCATGCCGGAATCGACAAATAAAACGAATATATTTATATGTCCAAATATTAACAAGTTAATGATGCGTAAAAAGTCGGTACTTACTTATTATATATATAATTATAAAAAAAAGAAGCATATATAGGAGACAGAATTTAACTTTGTGATTAAAGTAGACAAATCATTTTATTTTAAAAAAGGGAAAGATTCACATAAAAAGGAGGTTACTAATTACTGTCATTAATCAGAATAAATGAAGTTATTTATTTATTTATTTTAATTTATAACACAAACTTGTACTTGAAACGAACAAGACATGTAAACATGACCAAGTCCTTTCTTGTTGCTTCTTCAATTTCTGCTTTTTTCTTTTTTCATGTTAAATCAGAATCGGCGTTTTAATAATTGGGTGAATTATTCCAATCAAAAAGCAGATTAAAGCTTTTCTTGGAACATGAAAGCAAGTGGCTTTAAAAGTGCTTTTGCTCTGTTGTTGTTGTACTTATACATATATATATCTAAATGGATTATGTTTCACCTGAAAAAAAGGCTGCCACGTTTCACTACTTTGAGCTACATCCAAATTAGATGTTGCCAAATCAACAAAGTTTTTTGCTTTGAGTGGCGACATTTCCACCCCTAAAAAATTATATATACACTCCAATTAACATTTTTTAAAAATATCTAATTATATCCTTGAGTAAAATTACTAAGAGGGTAAATATTTTGTAAATGTACGCACCAATTATTCATTAAAATATCATACATTACATATCATAAAACTTGTTTTATTTTCTCAAACCATAATTTCAAACACAAGAAGTTAAGTTCCAAACATCCATCATAGGTTTAGTTGAAGGTAGTAAAAGAACATGATAAAAAGGACAAGTAGTATGCTTCAAACCATCTGTGCCGTAAACAGATTCTTCAAGCCGTCGATGAAACTCTGATCAACAAGATGCTGTTTTGCAATGGTGCTCGCTTATGTAATCACGGTATTGAAATGCTGGGTGTGATTGGAAGTAAAAACCAGTGGTTGCCACATAATTATTTCAACTTATCATTCTTGTAATATTCATAATTTTATTTAATCTTTATCTTTTCTGCCATAATTCGTTGATGTCCATTTGTGGTCACTCAGGTTTATTGACGCGTGGAGTGATGTTATGGCATTGAAATGCCTGAATTATCTAAAATACTAAACTAGATGCAGATGAATTGTACTTATAAAAATACAACGTAATAAATTTAAGAAAAAAAGGATATTATTGATATTAAGTAGAGTTTAAAAATAAATTTAAAAAAAATTATTATTTTTTGGATGTGCAAACAAAATGGGTGTATATATAAATTTTTAGAGAGAGAAATATCGCCACTCTTTTGCTTCATGTCCTCACAATTGAGAGACGCTCTTTGTTCTCTATGCTGCTATACAAATTTAAGGTAATTTGGGCCCGAAACCAATTGGCCCAAATCATCGGCTCCGGCCTCCATGTACATTGCTATCTGGAAGTATTTGGGCATTCGAAATTTATACATTGTTTATATTTTTTGGATCATTGTAAACTTGGGGTTTGGATTTGGATTCTTTGCCCAAAAAATCTATCTATTTATTGCAGTTTGAATTCAACAATATTTGATCAATTATACGTTTCCAATTTTTCATTGTTTCACCAATATCAATAAGTAAAGATAATCTCAATGTTGGATGCAATCGGCAATAATATATTGAATCATTTCAACTTCTATATGTGAGGTGGTCGTTATGAACATCTACATTACTCTCACGAATTGTTATTGCATCTGAAACTTGTTAAATTGGTTTATTTGTTGGTAAAAAATTGTTTTACTTTTTCTCATCGTTCTAAGCAAAGCAGCAAACAAAGTTAAAGTAATCTTAATTGTTGAATACAATTAATTTACCGAATTCTTGTTAAAATTGAGACGTGTGACAGGAAAATAACTAATCTATTCCGCGTTCGATGGGTGCATGAGGGTGGTTAGGTGCACCGCGTTACGTGCTGTTAAGGTTGTAGAAGACGACCACAAGTGCAATTGCCGTGAACTGAATTTTGAATCTTTGATGTTTTCAAGTCCTTGGTGGGTGTGGTGTCACGATCGAGATAGGAGTTTGGGTTGGGCCCACTCATATTTAAAGGCCTGTTTTTCAAAATATTTTATTCATTTATTTTATAATCGTCAATGAAAAAAAATAAAATTACAAATATAAATAATTTACATCTAGTCAAAGCTAAAATTCCTAATTTAATCAACAACTATTTTGCATTTCTGAAAAATAGTAGACGATTTGTTGACGTGGGAAATCAGTCAACCAGATTTTTGAGCTCAATGCCGCAATGCTAAGAAGACCTGCAACAAAGAGATCAGATAATGGCAAAAGAGAAGAGAAGAGGGAAGAACAAGCAACAACAATTTTTAAAGTGGTTCGGCCCTTAGAAGCTGCCTATGTCCACTGTTTTTTGTTATTTCTGGTGATGAGTTTCTCTCAAAAGTGTTTCGCTCTCCCTTTACAATAAATGTTCCCCTCTATTTATAAAGAAGAGGGGGCTACAAAGAGAACAATCAGACAAAAATGTCTAAATCTATTACAATTAATGCTGCTGAATTGCATTTAATGCTTCTGACTTTTGCCAGGTCAACTCTGGCAACACGTGGGCCAAATGCTAGCCCATGCTGTTTTAGTGAGATTTCCCGGAATTATGCTGTCATTAGGTGAAGTAACCTTACTTATCATGTAAGATACACTATCTTACTGTTCTAAACTGATACTGGGCGAACTGAGGTGAAAAACGGACTGGATCACTAACATGGGCGATCTTGACTTCGCAACGGCTCAGCGATCTCAATGTCGTTACGGCCATAATGGTAGATCCGCGACCTTGACTTCGCTATTCTTCTGACGAGCTCGACCTCGTTAACCTTGAGACCAAGCTTCCGAGCTAATAAGCCGGGCTTCACATTTGGTCTTGGTGGCTTGGGCTACTATCTTTATGGGCTTCTGCCAACCCATCTGAGGAGTTCGAAAAACACCCATAACACGATTTGGCTCTGAACTCTCATTTAAAAGACGATGAATTCTCCAAGTCGAGTAGTGTTAGGTTACACGAAGTTGGTAAATTTAACATTTCAATTTATATTGAAAAATATGTAATATTATTATACAGAAATAATGATATTACTAAGTCGATCAATATCACTTGATTTAATATAAAAATCCGAAGGTAGCTATTTATTTAAATAATTGAAAAACTAAACCCATAAAATCTTACAACTATATAATATCATACTCTCTATATTCTTATAATCATAAGTCGATGATGACCTTAAATGTCGAAAGTCTAACTTTATTTTTAAAAAACACCTTTAACATTTATTAGTGTACATATTAATATAATAATATATTTATATTTTAGAATACATGTTAATATAATATTAAAAGAATAAAGATAAATATAAAATAATAAAACTGTAATAAAACTATTAAGTAAAATAATAAAACATTTTTTCTTAAAATAATCTCCTTGACTATCAAATTTGTAACACAAATCTATAAATATTATTTTGTCTATAAACATTGAAGTAACTTTAGTTTGGACAGTTACAAAATAAGAAGTCATTTGTTTTTGTCATTTTTCATTTAATAAGTCTGAATTAGACTTATTTAGAGAATTTTATTTACTTTTTTAAGTAGTCAAACAACTTAAAACCACTTAAAAATCACTAAAAATAAAAAGTTATAATTTCTGATTTTTATTTGAATGTCGAATCACTTAATGAATTTTTTAATATATTATTTCAAATTTATCATTTTTAAAATAACATATTTTCAAATTTGTCATAATTTCATATTATACATATTTTGTTTAATGTTATTTTTATTTAAATATATAACAATAGTAATTCAACTCAAGATTATTTTGCTTATTTCTATTTAAATGTATAAATTTAATTTACTTCACAATTATAATTTATTTATGTATATATAATTTTCAAAGAAAAATATTTTACCATAAAATTAATCATATTTTAATTATGAATAAAAATATTATTAATATATACATGAAAGTGTTTTAGTGTTTACAAAATAATTTATTATAATTGTTTGTATTTATGTTAAATAAAATTACAAAACAATTAATAGTAAAATGATATAAATGTAAAATTACTAATTTTCAGATAATTTTAACTTTAAAAAATAAATAATATTATTTTATATTCAGAGGTAATGGAAAAAAAAAAAATGTCATTCAGATTTTAGATTTCAATTACTATTTAGTCTTCATTATTTAATAGCACCGTTTATTTTTAGACAAAAAATCAAATGACTTTTAAGTCTGGAATTCTCTTATTTATTCCAATTATTTTGCAACTTTTCCGTTTTCAATTTTGGTCCCAAGTATCATATTAATATCAGACTTTTTGAAAGTAACAAATTGATCATTGTTGACCTATAATTTAAACATTGGACTTTAAAATTGAAGGTTGGCATAGTTTTTAATAAATTAGTTTTAAAAAATGCATAAATTGATTTTAATAAAGTAAGATATAAAAATAAATAAAAGGGGAAACTTCATTTAATCCTATGTTAAGAAATTACAAATTTTTTAATTATGTATTGAAAAACCACACAAACTTTCTTAAAAATTTTATAAATGTATCAATTGAGTTCATTAGACAAAAATTTTAACGGTTAAACTTGCTATGAAAATATAAAAAAATCCATTTTATCCCAATTATTAAAATAAATTAAACAATAATAAATAATTAAAATAAAAAAATTTTCATGGTCGATGGAGACTTACCGTTATATAAAGATCCAATCATATTGTCTTTGATAAGATCTTAGTAGTCTAAAAGATCATCTGCTTGAACCAAGATTTGATCATGACGATATAGTCTAACCAACAATAGTTCATTGAAGATCCAGTCTTACTAGATTGTCGAAGATATAGTCTTATCAGATCATCAATAATTAGGCTTCAACTAGATGTAAATGATTTGGTTTTAAGTAGATTGAAGACGAACGTGAAATTCGAGTCAGGCATGACCGGGGAGAAGTTGGAGTCCATGGTCATGTGTGGATCAAAAAGATTGACGTTAGACATTCTCATGCCCACCAAAAACCTAGACCCCCAATTGACTATATATAATATCTTAATTTTGTTTTATTCAATATGGTTTTTGTTTTAATAGTTTTGAGCCCAATTTTTATGCGTAAGGACTTCTTTAAAATAAAAATAGTGTTATTGTTTTTCTTATTTTATATTTAATAAAAAAATAATCAGATTGTCACTATATTGTTCTAAAGAGATGAAGATCGAATCAGATTGTCGTCCATCTAATCTAACCAATATTTGATCGACGATGATCTACTTTAATCATGATAAGATCATTAATGATACGTAGATCTGGTCTACCCTAATCCAGATTATGAAAGATCTAGTCTTATTAGATTATTGAAGATCTGATCTGACCAAATCATCAATGATCAAGTTTTAAAGGAACCTTCACCATCTGGTTCAAAACTAAGTCATAAGGATCTGAGTGTTTTTTTTTAACTAAATATAAACGTAAATAAAATAAAAACACTATTTTTCATTAAAGAAGTCGTTAGCCATAAAAACATTGCGGCACAAAACTATAAAACCAAAAGCCGAATTGACGTGACCAAAATTAAGACATAGTATCTCGACCATTGGGGGTCTAGGTTTTTGGTGGGCATGAGAGTATCGAACGACGATCTCTTCGATCCGCGCGCGACCATGGACTCCGACTTCTCCCCGGGCTTGCCCGACTCGGATTTCGCGTTTGCCTTCAACGACAGCAACTTCTCCGATCGCGTCCTCAGGATCGAGATCGTCTCCGACGTGCCCGAGACCAAATCCGACGGCGACGGTTGCTCCACCATCGCCGATTGGGCTCGCAACCGCAAGAGACGCAGAGAAGACATCAAGAAGGACGCCGGTTTGTTTATTTATTAATTTATGCATGTGTGAATTCATTTTTTTTTTCCTTTCTGTGTTTTGGTTATTGATTCAAGTGATTGAAAGATTGAATCTTTTTTTAGTTCTGTTGTGGTTTTTGGTGTTGAAGCAACATGGGGTTTGTCAAAATTGTTTGTTTTGATTAGTTGTTAATTGGGTTAGACCAATTGTTACATTAGTGTGATTTGATTGTAATTAGGTTATTGTACAAGTAGGAATAACTCAGTATCATAGAAGAATTGCTACTATTGTGCAAAGTTGTAGTATTAATTTCAATAAATTGTACTTACATATTGGGTTTCGAGTTTGCCTTGTCAGTGAAAGTGTATGACCGGTTGCATATGTTTACTTGGCTTTGGATTTGCTTGGTGGAAATGGTTTGAACAATGTGTGTGTGAGTAATTTTGTTTTCGCTTGAGTTAGTGTTCTTCCTACTACTAATTTTGTGTACTGTTTTTGTATTTTGTTTGTTTAGCTGTGGATGTGCAAGAGCAGAGAGAAGAGCAAATCTTAAATTGTAACATGCCAGACACTGAGGATGGTGTGACATATGAGAATCAGGATGAGGAACCAGTGGCGATGATCGAGGAATTACCTGCAGACCTTGGATTCAATTTGAACCAACATGGTATGTCCATTTTCTCTTACTTATCTTTTAAATGTTATTTAGTTGACAATAGATTAGGATTCACTTTGAAAAATTTGTAATCCCTGGAAATCTCTATGAACTTGGCTATATGTTTCCTTTCCTCTTCCTAATTTACCACTTGCATGTATCTCAGTTAAGTGTCACATTATTATACATATGGAAACCTGATAAGGTTCCTTTCCACTTTCTAATTTACCACTTGCATATATCTCAGTTAAGTGTCACATTATTATACATATGGAAACCTGATGTTTGCCAGTTCCTATCTGTTATTGTGAATTACTACTAGATATTGTTTGGTTCCACGATACATACCCTTAGATTAACTCATTTGTACGCAATTTTTTTTAGGTGATGATGAAGGTGCTCTTAGCAATGATTCATCTTGGAATATGGACTGTTTAACAGTTCTTAAAGTCAAGACCATACATATTAGCTCTCCAATCTTAGCTGCTAAGAGTCCATTTTTTTACAAGGTGAGCGGTCTTAGCTCGGTTTTTCTGTCTGCTTTAGTTGGCTTTCTTGGTTGACTAGTCATTTGTGCTTGCAGTTGTTTTCAAATGGCATGAGAGAGTCAGAGCAGCGACATGTAACTCTCCGTATACATGCCTCTGGTAAATGCAGGAATTATTTTTCCCCTGTTTTGACTATTTGTTGAGGTTGCATTTTTTTTCCCCTTATTAGTGACACATTTTTTTTGGGTGAGGGAGCAGTTATGCATTTGATATCCAATTATTTGTTGTGTTTTATATTTCAATATTATTTAGAGAAATATCAAATGTAATTGTGTCTCCTCACTGTTTTTTCACATGAGCAGAAGAAGCAGCCCTTATGGAGCTCCTTAATTTTATGTATAGTAATACCATATCGACAACCACACCTACTGCTTTGCTGGATGTGCTGATGGCTGCTGACAAATTTGAGGTTGCATCATGCATGAGGTACTGCAGCAGGTTGTTGCGGAACTTGCCGATGAGCTGTGAGTCTGCTTTACTGTATCTGGACCTTCCTTCCAGTGTTTTAATGGGTGAAGCCGTTCAGCCACTGACAGATGCAGCGAAGCAGTTTCTTGCTGCGAGATACAAGGACATTACCAAGTGAGCCCCTCTGTTAAAAAGGATTTTTTTATTTATTTTTTCTCCCTTGTACGTTTATTTTGGGCGCATTTTCTCTTTGAATAGGCATATTGACATCTCAGCTTTATGTTTTACCATCGTCATCATTGAGAGTATGGTTGAAAAAAGACGATCTTGTGAATTAGCTTGAAATATTATTGACCTTGGTACATTTTATTGGCTGTTTGTATTGCACTGGTCCGTTTGTTGAATAAGTGGATATTACCTTATAATTTCTTTAAATTTTTGAGTACTTGTTAAAAGTTGCTGTGTTTCTTACCAGATTTCAGGACGAGGTGCTTAACTTGCCCCTGGCTGGTATTGAGGCGGTATTATCCAGTGATGATCTCCAGATAGCTTCAGAGGATGCTGTTTATGACTTTGTGCTGAAATGGGCTCGGACTAATTATCCAAAATTGGAGGAAAGACGTGAGGTCCTTGCCTCTCGACTTGGTCGGCTAATCCGTTTTCCATACATGACCTGCAGAAAGTTGAAGAAGGTTTTAACCTGCAATGACTTTGAACCTGAACTTGCATCCAAGGTTGTGCTTGAGTCACTTTTTTTCAAGGCTGAGACACCATACAGGCAACGAGCTCTTGCAGCAGAGGAGGCTAGTGGAACCTTTCGTCGCTTTGTGGAACGGGCTTACAAGTATCGCCCTGTCAAGGTGGTGGAGTTTGAACTGCCCCGTCAGCAGTGTGTTGTGTACCTGGACCTGAAGCGGGAGGAGTGTGCCCATCTGTTTCCAGCTGGACGCGTTTATTCCCAAGCATTCCACCTTGGCGGACAAGGTTTTTTTCTATCAGCACACTGCAACATGGACCAACAAAGCTCATTTCATTGTTTTGGTTTGTTTCTGGGGATGCAAGAGAAGGGTTCAGTTACATTTGCAGTAGACTATGAGTTTGCTGCAAGGTCAAAGCCAAATGAGGATTACGCCAGCAAGTACAAGGGGAACTACACCTTCACTGGAGGGAAGGCAGTAGGCTACAGAAACCTGTTTGGTATACCCTGGACAGCGTTTATGGCGGATGACAGTGTTTATTTTATCAATGGAATCCTTCATCTAAGGGCTGAACTCACAATCAGGCAGTGAGTGTTTTTAGAACTAAAACCGCATTGCAGTGTTGCTTGTCTAACAATCCTTTTGTGTAGAAAATATCTGGCAGTTGTAGATGTATTTTTGGGTTTGTAATGTGACTAGTTAATTTGCTAGATAAATAACCCTTCATTTAATGAAATTACTGGGATTAGAGCTACCTGATGTTGGTGTTGTTTTTTTTTTCTCCATAGATAAAATTGATTTGGGAGAATTCAGGATGCAGAAACTCGTGAAAACTACAAGGGAACATAAAAACATTACTTTGGACATCCTGAAGAGGCTTTGGTTGACACTTGACCAATAATTAGTGCTAGAATGATCGTGTATGCCACAGGTTGCCCGTACACTTGATAATTTTTCATCTTCTTGCCGAGGATCATTGATCATAACGCCTTCACAAATGGGCATGAGTGTGACCCTACAAGCCATGTAAAGTCCATCCAATTCTTGTGTAGATTGACTGAGATGACCAAATCGAAAAAACTAGGATTATATGTCATGATAAGCTTCAATCACAGGGCTGAGGGTGAATGTATATTTTCTGTCGTCCCATAAGAGAGTGGCCTCTCAAGTGATCAGAGCAATCAACGCACATTTTCAGTAGAAAATTTCTCCCCGCATTTTATGGGAACAGAATCTCACCGTTCTTTCTTTTGTTTAATCACCAAAGAGCATTGACCTGGCTGACTAATATGAGAGTGTCAAAAGCTAGTGGTAACTCAATAATGAGTGATGGGATCACGATGACTCCAAGTCATCAAAGTGCAAAACTCTCATTACAGGATGCAATAAACATCTTATATTTCTCTTCTAGGGGCCCATTGCAAAGCATGCCTAGGAAAAATGTCATCATTAACATTATACAAATTAAGTTTACTAAGACAAAGCTGTCCTGTCCTCTCCATACCCCAACAACCCAACTCCAGTTTCTGATTCGCCAAACTCCAATTTCTGCTTCCAAGATGAACTGGATTTTGATCTGGTTGGTTCTCAGCTTATGTTTTTACTCGGTTTCTTGTAGCTTACAGAAGTGTACTACTGATTCTCTGGATGCAGCTCTTCAGGATTTTGCCCTCAAAACTTTGGTGCGTCACCGGCCTCACACGGGGGCTCTCTACAAAGCTATGCTCCCTGCTAATCTGTCAGGTATGAAGGTTTCGATAGTACGGCTTAGAAGCAGGAGATTGTGGAACATTGGTGCCAATTTTAGCAACTTTCACATCCCTTCAAGAACCTTAACAGTGCCTCATGTGAGGAGGATGGCTATAGTGTACCAAGACTTTGGCAATTGGTCTACTCACTACTACAGCGTTCCAGGTTACTCAATGATCACTCCTGTCACTGGTTTCATGGTTTTTGATGCATCAAATGTAAGAGCCAGAAGGATCACAAAACTTAATCTTAACACAACGGGGAAGCCTATTGTAATCCGGTTCTCCAGTTCAACATTCTCTGATGGTATGGTCTCAAGAGCAAGATGTGCAACATTCAGCTCAAACGGGACACTTCAGCTTAGTAAAATGAGTCTGCCTAATGTGTGTTACTCCCAGGATCAGGGTCATTTCACTATCGTTGTTCCACTTAAGAAGAAGCCAGGGCATTGGTACTTTTGGGTGGTTGGATTTGTGCTTGGATTTGGGGTGTTGGTTTTGGTGGGATATCTAGGGGTTGTGTCATTAAAACTTTTGAAGACAAAGAAGATTCAAGTTATGGAAAAACAAGCTGATGAAGATTTAGTACTTGATACCATATGGGTTGGTAGGAGTAAAATGCCATCTGCAACTGTAACAAGAACTCAACCGGTTCTTGAAGATGGAGGTTTCCCATAACTTTCTTTTTCTTTTCTCCAATATATATATAAATGGTCTTCCCATCCTGGTGCTGCTGCTGTTGCTTATTTCAAACCACAAAGTTTTGAGTTTTACTGATATTTGACATATGTAAGTGAATGGAAATTTGTATTTATTAATTTTGTGATTAAATTTCCATTTGTACATCATATTTTACTCGGATTCAGGGTCAAATGTGTGCTTTGAATAATGATTTTCGATTTTGATACAAGGGAGAACGAAAATTAACATATCTGTGCTAGACTACTACTAGTAGCATTTCATCAATTTTTGTTTGGGAAATCCCAATTTAGAGATGTTACAATTAGACATGTTTACTGTTTGTCAATAGATTGCATATATATCAGGGGATTTGTGATCATTTTCCACATCTGACAAGAAAGAGTGGTCTCAGATGTTACACAAAAGATCCCAAAAGTCCAAGAAAATTCCTCACATAAGCCCTCCCAATCCCAGTCAAAACACTGCCATCAGAATGCAACTTTCTCAATCCTCACCAACTCTCATCAACACTATCAGGCTTCAGTCATCAAAAGGATTGACACTTTAAACACATAACTATATATCTTCCACCGTTCCACGCATACAACATCGTCCGCCTCAATTTCTAATTTTGAGTCCTTACAACACATTGGCAGTTTACTCTCAGTGTGTGTAATTTCCCCACATCATAGAAGCTAATGTTGATTGCTTAGCCGCTGAACCTCCTATTTGAGGTGACTTCAAAGGATTTTGAATATTCTGTGACTCCAACTAACAGGGAGCCCTCTTGTTTTAACATTCTTGTTATGCAATTTCGGGGAAATTACACCAAAGTCATAATTTCATAAACTAGCACTAAAGTGAATATCCTCTAAAGTTCAATCTCCACACTCTACAATCAATTTACTATAAACAAAATTGATAGTGTCCAATGTCCGATGTTTTAACCATGAAAATTCCAATTGTGAAGCGTAAGAGAAAATAGTGATGGCAACAAAATAAGTAAACATCCCAAATGAGACCATCGCGTATAAAATAGAATTCAAGGGAAATCATCACTTATTCAATGTCAACAAGAAGGAAATGTCAACTTTCTGTTCAGGAAGAAGCCAACTTTTGTCGCATCATAAACTTAAATTTACATCCAACAATTTACACATTTCACACAATGATGCACCCATCATTACTTCATATGTACCTAAGATCTGCCTCAAGCACAACAATTTCTTATTATTGTCTTTAGTATCAATCGAAACATTGTTGTCAAAGCTAAGAAGTAACTAACCAAAAGCACAAGCAAATTCTATCTTGTGTACAGTAAATGAAAGAACACCATAAAGATCTAAAGGGTGTGCATTTCTTATTACCAGCAAAAACCGCCAGGTTAAAATGATGATTTGCTATGCCTTAAATGCCTAGGCAAGGAATTCTCAATTCTCAATGAGACGTACAAACATAATCCAAATTCAAAACACTACAAATACCCAATTGAAACAAACAAACAACCAAAGCTACATACCAAAAACAACAAAAGGAGTTGCTCAATTGAGAGCAGCAACACCGGAATTACTCTTCCTTGCAAGTTTAGTCCACTCAGTATGGTACGATCCAGGACGATCAACCCTCTCATATGTATGCGCCCCAAACAAGTCCCTCTGTGCCTGAACAAGATTAGCAGGCAGCCTTGCCCTCCTATAAGTATCAAAATATGAAAGACTAGCACACATCCCCGGAGTACTAATCCCAGCCGAAATCGCCAATCCCACAACCCTCCTCCATGCCGCCTGCCTCTGCACCATCTCCCTAGCAAACTCTGGATCCACAACCAAACTAGCCAAATTCGGATTCCTTTGATAAGCCTTCTTAATCCTATCCAAAAACACCGCCCTTATAATACACCCACCCTTCCAAATCCTCGCCAACTCCCCCAAATTCAACTTCCAACCTTTCTCATCACTTTTCCTCCTCAACAAATTCATCCCTTGAGCATAACTACAAATCTTTGATGCATACAACGCCTGCCTCACATCATCAATCAACCTCTTCTTATCCACACCCATCACATTCCCTACCTCATCTCTCAAACCCGCCTCTCTCAACACCTCGGACGCCTTCTCTCTCTCCTCCTTCAACCCACTCAAGTACCTACAATCCAAACTGGCCGCAATAGTAGGTGCAGCGACGGACAGCTCTGCCGCCTGCTGCACTGTCCATTTCCCAGTCCCTTTCATACCCGTCTTGTCCAAAATCTTATCTACAAGCTCCCCTTCCCCGCGCTCATCCTTCACTTTAAAAATATCCGCCGTTATCTCTATCAAGAAACTCTCAAGCTCCCCTCTATTCCACTCATAAAAAATCCCCGCTAACTCCGAATTCGACAACCCCCCCACATGCTTCAATACATCATAAGCCTCAGATATCAACTGCATGTCACCGTACTCAATCCCATTATGCACCATCTTAACAAAATTCCCAGACCCCCCTTCACCTACATAAGTCACGCAAGGTCCATCCTCTACCTGGGCAGCTACTTTTTCTAATATATCTTTAACGTTATTATAAGCTTCAAAGGACCCACCCGGCATCAAAGATGGGCCATTGCGGGCACCCTCCTCACCGCCGGAGACTCCCATGCCCAGATAGAGGAGGCCCTTCTGGGAGGCCTCGTGGAGGCGGCGCTCGGTGTTCTGGTACCACTCGTTGCCGCCGTCGATGATGCTGTCACCGGGGGACATGTGGTCGGAGAGGGCGGCGATGGTTTGGTCTACAGGGGCGCCGGCCTTGACGAGGATGATGACGGATCTGGGTGGCTTGATGGAGAGCACGAAGTCACGAGGCGTGTAGTGGCCGGTCAAGGGGAGTTGGCCCTCGTTGTGGGCGCGTTCGAGGGTCTCGTCCACCTTGGAGGTGGTGCGGTTGTAGACGGAGATCGGGAAGCCTTTCTCGGCAATGTTGAGCGCCAGGTTCTGGCCCATCACGGCCAGGCCGGCCAGCCCGATGCGGGAGAGAACTTGTGAGGCTTCCATGGTGGATTTTTGAAGGTGGGTTGGTGAGAGCTGGAGGGATGGTTTTATATAAGTGAGAAAGATAGCTTTTTTGTGTTTTAAAGAAGCAAATTTTTGTTTTGGGTTGGTGAGAGTGACGGACTGGTCGAGGCAGCGAAGGGCCACTGTCCTCACTAAAACAACCCAATAGAGGGTCGATGAGTTCCATGGGACTCTTATTAGTCTTAATTATCAGTTTTTTGGACCTGTAACGGCGCCGTTTTTGTACTAGATATTTATTTGATTTATATATATATATATATTTTTTTTTTGTCAAAGACTGGATAGTAATATTAAAAACCGAAAACGGAATAACAATAAAAACTTAAAATCCGGGTAACATGTTTATTTTTTTATTCTTTTAACTCTGAATATATTGTAAACATATTTATTTTTTAAATTTAAAATTATCTAAAAACTAGTAAATTGATATTTATATATTTTTATTATTTTTTGTTATGTAATTTTAATTAATTTAACACAAGCATCTGAAAATAAATAATTTAAAAAATTATAAAATATTTTTTATGTTTATATTAATCAAATTTTATTTATAATTAAAATATGATTAGAAATATATAGTAGTATTAACCATATTTATATATATTTATATATTTAAATATATTAATATATTTAAGAAAATAATTAAAAAAAATGAATGTTTAAATTATAAATTGAAATATATTAATTTAATTCTAAGATAATTTGGGATGAGATGTATTTAAATTTTATTTTTCAAATATATTTTTTGTAAATATCAAAAAAAGAAAAGAAAAGAAAAGAAAATCTGAGTAATATAAAATTAGAATAAATTTAAAATTATGTTATTTTGAGGAGAATATATTTGGAATAAAAACTTATGTAATTAAATGTCATTAAGTGATTTGTAATTAAGTGAAAAGTTAAAAAATTTTATTTAATTTTTTCAAGTAGTTTTAAGTTATTTGACCAATTAAAAAAAACAAATAAAAATAACTTAATGGAAGTAATTAAGCGCTATTAAATCTTTAGTGAAAAAAACAAATGACCTATTAGTGTGTATAATCTAGAGAGTGTATTTAGCATTCTTTATAGTTTATAAACAATTATGGTGGGGTTTAAATGGTAATGATTGATTTTAATAGATTTCCGTAGATAGTTGATTTGTCAAAAAAAATTTTAATTCTTTTTTGAAATTATTATAATCTCAATAATAAAAATATTGTATCACTAACACATCATTATCCAATTTGATTTGGTGGTAAAAAAATTTTCATTCAACCTAATAATATCTCACAAATATATAAATATATATAACTATATTAGTCTCATCTTTGTCATCATGGTATGATGATATCCTATTTGAATCTTTGTTTTCAGCTTTTATGTAATATTTTATAGGATGATTTAAATCAAATGATATATTATGAGTCATATTAATTTTATAAGTTGAGATACGTATTAAAATATAAAGTTCTAAATATTAAATATTATCGTGATATTACTGTGATATCGATTGGATAATGTAGTATTAAAATGCCGATTTCAATCTCACTATATGTTTGTTGCCTTGCAAGTTTGAAATGCGGTACTGGTGGTATTAATTGGAGAGAGTTGGGCCGTTGGGGATTAGTGTTATTTAAACCTAATACTATTTTGGGCTGAGGAATGGTTCCTACCCTTATTGGATCCAACCCTCTAATGTAAATATTTTTTCGAATAAATGATATGCAAGTTGAAATATTGTTTTGGGTTTAAGTGATTTTCTGGTAATTGTTGTTATAATTGCGACAGACTCTGTGTTAATCAAAGTCTTCAGCTACGGTAATTTAAAGAATAAAAAGTCTTAAGGCATTGTTTCGGAATTATTTGAGATTACATAATTAAACAAAATGTTGGGTTTTTTCAAAGATTTGTTAAAATTTCATATTAGTTTTCTGGTAAGGATTCCTATACACTTAACAAGTTGTATGTTTAATTATTTGTTCATGTTGTGAATAAAAAATTCAATTCCAGCAAGTTGTGTGTCTATATGCAAATCAAATCTAAACTTAACTTGCCTAATGAGACTGTAAGTCCAATCTCATAACTTTTTATTTATTTACTTTTTGTTTGTCGAAACAGTCCAATCTCATAACCTAATGCCATGAAACTCCAAACTTTTTAATTACTATTAAAAAAGCAAAAACAGTAGATGATATCTGGCGTATGTTTAGTAAACTATTTCTATTCAAATTTAACATTTTATGACGAATTCAAATTTCTCAAGATTTTTCTACTTTTGCACTTTGTATTAGAAAATGGCTACTGCTTTTGTACTCGATGCAAATCGATCAGTAACAGGACAGTTTAGAAATTTTACGGTGGTGCAATTAGCATCCCAATCATGGTCCTGGCTCTTCAGTCCGTAATTTTGTTCTTCGAGCTTGGGCTTTTCTCATTTTTTTATTTATTATTTAAATATCATTCGGATGACAATTTAAACTTTAAACATTATCAGGTTGAATGAACATATTTTACTTCTAAACCAAATTATACTAGACAAGGATATATTTTTTCTTTTTTAAACTTTAATATATATTCCAACAATGATATGCAAACATCTCTTTGCATGCATAAAATAAGATTCCAGAACTTGTTTGGGGTTTCATTACATTTGATTACCAACAACTTAAAAAACTGTAGGAAAAAATAATTCACACAAGGAATCAACAAAGTACACAAACTTAAAAGACGTATCCATTTTTTTTTCATGATCAAAACCATTTAGTAACAATGTCACTATGAACAAGATCACTTGAAAGTAGTTGTTAACAGTTTGAATCAAATTCTCATTTTTTTTCCCTCTAGTATTATGGTGTGGGCGTGTATTTATTTATTTTGGGTCAAGGTCACTTGTCTTGTGATTCGTGAGGCCAATGTTTGACAAGGTGTTGAGTAAAGGAGAAACTAAAGAGATTTGGTAGGTAGAATTATATGGTTGTGGGGTTCACCAAGAAACGAATAAAATATTCTAGTTTAGAGTGGTTTTGTTTTTTAATTACGGGAACATAGCTGGCTTCTGCAGAATATATGCTGAGACGAGTGAATAAGAATAGAAACCGAGGGAGGGAAAACGGGAAAAGGCCTTTTTTCTGTGGCCTGGTGCTCTCAGTCTCAGCAGACAATCAAAGAATGACAAGATAAAGGAGTAAAGGAACAAGAATAGGAAAAAGGAGAGAGTGATTTGCATGCCAGATAGTTCAATGGAATGATTTACCAAAAATTAAAAAAAAAAAGTGAGAAAGAGAAATCCATTGAGTTTTTTATGATTTAACATTTGTTGTAATCATCCATGTGTGCCTGTCAATAGAATTCAAGATGGATTTAAGGCATAAGTCTATTTCGTAACATTTAATAAAAATTATTTATGTTTGTACATAATTCAATAAAGATTAATGTGTATATATATAAAATTGCCATATCCAAAAATTTAAAGTGATAAGAAAGATTCAGTAAATAATATAAGGTTTTCCACTATAATAATATCTTTTATTATTTTATGAACAATAAGTAATATTTATGATACTATTTAATTGGTTGAAATTGACTAAGTTTACAAAAATTATAATATAATCACCACATTTGGGCTATTCCAATATTGTAATAGTAAACCTAAGAAAAGAACTACCAACACCTTGCAAGTTGACATTTGCTAATATCTAAATCACCTATTGTCAAATTCCTGTTGATTGAACAAGTTGAGCATGATTAATGAGGGATTTTTGTTGCCGATTTGATCAAGTTCTTGCACTTTTCACATAAATGTTTAACAATATTGAAAATTGACGTTGAAATGTCTTAGCATCAGAAATGTTACTCATTTTTTTGGCAACTCGTGATACATATGGTTCAATACTACTACATTTTGCAAATGATTCTGATGTAATTGCAAAAGCTGTCACAATTTTGCCAATCTTAAAAGAAGAATTTGCAACTTTTTGCAAGCTCTGGACACATCAAACAAAAATCTTCAAAACTTAGCATATTTCTGTAAGCTTAGAAAATAAGCAGTGCATGCACTTACACACCATCAAACACAACCTTTTTGAAAGACAAAGGTGAACCTGAACCTACTTCTTTTTAAGCACAATTAATGGAAGTCAAGTTTTTTTCATAGCTCCATTTTGGTCCCTCACTTCTTTGCATGCAGCACGCATTTGCTTCTTCAGCTTTCAGGTACATGTTGGATTTTCCTGGTTTTGTATGTCTAAATATGTGCATATGTGTGTGGTTATGTTTTTCTTTTTCAATTTTTTCTGTTTCTCTTGTGCCTAAAAATCAGTTTACAACATGTATGATAGTGAAGGTGGTCAACTTCAAATTCTGACCAACACTCTTTAATTCGTTGTAATATTAGATAGAGATCGAAATTGATGAAGTTCTATTTGTTCTTTTGTATGTGTAAAATGAATATGTAACTTTGAGGAATGTTAAATACACTCTCAATATACTCTCTTAATCCACATTACAAATTTGTACATGTGTTATGTACTGAATGAAGAGTGGATTGAGAGAGTACTGGGAGAATTCCTCAAATATCAAAATTAGCTTTTAAAATAAACTATGAACCGCTACAAGAAGATGGCCAAAAAGGGATATGTTGTTTGTTGAGTATTAAATGATTGATGAAAAGGATCTTTTCCTATGTGCAGATGAAGCAGAGACATGTTAATGTTATTTGTGTATGAAAGCAACTATTTTAGTTTTAAAATATGAAGAAAAAGTGGTTGTGGAGAGAAAATATATGGTGGCAGTAGTGCCACCATCACCAAATCAAACTAACTTTCAAATCCTTGTTGATTGAACAAACTGAGTGTGGTTAAGGATGGCTTTTGCCCTTGTCCAAATCAAACTAACTTTCAAATTCTTGTTGATTGAACAAATTGAGTATGGTTAACAGGATTTTTGCTCGTCTTCTAGTTCTTGCATTGGTCAGTTTCACATAATTCATCAAAAAAAGTTAAAATTGAAGATGAAATTTCATGGTACAAAAATGTAAAGGTATCAGATAACTTTTTGCAAGCTCTCGACACATTCAAAACATCTGAAAAACTAGTATATTTCTGCAAGCTTAGAACATAAGCTGTGAATGCACACACATAATTAAACACAACCTTTTTGAAAGAAAACTTTGACTGATAGGTGCACCTGGAACTACTTCCTTTTTTGTAAGATAAATAGGTGTTGTGATTTTTAATAGCTCCACTTCAGTATCTCACTTCTTTTTGAGACAAATTTGCTTCTTCAGCTTTCAGGTAACTTGGACTTCCGGGTTGTGTATGTCTAAATATGTGCATATGTGGGTGGTTTTTTTTTTTTTTTTTTTAATATTGATGACAAAATCCTGATTTTCTTGTGTATGTGAACTGAATATGAAACTAAAGAAAACCTTATTTTGTTTATAGTGTGTCTATAGATGCTACAGCATTGATGCTCTTCATGAAGATTGCTATCTCACGATGCTCTAATTGAGTGTTAATATTCATTCTAGAACTGCAAAGATGATAAAAGATTCCACTTTACTAGTTTTTCTTTATTTTTTTTTCCATCAAATTTTTTACATAGTTTAGTGAATAATCTATGAATTTTTGCATTTCAGAGAATTCAAGTCAATGGGATACAAAATGAAAGATGTTGTATGGTTGTTATTTTGTAATAATACTGAATGCTCATATGAAACTTCAAAGATATGCAGTTCTGGTTTTTCATCCATAGTTGATCCATACTCATGTATCAACCATGCAATGTTTCTGTTGATATCATCCTCCTATTGAAATGCTTATTCATCTTCATTTATAAGTCATCTACAAGGAAGACCACAACACCCTTACAGTCTCAGAACTTATCACTAGTGGTAATTTTCTCATCCATTTTTAACAGCACTTTGAGTTTGGCTTACTTGGGCTGGGGGTTATCGATTGCTTGTGAGAAACTATACAAGTATCAGAGCCTTTTAACCCCCCACAAATGGTTGGTGATCTTCTTCCAGGGATTCACTTGGTTGCTCCTCAGTTTAACCGTAAGCCTGAATAAGCTGCAGCTTCCGTGTAATGGGACTGTGAAGTTCTGTTATTCGATAATCTTCTATGCAGGATTTTTATGCACCACATCAATTTGGGAAGCTATTGTAGATAAAGCAGTGTCCATTAAAATTGTCTTGGATGCTTTATGCTTCCCTGGAGCTATTCTAACGCTCTTTTGTGCCCTTCAGGGACACAATTATATGGACACTAATGTTAACAACAGTAGCGATGATTCCTATGCACTTTTGGAAGGTGAGGAAATTGATGCATCTGATGACATCAAGTCAAAGGACTATGTTACTCCTTTTGCGAAAGCTGGATTATTCAGTACAATGTCATTCTGGTGGTTGAATCCATTAATGAAGAAGGGAAGGAAGAGAATTCTTGAGGAAGAAGATATCCCACAATTGAGGCCAGAAGATCAAGCACAGACATGCTACTCGAATTATCTGCAGCAAATAAGCAAACAGAAACAAAAAGGATCGTCTAATTCCTCCTCCATGTTGTTGGTAATTTTGTCATGTCAGTGGAGAGCAATTTTAGTTTCAGGATTTTTTGCATTGATCAAGGCTCTCACATTAATCACTGGCCCACTTTTTCTTAGAGCCTTTATTGAGGTTGCTTCAGGAAAAGAATCCATTAAATATGAGGCTTATCTGCTGACAGGAGGCCTCTTCTTGGCCAAATGCTTTGAGTCTCTATCTGAAAGGCAATGGTACTTTCGAACAAGACTGATTGGACTCCAAGTAAGATCTATGCTGTCTGCAGCAATATATCAGAAGCAGATAAGGCTCTCAAATGCCGCAAAGATGACGTATTCTCCTGGTGAGATTGTGAGCTATGTCACGGTGGATGCTTATAAAATCGGTGAATTCCCTAGTTGGTTTCATCAAATTTGGACAACAAGCCTTCAGTTGTGTTTGGCATTGCTTATTGTCTACTACTCTGTGGGGTTAGCTACCACTGCAGCTTTAATAATAGTCTTATTGACTGTTCTTGCAAGCTCTCCATTGTCGAAATTACAGCACAAGTATCAGAAAGAACTCATGGTTGCACAAGATAGGAGGCTGAAGGCCATTACTGAGGCACTTACAAACATGAAAGGCTTGAAGTTGTATGCTTGGGAGACGCATTTCAAGAACGTCATAGAAGGTCTAAGGAAAGAAGAATTCAAGTGGATACATAAAGTTCTTTCACAAAAAGGGCACTATCTCATTTTGTTTTATGCTTCTCCCATTCTAGTACCGGCAGGTACTCTTTGGGCTTGCTACTTCCTTGGAGTATCACTTAATGCTAGCAATGTTTTCACATTCCTAGCCACTTTGCGCATTATTCAGGATCAAATAAGATGGATGCCTGAGGTTGTTGGAATTTTTATTGAGGCCAAGGTTTCATTTTCTCGGATTGACATGTTCCTTGAGGCACCAGAGCTGGAGAACACAAATTCAAGGCAAATTTACAGTGACAACCATATTGATCGGTCCATTTTCATCAGGTGTGCTGAAATTTCATGGGACACATATTCTTCATCAAAGGCTACATTGAGGAACATACATTTGATGGTTAAACCTGGAGAAAAGGTTGCTATATGTGGAGAGGTTGGTTCAGGCAAATCAACCCTTTTAGCTGCAATTCTTGGAGAAGTTCCAAACATCAATGGCACAGTAAGTCCACAGAATAAGCTTTAAAATTTATAGAAACTTTAAATAATGATTTAGATGACTTACTCAAGCTTCTTGGTCTATGAAATTTCCAGGTGAAAGTTTATGGAAAAATAGCATATGTTTCTCAGACTGCATGGATCCAAACAGGAACCATACAAGAAAATATTCTGTTTGGTTCTTCCATGGAACAAACTAGATATCAAGATGTTCTAAAGAAGTCTTGCCTGGTGAAAGACCTTGAGATGCTTCCATTTGGGGACCTAACAGAAATTGGAGAAAGAGGTGTTAATCTAAGTGGTGGGCAGAAGCAAAGAGTTCAGTTAGCTCGTGCACTATATCAGGATGCAGATATTTATCTCTTGGATGATCCTTTTAGTGCTGTTGATGCAAATACTGCAACCAGTTTGTTGAATGTAACAATCTCTGAAATTTATTCAACTAATGATGTTATTCTATTTTTGCAGCTAACATGTCTTGTTACAGGAGTATATAATGGGGGCTCTGTCAGGAAAGACTGTATTACTTGTGACACATCAAGTTGACTTCCTTCCGGCATTTGGTTTGATTTTGGTTAGCCAACAATACTATTTGACAATCATTCTTTTATTAAACCATGCATATAATCATGTCATTGCGTATCGAGTCATTATTAAAGGAATGAATTCATGTTTTGTTTTCTTGGCAGTTGATGGCTGGAGGGGAAATCCTAGAAGCAGCAACTTATGATAACTTGCTGGCTTCTAATCCAAAATTTCAAGACCTTGTCAATGCACACAAAAACACTGCTGGCTCCGAGAGGTGCTTTGAATTTGGTTCTCTCACAACACCTGTACCTTCTAAAGGAGAAATACAAAATGTTATTGTTGATACACAGTTAACTGCACCTCAAGGAGACCAATTGATTAAGAAAGAACAAAGAGAAACAGGAGACACTGGTCTTAAGCCTTACTTACAATATTTAAGTCATGAGAAGTGCTTTTGGTGCTTCTCTTTGCAAGTTGTATCACACATTTTTTTCTTTGTCGGGTTAGTCATACAAAGCTATTGGTTGGCTGCTAATATTCAGAATCCTCTTGTAAGCAGAGTGAAACTGATTGCAGTTTACTCAATTATCGGCTGCATCTTGCCTGTCTTTTTGCTCCTGAGATCCTTCTTGATTGTTGTTTTAGGCTGTAAAACATCAGAATCTATTTTCTCTACATTGCTGACATCTCTTTTTCGTGCACCGATGTCCTTCTATGATTCAACACCTCTAGGAAGGATACTCAGTCGGGTAAGAGTTACAGGACTACAACTTTTTATCATCTTTAGTTCAACTTACTATACTTACATTTGTATCTTCTGTAAAAGGTTTCTTCGGATATGAGTATCATTGACATCGAACTGGCTCACAAATTATCAACTGCAGTTGGAGCAGATGTGATTGCTTCCACCGCCTTTGTAATATTGGCTATTCTTGCCTGGCCAGTCATATTTGTCATCATACCCTTGATTTATGTCACTATATACTTGAAGGTGCTCATCATTAAAAAAGAGCTCGTTCAATTAATCTTTCCTTTCTATCACCATCTAACATATTTATCTTTTTGTTTGAACTAAAAGAGGTACTATTTCAGTTCTGCAAAAGAATTAATGAGAATGCATGGTACAACCAAGTCTTCAATAGCCAGTCACCTGGCTGAGTCCATCTCTGGAGCCATGACAATCAGAGCTTTCGAGCAGGAAGATGGATTCTTTTCAAAGCATCTGAAGCTGATTGATGCAAATGCATGTCTGTACTTCTATAGTTCTTCCGCGGATCAGTGGCTAGTCCAACATCTGGAACTACCATGTGCACTTTTACTCTCTTTCATTGCACTTGCCATGACTTTACTTCCTCGTGGACCTTCTGCTTCCGGTTAGTATTCATGAGATTCAACCATTCAACTGTATGGTAAAGTCTTTTATAATGCAGTTTATGTTATGCGAATATGATGGCAGGATTTATTGGAATGGCTCTATCCTATGGCCTCTCAATGAACACTTACATTATAAACACGGTCCAATTCCATAACTTAGCAGCAAATTTTATGGTGTCTGTGGAAAGGCTAGAACAATATATGCATATTCCAAGCGAAGCTCAAACTGTTATAGACGGCAAGCGACCAGCACAGAATTGGCCAGCTGTTGGTAAAGTAGTCATACACAATTTGAAGGTAAACATGTTCACCAAAATGAAAAACAGTGCCTGATCATATATTTTACAGCTTAATATCTCAAAGGACTTTATGTAGTATCATCAAACAGGTCAAATATAGGCCTGATTCTCCACTTGTGCTTCGGGGCATAAGCTGCATAATTGAAGGAGGGCAGAAAATTGGGATAGTTGGCCGGACAGGAAGTGGAAAGACAACTCTTATCAGTGCTTTGTTTCGTCTAGTAGAGCCTACAGAGGGAGAAATTATAATTGATGATCTTGACATCTCAACTATTGGACTTCATGATCTTAGATCACATCTTGGGATCATTCCACAGGATCCAACACTTTTCGGTGGCACTGTTCGATATAATCTAGACCCCCTTTCACAGTATACTGATCATGAAATATGGGAGGTAGTACTAGTGTTGCTTCTAATATGTTACATTATAATTCAAAATTTTATGTTGTGACCACAAATCTAACTTAATGTTTTTGGCAAATTTGTGACAGGTTTTGGGGAAATGTAATCTCCAAGAGGTCATTCAAGAAAGGGAAGAGGGTCTGGATTCCTTAGGTAAGTTATCACATTATGTTCCTATTCTTTGTGTTATCTTCAACTAACATGATCTTGGTTTCAGTTGTGGAAGATGGATTGAACTGGAGCTTGGGGCAGCGACAATTATTTTGCTTAGGACGTACATTACTGAAGAGAAGCCGTATACTAGTGCTTGATGAAGCCACTGCATCTATGGACAATGCAACTGATTTTACAATTCAAAGGACTATAAGAAAAGAATTTGCAGATTGCACTGTGATAACTGTTGCTCATAGAATACCAACTGTGATGGATTGCAATGCAGTGCTAGCTATAAGTGATGGTAGGCTGTATATCCTTAACTATTATCATAATAGCTGTTCAATGTTTTCTAGTGACACTAACCAAAAGATGGTTTGACATGAATAGGGAAATTAGTAGAGTATGATGAGCCTGTGAAGCTAATAAGCAAGGATGGTTCACTATTTGGGCAGCTTGTGAGGGAATACTGGTCTCATAGTGCAAATTCCAGCATCCACCTTGAAGATTAGTAGTAACCAAGTTTTCATATCAAAATCCAACTCAACTCCCTCCAGAGAAAAACTTCGAATAAAACAGATGTATCTATACCTCAATTTGATAAAATTATATGATATTTATATTTACATCAAAAGTTAATTACGTATGACTTATCAATAAAGCAGTCTTGGCAAAATATAACAGTTTGGAGAGCAAAATAGAAACAACAGGATTGTCCAATGGTTGTGCATTTATATCATGCCTAAATTCAGTCCTACTCTGCTTACAAATTGTGCCAGTAGTTTATAAACAAACACAAGAAAAGGTGTTTGGAGTTTGGACTCTTTGAGGATAATAATATGTTTGATGTAATATACTATACGCATTGAATTCCTCTAGACATGGTTTTAACGTGTAATTAATTAACTATATATGTGTACTCTCAACAGTTGGCGAAATAAATAAATAAATAAATAAATATATATATATATATAAACAGAGAAGAAACCCAATAATAAATAGAGATTGAATAAGCAGTAATTGTGAGTGTCAATTACATGTCCAATGAAATTTATTTTAAAATTTTGTTGACTTTAAAATTCAGTAAAGATCATCATGTTTTGGCATAGGATTATAAACTATCATTAATTTTACTTTGACATAATATTAGTAGGTAGTCTGAGTGCAATAAATCTTGACGGGTTAAAGTTTTCCCATATTTATAGATCAATAGATTTGGAACTTGATGAATGTTGATTGTAATTTTTTCGTTGTTGAATGTAACAAGTGAGGTTTTTTTTTCTAATCTGATACAATTAAATAGACTTTATTCATCCTATGTTTTAATTGTTGAGATTTGATATTACTTTATTTCATAAAAGACTAAAATGCAACAATTAATCAATTAATCGTTGACATTGACCAAATTAATTGTTTGAATGATCATATGTAGTAGGAATCTAGGACTTGTTCTCTCCTCTTTGAGCAACTTTTCACGATTCACGCTGGAGGGCGCATTGTTGGGATCATTTCACGTATTAACACAAGTCAAATATGAAATTGGGATCTAAAAGATATTATTATTTTTAAGCAGCTCATATATAAATATATAAAGTTCATATAGTCATTTCATTTCAATAAATGGTGATTCTTTATTATCAAGATTTTATTTTTGTACGTATTTAAAATTAGAAAGACTTCAAATTTATTATATAACAAAAAGTTACAAATTTATTATAGAACAAAAAGTTAGTAATTTTGAAGAGTAAAGATTTTCTACCATCAATTTTTTTTTTTTTAAGTTTTTGATAATTTATTGACATATATTAGTATAAAAAATCATAGATGACTAAGATTGTTATATTTTCTTTATCTCTTATGTCATTCAAACTTAAACTTCTCTTATAAAAATGTTAGTATCATTTAAATATTAACAAAAAACCCTTACTCAATTTTGAAACCATATAAAGTCTCAAAATTTTTTGTTCCACAACGAACTTGGCACAAATTGTTCGCGTAAAATACTTTGAATGGTTGATGTGTTATGGTATTTGCCAAATAATTCATGAGCAATATGCTTAAAAATTAGAACATAACTCAAGTGATATTGTTTACAGGCAAAGCTGTCACAATGTCAAGTCAAGTCAATTTTGCCTTTGCTCGTGTGAACGAACAAACAAACACACATATATATTGTAAGTACATACAAGGCAAACAGTGCATGTACTCACAAGTCACGTCAGAGTAAACAATTAAAAATTTTTTAAGAATTAAAAAAAAAAACACCTCTTATGCTGGTTCAGCTCAAATGCACTTATTTAAGCCTCTCACTTGTCTTGGACACATTTTGTTGTTGCTTCTTCTGCCTAGGTTGGTTCGGGTACCTGCATTGCATTGTTCTATTATCCTGGATTTTCTGGCTCCTGCATTTTATGTCTTAACATGTGCCTGTGTGGTTGGTTGCTTCTTTTAATCCTCTCTTTTACATGTGCCTCAAAATCAGTTCATGAAGAAATTATGTTTCCAGTGTTGTGTTTATCTGCTTCATGTCCTCCCCAATCAACATATTCTTATAGTTAACTGTTCGAAGATAGTATCACATTATGCTATAGTTGACTGTCCATGACATTAACATTTACAACTGAACCAACTTGTTTCATAGGTGATAGAACAGCTCAGGATGTTTGTTTTATATCCTTGTTCCTAGAGTTTTCTTGTTCAAAAACCAAAGATTCCAATATGTAAACCTTATATTAATACCCCTTTAAATTGCAGATAATTAAAGTCATTGAGATTCAGCATGGAAGAAAATGGTGTATGGATGGTATTTTGCAGTATTTCTGACTGTTCATATGAAAGTACAAAGAGTGCTTGCAGTTCTGGTTACTTATGTATAGTTGATCCATGCTCATGTATCAACCATGCTACGATAATCTCTGTTGATATCATGCTCCTACTGATATGCTTTTTCATCTTCACTAATAAGTTGTCCACTGGGGAGATTGTAGCATCTTCACAGTCTCAAAAGGTATCTTTAAAGCTAATTCTCTCATCCATTTTTAATGGCACTTTTTGATTGGCTTACTTGGGCTGGGGGATGTTGCTTGTTAGTGAGACATTATATGAGGATCGGAGCGTTTTACCCCTACATAAATGGTTAGTGATGTTGTTCCAGGGCTTCACTTAGTTGGTTCTAGGTTTGATCATAAGCCTGAATAAGTTGCACCTTTCGCGTAACAAGACAGTGAAGTTCTGTTATCTTGTAGTCTTCTATGCAGGATTTCTATGCTTTCCATCTCTTTGGCAAGCAATAGTGGATAAATCAGTCACCGTTAAAATGGTCTTGGATATAGTATCTTTCCCTGGAGCAATTATGTCGCTCTTCTGTGCCTTTCAGGGACGTGGTAGTGTGGACACTGAACTCAACAACAATGGTGATGGTTACTCTACAGTTTTGCAAAGTGAGGGAACTGATGCATCTGATGGAATCAGATCCTGCGACAATGCTACTCCTTTTGCAAAGGCTGGATTTTTCAGTACAATGTCATTTTGCTGGTTGAATCCGTTAGTGAAGAAGGGTAAGGAAAGGAGTCTTGAGGATGAAGATATCCCACAATTGCGATCAGCAGATCAAGCACGGACATGCTACTCAATGTATATGGAGGAAATGAGCAAAAGGAAACTCATAGGATCATCTGATTCTGTCTCTATGTTGTCAGTAATTTTATTCTGCCAATGGAAAGCTATTTTAGTTTCTGGATTCTTCGTGTTGGTCAAGATTTTCGTGTTGTCCTCTAGCCTGTTATTTCTTATAGCCTTTATCAAGGTTGCTTCAGGGAATGAATCCTTTCGATATGAGGCTTATGCACTGACTGGAGGCCTCTTGTTTGCCAAATGCTTTGAGTCACTTTCTGAGAGGCAATGGTACTTCCGAACAAGACTGATTGGACTTCAAGTAAGATCACTGCTATCTGCAGCAATATATCAGAAGCAACTACGACTCTCAAATGCTGTGAAGTTGACTTATTCTCCGGGTGAGATTGTGACCTATGTCATGGTGGATGCTTATAAAATTGGTGAATTTTCATACTGGTTTCATCAAATATGGGCAACAAGCCTTCTCCTGTGTCTTGCATTAGGTTATATCTACTACTCTGTAGGGTTGGCTACCATTACAGCTTTAATAACCATCATGTTGACGTTTCTTGCAAGTTTTCCACTGACAAAATTACAGCACAAGTATCAGACAAAGCTCATGGTTGCACAGGATAGGAGGCTGAAGATCACTGCAGAGGCACTTGCAAATATGAAGGTCTTGAAGTTGTATGCTTGGGAGAAACTTCAAGAATGTTATAGAAGCTTTACGGAAAAAGGAATTCGAGTGGATACTAAAAGTTTTGTCACAAAAAGGATACTATCTGGTGTTATATTATTCTTCTCCCGTTCTAATACCGGTTGTTACATTCTGGACATGCTACTTCCTTAGTATACCACTTGATGCTAGTAAGGTTTTCACATTTCTAGCCAGTTTGCGCATTGCTCGGGAGCAAATAAGGATGATCCCTGAAGTTGCTGGAATTTTTATTGAAGCAAAGGTTTCATTTTCGAGGATTGTGAAGTTCCTGGCGACACCGGAGCTGGAGAACATGGATACAAGGCAAATGAAATGTGACAAAAATATGGATTGGTCCATTTTCATCAGGTCCTCAGAAATTTCATGGGACACTTGTTCTTCATTTCAGGCTACATTGAGGAACATACATTTGACTGTTAAACCTGGAGAAAAGGTAGCTATATGTGGAGAGGTTGGTTCAGGCAAATCAACCCTTTTAGCTGCAATTCTTGGAGAAGTTCCAAACATTAATGGCAAAGTAAGTCCATTAAAAATGTTAGCTAACTTTTATTTTGGACTTCTAATATATAATTCTGATATTGATTTAGATGAATTACTGAAGCTTTTGGTTTCACAATTTTCAGGTTCATGTTTTCGGAAAGATAGCAAATGCTTCTCAGACTGCATGGATCCAAACAGGAACCATACAAGAAAATATTCTGTTTGGCTCAGTCATGGATGCGACTAGATACCAAGAAGTTCTTGAGAAGTCTTGCCTAGTAAAAGACCTCGAGATTCTTCCATTCAGGGACCTAACTGAAATTGGAGAACGAGGTGTCAATCTAAGTGGTGGGCAGAAGCAAAGAGTTCAATTAGCTGGGGCACTGTATCAGGATGCCGATGTTTATCTCCTGGATGACCACAATTTAGTGCTGTTGATGCACATACTGCAACCACCCTGTTTAATGTAACAATTCGATTTCTTTAGTTTGGAACTTATTATACCATAATATGTATTATGAAGCTAACATGTCTTGTTACAGGACTATGTAATGGGTGCTCTGTCAGGGAAGACTGTCTTACTTGTAACACATCAAGTTGACTTCCTTTCAGCTTTCGATTTGATTTTAGTTAGGTAACTGTCATAATAATTTGAGCCTCAAGGTGCACATATAAGGCGGAGCAGCTAGAAAAACCTGTCTCTGGAGGGTGAGGCGACCGCCTCTAGCCACCTCTAGGCGAGGCGGTCCACGCCCATTACACGAAAAAAAAAATAAAATTGAAGCTTAGAACAGAATTTCACACCCAAAAAAACACACAAACACACCAGTTTAAGAATATCATAACAAACACAGTAGTCCAGCACTGGTTTTAAGAGAGAGAGAGTAAAGCTAAATGTAGAAGAAACCAGAAAGATGGAGTGACAGAGTAAGAAACTAGGAAGATGAACTGTGGTGGGAGTGACGGTGGTGGTGAGTGAGAAAGCGAGAGCTTGAGAGGATGTGAATTTTTTGTCGGCGGCGGCACTTGGGAGCAAAGAGTGAAGTAAAGCTAGTCTCAGGTCGTGTATAATGATAAATAAAATAATTTTTATAGTTTATGTATAGAAAATAATAAAAAATTAAAAAGTAAGTTAGTGGGAGTTTAAAAATAAATAATGGTAAAAAATAAAAAGACCGAATTACAATTTAACTACATGAATGAAACGCTTTTACAGGTAGAGCAATAGTTTCGATATAATTATAATTTACCCCCATTCCGTTAATAAGTTCCGTTATATGTAACCGAAAATAGTATAAAAAGAGCAAAAGATGAAAATACCCTTGATTATTGGAGTTGATCGAATTGACCGTAAAAAATTGAAAAATCTTTAAAATTTCTGTGCAATTACTGTTAAAATTTTTGTGCAGTGGCTGACCTGTTGAAATTTTTTTTTTTTTTTTAAGAATCTGGGTTTCCAGAAACTGAAAACCAGATTTTCAGTTGCCATCAGAATTTGGGTTTCCAGAACCAGAAACCCAGATTTTGTTTGGATTTCCAGAAATGATCTCAAACATCCAAAAAATGGTCTTAAACATCATCAACAATCACCCAACATCATCAATTCACTCCTGGAAACCCAAAAAATGACCTCAAACATCATCAATTAAACTTAACATAATCAATCTCCCACAAAACCATCAAACCCAACATCATCACTGAAATCAACCTCACAATCACCCACAAAACTGTCAATCAAACTGGAGAAAAGAAAAATCAGAAATCAACCTCAACCTCATTATTGAACCCAGATCTGGGTTCACGATAACCCAGATTCTGGGTTCACTGGGAACCCAGATTTGGGTTCACGACGGACCCAGATTCTGGGTTCGTCGAAGAATCTAGGTTCTCGCGAACTAACCCAGAATCTGGGTTCGTCACGAACCTAGAATCTGGGTTTGTCGCGAGCCTAGAATCTGGGTTCTTCGTGAACCCAGATCTGGTTCGAGAAGAAGAAAAAGCAGAAGAAGAAGAAGCAGAAGAAGAGAAGAAGAAGAAGAGACAGACACAGCGAATGGCTGAGGGAAGAGAGAGAGAGTATTTTTAAAGTTTTTAAAATTTATTTTTTTAAATAATAAAACATTTAAAAGTTTTTATTATTTTTAAATCAATATCTGTTTAATATATATTTTTAAATCAATATCTGTTTAATATATATATTTTTATTTAATTTATTTTAAAAAAATTTTAAAAAATAAAATTAATATCAAAAGACAATTTTACCCCTCTCCCAGTTAAGTGTAACTGGATTCATTAACGGTAGGGGGATAAATTGTAATATCATTGAAACATTTGCTCTGCTTAAATAAGCGTTTCAACCAGGGCGGTAAATTGTAATTCGCTCATATATATATATATATATATATATATGAGAACAGATTTGACAATGCAACAGATTCTATAATTCAAAAGACTATTAAAAAGAGCATTTTCAACTTGCACTATGATAACAGAAGCTCATAGAATATCAACGGTGATGGACTGCAATGCTATGCTAGCTAGAAGTGATGGGAAGTTGTATTTCTTCAACTATTTTAGTTACGGCTGTTCATTTTTTCAGTGATACTAACCAAAGATGGTTTGACATGAATAGTGAAGTTAATAAACAACAAGAATGATTCGCTATTCAGGCAGCTAGTGAAGGAATACTGGTTTCACAATACAAATTTCGGAAGATTAGTATAATCATGTATCCAGGGCTTGAGTTTGCTCTCAAGTTTTTAAAATCCAAAGATTTGTATTCTTGGCCTTTGAATAGATTATATTGTTTTATCTTTGTCTGTGGTCTTGTATAGACCAATAAATATTATCTGTTAGATATATTTATGCATCCTATATTATAATAAAAACTTAAAGGGAGCAAGAACCTGTCAAACTTGCAAGTTGGCATCGACCAAACCAATTATATACATGATCTTGTAAATTAAACAAGTTTAGCATGATTAACGACTATTTGGTTTTCTTTCATTCAATTCTTGCTCGATAGAGAAAGAACAAGTTGATCTTATTTTATATAAATGTAGTCCAAAATGAGGTTCAAGCTTTATTTGCAGTGCAAATTATTATCATTTTCATAGTATCTCATGACACAATTTGGTTGGTTGGTTGGTTGGTTGATATAATACAATATTTGACAAACTATTCAGATTGTATTGTCAAAAACACGTCACCAGATCTTTTAGGCAAAGGAACAGCTCTAATTTTTTCCAGTCTTGATGTTAAAGTCTGAGATTTTTCTAGATACACTAAAGTTGTATTTTGTGTTTTTGTTTTGATTTTTGGTTTGTCATAGATTAGGTGACAAAGTTGTGATGATCCATCCTTCAAGGAATATGTTATGTTTAAGTAAAATCAGTATGGTTGGGTTGTGGTGACTAACAACTCTTGTACTAAAAACTTGTAATATAAATATCTTGCTGAATGAACTTCAATATATATATATATATATCTTGCTGAATGAAAATTGATGCAGTGACTTTTCCAGCATTTTTTTCTTGTTTTTTAATCTCAAAGCTCTCTGCCATTTTTATTCAACACTGGAAAGATAAATTGAAATGTCTCAATGATCTGACGGTATTTCTCATACATTGATCACAAAGATTAGCATATCATTTTTAATCTCAAAAAAATAAGAATTGTATGTACATATGAAATGTTAAAGAAATCATGTGTATCCTTTTGAAAGAAACCCTCTAACTTACATAACATGCTCTTTGACTTATAGACGACCCCATATATATTACAAAGCCTAGAAAGACGGCTTCTGTTTCTAAATAGTTCCATTTCAGAAATCCCACTTCTTTGTGCTTGGAAGCATTGTGTTGCTTAACCTTCAGTCCTCAGGTTGGTTTAAAGAGTTAGTCTTTTCTATCTTGGTTTTTCTGGTTATTGTACTTTTGACCATGATATGCATATGTTGATATTATCATTGTTTTTCACTTGTCTTTTAAAGTCATTCTACATGTTTGATAGTAAAAGGTGGTCAGCTTTAAGTTGTTTTTTTGAATAAAAGCCTACAGGAAACTCTTTGTAGTTTTATAAGATAAAAATCGAAGTCACTGGAGAAATCCTGTTTTTATGAGGCTTCAATGATATCTAACAAGCTTATCTGTATTTGAAATGGTAATGAAACTTCTAACAAGTGTTGTGTGTATAGCAATTGTCTCGTTGATGCTTTTGATTTACTTGACTAGTATTACCTCTGCTTTATTCCAAAGTTGGAATTTGTAATTCCTTTTACCTCTTTAACTTGCAGTTATCTAAAGTCACTGATATTAAGAATGAAAGATGGTGTCTGGACAAGTTTTTGCCATGATTCCAAGTGTTCACATGAAACTGCAAAAATATGCAATATTGGTTTTTTACCCATAGCTGATCCATACTCCTGTATTAACCATGCTATGACAATTTCTGTTGATATCCTGGTTATATTCATATGCTTATTCATTATCATTTATAAGTTATCTACACGAAAGATTGTCGAATCCTCACAGCCTCAAAAATTACATTTAAGGATATTATTCTCCGCTATTTACAGTGGTACTATGCCTTTGGCTTACTTGGGGTTGGGGTTATCAATAGTTAGTAAAAAAGTATACGAAAATCAAAGCATTTTACCTTTGCATAAATGGTTAGTGTTGTTATTCCAGGGATTCACTTGGTTGCTTCTAGCTTTGATAATAGGCCTGAATAAGCTGCACTTCCCACATAATGGTACAGTCAAGTTGTGTTATCTTATAATCCTCTATTCAGGATTTCTATGCATTTTATCTATTCGAAAAGCAACTTTAGAAAAAATTGTGTCAAGTAAAATGGTCTCGGATATAGTATCTTTCCCTGGAACAGTTCTATTGCTCTTCTGTGCCATTCAAGGACGTGATCATGTGGACACTAATGTGGACAACAACCGTGAATCTCCAGATGCAATTTTGGAAGGTGAGGAAACAAATGCATCCAATGATACTGGTGCAAACAACAATGTTGCTCCCTTTGCAAATGCTGGATTTTTTAAGTAATGTGTCATTTTGGTGGTTGAATCCACTGATGAAGAGGGTCAAGGAGAAAATTCTAGAGGATAAAGATATTCCACAATTGCGACCAGAAGATCAAGCAAGGACATGCTACTCCATTTTTGCAGAGCAAATGAGCAAACAGAAACAAAAACGATCTTCTGATTCCCCCACCGTGTTGTAAGTAATCATATTGTGCCACTGGAAAGCTATTTTAGTTTCAGGATTGTTTGCATTCATCAAGGTTCTCACATTATCCACTGGCCCACTGTTTCTTAGAGCCTTTATTAAGGTTGCTTCAAGAGAAGAATCTGTTAAATATGGGCATTATGCACTGACTGGAGGCCTCTACTTGGTCAAATGCTTAGAATCATTATCTGAGAGGCAATGGTATTTCCGAACAAGACTGATTGGTCTCCAAGTAAGATCAATGGTATCTGCAGCAATATATCAGAAGCAACTATGACTGTCAAATGTCCCAAAGATGACTTATTCTCCGGGTGAGATTGTGAGCTATGTCATGGTAGATGCTTATAAAATTGGTGAATTCCCTTATTGTTTTCATCAATTATGGACAATAAGCCTTCAATTGTGTCTGGCACTAGTTGTTGTCTAGTATTCTGTGGGGTTGGCTACAACTGCAGCTTTAATAACCGTCATATTGACTACGGTTTCAACTTCTCCAATGTCCAAATTACAGCACAAATATCAGAAAAAACTCATGGTTGCACTTGCACAAGATGGAAGGCTGAAGGTTATTACAGAGGCACTGACAAATATGAAGGTCTTGAAATTGTATGCTTGGGAGACACATTTCAAGAATGTATTGAAGGTCTAAGGAAAGAAGAATTCGGATGGATATTTAAAGCTCTTTTACAGAAAGTGTACTATCTGGTTATTTTTTATTCTTCTTCCATTCTAATACCAGCCGTTACTTTCTGGGCATGCTATTTCCTGAAAATAGCATTTAATACTTGTAATGTTTTCACATTCCTAGCCGGCATACGCATTGCTCAGGAGCAAATAAGATGGATACCTGAACTAGCTGGAATTCTCACTCAAGCAAAGGTTTCATTTTCTCGGATTGTGAAGTTCCTTGAGGCACCAGAGCTAATGAATGCGAACATAAGGCAAATTCAAATTGACAAAGACATGGATTGGTCCATTTTCATAAATCTGCCGAAATTTGGTGGGAAGCTTCTTCTTCATCAAAGGCTATACATTAAGGAATATAACTTCGATGGTTAAACCTGGAGAAAAAGTAGCTATCTGTGGACAGGTTGGTTCAGGGAAATCCACTCTTTTAGCTGCAATTCTTGGCTAAGATCCAGAAATCAATGGCACAGTAAGTCCAATAAATATGGAAATTTTTATTTATGCAATTTCAATGAGACAGTTGATTATAAGTTTGCATATTTGTATGGTTTGCATGATATTTCAATTTATGGCTGCTTATGCCTTTATCAAGGACTACAAAGCTTCTCTTTGATTAAAATTTAAGTAATCACTTCTAGAGACTAGGAAAATTATAGAGTAAGTAATGGTTTCTGACTTCATATTTCCAGGTTGAAGTCTATGGAAAGATAGCTTATGTTTCACAGACTGCCTGGATACAACCAGGTACCATCCAAGAAAATATAGTGTTTGGCTCTGCAAATGATCCAGTTAGATACCAAGAAGTTCTTGAGAAGTCTTGCCTGGTGAAATGCTTCCTTTTGAAGACCTCACTGAAATAGGGGAAAGAGGTGTTAATCTAAGCGGTGGGCAGAGGCAGCGGGTTCAGTTAGCTCGTGCACTCTATCAGGATGCAGATTTGTATCTCTTGGATGATCCTTTTAGTGGTGTGGATGTGCATACTGCAACCAGTTTATTTAATGTAACACTTTTTCTTTACCTAGCAATTTATTCCTCTAGCGATGCTATTCTCTTGATGAAGCTAACATGTCTTGTTACAGGAATACGTAATGGGGGCTCTGTCAGGGAAGACTTACTCATAACCCATCAAGTTGACTTCCTTCAAGCTTTTGATTCACTTTTGGTTAGCTAATCACCACATTATTTTGATTATCATCCTTAGAGAAAATTGAAACTAAACCTTTGCATGTTGGTTTTAGCTATCTGCCATGATATATGAAGTTACTATTCAAGGAATGCGTTCACTAAAAATTATATTTTCTTGGCAGTTGATGGCTGGAGGGGAAATTCTAGTAGCAGATTCCTATGATAAGTTACTGGCTTCTACACCTGAATTTCAAGACCTTGTAAATGCACACAAAAACACTTCTGGTTCAGAGAGGTACTTCGCATCTGCTTCTAGCTCTAGACCTATGACTTCAGAAGGAGAAATCCATAAATATAATGTCGGGAAAGAGAAAATGGCACCTCTGGGGGATCAACTGATTAAGAAAGAAGAAAGAGAAACAGGAGACACTGGTCTCAAGCCTTGCGTGCAATATTTAAGGCCTGATAAGGGGGTTTTGGCACTTGTCTTTCCAATCTGTATTACACATGTTATACATTGTTGGACAAGTTATACAAAGCTATTGGTTGGCTGTCAACATTCAGAATTCTCTTGTAGGCAGAGTGAAATTGATCACAATATAGTCAGGCATTGGATGTGTCTTGCCAGTCCTTTTGCTTGTGAGATCATCTACAATAGCTCTTCTGGGGTGTCGAAAATCAGAATCTATTTTCTCTGTATTGATGAGATCTGTTTTTCAAGCACCAATGTCCTTGTACAATTCAACACCTGTAGGGAGGATACTCAGTCGGGTAAGAGTTTTGTAGGTACAGCATAATGTCATCTTTCATACAACTGACTGAACTTACATTTGCATCTTCTGTTGTAGGTTGCCTCTGATATGAGTACCATTGACAATGACATCGAATTGGCTTTCAAGTTATCAACTGTAGTTGGTTCAAATTTGGATGTTTACTCCACCATTCTAATTTTGGCTATGCTTGGTTGGCCAGTCCTAATTGTCATCGTAACAATGATTTATCTCTTTATATTCATACAGGTATTAGATATGCACCAACGGCTACTTCCTGTTGCATATGTAAACATTTTCCATCCAAAATTCCCACCTCTCGAATTTTAAAACATGTGTTTATTTCTTTCTTTCCTAAACAAAAAGAGGTACTACTTGGCTTCTGCTAAAGAACTAGGGCGAATGAATGGCACAACAAAGTCTTTGTTAGCTAGCCACCTTGCTGAATCCATTGCTGGAGCCACAACAATCAGAGCTTTTTGGCAAGAAGATGGATTCTTTTCAAAGAGTTTGAAACTCATTGATGCAAATGCATGTTCATACTTCCATAGTACTTCAGCGGATGAGTGGTTAATCCAACGTCTAGAAATACTATGTGATGTTGTTATCTCTTCCGCTGCACTTGCCATGACTTTACTTCCTCTTGGACCTTCTGCCTCTGGTAAGGACTGATAAATTGTTACTGTAATATACCTAAGAGTTCTTGTGAATTTATTTTAATGGCATGCAGGGATTATTGGAATGGCTGTGTCCTATGGCCTCTCCCTGAACTTATACCTCATATATGCTGCTAAAATCAACTGCTCAGCAGAAGAATTTATTGTTTCTATAGAAAGGCTAGAACAATATATGCATATTCCTAGTGAAGCTCCAACTGTTGTAGAAGGCATACGACCAGCTAAAAATTGGCCAGCAACTGGTAAAGTAGAGATTCATAATTTGAATGTAAAAATGTTCCTTAGATGGAAAACCAGTGCCTAATTCTTTATAGCATTTACAAGAACTATATATTAATCAAAGTTGTATCAAACAGGTCAAATATAGGTCTGATGCGCCACTCATGCTTCAAGGCATAAGTTGCATGATTGAAGGAGGGCAGAAAATTGGGATAGTTGGCCGGACTGGTAGTGGAAAGACAACTCTTATCAGTGCTTTTTTTCGTCTAGTATAGCCTACAGAGGGAGAAATTATAATTGATGATCTTAATATCTCAACTATAAGACTTCATGACCTAAGATCACAACTTGGGATCATTCCACAGGATCCAACTCTTTTCAGTGGCACTGTCAGATACAATCTAGACCCCCTTTCACAGTATACTGATCATGAAGTATGGGAGGTAGTATGACTTCTAACATAATATACAAGCAAAATTAACATCTCCTTGTGATCACATTTGTAACTAACTTGGAGTGTTTTTTCTTGCAATTCGTGAAAGGTTCTGGGAAAGTGTCATCTCCGTGAGGTCATTCAAGACAAAGAACCCAGTTTGGATTCCATTGGTAAGAAATTATCTCGTATTTATATTCTCTCATATTATATATACAACAAACAAATCAGCGGTTGCAGTGGTAGAAAATGGATCAAATTGGACCCTGGGGCAACGACAACTATTCTGTTTGGGACGTGCATCATTGAAGAGAAGTCGTGTACTAGTGCTTGATGAAGCCACTGCATCAATTGACAATGCAACAGACTCCATACTTCAAAAGACTATAAGAAGAGAATTTGAAAACTGCACAGTTATAACAGTAGCTCATAGAATACCAACCATTATGGACTGCAATGCAGTGCTAGCTATAAGTGATGGTACACTGTCCTTTAACTATTTCAATAAGGACTGTTCAATGTTTTTGTTAGTGATACTAACCCAGAGATGGTTTGACATGAATAGGGAAATTAGAAGAGTATGATGAGCCGATGAAGTTAATAAACAAGGATGGTTCACTATTTGGGCAGCTTGTGAAGGAATACCGGTCTCACAGTGATAATTCCTGCATCCACCTAGAAGGTTAGCAGTATCCATCAGAAATGTTTCTTTCTACTACCCATTTCTTTGTAATGTGAGTATACTCTACAAGCGAACACGCTTTTTTTATCTAAGTTTCCATATAATGAATCATGCAATTGACAAATGTACACTTTTTTTTTTTCTAAAGTTTCCAGATAGTAGATTATATAAGTAGAATCATAGTTATGTAACATTATTTATCACCTTTTTATGCTTATTGAGTTGTGCAAACATAGTTATTAAAAAGAAACAATGAAACTCACTATCTGTGATCACCTCCCAATGTAGCTTGATTTGCAACTTGATATTTTCAACTTTTTGAGTCTAGCTTATGTATTTTGGGTTAGTTCAGCACAATTATAGTGTTTATATAGGATTTCATAAAAAATCGTAGTCTTATATATAGCTAGGATCGCTACTAAGTCCAAATTTGCAAATCTGAAGTTGACCGAAAATTAATTTACTACAACTAATAAAACTCGTAAACACAACATTTTATCAGCCTGATTTCATTGTTAAGTATCCAGAAACTGCAACTAAACGATGAGAAATCCACCTCTGACGCCTTTAAAAGTCTGCAGCAAGAAAGTTGCCAGGCAGGGATACCTGCAGTAGTACAGAAAAATTCATTTCGGTGAGATAAATATCCATACCAAGAGGAGAAAAAAAAGAGGGAATGACTAGTTAGTGACAGCAAGGGAAAAACTTCACATGATACGATTCAGTACCTTCTCTCCCAGTTTGAATGGTGGAAGACCCTTATAAGGACAGGTAGCACAGCGAAAAGCATCCCCTAGTCCACACTGCCAAGTTTACGTACAAAATTCCAGAGGACAAGAAGAATTTAATGAATTTTCAAACCTAAACTTCCAAATTTTACGAAGTAATTATAAAACTCCCAAGTGTACCTAATATCCAGAATTTCAAAAAACGCCCTGTGCTATCCTACTCAACCAGAAAAAAGAAGCCCAAGTTGCCAATTAAATCAGACAGAAGTTCATAACAGGACATACACTTCCACATGCTGACTGAGGATTGTTCAGCTGATCCATGGTCAGTCCTAACTTCTCCACTTTCGCCTCTGCCTCAGCCCTGCCACAGGTGCAGTTTTTGCAAGCTTTCCTTGCGCTCCCAACTTCACAATCACCAACTGCAGAATTACTTTTGTTTAATCCAGGATGTCACATAGCACAACAAAACTTAAACATTAAAAGGGGTCCACAAAGCCCAATGGTTGTGAATGTTTTAATCTTACCGGATGGTAGCTGCGGCTTCTTCAAATCCTCTTCAGTTAAGAGAGTATCTTCATCAATTAAATCATCATCAACATCCATTTGAACTTTCAAAATACTTTTTGGGGCCTTCTTAATGGCAAAGGATGACCCAATTTTCCAAGAAGGCTTCTTACCCCTGACCTGTAAGTAAATGAAAAACAATAATTCAACCAAGTATAATTTGTAAATTGAACTCATAAATATAAGTACTCGCTTGGCCCTGTGAAAAGAATGAGATGGCAGAGCTATCATACCCTGATTTCATCTTGCATGAAATCATAGAAGCCTGAAACCTTAATTTCTACAGTTCCAAGAGCATGAGCAAAAGAAATAATACATAAAACAACAAACTACTAAGACCTTGATTTCACATTCAGGATACCATCATAAACTCCACAAATGAACTAATAAGCCCCTTAAAAGGAACCGTAAACATTCAACTTTGAGCTGACAATTGAAATTTGCACACACCATAGGAGTACTTTTTGTCTTTTCTTTACACAGAAGCAGCATCATAAACAAAAATTATTGAACAGTCTATAATTTTTCACCTACACAATACTTTAAGCAAGGATTCGATTCTACCCCATATGGTCACAAACCAAATCCTTAGAATCAATAAAACAAAAACACATCAATAACATCAGGTCAAAACAGAAACTCACCCCAAAAGAAAGACCAGCTTCAGGTGCTATAACAGATTTTAATTGCAGTTGTGCCGCCTCTAGAAACCCTGATAACAGTAACCTCCGTTCAAGAGAAGATGTTACCTGAAGAAAAAAATCGTCATGTGAAAGCTAGCAAGAAGCAAAATTCAATCAACAAACAGAAAAACATTCACCTTATTTGCATCCTCTTCATCAGATTTCAAATTCTTGTAAATCAAGATTGTCCCGCCAGGCTTCAGAGCTCTTGACATTTCTGCCAACAACTGATCGCCCGGAAATTCAAGAGATGTACAGATGGAAATGACAATGTCTATAGAGGACGACTCCACAGGCAGCTGACCTTTCATAAGACAAGAACCAAACATTATATCCAAATGTATGTACATCGCTATTATATACAATCAATAAGAAAAAAGGACTTATACATATTATGTCCAGATAATATGAAATATTCAACGTAACAAAACAAATTTCTTCATTAAAAAACTAGCAGAAAACCAAACTATTGTTTGACAAACAAGATTACTCAATAAAGGACTTACGATAATGCAAGTAAAATTTACAATAGAAAAGCAGTCAAAACTAACTTATATCATGGAGGAAATGGATAAAGGTGTAATACAAGACAATTTACACAATAAACCGAATGTTAAAAGAAGGCACCATAAACAGACACACAAACAACTACGTCGCAAGAAGAAAGGGATAGCATAAAACACAAACAAAATGAAACGAAACAAAGGAGTGGAAAAATACTTAGAAAAGATGCTCGAGTAATAATTTGAGGATCACACTCGTCAACTGCTTCATTCCCAAGCTCTCTAAGCACATTTAAAACTGTGCTAACCGGCAGTATTTCCTCTTCAGTAAAAGCAAGCACAGCACTCCGCATTGCCTTGCTATCCTACAAAACGAAAACAATGCTGTTCAAGCACCTACACCAAACAAACGAACTAATATTCCCATGAAACATTCATACATTCAAGATTGCTATCCTACTCCATCCTATGCATGCCGGCAAACCAAATTCGTTCTTGTTATTGCCAGCCCTAGTGAATCTATTCTAGAGAAACATTACCATTCGATTACAATTTTGAAGATAAAAACTACAAAAAAAAAAAAAACAATTCTTTGAACATGGGTAATTAACAGTTACAGTGTTTTTGCTAATAAATTGCACAACCCGGGTATCAACCAAATCTTCCAAACCTAAGAAGTTAAAGAATTCACACATTTTAAATTCAACAAGTACAAACAATTCCACTATCTAACCAAACAAAGCTCAACAATAACAAAATTCAACTAAAGCAACCAACTCAGAAACAAGAATCAACCCCAAAATCGACAATTGAATATCTATACAGCAAGTTATCAATAAAAATCGAATTTTTAAAGCCACCAATTTACAAGCAACCCACCAAAAACAAAAAAGAAAAATACAACAGTTTTAAGTTAATTGAAACAAGATCTGCTTTAAGACGTCTACAATCAAACGAAATGAAAAAGTAAAATGTAAAGAACAAAGAAAACTCACCATATGAATCGGTCTTTTGACAAGAAATCTCAAAATCTTAAAAAGATTTTTTCTTTTTTTTTTTTTTTGGAGGGAGGTGTGGGGGCGTCTAGAATGGTCGTGAATGTGAAGAAGTCGGGGGGTTTTAGTATTTATATTTATGGAGATTGACGACCGACTCGATGTCCCGCGCGGTTGACGCGCGTTGCTTTTATGACCCAACTCTGCTGACGTGGCCGCTATGTGTTTTTTCCTTTTTTTAATTACTCATATTGATTCCGAAAATAACTGTAACCAAAAGAGATCAGCCACTAATAGTACGATCGAAAAGTAGCTCTTATAAGAAAGGATGTAACCCACATGTATATCGAAAAGTTGCTCTTATAAGGAAGGATGTAACCCACATGTAGGTGGGTGGGGGAGTCTCACATTTTGGTGGGGAAAACAGGCACAAATGTGGTGCTGGGCATCGAATCGAGACCACTTTTGATCCTTGTTAGTGTACTGCCACTATAGTAAAGACACTTTAGACGGTTACGTGTGTTTTAAACGTGAAGAAATGTGAAGATCATGTGGATGTAGCTTTTGACTGACACGTGTTTGAGTGGTGGGAGATGGTAGAAATTTATCTATCTTCACACGTTTCACTTTTTAATTGATTCATGTTATAGTGTTAAATGATCACTAAACAAGTTCCACAAATAAAAATTCTTTGTCAATATTGTACTTATGTTAATTTTTTATAAAAAAAAAAATTAATTTAAGTGATGTACGGAAAAGAAAAAAAAATCTTAGTTATTAATTAATTTTTATATTGATATATCATTAAATTATCAAAAAATTAATAAAATAATGACATTAAAGAATTCTTACTCTAATTCTACGTGATTCCGTGATAATTAGCGGTCATTCATTTTAGTTGTCTCAACCTTGAATCACCGATACTGCACTGGTAGCTCAGTGATGCAACACTAAAAATAATAAATTTTTACTAAAAATACTAAATTTTTACCAAGGCTTATTGATAACCTTGCAAGTAAACTTGGATGGAATCAAAATATTTGCTTCATTGAAATCATTTTTCAGCACTATAATTCATGGTGATTCAAGACATAAATGAAAGACAAATTTATGTAATTGAAGACTTGACAAACAAAATTTTCATAGGAATAAAAAATAAGTGCAGTCTCCATTTGCACTAAATCTATAGTAACAAGAAAGTTGACAATGCTCAAAACAAATCTTCTCACTGGATATTATTACTACTATTTTCAGAATGAACAAAGTTGACAATGCTCAAAACAAATCTTCTCACTGGATATTATTACTACTATTTTCAGAATGAGACCAGTACTCCTTGACAAGGTGCCCAAACAAGGAATCATCCCTCTGTAACAGCTTCATTGGCTCATCATACTCCACTAATTTTCCTGTTCATGCCAAAATAAAGATGATGATGATGATGATGATGATGATAACCATATTGTAGTGGTTTCAGGGTACAGTGAATCGGAATTGGAAAGTAGAAAACTGACCATCACTCATTGCAAGAACCATAGTGCAGTCCATCACAGTTGGTATTCTGTGAGCTACTGTTATGACAGTAGAGTTTGCAAATTCTGTTCTTATGGTTTTCTGGAGAACAGCATCTGTTGCATTGTCAATGGATGCAGTGGCTTCGTCCAGGACTAGTACACGTGATTTCTTCAGCAAAACACGTCCCAGGCCGAATAGTTGTCGCTGCCCCATGCTCCAGTTTGCTCCATCTTGCACAACTGCAGGAAGTGAGTCTTTGTGAGTCTTGGCGGTTACCACCACACCTAAAAGTAGGAAAGGACCTAATAATGGTATTTAAGACTCAGGCTGATGGAGTTCTATTTTTGTTTGTATTGGCGTTTTTAAAGAGTTTGACCTTCATAACTCTTTTAGGTCAAACTCTTTAACATTAGGTCGTGGATAACTTGTTCACTTTTTTTGTTAATACACTATAATTGTTGTCTTTCCTATTAAAAAAAATGACTAAGATTGATAAGATTGATGATATGTTGACAAATCTCTTTTTATATACTATATAGATAAATGATAAATGACGGATATATATTAGATACCTGATTATTTAACGTATACAATAGATAAGAATTCCAAATAAAGTGAGAGATGACTAGAAAAGATTCAAGTTCGAGACTTTCAAACTCTGATATAAACTTGAGTTAATGGGAATAGCTATTTAAGACTAGAGATAATAGGATATAGTAAAAGAGCATAATAAACACTCGCTTCTGTTTCATTTTCATAGTCATACCTAAGCTGTTCAACCCTTCTTGTTTCTCTCGAATGACATCTCGAAGTTGGCATTTGTAAAGCACCTATGACACAGCAATAAAAACATGTTCGTGGTTTTTTTAATACAAGTGTCAAACCTGTAGATTTGTAACAGAAAAAAAGTAAGAGCAGAGAATTTCTTACTTCCCATATTTCCTGGTCTGTGTACTGAGACAAGGGGTCTAAATTGTATCTGACAGAACCACTAAAGAGAGTTGGATCCTGAGGAATAATCCCCAAGTTCAACCGGAGATCATGAAGCCCAATTGTGGTGATATCAAGGCCATCTATGATAATCTTGCCCCCTGTAGGCTCTACCAGGCGAAACAAGGCACTGATCAGTGTTGTCTTGCCACAGCCAGTCCTGCCAACAATCCCTACCTTGTGTCCTCCTTCAAATGTGCATGTTATCCCCCGAAGAACAAGCGGAGCATTAGGCCTATATTTAATCTGCATGAAACCATGAAATTTGGCGAAGCAGTCCTTAACATTGAACATTTAGTTCTAGAGAATATAAATGATGTCATGTTCACCTGTAGATCATAGATATCCACTTTACCAATATAAGGCCAATTTGGTGCTGGACGATTTTCTTCTATCACTGCAGGTGCTTCACTGGATATGTGCATGTATTGGTTTAGCCTTTCTACTGAAACAATGTAGTTTGCAAGCATGCACTGATTGTTCATCGCCTGTATAATGAACTCATTCAACGAAAGACCAATTGACAGCGCCATTCCAACATATCCTGCCAATCAAAATGTTGATAACCATATTTATGTGAAGATATACAAAATTTTCCTGTATGAATTAAATGAATCAGAGTGGATAAGCAATTATGAGAAATGAACAATGTAACATTACAAACCAGATCCCCCATATCCCTGATGAAACAAAGTTGTAAAAAGAGCTAAGGCGGCAAGAAAAATCGCGCCTAGGGTTTCCACACGTTGGTTCAACCACTCATTCGCCGCAAAGCTGTGGAAGAATGAACTTGCATATGTATCAATAAGGTTCAGGTTTTGGGCAAAGAACCGCTCCTCATCCTTGAAAGCTCTTATAGTGGTGACTCCTGCAATTGATTCAGCTAAATGGCTTGCAATCAAAGAGTTTCTGGTGCCATTGATTCGCATCAACTCCTTTGCTGTTGCCAAGTAGTATTTCTATATTGTAAAGATAAAAAGTTTACCAGAGTTATATTTTCAGAGAAGAAAGTGAGCACACAAGAAGAAAAATTGGTTCTGTTTTTGTGACAAGGATTTATACCTGCAAGAGAACTATTGGATATATCATGGGTATGATGACTAGCAACACTTGCCAAGTAATAGCACTCAATACCACTAAGTTTACGATTACTGTCATGGTTGGTCCAACCGAAAGAGTCAATTTGAAGGCAAGATCAAGGTCAACAATACTCAAATCTGAAGACACCTGTGAAAAAGAATACGAATTTTGAGTTTTTACGATCATTATCCTGAGCAGTGTAATTTTTACTTGGAAAGCACTCTTACCCTGCTGAGAATTCTCCCCACAGGTGTTGAGTCATAAAAAGCCATTGGTGCTCGAAAAAGAGACAGCAGCAGCGTACTAAATATAGATTGCGATGCCTTAATGCCTAAATAAGCTACAAGGAAGGATCTCATGAGCAAAAAGAATATTGTGCCTATTCCAATTCCTGAGTATACCATGACTAGTTTCAAACTGTCTGAGCTACTGTCCTGTATATCTACAGCTACCCATAAGGTTTGTAGAATCTGAGCAACCAGAAATAATAAGTGGGCTAAAAGTGACAGAAAGAAATGCAAGAAGCCTTTCTTGTGACTTAAGTAATCCATGTAAGGTTTCAGGCCTACATCTCCAGTTTCTCTTTCTTCTTTCTTAATCAATTGATCCTCTAAAGATGTACAATTGAAGTCTTCTTCGATACCAACTTTCTTGATTTCTCCGTCATAAGTTTTAGTATATTTGATAGAAGCATGTCCTGATGATGTTTCTGGAGCCATTGTGTCTTTGTGTGCATTTACAAGGTCCTGAAATTCTCTACAGGAGGCCAACAACTGATCATAAGTAGAATGTTGTATAATTTTCCCTTCTGATAATAACTGCCAAGAAGAAACAAAGAACATATTAGCTGCTATTTTGCAAGGCAAGATTTGATTCCAGGACATTCTAGAGAACCTGAAAAATTGTTTTTTGGCCTGGAGGATAACAATGTTTTTGATTAAGGTAAAAAATGAAAATCCAAACCATTCACTAACCAAAACAGAATCAAATGCAGGAAGGAAATCAACTTGATGAGTCACAAGCAAGACTGTTTTTCCTGAAAGAGCTCCCATGACATAGTCCTGTGCCAAATTGATGTTAGTTTAACCCTGAAAAGAAAAAAAGATCATCAGAAATTCCATACAATAAATTGTTTAACTTACTATAAACAGACTCTTTGCTGTTTGTGCATCGAGAGCACTGAATGGATCATCCAAAAGATAAATATCTCTATCTTGATAGAGTGCACGGGCAAGTTGAATGCGCTGCTTCTGTCCACCACTCAGATTAACTCCCCTTTCTCCAATCTGAGTGAGATCACCAAATGGAAACACGTCCAAGTCCTTTAGTAATGAACACTTTTCAAGCACTTGTTTGTATTTATACTGATCCATGTCACATCCAAAAAGGATATTTTCTTGTATGGTGCCTGTTTGAATCCATGCTGTCTGAGATACATATGCTATCGTTCCACAAACTTGAATCTGCAAAGTGAGGGAAAAAGGATTGGAAAGAAACTGAGCAAGATCAGAAACCACTTCAGCAACCCGAAGGGTGAGTAGTCAAGAATGTTTTGTGTAATCAGTAAATTCTAGGATTCAAATGGCAGAAACATGGGTGATACAAAACTTACAGTTCCTTCTACGCGTGGTAGTTCTCCAAGAATTGAAGCCAGAAGAGTTGATTTTCCTGCACCAACCTCTCCACAAATAGCAACCTTTTCACAAGGTTTAACCTCAAGATCAACGTTTTTAAGAGTTGGAGTCAAAACATCAGATTCCCAAGATAGATCAGTACACTTGATAAAGACTGAGTGCTTGAGTTCTGTCCCATTGCTGATTTGCCATATTGGTAAATTCTGCAGCTCAGGTGCCTCAAGAAATTTGACAATTCGATCTAACGAAACCTTGGCCTCAATGAATACTCCAAGAACATCAGGCAGTGAACTAATGGGTTCCTGAATGATTCTAAGAGTTGCTAGGAAGGTAAATACATTACTAGCATCGAGTGATATTCCAAGGAAGTAGCCAGTCACTAAGGTTGCAGCCCCTAATAGGACTGGTGCCGACCAAAAAAGAACCAGGTAGTACCCCTTTTGGAGTTGCAATGCCTTAAGCCATCCATATTCTTCACTCCTTAGCTTTTCAATAACATTCTTGAAATATGACTCCCAGGCATACAATTTCAACACCCTCATGTTTGCCAAGGCCTCAGTTATGATCTTCAACCTCCGGTTTTGTGCCTTCATGAAGTTAGTCTGATACTTATGTTGATATTTTCCCAGTGGAGAATTGCCAAGGACAATCAGTATTATGACAATTATAGTTGCAATGGTAGCTAATCCCATGGAGTAGTACACAACAACTAATGCAAAGCATAGACGAAGAATTGTTGCCCATATATGATGAAACCAGTAAGGAAATTCACCTATTCTATATGCATCTACTATGACATAGTTCACTATGTCCCCTGGAGTGTGAACCATTTTAGAAGAACTTGAGAGTCTTAGTTGCTTGCTATATATAGCTGCACAAAGTGAAGATCTTACTTTCAGCCCCATCAATCTACTCTGGAAGTACCAGTTTCTTTCAGCCAATGATTCTATGCATTTTATGAGGAATAGTCCTACAGTCAGCGCATATACCTCGTACTTGAAAACTGTTTTCCCTTCAGCAACATATATGAAGGCTAAGAGAAACAGTGGTCCTGTGGAGATGGTGATGGCCTTGATCAATGCAAAGAAACCAGAAAGGAGAATAGATTTCAAGTGGCAAGAAATTAAAGTCCTTAAAATTGAAGGTTGCTGAGATGATCTTTTCCGATTCCAAGTATTCAATTCCTCATCGAATATAGAGTAACAAGTTTTAGCACGATCAGCCAAAGACAACTGTGGTACATCATCCTCATCGAGAACTTTCTTCTTCCCCTTGTTCACCAAAGGATTCAGCCACCAAAATGTCATCCTGCTAAGCAAGCCAGCATTAGCAAATGGGGTCACATGGTCTTGATCATTTTCTTCTTCATTTGTATTGATTTCCTCTACTTGCAAAGCTGCATATAGAGCATCATCTGGATTGGAATTTGTATGTTTGGATCCCCAGAAGGTGCAGAAAAGCAGCAAGATTGATCCTGGAAGAAATAAACACTCTAAGACCATCTTGACTGATGTTGTTTGTTGTGAGATAGCTTCCCATAGAGCTGCAATGCAGAGATATAAAGCTAAAAAGAATGCCAAAATTGGACAAAGCTTTATTATGATGGTGTGTGGAAGTTGTTGCAGTTTCAAGCTCACAGAAACACTAAGCAGCAGCCATGTGAAACCCTGAAACAATATCACTAGCCATTCATGTAGAGGTAATATTGTCTTCTCCGGACCATGTTTTCCTACCACAATCCACAACCCCAATAACAAGTAGACCAACCCCAGAGCCCCATTGTAGATGGCTGACGTTATATGCAGCCATGATAAGCCTCGAGAACGGGGATAAATTCCAATCCTTTTGGAGAATAATCCAAGGATGAAGGAGATAACTAAAATCACCAAAAGAAGGATATCAATGAAAATTAGTGAGACATGGTTAACACAGGCATAGAGATTGGAAGACAACAACTGAACTGGATTGCAACCGCTTTCAACACTTTGACAAACAGAAGTTCCACAAAACAAGTTCAAGAAATCCTCCAACATATCCAAAATTTAGCTTGTGACTTTAAACATCTAACTCTAAGAATGATTTTCTTTGAATGGATAGTATGATGTTCTTAGTAGAACACCACAACATGCGACTACAACATAAAAAGGAATAAGAAAATTAAAACTTACACCATCTACAACTCAATCTAGTTCCAACCTAGGATAATTAATATGACAGTAAATATACAAAGAGTTGATAATGAATCGCGTTTCTATGATTAGTGATTTGGTCGGACTTCTACCATATTAATTATCGCTGCGTAGATCAAACCTGGCACGATAGTAAAAAGTAAATAGCCAGCTAAAATAAATAAATAAAGTATCTTCACAAAATGAAATTCATTTCCACTTTTTCAGGTGATGAGGTAGAAAAGCATGTTGGTGGACCTGGCAGAGTCTTGCCAAAAGATAACAAAATGTTGCATGCTTGTTACATGTATACCAGCAAAAGATTACTTTGTATGATATACCAATTATTGGTAAGTGGATCCCATCAATTAATTTTTTTAAGATAGCGGCTGGGGTTGTTAATTTTTGGTCAGCCAATTATGCCTATACATATATATATATGTTAAATGACTTACTATTGTTTATATATGTTAACTCAGTGATGGTAAATGACCTACTATCGTTTTTCTCAAACTGTATCTTTCTCTGGTTTGCTTTGTTCCTTGTCTCTCTCTTTCTTTTGTTTGCTTTCGATTTTAGTTTATAATCTCTTTATATTTATTTTACAATCCAGTATTGGCACTATCCAAGTAATTAAACATATTCTTATTATGAATCATTTACTTACTGCTCATATTCATTTATTTATTATGTACAATTATTCTAGCATATCTGGCTATACCAACTCTACAAACGTACAACTTTGCCAACCGTACAACTTTTCCAACCAGTGGCGGACCCACTGTTGGGGGGGCGGCGGGTGGTGGAGGGTGGGGCATGTTTAAAAAAAATTGATAAGTTTTGTATAATTCCAAAGAAGTTAAAAAAAAAAAATTTGATTTGCGTGGCACAGTTGCAATCTGCGCTCACTGTTGTAGTCAGCAGACCTTCTCTTTATTCAAATTACGTGCTCTATTTCTCTTTTTTCTTTCTTTTTTGAAATTATTTATTATTTTCTTATTCAATTATTTATTTTTCCTATTTCTAATAGGATTAACTTGTTTTCCTATTTCTTATTCCTATTAAACTTAGTTTTACTACTCCTAATTAATTAATATTTTCTTTTTTCAATTTTATATTTTTAATTCTCTTCTATATAAATATTATTTACATTGACAATTTATAATTTTAATGAATAACTTTTTTTTTTCTTTTTCTCCTCATCTTTATCTGACATCTCTTTATTTTCACTTTGATATCTTGTGACTTATCATGTTAGTCTCCTAAATTAATTACTTTTTAAATTTATTTATTTTTTAATAATTTAAATTTAATATATATCTTATCGATAAACCTTAAAATCTTAAACTTTAAATTATTACATTAAAATTATTCATGTATAATGTATTGTCATGATTTAATTATATATATATGTAATATTGTTTACTTTATAGCTTTATTTTATTTAGAATCAATAAATTATTATTAATTTTTTTTAAAAAAATTATTATGTTTTTATTTGTTATGAAATAGTTATGGATAAATATATGAAAAAAAAATCATCACTTGAGTTTGAATCATCTTTTTCAAGGAAAATTTATGTTGAAGTCAAGTTTTCAGATCTCCCTACTGCTTCGAACTAAAATATGGGATTATGATCCTAATCTCCGTGAGCAAGTTCGAAGAGCATATGTAACATCCCCAATTTTCTCTATTTAAAATATATATATATATTCGGATGAATAGTATTTTCAAAATAAACCGGGGGGTGGGGTGGGGTGGGGTGGTGGAGGGTGGGGCATGTTTAAAAAAAAATTGATAAGTTTTGTATAATTCCAAATAAGTTAAAAAAAAAAAATTGATTTGCGTGGCACAGTTGCAATCTGCGCTCACTGTTGTAGTCAGCATGACAGGACCCTCTCTTTATTCAAATTACGTGCCCTATTTCTCTTTTTTCTTTCTTTTTTGAAATTATTTATTATTTTCTTATTCAATTATTTATTTTTCCTATTTCTAATAGAATTAACTTGTTTTTTTATTTCTTATTCCTATTAAACTTAGTTTTGCTACTCCTAATTAATTAATATTTTCTTTTTTCAATTTTATATTTTTAATTTTCTTCTATATAAATATTATTTACATTGATAATTTATAATTTTAGCGAATAACTTTTTTTTTTCTTTTTCTCCTCATCTTTATCTGACATCTCTTTATTTTCATTTTGGTATCTTGTGGCTTATCATGTTAGTCTCCTAAATTAATTACTTTTTTAATTTATTTATTTTTTAATAATTTAAATTTAATAAATATCTTATCGATAAACCTTAAAATCTTAAACTTTAAATTATTACATTAAAATTATTCATGTATAATGTATTGTCATGATTTAATTATATATATATGTAATATTGTTTACTTTATAGCTTTATTTTATTTAGAATCAATAAATTATTATTAATTTTTTAAAAAAAAAATTATTATGTTTTTATTTGTTATGAAATAGTTATGGAAAAATATATGAAAAGAAAATCATCACTTGAGTTTGAATCATCTTTTTCAAGGAAAATTTGTGTTGAAGTCAAGTTTTCAGATCTCCCTACTGTTTCGAACTAAAATATGGGATTATAATCCTAATATCCGTGAGCAAGTTCGAAGAGCATATATAACATCCCGAATTTTCTCTATTTAAAAAATATATATATATTCGGATGAATGGTATTTTCAAAATAAATAATATTTTTTGATGATTAAATGAATACAATGACTATAGCGTAAGATATTTTGAGATGAGATGATTTTTATATTTCGATGATGAAATTTTATAAGAGAGAATGAATTGTAAGACCTAAAACTAAGTCTATTTAAGCGATTAATTGAATTTTAATTTATTTTTATTAATTTAGTCCGATTTTAGGTTTAGAATGACATAAATTTATGGATAAATATCTCATTGAAGGATATTTTGAAAATGAATTAAGAAAAATTGGATTAAAAGTAAAAAGTTTAGAAGGGTTGAAAATGAAATTTTACAGATATTGCCATCAAAAGTAAAAAATGGTGGCCTTAAAAACAACAATAATAATGATAATTATTATTATTATTATTATAGATATATATATTTGTGCAAACAAATAATGATAGAAAAAAAAATCAAAAGCTAAACAAATGAGGCGGTGGAGATAAGGAGAGAGAGGAGGGAGGTGTAATATATATATATATATATATATATATATATGTGTGTGTGTGTGTGTGTGTGTGTGTGTTGTCGACACAAAACAGATGAGCAGGGGAAGCAAACGAAACCGAAAAGAGAAAAAAAAAATAGAGAAAAGAGGGAGGAGTAGCGAAGAAGAAAAGCAAAGAAAAATATGTTGGATGCTTGGTTTATTCATTTTTCAAAACCCCCTTTATTGACAGTATATATGTCAATTTCGAATTTAAGGATAGTTTGATTATTTTATATTTATTAATGTGACACTTACATGACGTTGAATGAATTATGTTTGATTTTAAAATCCGTGAAATTATTTCGGTAAGTGGTCATGAAGAATGGTTTAAATATGATTTTGATGAATTTCGTAAGGAAACAGACGGAAATAAATTGGCAAGTTCAGTGCCTTGACCGAACATATATCGAGAAAAAAAAATATACAAATGTTTTGGAAATGATTTAATGAGTTCATTGAATGAAAAATAGAGTTTTGCAATGTTATATTGGTAATTTGAATATATAAATATATATATATAACTTTGTGATTGAAATTGAATTTATTACTTTCCGAATGAAACCGTTATATAGAAATAAAAATTGTTAAAAGTATTAAATTTGTGCTAATTAAAAAAAAAAATTAAGGAAGAGCTGGAGTAAACTTAAACATTGATAGGTGGGGACTGGTAATTGGCATGCCAATAAGGTAATATAGCAGTACTGCATCGTTACACTGATACCGATATACAAGGTTCGACGGATGGATTATGAGAGGCACCGAGTGTCCGATCCTGAAGTCGAAACCGACTGAGATATGTGATATGTGATATATGACCCAACGGGTGGTCCCTGAGTGACCAATGCTGGGATGTTGTTTATTCAGTTTGAGACCCGAATTCCGGTCCATGATATCGTGTCAGAGTTTACGAATGACACTGAAAATTATTAAATGAAATCGTGTTATTATGTTTGAATAATTATTAAAAACAAATCGTGTCATTATGTTTTAAAAATTATTAAACGAAATTGTATTATTAAATGATTGTTGATGAAATGGATATGTGAAATTCTTAAGCAAGTGTCTTCGTCAGAATTGCTTTGAAATTTTTAAGAAAATCGTGTGGTTACAAATGGGAAGAAATGATGTTAAGTATTTTGTATGTACAATTGTTAATAAATTTAGTTATTAGTGAATGTTGATATAAAATTTAAGAATGTCTATTAAAAATAATAATTTTCATGCTATTATGCATTTTTTTTAATTAATAAGTTTTATTATGTTTTATTATAAATGTTTGTGTGGTGAAGTGGTTTGCAAGTCGGACAGGAGGTCCGAAAGGGAAATTAAGAAAATGAACGTGATTTTAGAAGTGTTAATTATTTCTTTGTAGGTTTTTAGATTTTTGGGTTTTCAATAAAATAGAGGGAACTCTACCTGATTTGCTAGAAATTTAAATGAACTATTTTAGCAAAATTTTAATAACATAAAATTTGAGTAAAAGAAAATATAATAAGAAACGAATTTAAGTGAGGTAGGTGACATCCTTTGTCTAGATTATCCGTTCCGACGGAAGTCGGGTGGAGGGTTACAGCATATCTGCTAAAAGGTCCTTATCAACCTCGAGAACACAATTTTCCTATGAGATCTTTTGGACAAAAATCTAGACGATTCAATACTGTTTGATTTACTGAATATTCCACTTGGTTAGAGTACAGTATAGCAAAAGATGCAGCATATTATCTAAGTTGTTATCATTTCAAACTAAATACTAGAAAACAAGCGAGTGATGACTCTTTTGTTAGTGAAAGGTTTACAAATTGGAAGAAGATAGATTCGTTAAGGCAGCATGCTAAAAGTAGTGCCCATAAAGATGTTTGGAGCAAATGTGAAGATCTATTAAATTAGAATCAACATATTGAGTCAACTATAGACAAACAATCAAATCAAGCTCGAATTGAGTATTGAATTCACTTACGTGCTTCAATTGATTGTAGTTGTTTTCTTTTATGGCAAGAGCTTCCATTTCGAGGACACGATGAATCAAAAAATTATAATAATAAAGTCAATTTTCTTGAACTTTTACATTAGTTATGTGCTCAAAATGAGAATGTAAAAGCTGTGACATTCAAAAGTGCTCCTGAAAACTTAAAAATGACAGTACCTAAGATTCAGAAGGATATAATAAGTGTTATTTCAAATGAAATTATTAATGCAATTATTAGAGATATTGACAATTCATTGTTTTCACTTATTGTGGATGATGAATCTCATGATATATCTTCGAAATAGCAGATGACTATTGTATTGAGATATGTGGACAATAATGGTAATGTAATTGAGCGTTTTGTTGGCATTGAGCATGTTACTGATACTTCTACACTCTCACTTAAAACGGCTATTGATTCTTTTTTTTTTAGATATAGCTTAAGTATTTCTAGATTGCAAGGACAAGGTTATGACGGAACAAGTAATATGCAAAGTGAATTTAATAGACTTAAAGCATTTATTTTAAAAGAGAATGAGAGTGCTTTTTATGTGCACTATTTTGCCTATCAACTTCAATTAGCTCTTGTTGTTGTAGCAAAAAGTCATACAGATATTACTAGTCTTTTTTATTGGATTATTCAGGTTGTAAATATTATTGGAGTATCTGTTAAACGTTGCGATATTCTTCGAGAAAAACAAGTAGCTAAAGTCTTTGAAGCACTAGAGAATGATGAGCTTTCAAGTAGACGAGGTTTAAATTAAGAAACTGATCTTAAGAGACCAACTGATACACGTTAGGGCTCACATTACAATACTATAATCAAAATAATTTCCATGTTCTCTTCTATTATAGAGATACTTGATATGTTATCAGATGATGGATCAAATCATGAGCAAAAATATGAATCAAAGCTTTTATTGGATGCAATAGAAACATTTGATTTTATTTTTAATCTTCATTTGATGAGAATAATATTGGGTATTACACATGAGTTGTCACTTACATTACAGAAAAATATCAAGATATTGTCAATGTCATGACCTTAGTAAAAGTATGTAAAGAACGACTTCAGACAATGAGAGAAAATTGATGAGATTCTTTCTTGAAGCAAGTTTTCACTTTTTGTGAAAAACATAAAATCCAAATTGTTAACATGGATGATTTGTTTATGCCTCGAGAGAGATCAAGGCGTAAAACTCAAAAGATAAGCAATATACATCATTACTGAGGAGACTTGTTTTATGCTATGTTAGAATTGTAACTTCAAGAACTAAATAATCGATTTCCGGAGACAAATACTGAGTTGCTTCTTTGTGTTGCATGTCATAGTCTAAGAGATCAATTTTGTGCATTTGACAAACAAAAACTTATTCAACTTGCTCAATTTTATCCAAAAGACTTCTCTTCTACTGAACTTTTGGCACTTGAAGATCAACTTGAAAATTATATTGCAGTTATGCGCTCTAATATTGAATTTTCAAAATTAAATGGTCTTACAAATTTAACACAAAAGATGGTTAAGAAAAAACAACATAAAGTTTTTCCATTAGTTTACTTATTCTTGACATTGCCATTATTACTACCTGTTGCAACTGTTATTGTTGAAAGAGCATTTTCTGCTATGAATATTGTGAAGACTGAATTACGTAATCGAATAGGAGATCAGTGGTTAAATGATAGTTTGTTTGCATATGTGGAAAAAGATATTTTTGACAAAATTGATAAAGAAGTTATCATGAAATGATTTCAAGATATGAAAACTCGTCGAGGAAGATTATAATTTAATGTAATTTATTTTTTATTTTTTATTTATTTTAATGATTTAATGATGATTTTTAAGCATATTACTATTTGTTTTATCTAAATATAATATATGTTTTATTTTTTATTGACTATTGTTTTACATAAAAACATTACACATTTAGTATATTCTTAATTTTTGATATTTTTATTATTTTATTTATGTGTCCCCCCTAAACAAATTTTTTGGATCCGTCACTGCTGCCAACTAAATGAATGTATAGCTCTTCCGACTAAATGAATGTATGGCTCTACCGACAGTACATGTGACTACACTAATCTTATTTATTGTTGTACATTATATGTGCAACTCTACGGATTGTATTCATTATTATTATTATTATACATTATTATAATCTAAAATTCTGAACAAATGCAATCAGAACCTCAAGTTCTAGATTTCAATTAATAGAATTTGAAATTATAGAATTTAATTTATTAAACTTGAAGTTGTCATGATTTTTGACCTGAAATTCTAAAAGTATACATGAAATTTTTGGCAATATGAAGTTTCAGATATATTTATAAAGAAATTTATTATATCGAAATTTTCATGTTAATGATTATAAGGCGAAAAATCATTTATCTTGCATGATTATATTAATTAATATCATTCTTTAAAGTAAATATTAAATCATCTAATAGTCATGTCAATGATTATGATCAACAAAGTCTTAGTGATTATAATAAATTTTAACCATCGAAAGTGGAATTCACACCAAAGCAAAGAAAAGTGTTTGCTATTGATGAACTATGAAATTGTAATAGTTGTATAACTAAAGCATACATAAATATCATATTAATCTTTTACCAATTATACATGAAGACTCCAGGATCGCAAATTTTATATTACAAAGTAAAAAACGACAATGTTTTATAATGACATTTTGTTATTTTAATAGATCCTGAAAGGATCTATGTATATTAAGAAAATTATATTATATTATTTATATTGTTATATGGCAGAAGCATATTTTACAATCGAAACTATCATATGATTATTAGTATGATATGATAAAAAATTGTTGAAAATAATATGGATATCCATTATAAAAGCCTAAAGTTTCTTACCTAATAGATGTTCATGAAGGATAATAGTTGATATTATAATTTGGTCCTCGAAGAACATTATGTGTTTGTTCTTTAAATGATATTACATGACATTTTAGTCATTAAACAATAATATGATAGTCTAATATATCGTTGAAGGACAGTAAAACAGTATAACTAAATCCTAGAAGAACATCATAATAATATAAATAAATCTCAGATGGATATTATGATGGTGCAAATAAGTTCATAAGGTCAATAAATAAATTTTCTCATTCTTAGGATAAGACAATTGACATACATCATTCATTGTGACTATTATTGTATAAGTCATGTGAACTTTAACTTCAAAAGGTCGTTTGCTTGAAAATTAAATATTTGAATGATTTTATATTGATTGCTAATATATTAAATCGGGTGATTATTCCTGAAGAACAATTTACGTAAATAATAATAAATAAATCTTTCATTACGCATAGAATTGTGAAAAATAAATTTTGTTTTAAAGTCGTTATTCCTTTAAGTGAATAATAAAAACTCATGATCATTTTATGATAGACCCCGATCCTAATTTCCTCAGAGAATTTACTTTCGACGATCGGATAAAGAATAAAGAGTCCAGAAATAATGCAAAAGGTTCAGTTAGAATTCGATTATATTTATAAGGCCCTGAGTATCATGTTAGGAAGACATGAGAATTTTCAGTGAATAGCATTCGGATTCAGATGAATAGTGATTTTTCAAGAAAAGATCCGAAAGTTTATGTTTAAGATCGAATTTGGACTCGAATATATTATCCAGAGTTATGAATTGAGATTCGGTGGGAAACGAAAGTTTTCGGTGAGTAGTATTTTTCGGACGGACATTTTTAGATGAATAGTAAAATTTTCAGAAATTGACCTTAAGGGTTGAAAAGGTTCGAAAATAGTATGAGAGTATAGAGAAACAGAAACGGATCAAAAAGAAAACCATTTGAATAAGTTTTAAACGATCCGAAGAAAATTACGATATTGCCCTTTTGAGAGATTAATAGGTTTTAAGGAGTTTAAATCCAATTGAATTTTTTTCAAAGCATGAGACTGATAAAGAAGACACCCAATTAGAGTATTTCATGGTCAATTTGAAGATTAGATGACCATGGAATATTTTCAGAATATTTTTCAGTCAAAGTGAAATCATATCATAAAAAGGACAAAATGGACATTTTAAGTTAAGTATTCATGGATCTTGCATGAGAATGATATGCGGAGGTTTTAAGGAGTATAACCCAAGTGAATGAGAATAAGTTAACGAGAATGAGTGTAAAGATCAAGTTTTTAAGCTATAAATACGTATAAAAAGATATCGATTGATTCGATCAGATTTCGGTTAGGAACATTTCCTTTATTAAGTGTATATGAGAGGTATCAGACCTAAATTAAAGTTTATAAAGTCGAATTGGCCATAAGATGTGTGTAGAATATTTGTGGAATATTTTTCAGAAGGATTAGGTATTGATATTGAAATGAGAATTCACCAAGTGTAAGCCCTCATCCAGATTTATTATTTTATGGTACTAGATTTATTCGAATTGAGTTACGGTCGAATCATATGCCTCCAGTAGTGTTATTTGAGGCTTATTAGATTTTCATATCGTAAGTCGGATATCGTTTGGCTGACCCCGGTATGATTACAAAATGATTAGGCGAGAGTTACGTGTTAATCAAGCGAGGTGAGCTCAAGAAATTCAACCAATAAGAAAATAGATAAGTGATTTTTGAAAAGTAGTGGTTAATATTGTGCCATATGTCATCCATGGATTGGTTGGAAAAATAAGTGGATGAAAATAAGACAAGTGGACCAATAGAATATAAAATCATTTATTTTTGGGCACTAGTGAGATTAGTGAAAGTTTGAGGTTATTAAATGAAGTTTTCTTGAGGGAGTTTTTAGTAATTTAGCATTAAAATATTTATAAATAAATTTTGTCTCATTTGAGACATTTGGGATCGACAAAACAGAGAGAGAAAAGGGAGAATCGGGTGAGAGAGGGTGAGAGCCGAGAGAAAACAGAGAGAGAAAGAAAAAAAAAAAAGAAAAGAAAAAGAGAGAGAGAGAAAGAGAAGGAGATTTGATCCGAGTTTCGCCGTGGTTTCTTCACGGAAGTTGTTCCTCGTCATCTCCTCTAGCTAACCCAACAAATTTGAAGCAAAACGGTTGCCTATTTGGTGAGTTATTTCAGTTTGAAGTTTGGTATTTATATAAAACCCATTTTTATTCTTTCATTTATTTTCGAATCAGAGATTAGGGATAATAAGAGGGATATGTGAGGATGATTTTCGTATGATTTTGGAGTGATTTGGTGGAAGAAAAACAAATAAAACGAGAGAGAGAAGTCGTAGAGAAAAATGGGTATTTTTGGAATTTGATCCCGTTTTCGATTCTAAGACTTTAGATTGATGTTTTAGAGGTTAAGGAATAATCTTTTGAAGTCAGATTTCGAAAACGAAAAGTTTAGGATCGATTTCGGAGCTAAATGGATGAGTTGAAGGGCGGTTTCCGAAACCCTTCGAAATGCGTTCGTTTAACATTCGAAACGGTTTATTTAATCATAGTTGGTGTTAGAACATTAAAGGATTGATTTTTGAAGTTGTTGGAAATCCGGAGCGAAAAGTGATTTTCGTTAGTAAGCGAATCCAGTTGATTTTCATTCCGAGTTTCCGACACTGAAATTAAGAATACTGAGGTATTCTTAGGAAAGAATAAATAGAATTTATGTAAAGAAAACGGATTTCGAAAACTCCGGTTGAATAGAAATTGATATCCAAAAGTTTAGGCGTTAAAGGATATATATAGAGATAATAAGATTTTTATTGATTTTAAATGTTATTTGAATGAGTTAAGTGATCCTAAATGGATATTTGATGTTTTAGGGTAAAAGCGGAGACTTCCGGAGGCATTCGGAGGAGAATCGGATTTTATCCGAGAAAGTGTTGTGAGTGGAACTATAAGTTTTTAAAATTTATATTGTCTTAAAGTTTATTTTAAAGTTAAAAGAATTTATTATAAATAGTTATTTATTTATTAATTGAATTTATATTTTAATTCTAGCATAAAGATTTTCGTTTATTATTTCTGTATATGAGAATGTGCTAGAATTAAATATTTTAGGTTTATTGCCTTAAGATTTAGAATATTTTAGTGTATTAAGAAAAAGAAATTTTAATAGCCTATGGTTTACCCTAGCCCCAGTTTAGTACCCGGTCGAATATCCTATACGTGATACGGTAGATGAGAGGAAGTCAGTCAATGAGCTTTGAGTCTAGTCGACTCATGTGTGAGCGAGGTATGAGTGATCCGTATGCACGTATAGGGTAGTGTAGTCGGTCCGCAGCGTGGGCCCGCTTTCGGCGACTACACATGGTAGATCCCCCACTCCTAGTGGTTAGCTAGAGTTTATATGCTACCACACCAGGAGTAGATATTCCCTGGGTTACCATTTAGGCGAGTATCAGAAAAGAGTTTAAGAAAAGATTTCAGAAAGTTTAAGAAAGAAATTTAAAACGAGATTTAAAAGCAGTTTTCCCCACTCCTAGTGGTTAGCGAGAGTTTATATGCTACCATGTCAGGAGTAGACATTCCCTGGGTTACAATCCAGGAGAGCATCAGAAAAGATTTTAAGAAAAGATTTTTAAGAAAAGAGTTTAAGAAAAAATTTCAGAAAGAAATTTAGAATAAGATTTCAAAGCAGTTTTAAATAAGTTTTAGAAAGTATTTTAGAAAAATACTTTAGTTAAGAAATTTAGAATGAGATTCAAAAACAGTTTTAAATGAGTTTTAGAAAGTATTTTAGAAAAATACTTTAGTTTTATTAAACTGTTTTTGGGAGAAATTTAAGTGTAGAAATGAGTTTTAATTTAAAAGTTATTACCACTCACTGAGTTATACTCATGTTTTTCTTTAATGGTGCGTTTACTTCACGGATTAGGGAATGGGAATGGGGAATGGGATTGATTGATATTGTTTACCTGCTTAAAATTCATTCCGTAATGGGAATGAAATTGTGGGCCCCACATCAATTTGGGGTTGTGGAATGGGAATCACATTCCCCCCAACCCACTTGGGAATCCCATTCCCATTCCCTAATTCATGATGAAAAGTCTTTTATACCCTTATTTAAAAAATAAAAAAAAAAAAACCCTATTTTGACAAGTTTGAGTTGATGTTACCGTCCACAACTCTTCTCTCATCAACGGTCTCTTGGTCTTTCATCACCACTCACTTGGTCTTTCATCACTACTGTAGGTTTGTTTCTTTTTTTTATTGAAGACTGTTTGTTTGCTCTTTTCATCACACCGATTTTATTGAAAAAATCTGCATTAAAAATCTGCATGTTATGGCAAAAGGCTGCTGTTGATTACTGATTTTATTGAAAAAATCTGCATTAAAAATCTGCATGTTATGATAAAAAGCTGCTGTTGATTATCGATTTTATTGAAAAAATCTGCATGTTATGATAAAAAGCTGCTGTTGATTACCGATTTTATTGAAAAAATCTGCATTAAAAATCTGCATGTTATGATAATCAACAGATTTTATTGAAAAAATCTGCATGTTATGGCAACCGATTTTATGTCTTTTATTTGATTAGTGATAGTCTTTTATTTGATATTGCAATATAAAATCATCTGATATTGTATGTTTCTATGTTGACTAGTAGTCTTTTATTTGATATTAAAAAACTACACCACTGCATGGAATCTAAAATTATATAGTTTTTTGTTTCTTTGTTCACACTAGTTTTTTTAAATTTTTTATTTAATATTAAAGATAAAAAAACTGCAAGTGGGATAGTGGAATGTTAAATTATCTATTTATTTGTATATTTGTTAACACCATTATAGTTTTTTATTTGTTGACATCAGTTATTTGTTTCATCATCGTATTTAGTATATAATTTTGTATGAATATATTTGTTTGTTGTCAGTATTGCCATTGCAAGTTTTAAATTTCATCTAAAATTGTGTATTTTTATGTATAGGAATGACCCGTGTGTTAGCAAGAAAGAAAAGAATTATGGTTGTTATACAAGAACTGATTATGATGTTGCAGATGATTATGGCTGTTTGTGCTGCTATATGTTCATATATTTCTGTAGGTTATGAAAAGAAATTGGAAAGTCCAAAATCGGTCTTTAGAGTTTATAAACAATTGAACTTTTTGTGTGAATTGGTTTATGAAAGTGATGTCAAGTGTTTTTCACAACTAAGAATGGATAGAAAAACATTTCGAAAATTATGTCTGCTTCTTTGTGAGAATGGGGGTTTAGTAGGCACCGCAAACGTATCCGTCGAAGAGATGGTTGCGATGTTTTTGTATATCTTAGCACATCATTTGAAGAATCGTGTAGTTAGTTTTAATTTTATGAGATCTGGAAGAACAGTTAGTAAATGTTTTCATGAGTGTTTAAAAGCAATAATTAGATGTCAGAAAGAATTTTGGAAAATACCTGAGCCAGTGATAGAGAATTCAACTGATCCAAAGTGGAAATGGTTTAAGGTATGTATGACTGTTAGTTTGAAACCTAAATTTTACATATACTTGATTACGTAAAATAATTAGTTTTGCATCTTGTAATGTAGAATTGCTTGGGAGCATTAGATGGTACATATATAAAGGTTCATGTTTCAGAGGCAGACAAACCAAGGTATAGAACTAGGAAAAATGAAATTGCAACAAATGTATTAGGAGTTTGTTCGCAAGATATGCAATTTATATACGTCCTACCGGGGTGGGAAGGTTCAACTCATGATATGCGTGTGCTAAGAGATGCTGTAACTAGGAGGAACGGTTTAAAAATTCCTACTGGTAAATACATCCAACAACCATTTATCTTGAGCTTCTAAGATTGTATATTAAAATTTAGATTCTTATGATATGTCTTATATTTGTTCATAGGTTATTATTACTTGGTTGATGGTGGCTATACTAATGGGGCTGGTCTTCTTGCCCCATTTAGAGGTCAACGTTACCATCTTAATGACTTTAGTGATGGACACCGTCCAACTTCACCACAAGAGTTGTTTAATATGAAGCACTCAAGTGCTCGAAACGTGATTGAGCGATGCTTTGGACTTTTGAAGAAAAGATGGGCCATACTAAGAAGTCCAGCATTTTATGATATAAAAACGCAAAGGCGTATAATATCTGCTTGTTGTATGTTACACAATTTCATACGAAGGGAAATGCCTATTGATGAGATGGAGACATTGATGGAAAATGAGCCGGTAGAAGAAAATATATATGGAACAGAGTTAATTAATTCAATTGAGCCCTCAAACGAGTGGACTACTTGGAGAGAAAATTTGGCTCAAGAGATGTGGAACAACACAAGAGGAAGTAACTAATAAGATTTGAATTTGATGTGGAAATGTCTACTAATTATAACATTATAAAATAGCCAATATTTTTCAGTGCTTTGTTAGACCTAGTGTTTTTCTGGTTATTTGAATGTATACGGTGGATGATATGCACATGATGGTTTGAATGACTTTACTCGTTGTTGTTACCATCTTAATGCTATTCGTTGAATTTGAAGTTTTAATTTTATATAATTTCGAGTGTATGTAACCATTTGCTTATATGCATTGTTAATTCTTTAGAAAAGATGAGTTCTATTCGAAAGGGTCGAGGTGTGAACAAACATTATTGGACATCGGCACAAGATGCCGCATTGGTGGATTCATTGCTTGAATTAAGTCAAAATACTATGTGGAAAGCAGATTCTGGTTTCAAAAATGGGTATTTGAACCAGTTGGAAGGTATGATGAAAACCAAGTTACAAGATTGTAATTTGAAAGCATCCCCTCACATTGAATCTAGAGTGAAATGGTTGAAACAAAAATATTGTATTTTGTCTGATATGTTATCTCTTAGTGGGTTTGGTTGGGATAATGAGAAGATGATGATATCGTGTGAGCGAAGTGTTTTTGAAGAATATGTTAAGGTAAATTATTAGCTTATTTTAGATCTATATTTTATCATTTGTTGATTTTTTTTTTTTCAAATGACTTTATTTTATTAATTAATACAATATTGTTCATTTTTTTAACTGATTACAGCACAAAAAAGATGCAGCTGGTTTGTTTCAAAAATCATTTCCTCATTATTTTACTTTGGGTGAGATATATGGTCGTGATCGAGCCACTGGAACTAATGCTGGCAATGCTGACGATGATGAAGAGGACATACGCCTAGAGGACAATACCAATGTCAATTTAGGTGATGACTTAATCAAGGAATTTTCTGAAGAAAGTTTTAATCATATGTTTTATACAGAACAACCAACTCCACCACCTCATATGTCTGGTGACGGCACCCCAAGTATTTCAACGAACAAGTCCAAGAAAAGAAAGAGCAAGGAGAAATCATTTGATCACATGTGCTCAAATATTGGGTCAATGGCTGAGTCAGTGGCAGCAATGGTGCCTAAACTAGACGGTTTGATTAATGTGCTTTCTACTGCAGATAAAGATGTGGCAGATTTACAAGCCAAGTTATATGAAGAGATGATGAAAATTGAGGGCTTAGATGAGGATCAGATATATGATGCCACTAACATATTGGCCACAAAACACGATTTGCTACGTGTTTTTTTTACCATGCCTGATCAACTCAAAAAAGGTTATATCTTGAAGATGCTTCATCGTGGGGTTTAGTTCATATATTATGTGCTTATGAACTTACTATAGATATTATATGCGGATTTTATATTTATATTCGTAGTCGATTGCTATTATATTTTATGAACTGATGGTTGGTTGTTTTTATATTTATAAATATAAATATTTATATATGTTATAAGTTTTCATAAAAAAATGTGCTAGTACAAAGTGTTACATTTTATTCTAATGATTTACAGTTAGCACTTAAATTTTGTGATGGATTGAAGAATATTATAATAATACTGTTAAGAAAGTTTAGGTAACATTTTATATTAAAAAAAAAAAAAAAAACTTGATATACAATATAGATACATAATATATTCTTCTTTAAAAAAAAAAAATGCTTACAATGATATTGTTAAATTGTTAAGAATTTTTTTTTTTACCTATTATGACAAGTTACATGATAAAAAGATGACATTCACATCTTAAACACAATTTTGTATATTATAATTAATCTATAATTTTAATTAAGGACATTTTTGTAACTTATAATTAATCCATTCCGATTCCAAAGTAAGTAAACAGCTTAATGGGAATACTGCTGATTCCGATTCCGATTCCTGTAGTTGAAGTAAACAACTTATTCTGATTCCGATACTTCATTCCGATTCCAAGTCATTCCGATTCCTAATCATTCCGATTCCCATTCCGATTCCTCTAAGTAAAGTAAACGCACCATAAATGTTTTTCTTAAAACTTCTCCCACAGATGCAGGAGCTAGTCATCCAGCCGACGAGGTTCAGTCAGACGTACAGGTGGACGTATAGGACGATACCTAGTACATGTATATATGAGGTTATTTTGATCATGTATATGTTTATATATATAGTTTTAAGTATTTTAAAGAAATCGTGGATGTATTAGTTAAAAATGTTTTATTAAAGTTTTTATATGAATCAGTTTTCTGATTTTAATTACGTGATCGTCAATTTGGTATCAGCGTTGTGAAAAAGGAGCCAGAGGCTCTGGAAGTTGAGAAATGAATTTCATAGAAGTGTTTTATAAACTGAATTTGAAACTTGCAGGGTGGTATAGTTTAGAAAACAGACGGCATGCTGCCGGATTTTCAATAGAAAAGCGAAAAATTTGTACCCCTGCCACCTAGTAAAAGAGTTTGTAAGAGGTTTAAAGTAAGTTTTGATGCTCTGACAGGATTTCTTCGGGCCAAAGTTAGGGTTCGTTGGAGTTCTGACGGGGTGCTACGGGGTCTTTCTTGGGTCCAAAGGAGGGATTCGGGAAGGGTTCCGTCATTTTAAATATTATACTTGAGCTATATATAATTCTTATCATATAAATAATGACTCCTGAAAAGTTAAAAGTTTTTAAAGAGATAGAACTCTTTTCATTGGTGATGGAAATATCAATACTGATTAGGAAATTGCCTACTTAGAATTATCATGTCTATTTTTGCTTCTTTTTTTTTTTTCTACCTGAAAATTATATTAGTACTCACTTTTGTACCTACTAGAAGCAAGATAACTATTTGCTTTATAGTTTATCATAGTATACTAATAAGTAGTTTTTTTTTTTTTTTTTTTTTTTTTATGAAAGACAAATTTGTCTATTTTCAAAAGGGAATGTGAATATATATGTATTGTTGACAGTGCAACAATACATACTATTCTTCAGAATAAAAAATATTTCTCAAATTTGTCGATGATCAAAGCTAAGTTTAATAATATATCAAGTCCTACAGACTTAATAGAAGATTCTAGAAAAACCATTATTTTGTTAACATAAGGTGCCAAATTATGTATAAATAGTGCATTATACTTAAGTAGATACAAAAGAAATCTACTCAGTTTTAACGATGTACGTAGTAACCGATATCATATTGAAATACAATTGAAAAGAATATTAAATATTTATGCATCACAAGAATTATTTCATAATAGAAGCTTATTTTAGAAAAGCTCAAAGCTTTCTTATTTGAATTGCATTATACAGTTGTAAGATCAATTGAAATATATATAGTTTTGAACTGAAACTTTCAAAACCAATAATATTTCAACTTTGACGTTATTGTCTTGGTCATCTGAGATCTACAATACTGTAGAATCATTGAAAATTCTCATAGATACCCATTCAAGAACCTGAGGATTCTTTTGCTTAAGTTTTTGTGTCATTGGGTTTTTACTAGCAAAATTTAAATGATATCTTTTCAGAAGGATTTTTATAGGGAATATGTCATCTCTCTTTTAGAGTTTTGTATACAACACTTTCTTTTCCTTTCAAATAAGTTTTATCCCATTAGGTTTTATTAGCAAAGTTTTTTATGAGATAGTCTATCTTAAATTGGTATACACACCAAACGGAAGTGTTATCAATTATTAGTAGTGGGTCTCATCAATTTAAAGAATTAATTTTTAGGATAATGGTTGGAAGTAGTTAAATTTTTGGTCGGCTAATTGTGCCTATATATGTTAACTCAGTAATAGTGAATGACTTAATATTGTTTTTCTCAAACTATATCTTTCTCTGGTTTGCTTTGTTTCGCGTCTCTCTCTCTTTCCTTTGTCTGCTTTCCATTTTAGTTTATAATCTATTTCTATTTATTTTATAACAGTATGAAGCTTTTTGATCTAAAAGAAATTGAAAATGCTAATAAGAGAATTGCTAATGAATCCTCTTGTCTCTTTCTTTCTATATACTATAAGTTTTGGTAAGGCTGGCCCTGAGCATTTGCAAAAGGTGCGACCACCCCGACCTCCAAATTTTAGGGCTCCAAATTTTACAAATTTTTAACATTTTTCTATAATTAATTTGTAAAGTTAATATATAATTAATGTTTCACATAATATTCATTATATTAGAATAGGTTTTGTAATTAGAGGCCTCATTGTCCTCGTAGGAGACGCAGGTCCAAACCCCCATCACGTTTTCCTTATACTTTGTTTTTCTCCTTTCTTGAAAAAGAATATATAATTCCTTTTACTTTGTTTTTCTCCTTTTTTTGAAAAATAATACATAGTTTGAACCTAGAAAGGGGAGGAACATTCAGGCTGCTAGTAAGCAGCTATGCTAAGTCCTCTTATTGATCTAATTTAAGTTGAAAAATATTTCTAACATCTAGAGGGCTCCAAAGTTGACATATTTCACTCATAAAATAAACTCTAAATTATTGTTTTTTGTTTTAATTAGTTAAAATTTTCATATTTCATCAACAATTTAGAGTAAAGAAAACATTTTAAATGATGTTTTATAAGTTCTTTGGTTATGAGTTGTGATGAATTCTTTTATTATTATTATATATATATGTATTTGTCTTATACGAATCTATGTTTTATGATATCATTTTTTTTTTCAATTTTTCTTAATAGAAGTATAATGTAAACATCAAAAATATAATACAATATATATATATATATATATGAATCCATTTTAGTTTTTCACACCAGACACTAAAATGTCGGGACCGACGTTAGTTAAGAGAACTGGCTGGAATATCATGTATTGTAGTAATCATTGCCGCAGAAAACAAGCATGTTTAGCTGTTTATCGCATTAAGCACGACTAGCTAGCTAGGTGACCATGAATAGACTCTAATCTCTTTTGAATGGTTGGTGCAGCTTCATATATTGAAAGTGAAAAACTTGTGTGAGACTTGCTAGAGTCATGCAAATCAGTTATTAATATAAGAAAGCCTGAAAATAAGTTATAGGCTTGGTAAAATATAACAAAAGATTTCTTATAACCTGTTATTACATGAATTTAGAATAAAACATGTAACAATGCTGCTATAAGCTTGTATTGATGTCTAACCGAAATTCATTCAACTAGCTAGTACTGGTAAAATAACATTTTTTCTATATACTTGCACTGCAAGTCATAATAGTTAATTCAGCGACACTGACCAGGATTTGTCACACATTGTTTAAAAATAAATGGGTGAAAAATTGGTTTGTTCTCATATAATTGTCACTGGCGGCTTGTCTGCTAGTTGGAAAACAAATATATGGACCACAGTAATTAATAATAACAATGACAATGAGACACAGAAACATGTGACATAATGAGTTCCGTAAGCGTGCTATACACTCTTTTTTTTATTATTTATGTCTGTCCATAAAAAAAGTTTGTGGCCCAACCCTAAAACGTATGGCATAAAACATTATATATTCATAAACTATTTATATAATGAATATATAATAACAATGACAACTATTTAATGGACACACATAAACAGAAAAAAGTTTGTGATCAGTTCCTTTCGACCCTCAAAAGCTTTTTGAAAGATTGTACAACATCACCCGCAACTCTTTATTATATATTCATTATACAAATATTTGTCTAAGGCTATATTTCATTTATAAACTTAAAACGTATCAACTTAGTTAAAGGAATATAAGACATAGAATGTGGCTATATGTTTTTAATTTTAATTTATTTTCAGTACTGCATAAGGCTTCATTGTTTTCAAACCGGCAGATTTGCATGGTTTGGTTATGAAGTAAATTTGCTGAAACTGGTTTGGCTAGTAATGGAACCCGTCATGGCAGCTATAAAGTGAGAGTAAATGTTAGGTGGGCATGGACCATGGGCATGCATACACTGGCATGCAGCAACCAATTACTACACAAGTAAATTCTCTTTATGGCTCTTGAAATCTATTGTGGTTTATATAGGTTGGTTTTTGGATTTTACAAGAAAGAAGACGTACCCAGATGACTTGAAGATATAAAAGAAGCAGGGAGATTCAAGTGAGGTTGTATGAAACCGATCTTCATTACTTGTTTGTACTGATTTTCCATCCGTCCACATCGGTCTTGTTTTTAAAGAGAGATAGAGGAGTGTGTTAGTGACCAAGACAATAAACTATCGATTGGGCCGAACAAAGCCCAACATGTAAAGGTAGAGAATACATATTGGGCCAAACACAACAAACGCCTGCGTTTGGAGTGATTGTTGGCCCAAGATGAACAACAAATATATTTCCTACAGAACACCGTTTGCCATCAGTTTACAGGGCCATTTTTTTTCTTACATATTACGTGTTATTTTTTGACATATTACAATTACATTTTATCATTGGTACTGAGACACAGTCCAAAACTAACACTTTCAAAAGCAGGAGGAACAACCTACACGAAGTGATAAAATCACCCACAAATCAAACAGACAAACTGTAGTTCCAACTTTGATCTAGTAGCTCGAGAGGAGCAACACCAACAAAGTTGGTGCCACTGTCCTGCACTGCCAACTGCATTTACAAGGCCATTTACATCCATTATACACCCATTCAATCCATCCAAACGCCAACCAACACAGAAAAAATGCGACAGGCCAATCAAGCAAAACGTTTATTATCTTATTTATATTAATGAAAACGAGTGCTGTGCCACGCCCAAAGACATCAGCCTCAAACTAAATAACAGCTTCACTAACTTATGCAAATAAAGGTATTCCGCGGACATCAAAAGATGAAATACGCAAAATGAAAGAACGATAAATACTTTGGTCGATGACCATGCTTAAAAATTCCAGACAGAAATAATCAGGAAGCAACAATCAACCAACCCATCATGCAGCAACCTGACCAAAGAGCCGCTTCCGGATCTGCAGTGAGAAGATACAAGTGGTGAGTGAAACGGTGATACATGACCATTGTCAAAGCTGTGATGTATGATAGTTGTAACAGCAAAGATTAGATGGATGGAAAATATTGACACTATGTCAAGTATGGTACAGCAGATCTCATCAAGCTTTTTAGCCCAATTATGATGATTGATCATAGGCCTTTATGAAATCTAATTGATTAATATTTTGCAAGCTATTCACAAACAAAAGAAACCATGAGACAGTATCACGAGCAAAATTGAGTGTGGGTAGAAATTACAATAACAAATTTCATTGAATCAATTGAACAGATACTGAATATCACAGTTTCCACCAAATAATTACTTCACAAGTTTTCATGGTTTATCATCAATTGATCTTCTGTCAGAATTCTAATTCCTTTTAGTATACATCTATACTCTAAACTCCATCATTTTCAAAATAGCCCAATATTATCCCAGACAATCAAAAAGCTCCAAATGCTCTGAACCTTATAGACGAGTTGACAACTATGATCACAATTAAAGAATTTAAGGATTCTTTATCTGCATCTGTTGGATAATTTTTACCTGATAACCATAAATCATAAAGCAAGAAACAAGATCCACTCTGATTGAATCCTAAGAAGTATCAATGATCCACTCTAGTATTCCATTACACCAAAATTATGAAACGAACAAACCAATCAGCATTATTTTTTTTATAAACAGAATTACTTCTCTAAATCATTTTGTTTTGTAAATATGCTTAACTCAAATACTAATTGAACAAACGCAAAAACAATAGCAATAACAGCAATTTGTAATGAAAAATACCTCTGGAAGTTTTTTGCGGAATACAACATCCAACCTTGCATCAAGGGTGTTCTCACAGACTATCTTCCCATCTCGAGAAGCCAACACTACACCTCCCGAGCTGCACAATCAAATCAATGCTTTAATCAGCCAACTTTTCCATCACAATTATCCCAATGCAGAGAGGATTGTCTAAGAAGCTAAAATATCAGCTACATAATTTCAGACATTGTTACAGTTGGCTACTTCTGTAAAATTAAAAGTCAATAGAAAGGGTAGCTCTTAGAATTGGCAAATCCAGCAAGCATAGTTCTATAAACTGGCTAGGCTTTTAGCAATATACAAATAAAGCATAAAACAGCTCAGCCAGTATATAACATACCACAGATGTGTCACACTATATGAATATGTAAAAACTGCTGTTTCTAACACTTCTAAAAATGCTGCGAGCATAGCGTAGTTATTCGACACTGAGCAGCTTGTCATACCAATTTCTAGTATTCCAAGACCATACAGACTGAGAACACATATACGGGATATGAAATACGACAAGATCTTCAAACATTACCAATATGGACCATGAGCATTATGGTGGGAACGGGCAGGTGGAAGGTAGACATTAGTGTCCACTCTTATCTCTGGTGGATGAACATTCAATTTCACTGCATATTCCTCCCTTGCTGAGTCCAGCACAGAGTCCACCAAATGGTGATCTTCTTTACGACAACGCAGCAAGACAGCAGGCTCTTTCAGTCTGAGCAAACTCTGCAAACGGAAAATGTAAACCATTGAATAATTGCCAAAAACTCAGTCCATCAACAATATAAGAGAATCAATTCATATTTTTCTTTTTAAATATTATACTTGGAGAATGTGAGATGCATATTTGTGTCAAAAACCAATTTTCTAGAGGCAAAGCATATGGTGTGCATGAGTCTAACATTTAACTGAAGTTTCAGCTCTTATTCTCTCCATCTTCTTCACAGTATTTGACAATTTCATTGCAAAAACCCATTACAGTCTATTTTCTTGAAAGTACATATAGACACTATCAACTGAAAAAGTCAATTACTGAATCTAAAAATACACACATAGACATACAACTCCAGTTCACCTAACTTTTTAAGTCAATAAAATTTATTATTAGATACATCTTAAGAGCAAGCATTCAACAGAATACAAAACCTGGTAAAGAACTCAACTTATACTAACCTGAACAATTAGATCCTTCAGAAGCCATTTATAGGAATGGTGATGATGACTCACAGTCAAAAGCTCCTTCGCAGCTGCTTCTTTCATGTTACTGACCAAGTCATCTTGAGCTTGAAGTACTTTGATCCGAGAAGCATTCAGCTGCATAGAGTATTCACTGCCACAATCGCAAAACCTCATTCATCAATCTACTAGCTTTTAGCTATCTAAACAACACATGATCAACCCATTGAGAACAAAATTTCTTCCAAATTTCAAACTACAAAAAAGCCAAAGCATATCATACTTTCACTCGTATTTCAAATTTCCCGGATCTCCAACTTTACACCTCAATCAACTAACACAACAAAATACCAATATGTCAATTTAAAAACCATAAAATTCTAAAAGTCAATAAAACACATCTATTTCCCACTTCCCCACTCAACTTTCCTTCAAAACAAATAAATCACTAACCCATCCAACATCCCACAAATTAAAATTTTTTCCAAACCTCTAGATTCACAGCGAAATTGTAACCTTATTCAAGTTCCAATAGACAATTATTGTATCCAAGTTCAGTCTCACCACTTCCACAAAACATTATTACTCAATCATCAATGTATAATTTTTTTAAATCACTAAAACATCCAATTTCCCCAAAATTGATATTTATTTTTTCAAATCCGTAGATTTACATCCAAATTTTGCCCTAGTTTAAATTACAATCAACAATCATTGTATCCAAGTTTCTCACTAATACCACAAACTATTAGTAACCAATCTAAATCTAGAGTAAACCAACCAGCAAAAAACACATAAATCAAACAGCGAAATAAAAAGGAAATACATTTTCTTTCGAATCTCGACTTGCTTCTCTTTGCGCTCATACTCCTGCCTGATCTTCTTCTTCTCAGCCTCCACCAGCTGCAGCTTCTCTATCTCGAACTCCTACAACCACCACCACCACCACCACCACAAGACAACCAATCAATCACAGATCAATACAAACATACACAAGATCAATCACCGAAACACAATTACAATAACTACTAAAACGAGAATTCGAGACAGAGACAGAGAGAAGAACAGACTTCGTTGGCGGAGATTTGAATCTCGTAGGCTTTCTCCTCCGCTTCCTGGCGGATGAAGCGGACCATTTGCTGGATCTGCTTGGAGACATCGGCGTCGTTCATTTTGGCGGGATCTTGTACTTTGATTTGATGTGGATTTGGAATCGGAGAAGATAAGAGAGAGGAATTCGAGTCTCTACTGCGATCGTTGAAGAGAGACGACGCTGTACACAACTGTGTAGCAGTTTTTATATACGAACGTCTGTCTCTCAATTATTATCACAAGCCTCCTGTTTTTTTCTTTCGATTTTTTGTTTTTTATTTTTATTTGTCTGGTATAAATAAATAAGGGCAAATTACAAAAATCCACTTAGGTTTGACGAAATTATATAAAATGACGATTGAATAACTTGCACAGTTACACTCTTGCTATCTAAAGTTTCAAAAACTCGACACATACCTCTCTTATCGATAGTCAATCATTGCTAAATCTTTACCGTCAACGATCAAAAATACAAAAAGTTTAAAATACCCTTCTTTTCAAATTAAAGTCAACATATTTGTAAAAAAAAAAAAAGTTTTCATCATCTACCTCAATCATCATTATCATCCTCACCACGATTTCATCATCCATCAATTATTTTCATCAAAATCATCATCTCTATTATTTTCATTAAACCAACATCACCCAAATCAATCAATCATTATCATCAAACCAAATATCACATCTAAATCACATAAAAACAAAATATTCAATGTTCATGAATTTTTTTTTTTAAAAAAAAAAAAGTTGTTCATAACCTTGATGCATCAAAACATCCAAAATAACTCAAATCTTACCCAAAACATTAAAAAAGAAGATTGAAAAAATGAAAAATTAATAAAATATATTTTTTATTTAATTAAAAAATAAAAATGAACTAGCCTCCATAGGAGAACCGATCATGATCTCCTATGAAGATCAGTTATCTAATCTTTGGTTGGAGACCGTATTTTAATAGTCTCTAGCACTGGAGACGCTGGCTGGAGACCATTTTATCTAGTCCTCCAATCAGAGACCAATTTTTTGGTCTTCGACGACTGGAGACTAGGATTTGGTCTCCATAGGAGACCCGTTCTCATGGAGGCAAGTTTCTTTTAATTTTTTTTAAAATTTTTTTTAATTAAATTAAAAACATATTTTAAATTTATAAATATATATATTAACTTTAAATTTGATTTGAAATTCGTACTTTTGATTATTGACCTTAAGGATTTAACGATGATTAACTGACAGTAAGGGAGGTTTGTATTGAGTTTTTTTAATTTTGGATAGTGAGAGCACGAATTCCTCAAACATCGTCACTTTTGTATAGTTTTGTAAAACACAGAAGACTTATGTCATTTGCCCAATAAATAATAATGTAAAGGATTGGATTGCTTTGGTTTGTCTTTTTTTCTTGAAATAGGACAAAAATCATTTTAGTCCAAAAATTTAGAAAAATAATTAAATTTTTAATTATATTTCAAAAAAAATAAAATAAACCCTAATAAAAAGTGTTAAATTAATACATCTTATCAATCAACTAATGATCAGGCCTAATAAAAATAAAAAAGTGAAAATATTTATTTACCCTACAATTAAGTGAAAATAGACAAAAAACCTATTATACGTGTTCATAGTTAAATATTATAACAATATATAATTACGAAAATATCCTTGACAGTTTTTAAGTAATTTTTGTTAAAATTACGATTTTATCCTTGGAGTCATCTTTTTATGGCGTACGGCTTTTGTTTGTCGGACACTGTTGGGTGTAGAATTAATTATAATAATATTACCATTTTGCCCTTGAGATTGTAACGGCGTTGACTTTTATTAATATTTTTGTGAAAGTTGACTTTAACATTACAACTATAAAAATAATTGATGGCAATTATGGATTGAAGCCAAGAATAATGTACTGGATAACAAAACATTAAGCATAATGAAATGATTAATTAATTTAAGCATAAATGATTTATACTTCTTCCAATACATTTCAAGAGGATCAGGCTTTCCACAAGGAAAATCAATCCTGACTTTGTTAACGGAAACATCCTCTTCCCTCAATGTCACTCCATTTTTCTGCAAAATGAAAATAGACACAACAAATATTAGAAACGAAACTCTACTCTTTTAAAGAGCACGCAAGCACACATATATGAAGCACATACTGTGTATTTACCTGGGAACAAACAAAATCTTGTAGTAACATCTTTGAATGTTCTGATCTGTCCTTGGAACAACACACTCATTACAAAACTGCCACCGAAAATAAATTATATATGTTCAACTTCAAAACAAATTATTGGATAACAATAGCTATTAGTGAATACACATTATAAAGCACAATAAGAGATCTATAAGATAAAATCCTTTCACATATCGTCGTGTTCTATTACTTAGGAGCAAAACAAGAATAATCAACAAAGCCTCCATACCTGGTACTAATCCCTCCTACCGATGCGCAAATTCAAATCCCTTGCTTCCTTGAGTTCTTGGTTTGGGGCTATCTCGATAGTTTTGATTATTATGTCATCTAACTAAATTTAAAAGAACCACATTTTAACATCGCACCCTACAACATAGAGGCAATGGAAGTTTTTAAACTCAAACAAAAGTTGGCAAGTTAAAACCTTCCAGTAATCAGAAGGACGTTCGACGGAAGATAAGATCTCTAGAAAATCATTTGCTTCCAATAGAGCAACTGCTACCATAAGCTCGATTGCCTGTAAGGCGGTCGGACGGTGTTGGTGGTTGGTGAACGGGGTGCGGGTTGATAGTCCGTGAATGGGGTGTCGCTTGTTGAAAATAAAGTGTTTGACTTTGTGTGCGGTGAAGATGTACATGAGTCAAAACTACAAAATTTACTTTCATTTTATTTTATTTTTTTCTAATTTATCTACACTTTATACGTGTCACCGTCCTAATGATTGAAATGATAATTTTACCTCTATCCACTATATTATCAATTAAGATTGTTCGTGAATTGAATGATAGGAGTGACTGATTTAATACTTTTTAAAAATATAAGGGTTGATTTTGTTATTTTATGAAATATAGTAAAAAATTTGATTATTTTTTAAAATTTATGGATTAAAATGATTTTCATCCTTTATAATACTATAGATATCCCTTATAGTCTTTTGAATTACATAACGTCCCCTCAAGCTTTTGAAATTAAAAATTTGAAATCAATGGCATTGATAGTCCCTCAAACGTAACAATATCAACTATTATAGGCATTTGTAGCATATTTTACGATTTAATAGATAATGATAGAATTCGAACCCATCCTCATATAAAGTTTTATTACCTTTTACTCTTTTGTTATTTTTGTTACTTCTTATATTTTGTTGTGTTGTTTAATAAACAAAAATAAGACTTGAATTTATCATATTTAGTGAGACTTAATTTGAAATTTGATCGTAAAAATAAAAGAAAAGTGTACAATAACTTTACTTGTAACGACGTGCCCAATGACACAATGGTAACCTATGAATTAACATTGATATCCAACATTTTAAATCTAAATAAAAAACAAAATTCATTTGTCATAATTGCAAGTGTGTTTGTAATTTTTTTTTTTTTTTACGAATCTAGAACAATAAGAATTTTATGCCTAAGTCTTGGTACAAGATTGGAAGAAAAACATATATAAAGTTAGGGTGATTGAGTTTTGATTGTTAATTTTCAAAGGTTAGAGATACTTGAATATTCGGTGGGAGTATAATCCGTTTTGAATTAATTAAATTTCTCTAAATTTTTTGTTGATTGTTGAAACTTAAGTGAATGATTTACTCTCTATTATATTAGAATATTGTATACATTATAATTACTTGGCTATATTTGGAATGTGGAATTGGAGGTGGGTTTGAGATTCGAAATATCTCAAACTTTCAATCCTATATTTGGAGAGACTAGATTAGGAATAAAAATCAAATACATCTTCATTCCAATCTCCATTGTCATGAGAATATTCATTCTCAAGCTCTATCGTAAGATTTAATGGGATTGGATTTAAGACTCATTAATTGCATTACACTATGCTTTTTCTTTTTCTTATACCAACCCATTTCTCCGTCTTCTACCAACCTATCTTCAAAATTATTCTTTATTTGCTCGTACTTTAAAATAATATAATTCTAAACAAAAAAAATCAATATAACTTTTTTTGAAAAATGATTTATAAGTTGGATTATATAATAAAATATTTAAATTAATTTTGTTTCAATTTAATCCCCAATCCACATTTTAGTATTTAAAATTAATCCCTCTATTTAAATTAATAAAATACAATTTTCTCTTTTTTTCAATTTTTTATAAAATTAATTTCCAAATTAATTTGATGTGCATAATAAAATCTTTAAATTAATTTTATTCCAATCTAACTCTAACCTACACCAAACATAATATGATATAATTTTAATTCAATTTCAAGTTTAATCAAATATGAGATAGTAGTTTTTTAATTCAATCAAATCTAATTTATTTCATTTCAATCTCACATGCTAAACTTAACCTTACAGTTTAAACTCAAATCGACTGTATCAATAACTTAAATCAACTACAATATTAAAATTATAAATGTTATATTGTTCAACATTATTAAATTAATTATAATACTTTTGTCTATGAATCATAAACCAAATTAATAATAAATACATCACCATCTCATCAAATATATTATATATCAAAGACAACCATGTGTATGCATAATTTGAGAGTAATCTAGACTTCCTAAAAATTTTGCTCAAATTCATATCCAAATGATGTAACATATAAGTTATCAATATTCTATTAATTATTACATTATCCTATGATTTATAAGATTTTAATAACTCACATGTCGTAACATTTTGGGTATGAATTTTGATAAAATTTTTGAGAAGTCTAATATTATTTTAATTTTAAAGCCCACAGAAAAACAGTAGTTTATGTTTAATAAATTTTGTACTGATATAATTGGCCCGTATATTGGCAAAAAAGCCCAAAGGATGCCCAAGGAAGCCCCATTGTCAGGATTTAAAAGAAAGTCCAGCCCAAAAACTTTGGAGAACGACATTTTACACTGCCGTTTTATCAAATTACGCTGACTATAACGTCACCAACGAAGGAGGAATATCCTCGAAGTGGGAAAATGCATTGCGATCATGCCACGTAACAAATTTTGGCATCCGCTACGGGGATGCATCTGTGTCTATTGCATCCTAGCTTTTATCCAGGTCTCTAAGATGGGCCACTGTATGGCACGTCAACAAGCTAGCTAGGAGAGCTCAGTGGGGCAACCCACTTGGCACGCTTTTGTCGGTGTGTCAAAGTCCAATGCTCACCGATCATTTACATGCGGCGGCAATTTTTCATTATATTTTGGGTCGTCTTCTGCTGTCGTACATTTTCAGGTTATATGTTGAGAAGAGATGTTTATACGTCCCGGTAAATATCTGATATGGTGTAATGAGTTGTAAATACAAAAAAAAAACAAACGAAAAGCTTGCATGATGTGATCAAACATGTTACGTTCGTAGAAGGAATGGGCGCGTCCAAAGATGTTAATTGGAGGCATTGTTGTGATTGCAATTAATTCATATAAGGGTAGTCTTAATTGGTGTCGAAATATACTAAACTTAAAAGAAAGTAAAAAAAAAGGTTTATAAATGAATCCATTCAATGTGTTTTTAATCTCTAAATGCCAGTTATATATCAAATAAAATTTTTAACATTCGAAGCTTATATGAGTAATATATTTTTTTTTTCAAAAATAGGTTATGGGTTGAACTTGAATACATACAATATAAATTAATTTTTTTTAAAAAAAAAAAAAAAAAAAAAAACCTTTCTTCTGAAATGATTTTGGTCAGCTTATATCAGCGTCTACTTATAGTTAGTTGAGGGGCCGCTTAATTCAGAAAGAAGTAACAATAAAAGTTGGTTAAAATAAGGAGGGAAACCATTAATTATTCCCTTAAAACCATTAATACCATAATTAATTAAAGAGTTTGTAAAAAGTCAAGTTACTTTTTCAAAGTAATTAAATTCATAAAAGAAACCGAAAATCCACAGGCCTCGTACTAATCGACTGGTACCATGTCTCCTTCTTCGACCAAACCACTGCTCTCTGTTAATCAGATTCAAAACAGCACTCAAAAACATATAAAAAGGACACCCTTTTTGTCCGTTGTCTCCAAACCGGATCCGACGCAAGTATATTAACACAACAACCTCCATCATGAGAATTGCTTGAAACTCTTCTCATAAAAAAAAAACCTCTTTATCTTTATTCAATATTGAACGAAGAAAATGCATAGCCGGGTACCCAATAACCGGCTATCGAATCCGGGTTTTGAATATCGGGTCGCAGGTATTTTCCTTGCAATGTTTGCTACTATGGCCACCATTTACGTTGCCAGCCGGTCAGCTCTCGCTTGTTTTTTTTTTTTTTTTTTATTAATTTAATTTGTTGGGTTCGTTTTATTTTTATTTTAATTGTCGTTGTTGTTGTTTTGAATAGGTTGTGGCAGGAAGCTGATAGCAGGGCGTTTTTAGTTCAAGAGCTTGACAAGAAGATTGGTCAGGTAAATATGAATTCAAAGTACCATTTTTTATGTTGTTAAAGTTTACAAATTTTATAGTTGTACACTTGATGTAAATGGTTTGGTTGAATTGTTGTTGTTGTTCATATTGGTGCATGTTGTTGGATGGGTTGAGTTGTTTTTTATAGAGAAGTTAGTGACAGGATTGGTTTTTCGATTTCAGAATCGGTCTGCAGTGTCTGTTGACGAGACGTTAAAACTTATAAGCTGCAGGTAGTGTTCATGTTGTTGTTTGTTGTTGTTCTTTGTTGGGTTGAGTTTGATGGGATGGAGTGTTGGGCTGGTTGTAGATGATGGTTGTTTTGGTTTTTAGGGAGCAACGGAAGAAGTTGACTGCTATTGAGAAGAAGCTTGATGCGGCTAGAAAGGAAGGTTTTGTTTCGATGAGTTCGTTGGATGTGAATAATGATGGTGCTCATTTGAAGAAAAGAGGCTTAGCTGTTATTGGAATTATCACGACATTTGGACGCAGGAAAAATAGAGATGCAATTCGGAAGGCATGGATGCCAACTGGTAAAGTTCTTTCCCCTTTATGACTATACTGGTTGAGTGATTGCTATAATATGGAAGTTAAACCTTGGAGGGTTACCTTAAGTGTGGCTAGATGATGTTCCTTATCAAAATAATTGTTCCTTGATTTGTTATATATGTATATGTTGAATTTTCAGATTAATTTAACTGTAAGTTCATAAATCGGTTATACTTGGTTTTTACCATCTTCGTTGTCACATTTTTCCTCTTTAATCTCTCTCTACACGCTTAGTTGTATGTCATACAAATTGACCTGTGATTTCTTTTTGGACTGGTTTCGTTAGTACAGTGCAATGACATTTTAATATGAAAATTTGTACTCAGAATATGGTTATTTTAATTTGCTGCTCTTGTGGTAGTTAATTTTAAAACACTATATGTGTGCAGGTACAGCTTTAAAAAAGCTGGAAGATGAAAGGGGTATTGTTGTGCGATTTGTAATAGGAAGAAGGTCTCTCTTTATGTGATTTGTCTATATGTATAAATATGTGGAGAATTTCATGCATTTTCTGTTAAATTGAAATTATAAATACATTACAGTGCAAATCATGGAGACGGTTTGGACAGAGAGATCGACACTGAAAACAGGCAGACCAATGACTTCATTGTACTTGTATGTTCACATGTTATTTCATGACTATTTAGTGTAATTTAAATTTTTAATAATTTTTCTTATGCTGTAGAATTAAACTGGCATCAATTTTGCCAGATGAGCAATCTAGCTTCTTTGAAACTAAAGAGTTCTTAGGAGTTGGGTTTTGAAGTAAAATAACAATACTCTTGAACTCTTTCCTGCATTTATAGAGACCTATAAACTAGACTCTGGACCTCTTTATTACCCCTTCCTTTTATATATATATATATAGAGAGAGAGAAAGAGAACACATTCTGTGAATGTTTATATTTGCATTCAAGTACTTATATATGTCTGACAGTCTTGATATCTCATGCTAATAAAGCCTATAATATATACACAGTCTTGTCTATTGAAGTTGGCAGTTAACATGTTTTAGATTGTGACAACTTGAAGGAGCAAATATTAACATTGCTTTTTCTTTCTTTCTTTTTCCCAGGATGATCAGGTGGAGACTAAGGAGAACTCAAGAAAGATAAAATCTTTCTTTGTACATGCTGTTGAGAACTGGGATGCTGAGTTTTATGCTAAGATCAATGACGATGTCTATCTTAATATTAGTATGTAATCCTCAGTTGTTTGTTCTGGTAGGAACAACATGCCTCCTCATGAGCATTGTCAGATGAAAACTTATTTTGAACTCTGACTGGCCCTTCTTTTCCCGTGTGTAAACTAGTATGCCATAAACCTAGATGATACTAATATAGATGCTTTGTCAGTAATTAACAGTTGTTTAGATTTGGTAAAGTTGTATGAGCACTAGACTCATAGACATAATTGTGAATGCCACTATCGTGCTTTAATTTTTAAATGTTAGAACTTGTGTACAATAACTTTAGAATTGTAGATATTAAGATGTCAATAATAATATGTAAAAGAAGGAAAAAAAGATTGAAAGACCTTAAGTTGATGGGTCCTGGATTAAAACAAAACAAATTATAGAAGAATGTCATTTTTAAGAACAAGACAAAATAATGTGAGCTCTCTTGGTTAATTCAGGAAATTGTTAAAATCAGCATAATGTTCATTGTCCATACTGATTCTCTTAACTTGTTCTTAATTTTCCCTGCAGATGCCCTAGGAGCAATGCTTTCTCTTCATTTGGATAAGCCTCATGTTTATATTGGGTGCATGAAATCTGGCGAAGTATTTTCCAAGCCGTGAGTTATTCATGATATTTCGATTTGCCGATATTTTTACGTAATGAAATCACAGTTTATTATAATTTAATCTATATTACTCGTGTCTTCGCATCTTGTAGGACCGATAAATGGTATGAACCAGACTGGTGGAAATTTGGTGATGCAAAATCGTGAGTGCTACAGAATTGTAATTTTGTGTTATAGATTATGATGAAATACAAGAATGTTATAGTTTTTGTATGTTGTGGCTTTAGATTTGAGAATATTGTCATTTGCTTTTAACTCTTTTACAGTGATAAATCTCACTCTTTGTATGTTGCTGGATGTTAACATTTCTGTGTAACAATTTCCTCGTTTTGAGATGATTCTACACCATCATCATCTTATTGAAATTTCTCTCTTTTTTTTTTTTTTTTGGTTGAAGGAAAAAAACTACATCATGTTTGATGTTTTGCATTAATTAGCTTGTTTTAACATTTTAGAAGCATGGATTTTTTTTTTTTTTTAATATATATTTTTTTTCTATTTTGCTTTAAACCAAAACTGGGGGTTGACAAAAAGCCTGGTTCGAAAATATGGGAACAGTAATGGTTGGTGTTCTGATGGTCATGAATGCTTGTTGTTACAGAGTATGAGTGATGAAGGGTTTACATGGAAAGATAGTAAAAGTTGGGACAAGGGAGGCAGATGTTCATTTTTGAGTGTCGTATGCATAATCAGAATAGTCCACACCACAGCCATAGTGTATTTTGCAAATGAAGGTGTGTCGATGTATTAATGACTTAAAATATTAATTCATCATTGGTAAGGCTGTGGTGACACCAAGTTTGGTGTTATAAGCTTACAAGTATGTTATCACGTAGGAATATCGTTGTCTGGTATGTTATTTTGTTGTCACAGTACTATTGCATATAATTTAGTTTGTTTCTGTGATGTGATATAAACATCAGAATGCGTGTACCATACTACACATGCATTGAGTGAGGTGGTCTTTTGAATATCTTAATAAAAGAGTATTTTCTAGTTGGTTATGTCATGTTTCATAATGTTTGCAGGTTTCTTCTTGTTTCACAATGTTTGCAGGTTTCTTCTTGTTTCATAATGTTTGCAGGTTTTTTCTTGTTTCATCAAACTTGGTGAACTTATTTCGTTCTGATTAGCATTTAAAATCCTTTCAACTTCTAAGTGTCTGTTCTTATAAACCTGTGTACTGCATAGAGTGGTATAAAGTAAAATCTAGTAAATTCACATGGAATTTCTGTTAGTCTCATAACTACATTCCTTATATGGTGCAGATACTTTCGTCATGCTTCAGGCGACATGTATGCCATTTCACGACCTTTAGCACAGTTTATTTGGATTAACAGGTGTCCTGTCCCTCCATTGTTTCGTTATTGGTTGGTGTGTGTGATATTGGTTATAAATTTCTCAGTGTATGCTAAGTTGCTAACAATGATTCGATGGACTACATGTACCCTTCTGTTTTGGTTTTTCAGGTCTATTCTTCGTACATATGCCCACGATGATGTAAGTGTTGGATCATGGTTTATTGGACTCAATGTGAAGTATGTCAATGAATTGAAATTTTGCTGCTCGCCCTCATCATCAGGTCTCTCTCTCTCTCTCTCACACACACACACTCAACAAGGTCAACTTCAGACTATTTTTTCTTCAATTTTCTCTTTTCGAATATTTCAGGAACCATATGCGCCGCTGGCTAATCTGACTTTGCCTGATCGATGTTAAATGCTGTCTATATATGTACCAAAGAAAACCATTCTTTTCCTCCATAATCTTGGATGCCTGTTTGAATGCACCAACATAGAGTTTTGGCATTATTGGACCTACCAATAGAATATCCCATTTAAAATCATATTTTGTCCGTCATAGAAGATTTTTTGAGAAGCAAGCTAGTCAGAGGATTATCCGAGAGGTTGAGATTTGAAAATACTGACAAGAGTTACAGTTCACGGTAAGTTTGAAAAGATTCACACGAACGAGATTGTATTATATGGGGTGTTATCCAACTTAAATTCTCAAACTTCTTATGATTCATTTTTGCATTTTTTGGAGATAGAAGTGATTTTGATTAAGTACTTGCAGCCCTTGTAAAATGTTGATTACAAACTTTGTAAAACCAGCTAGACTGTTCATGTGATGAACTTGAAAAGTATGTGCATCTACACCTGAGCCAGCTCAGCTTTCATGCCTTAACATTCACTTGGTCGTGCAAACAAATACAACATTGTGGTAGCGTCCAAGCAATCAAGAAAAGGACTGATTTAATATTTTATTAGACTATATCGATTTGTTTTCTCAAATTGTTATGGTATATATGATTCTAGATGGCGTCTTTATTGAAATTTGACAAAATGACTATATTTTACAATTTTCGAGTCTCAACTACAAAAATTTGGAAATTAGTATCAATTTGCACTAATGTGCAATTTCAAAACTAATTGATATGATGCATCAGTGCATATTGATTTGTAAGGATGTAAAACTTGTTCCACTCTAATGATTTGCACCTGAAAAACAATCCCGAAGAAAGAAAGACCTACTCTTCAGACCTATTTATGAGCTTGAAGAAGGCAGTTTGTCGCAGGATTGAAAGAACAATGAATTGGCCTGCAAAAAAGTGCTTCTTCGTGTAGCAAATTCCAAGTTGGAAGACCAATATTATTCCATTCAAAAAAGCACTTAGAAGAAAAACTATTCTGGCACATGTTTTGGTCATCTTTTAGTGGCCATAGCTATGGTCAAAACATTGGAAAGAAAATACGTTGCACGAGTTGGAATTTGCCCGCCTTTGAAGTTGCCTGTTTCAGCGTCTAAAGTTTCTCGATGTGGGGCGCTTATACTGGAAAATTTTTCAATTTTCAACAACTCAATACATGATTTTTCTTTTCCAAAGTGAAGTGGATTCTGAATCATTCTTTTTCATGCGTGTCACACGCCCAATTTGTACTCTGTTGACCAAGCATGGTGCTTCGATATTCTCCAGTATAATGCTCTTTATTCAAATAATCAAAATTGGAAGATAGTGACTGGATTGAATATTTCATTTTCTTTTTCATTTTCCATTTTGAAAGCAAATAGTTGATCTTCTAAGCCTATGACTGACGTTGGTTCATTCTATTTGTGTCTATGTTCTTACATTCATACCATTAGTTTAGCTGGTAATAATTATTATGATTGCGTGAAAAGAATTAAAATCGAATCAAGCATATCAAATTACAAAAAACCATGTCAAATATATTTCTATAGATCAAAATTCTAACTATATTTTCTTCATTAATTTAGATTCCAAGAATAAATCCACTGAAATCGATATTTTTTTTCCTACCTAAACTATAAGACCTTACAAATGTGTAATTAAATGAGGTCCCATTCAGGGGTCAAAAATCTTATAAATTTCTTCCAAGTTTTCAAAGGGTAGTTAATTCAGTTAATCATGGTTGCATGTTCTTGAAAGTCCACATCAAGTGTGAAAATCACCAGGCTCAATCAAGCATGCCCTTTTGTTTAAAACTCTTATAAAAACTATTTCAATATTTTAATTACATTCAACAATAGACCAATAAAATATCAGTCAAACACCATCCAAGAATAATACATATATCTGATCAGGATCATCCCATGATGATCTCTTCAAAATCTGACCTTTCAATCTCTCTTTTTTAATAAGACAATTGCTTATCCAAAATCTTAAACAAGTCTTGACCTTTCAACCTTTAGCTCCCTTTTTCCTTCTTTATTTTTTTCCCTCCTTTCTAGACATAAATGCTTCCATCATAAATGTTTTTGTTTTGAAACCAACACTCGGACAAATTTTGAGTCCAAAAATATATCACTTCTGATCCCAAATTCAATCGCTTTAATAAAATTCAGACAGTTTTCTCATCTGGGTAGCAGCTTCTAGACTTCGACATTTATCTCCTGTTTAGTTTCCTTTGAGAAACATCGGATATGGTTCCAAAGTGGGGTTTCTGGGTTGTGTTTACAAGATTATCAGGTTTATCTGGACTGAGTCTGTGAGGCCACTTTGGCAATTGTAGTGGACTAAAGTAGTTGGAATTTCAGTTTTGAAAGTCACGGGCAGTATTGGTGTGTCACAAGAAAGGTGTTTTGACGGCCAAGTTCCAGATTCTCAACTGCTTCCTGTGATTGCGTAGCCTTTTTTATTAGAACTAAAAAGCACCTTTTTTTTTTCAAGTGCTTGCTAGCTAGAGAGTTCTGTTCTGCTTCTAGTTTCCTCGTTTTTTTTACATGCCCTTATTGTGTTTTTGAGTTTTAACAATGAATCATTCCACGGCAGCAGCCCGTGATCACAAACCAGTAGTTGAAGTAACCAAGGACAGGAATGGAACTGATCAGGTTGTTCTTCGAAACCCTCGTGGAGCGTCTGCTAAGGTCTGTCGACCTTTTTACTGGTTTTATATTCAGTTTCTTCCTAGAATATGAATATAACAATATGACTTGTATGCAGATTAGCTTACATGGAGGACAGGTGCTCTCCTGGAGGACTGATCGTGGGGAGGAATTGTTGTTTACAAGTTCTAAGGTGAAATTTGGATTGTGTCTCTTTGTCATTCTATTGATTTAGTCCTAAACAATCAACTGATATTTTCGAGCTATGTAGGCAATCTTCAAGCCACCACATGCAGTGAGGGGAGGGATTCCTATATGTTTTCCTCAGGTAGTGTTATGTTTATGTACATTATCTGTGCATCTAGTGTTGTTATTGATTAGTATACATTTTGACATCCAAAATGTGTTAGTTTGGGAACCAAGGATCTCTAGAGAAGCATGGATTTGCCAGGAACAAGATTTGGGTGATTGATAACAATCCTCCCCCATTGCATCCTAGTGATTCCCATGGCAGGGCCTCTGTCGACTTGCTGCTCAAACCATCTGAAGATGATTTGAAGATCTGGCCTCATAGGTATGTTTGATCTTGTATAGCCAAAAACTTATATGATCCTCCCACAGATGACACTATATTATTGATGGTATGGTTAAAACATGAATTAATTAGTTACAAGATGCTTTCAAATGAACAGAAATATCAGGAGAAGTTATTTAATTTGGCACATCAGGACAACTCTAACATGCTTGAATTTATAAAGTATTGAAAACTGTAGTCCACCACATTATTATGTCAATTCTGTTTACAGACCTGGGGAATGTTATATTACAGCGTGTTTTAAAAGATTTTCAAGCTTTAGGTAGTAAGATTATTGGTTCATCCATTTCAGCTTTGAGTTTCGTCTAAGGGTGTCTCTGGCAGCTGATGGATATCTAACAATGATATCGCGTGTCAGGAACATCAATTGCAGGCCCTTTAGTTTCTCAATAGCCTATCATACATATTTCTCAATCTCAGATATCAGGTACATATGATATTCCAATCATGGTGGTAACATACTAATATGAGCATCTATTTTGGCACCTAAATTTGAATAGCATCTATTGTAAATAGAATGATATTACAATAATTGTGCTGTTAACAGTGAAGTGAGGATAGAAGGGCTAGAGACTCTTGACTACCTGGATAACCTCTGTCAAAAGGAGCGCTTCACGGAACAAGGAGATGCCTTAACTTTTGAATCTGAGGTAAAACAACAATGCCAATATAGTACTCTCTTGGAACTTTGTCGAAGAAAACATTCCCGGTGATCAGAAGATGAAAAGAACTGTCTCTGTGCATTCACAGAGATTTCACATATGTGCATGTGTGCTTCTGCTATGTAGATTTGTTCACTTGCCTATAACTTGTTGGGTATGCTAAAAGTCTTATAATGTTCTAAATAATTATCAGGTAGATCGTGTTTATCTTAGTTCCTCGAGCATGATTGCAATATTTGACCATGAAAGAAAACGGACGTTTGTCATACGCAAAGAAGGACTTCCTGATGTTGGTAAGCCTATCTCTAGACAAAAGTAATAACAATGGCACCCACCTTGTAGAATCAGGACATTTTCTCTCATGTAGTCAATTAGTATATAATACTTATCCAACTCTCCAATCCAAATCCAAACAAATGAAATCATAACAAGACACTAAGTTCCAAGCTTATTAACTACAATGATCTGCCACTAAATGATCACACCAACCACAAGTACTACATGCATTGACCTGAAATTTATATGTATTTGTGATGGCGACACATGAAATGTAATGTTTGTTTGGTTGGATTTTACTCAGTGGTATGGAATCCGTGGGAGAGGAAGTCCAAATCCATGGCGGATTTTGGAGACGAAGAGTACAGACAAATGCTATGTGTTGATGGGGCAGCAATTGAGAAACCAATCACCTTGAAGCCAGGCGAGGAATGGACAGGCCGCTTGGAACTTTCTGTTGTCCCTTCAAGTTGATATCAAGTGTGATCCTCAGTGGTTTTTACTGCAGCTTCTTTAAAGACTACTACTAAGTACTAATGGCAAATTATATATAAATAAACAAGAGCTTGAAGTGTTTGATAACGATTGATTTTACTTCAATTTTACTACTGATCAAAAGTGAACAACATCACAATGTCCTTGTATTTTAATGACTAGGACAACAAGTGTTCCTGTCAAAACAAGTGAAAGAGATCTGTTTTTTATGTATCTCCATAGCGGTAATGAATAATGACTAAATGAAATGTACATGTATTGTTTTTGTCTATTGAAACTATACATATATTGGGTTGTTTGATTCAAGTTCGATAATGAAAGTGATTGATAATATTGCAACAGAATGAGTTCCACTGTTTAAGGCTTGTTAATGTTAGATGAAACTATATGTCTACTCATAGTTTAAATAGTTAGTATATTTTCTACACATTCGAGTTTTATTATAGTTATTTATTAATATATATGGAGAGTTTCTCTATATGTAATCTGGACAGATCCTATTAGAAAGAAATAAGATATTTGATCTGAAAAATGAAACTCGTTTTTTATGACTATATAAGTTATTGGTCCACCGTACTTTTACCAAGTCATTTTGACTATTATTAATGAAATTATAAAACACGAACATATTCTTAAAATTATCATATATCAAAACAAAAACAAGCATATCATGACAACGGACTTGAACAATGGTTAGGTAGAAAATGGTATTCGATTTCAAGTCATCAAATGAGGAGAAATTCAATAATAATTTGATATAGGTAAGGGCATTAATCATTAGGTTAATAAACTTGATTTCTGCATGGTTAATTTCGTATTAAATATTTTACCATAAACAAAAAAAGAATAGAAAAAATTTAACCCCTGCAATAAATTCCTCTAGAGGGCAAACAATACGATAAAACTATGCCGAATTAAGCTAAGATTACAATTATATTTACAAAAGGTGTATATTTAAAAAGAAATAATATGATGCTTTCCAAAAATTTACCTAAAAATTTTACTCAAACCATATGGCAAGTTAATATGTGGTTATAGCATTAATTTTGAGATAATATATCAATGATGTGATAATTATACGTAAGGTAATCATATCATTTAAGTAATAAATTTGAACAAATTTTTGGATAGTGTAATAATACTATTTAAAAAAATATAAAAGATGGAGCCAAATTTGGCCATTTTGTTACAGCAATTCACAAAATTATTCCATAAATGGTCAGATCCATTAGTCATAGCTACAATAAACCTACTTTTATAGTCCCAGTCTCAAATACAAGTGGCCAAATTCGCTAAATCAAATCAAAACACTAGTTGTTGAACTAATCGTAGACATTGCATATGATTTCTACCTAATTGTCCACTCCGAAAGAGCACACAATTTCAAACACCTACAAAAGGGATGCTTGCATCATTCTGATAGGATATGGGGAAATTCCCAATTACAGTCTTGCTTTAATAATTGTTGAAGTACTTGAAAGAAACTAAGAGAGATCATGAGTACATTAGATTTCAACAAAATAGATGTATTCGATATCACATCACATTATATTGGGAACAATCATACGACTAAAATAATTATATTGAATGGAATATAAATGATGTTATAATGCATGTTCCATTAAAGTTATCATCGATTTCAAGACGCTTATCAAAATGTGATGGCATGGCTTTTGAGGCTCAGGGTTTCTGTAGACAGCAAGTTGTACATATATTTTCAATTCTGGACCAACCAAAACGGACAACAAGGTCCACTGTTGTAAAGGCCAATTGAGGAGAGCTAAGAACTTAAAGTGGTAGTTAAAAAGTTGGTTGTGTTGGAAAGAGACGTGTATTAAGGTTTGGAGGCTCATAAACTAGCCGAAGAAGAAACCACATGATAGGGATAATGTTGAATTATTTGACAACTACAAATCAATAATGTAGCTCAAAATTCCTATTTACCAGAATAATATTCTTATGAATCAATTAATACCCCAAAATCTTTGTACGAGCTCATCGGTTGAAATTTAATAATCATTTATGAAAACTTCAAATGGAGGAGAAATCACATTAAACTTAGAAATCTATTTAAAATAGCCTATTCTTCATTAATAAATTCTGAGTATATACTCAACTACAAGAAAATGTATGGGATATATACTCAACATAAAAAAACATCAATAGATTTCTCATCTGTAATGATAATCATTTCTCAAATCATATTTATAACAACTGATTCAGATCATATCAATTCATATTAGACTTATAAAAAAATAAAAATAAAAATTATGGATGTAATATAACATAGACTAAAACAAAATCTGTTACTTTCTTGATATTGTATTAATTATGTGACTTTATTTTAATATTTAATTCTAACTTTGAATATTAAATCGTGTTTTTTAGATGTAATTAAAAAGCAGTCAAAAATTAAACATTATCTGCCATTCAAAAATCAACTCTTACAAATATTTGTTTTAAGTTTAAAAAAAAAAAAAACTCAATCTATAAAATACTTATGATAAGACTCAAATCCTTATCACGAATATAATATGAAATGTATTAATTTCTTAAGCTAATACAATGTATGATATACTTTTAGGACCACTTTAACGTAATCCACTAGTTAAAATGTCAGAAGATTAAATGGAAATTCTGTTTACGAAACAATCCAAAAGAAAATGTAGATTAAAAGGAAATTAAAAAGAACAAAGAAAAAAAAAGGTGAAAAAAACAATAAAATCAAAAACTTTAGCAGTTGGCTGGTTCAGATCCGCTTGTTACTCTAGTTTGTTATCATCCAAAACAAAGTTGAAGGACTAGACAAAAGCTGGTTTACAGCATCATCCAATCCAACCGCCACGATTTATTCAAGCCTTCAACCTCCTAAAATCAACAGGCCAAAAATGAAATTACCATATCTGATCCATCATCTCTCTGGGTCCACCTCCGGTTTCCATCACAGCAGCAAAACGACAGACCCCAGACCAAAACCGACGACCAAGTTAAAGACCGACCTTTAATTCAATTTAATTTACTAAAAGGGAGATCTATATACAACCCTTAGATTTAGCTTTTATCTTTTTAATTTTGAATTTAAATGAAAAATACTTTATGTTTCTCGTGCCAATTACGATTCTCTTTCTTTCTTTCTAATTTTTGTGCAAATCACAATATATGTGAATGAATATTATCTTTTTATTTTTATCATTTTTAAATAGAGTTTATTACCTTTTATGATTTAAATTCAATACAAATACTACCATATCACAAAATTCTTTTAATATATAAATAGAAGGTATTTTAACTTTTTTTAATAACTTCAATAACTCGAGGTTTAAAAGTTAAGATATGGTTCAAACTCATAATTTTTTTAACCAAGAAGGAGGGTTATATTAGTGGATTAACCTTATCATAACATAAGGTTTTTTAACTTACTTTTCAAATTAGTGGGTAATTTCCATTTTTACAATAACAATATCTTTACATCATTACGGTTTTCCATAAAAGAATCAAAACCTCAGGGCCCATTTTACAAATCTCCTTTTACCTAAAAAAAGGGATATTATGAAAAATCCCTCTGCATGAAAACTAATACAAATTTACCCCCGATTTTATTTTTATAAGGTGAATCACCTTATTTTTAACTTTTCATCCAAAATATTAATATTTTATATCCAATATTATGAAATGATCAAAATACAATAATACTATTTGAAATCCCTATTACACCCTTCAAAATTATGTAAGGACTAAACTACCCTTTAAATTATTAATTAATAATAATATTAAATTAAAAAAATATCATAAGATTTCAAAAAAACCTAATTAACAAAAAAAATTCTTATTCCAAATTGGAATCCAACAAAATCCCAAAAAAACTAAAATTAAATTCGAAATCAAACCCAAATATAAAAACTCAAATTAGCCACTATTATCATCAAAATATCAACAATATTTAACCTACCATTATCAACATCAACCCATAATATCAGCAATATCATCATCAATCATTTGAAAAAAAAAAAATCAAACCCAACAAAGACCCATCGTATCTAGATCCACTCAACAGGAGCTGCCTCTCCACCCATCATCACAAACTATCAAGAACCACCATAAACCACCTACTCATTACACTACCCACCATCCTGTATAACTCTAAATCAACTACCCACGACCACTACAAACCACCCACCATCACACCCTATCCAGAACTGTCTGATTCTAGGTTTTGAAACCAAAACCAGATAGTTATGAGTACAAACCAACCTAGAACCAAACTTGTTATTGGTCGATTCAAACTCAGAACTAGTCTTATTTTGGGTTTCAAAACTCAGAATCAAACTGGCTCTGAGTCCGCTGAACTTAGAACCGTCTGATTTTGGGTTTCAAAACCCAGAACCAGACAAATATAGGTACAAACCAACCTAGAACTAGATAGGTTCTGGGTCAATTCGTACCCAGAACCAGATGGTTCTAGGTTGATTCGAACACGAAATCAGTTTGGTCATAAATTTCGAAACCTAAAATCATCTAGTTTTGGATTTCGAAACCTAAAACCTGATAACCAAAAAAAAAAGATGGAGATGAAGATGGAGGAGAAATGTGTGGTTTAGTCGTCGACAATAGAGAAGGACACGAGTGGCGAGAGAAAAAGAGAGATGGAGGAGTGCGAGAGAAAAGAAAATGGTGAAGCGAACAAGATAAATGAGTGAGAGAATGGTAAAGAGAGAGAGTTGAAAAATCAGGAAGTTTTTTATTTTTTAATATTTATTTAATATTATACCCTTCAAACTTAGAGTAAATTGCAATTTGGCTACCCAATTGAAACTTATTTACAGACGAAATAACTGTTTCACTTTTATTACAATGGACCCCCTTGCCGTTAATAATTTTCTGTTAAATCTAACATCAAACAGTACAAAATAAGAAAAAGACTAAAATACCCTTAAATTAATTAATTAAACAAAAATTAATTAAAACAAAATTTTAAAGATATATATTAAAAAATAATAAAATAAATAAAAGTTAAACATTCATTCAACCATCAATCTTCTTCCCCGTCAAAATCATCAATCATCTATCTATCTTCCGATTCAAAATCATTAGTCTTCTTCCCATCCCTTGTCTCTCTCCCTTTTTATTCTCAAGTTCTGGAAACCAGTTTCCAGACTGGAAACCAATCTAGAAATCACTCTCGTTTCCAGTGCTGGGTTTTCACGTCTGGAAACTGGGTTTTCACGTCTGGAAACTGGATTTCCAGACGATTTCCAGTCTGGAAACCATCATTGTTCATAACATAACCCTACCACTATTAGATCTAATTAAGTAAACCAGAAGACTTAATCAATTGATTGCAGATCCTATATCAATGAATGTTCCAGGCATCATTGATACGGTGAAGTCCACGCAATCAACCAACCACCCAACATCATCAAACCACTCATGGAAACCCAAAAATGACCTCAAATATCATCAACCATCATTCAATCTCCCACAAAACCATCAAACCCAAATCTCCCACAAAACTGTCAATCGAACTGGAAAAAACCAACATAATCAATCACTCAGAACTGGGTTCTGACAAACCCAGAAATCTGGGTTCGTGACGAACCCAGATCCAGATTGAACCCAGAAATCTGGGTTCGCGTCGAACCCAGATTTCTGGGTTCCTGAGAACCCAGATGAACCTTCATCTGGGTTCGAATCGATGAACCCAGATGATGAAGCAGAAGAGAACAGCGACGGCGGCGGAAAGGGAAGAGAGCAGATGCGGAAAGGAGAGTGGCAACAGAGAGAGGAGAGGAGAGCAGATGAGCACGACGGATGGGGGAGGGGCGAGGAGATAAGAGCGGAGGAGAGAGGCAATGAACTGAGAAGAAGAAGGAAAAATGAGAGACAGGGACGGCGACGGCGAAGGCAAAAGAAAGAGAGAAGGCAGAGGGATGAGAGAGAGAGAGAGAGAAAGAGAACTTGATTTATTTTAATTTTTTTAAAATTTAGTTTTTTTAAAAATAAAATATAACATCAAATGACACTTTTACCCCTAAACCGGTTAAAACTAACGAAAATTCATTAACGGCAGGTGGATCAATTGTAATAAAAGTGAAACTGTTATTTCATCTATAAATAAATTTCAATTGGGTAGTCAAATTGCAATTTGCTCTCAAACTTAATATCAGCTAGTTTTTTCAATTGGCAAGGACAGTTTACCTATTAAAATAAAAAGCGGGGTAAATCTTCGTTAGTTTTCATTTTAGGGGAGATTTTCATAATATCTCAAAAAAAAGCAACCTAATAATGGGTTCGGACCCCACCATGTCAGTCTTAAATTCCGCCACATCACCGGTCCAACAGTACCAAACTCCGGTCCACCCAACACCGGTTTTCTGTTCAACTATTTCTTCACTCTCTCTCTCTCTGTTTTCCTGCTTCAGTTACCATGGAACACGAAATCTAGCCGTTGATTATTAAAGAAGAAGAAGAAAAGAAGGAAACCCCACCTCACCCATTGAAAAATACAGTGGTTTCTGTATCTTTGGTGTGTTTTGTGTTTTCCTATATTTATTGATTGGTTTTTGTTGGGGATTCGAAAGTCAGCAGAGAAATTATAACCTTTGTTTTGCTTTTTTTGAGAGCACTTTTGAATGATTACTATTCAAGTTTGTGCTACTTTAACAGAGAAATCATAGTTAGTAGTACGTTTTCACTCCTCTTCTTAACATTTTAACACAACAAAATGTTGCTGATGCAGAGGTCTATTTATGTTACTTGAAGCTACACTGCAGTTGTTCATGGTTCCTGCAGAGACCAGCTTGAAGCAAGCAAAGAGACCCTGTAACTGTGTAGCTGTGTTTGCTTTCATTTTGTTCAGATCTGAAATAGCAAGGTACTACTACTACAGTGAGTAGTTAATATATTTTATTTTATTTGTTTACTAGCTTTGTGTTAGATGGTTAAAGATTGGTTTTTTATCATCGTTGTTTAAAACAAGAAAAAAAAAATGGAAGTTTTGGGTTTCACCATTTCAAAATTTGGACACAGAAAGTTAAAAAGAAGAAAAATTGAACTACAAAGAACCAAAAAGAAGCTCCATTTGAGGTTTTATTTTTGTAATAGTTTAAATTTTGTCTCTCTTTTTGACTAAAAATACTATATTCAAAGCCTGTAAAGCTCATTTTTTTATGTGGAAAATAACACAGACAGACTCACCTATGCTTTTATAGACAACAATCTCGGAATCTGCTTTACTCTTTTCCTTACATTCTGTTCTCTCTCTCTCTATTTTTTTTCATTTCGAATTCGTTTTTTTATTTAATTTTAGTTATTATTATTTTAACTATTTTTGTTATTGTTTTTCTATTTCTTCAGCTGAAAAGAGACCACCCCACAAGCAAATGTGCAGTAGTGGACTCAATAGACAGGCGAAAACAGCTCATTTTTAGCTTGTTTTGGGAGAGCAAGTGAGTGAAAATGAAAGCTTTATCCATTTTCACTACTATTTTGTATCTGGGTCTGTTTGTCTCTCAAGTGAAGTCAGACCCGGTTGAAGACAAGCAAGCTTTGCTTGATTTTGTCAATAGTTTTCGACATTCTCGTTCTCTTAACTGGAATGAGACCTCTCCAGTGTGTAACAACTGGACTGGAGTCAAATGTAGCCTAGATGGGTCACGTATAGTGGCCCTTAGATTGCCTGGTGTTGGATTCACTGGCCAGATTCCTCCCAACACCATTAGTCGTTTGTCTGCTTTGAAGATTTTGAGTCTTAGATCGAATGTCATTACTGGGGTTTTCCCTTCTGATTTACTTAACTTGAAAGGCTTGTCTTTTGTTTATCTTCAGTTCAACAACTTCTCTGGTCCATTGCCTGATTTTTCGGTTTGGAGGAATCTTACTATTGTCAATTTGTCTAACAATGGTTTTAATGGAACCATCCCTGGTTCCTTGTCAAATTTGACCCAACTTCAAGCTTTGAATCTTGCTAACAATTCGTTGTCTGGTGAGGTTCCTGATCTTGGTTTGCCTAGTTTGCAACAGCTGAATTTGTCTAATAATCATCTCAGTGGGTCTATACCAAAGTCACTTGAGAGGTTCCCAAGTTCGGTCTTTGCTGGTAACAACGTATCTTCTAGTAAAGTTTTAGCTCCTCCGAGAGTTGCACCAGATCATGCACCTAGTGAATCTAATGTGAGGCCTAAGAATGGTAGGAGGATAGGTGAGGCTGCCTTGTTAGGAATTGTAATTGCTGCTTGTGTGTTGGGGGTTGTGGCCTTTGTGTTTTTGATCATTGCTTGTTGTATAAGGAATAAGAAGGAGGATGAATTCGAGGGGACGTTACAGAAGAGGGAGATGTCACCGGAAAAGGTGGTTTCGAGGAATCAAGATGCGAATAATAGGTTGTTTTTCTTTGAGGGTTGTAATTATGCATTTGATTTGGAGGATTTGTTGAGGGCCTCTGCTGAGGTGTTGGGGAAGGGAACCTTTGGGATGGCTTATAAGGCGATATTGGAGGATGTGACCACAGTGGTGGTCAAGAGATTGAAGGATGTGAGTGCTGGGAAACGCGATTTCGAGCAGCAGATGGAGGTTGTTGGAAGTATTAAGCATGAGAATGTGGTTGAGTTGAAGGCGTATTACTATTCGAAAGATGAGAAGCTGATGGTTTATGATTATTACAGTCAAGGGAGTGTCTCTTCTATGCTACATGGTATATTGCTTTTTCCCTTTTCTAATATTTGTATTTGCTACATAATTACTTGGTTTAATCATGTATGAGGTAGGATATGTTGTAATAATGTTACAATATTGAACATTTACATGACCATTTTTTGGTCGTGCTGGATTTTATTACATGCTTTCAGGGAAAAAGTTTATTTGAAATTCAATAGCCTTTTACTTCTTATGATTTGTTTTCCAAGTGAATTTAGCTTGTACCCATAAATCTTCTCAAGTGTTCAAACTTTTCACCCTCAGTTTTAGACTGTGGTGACTGATCTGGCTATTATGTTGTTCAATTGCAATGATTGGAGTTGAGCTAGCAATTTTTTGGCAACCATTTAACGTTAGATATTTTGTTGCTAGCCTCTTGCTTCTCCTCCATGGAGTGCAATGGGAACAGTGTTATATGCCTAGCTGTTTAATTGTAACAATGTGTGTGTTGATAGTAGGGAGTTAAAAGTTGCAAATAGCAATTATTCAAAATAAGGCAGAGACTAAAAAAGATGAATTTGTAAAAAAGGTAAAGTGCATGCATACCTATGAACTATGATTTCAAAAGTTCTTATTTCTTCCATCATTCTGTTCACTAAATGTATTTATCCACATGCAATAGAATCTGTGGTCTATGAATCGGTCTGCTGAACTCGGTGATTGTTACTGTAATTCTATCTCTTATAGCGCTTTATGTAGTTGCAAACATGACTTAGATAAAAGGTTCAATGTGACTTAGATAATTCTTCACGTCTGTCTTTTACAGGTAAGAGAGGAGAAGGCAAGATCCCACTTGATTGGGATATGCGGATGAGAATAGCTATAGGTGCTGCAAGAGGCATTGCTCGTATTCATGCAGAAAATAGCGGGAAACTTGTCCACGGAAACATCAAGTCATCAAACATCTTTCTCAACTCACGACAGTATGGTTGTGTGTCTGATCTTGGTCTTACTACTATTACAAGCGCACTACCCCCAGTCATTGCTCGTGCTGCTGGTTATCGTGCACCAGAAGTGACAGATACACGGAAAGCAACACAGCCCTCTGATGTCTACAGCTTTGGAGTGGTATTACTGGAGCTCCTCACCGGGAAGTCCCCCATCCACACCGCAGGTGGTGACGAGCTTGTTCACTTGGTCAGGTGGGTTCACTCAGTAGTTCGCGAAGAGTGGACAGCAGAAGTATTTGACGTGGAGCTGTTGAGGTATCCCAACATAGAGGAAGAGATGGTAGAGATGTTGCAAATTGCAATGTCTTGTGTGGTAAGAATGCCGGATCAGAGACCTAAAATGCAAGATGTTATCAAAATGATAGAAAACGTCAGACGCGTTGAAGTTGAGAATCAACCATCTTCTGAAACCAAATCTGAAAGCTCGACACCGCCTCCTCCGCTAGTAGCAGATGAGTGAACCGACCGTTTCGCTATCTTTAATTTCTTTTTTATTTTTATTTTTTTTTTGCCGAAATGCCTATGGTATTGGTATATCTTCATTTGTGATGTATTTTCATTTCAATTCATCTTGGAAGTGTTGTTTAGCCTCCTTGTAATGGACAAAATCTGATATACTTTTAGCATTACTCACCATTTCAAGTACTTGTTACTCAATAATTCACTAAAAGATTAAATTTACTTGTTAATCCATAATTCATTAGAGGACAAAAATTTTATTCAATCTAGATTTCTTTGAAGTTTATTGGAGTGTTTTTTAATGATATATTTTTATGGATTTTATATATTTCATAGATTTCATCAGATTTTGTGGGAACTTTATTTTAAAGTTTGTTGGATTATTTAATGAATTTCATCATATTTTGATAGAATTCTATTTATATTTGTTAGATTTTTTACATAGATTTAAATGAAATTTGATATATTTTAATATGTAATTATTAATTATTTATTATTTATTTTTTAAAAAAAATTATATGATGAGTAGTATGTTGTTGTAAAATTTGGCCAAATTTTTACGCATGCAAGTTCACTTTGATAATCTTTTTCTTTATTTCTATAAAAAAGAAAAATGATCATTCAATGTTGTTTCAAAAAAAATAAAAAAAACATCAAGGGATCTTGCACATTTTTTCATATAGGAAAAGAGTGACAAAGCTTATCAAGTTCCATGCTACAACTACAACGCATGCTTATATTATTGTATATGTAATAATAAATAGAATGACAAAAGAATACTGATAATGAAGCTCTTAGGTTTTCTTAGGTTTTCAGCTAAAATCAATAGTTTACCATTACCAATAATCACCATAAGAACACACCCTATCTTTAAAATGATGGAATTTGCTAGCATCTTTCACAACAATTTCCCGTCTTGTAACCACAGCTATCAATTTGATTGCTTTGTAGCAGTCATAGCAAATCCGATGGCTTTGCGCAATTTGCGAGGGCATCCATTCTTGAGTGTTCATCAACCCAAAAGCTACAGCCAATTTCTCACTATAATACATCAATACTTGTTGTTCTTGTTCATCTACATCAGGAAGTAAAGTTCTCTCTTCAGGAATATATCCATGTTTAGAAATTTCCAACACCAAGCTTTTTATCTCCAGAAAGGAAAGTATGTGGTTGTTTCTTGATTTCAATCAAACTATATGCTGAAAGCATTCTCAAACCCTTTTGTCTTAAGGTCTGTACGATAGCAGCGGCTTCCTTTAACTTGTCAGAAGGGTTATAGATATTCAAAAATACAACATAATATGGAAGAGAAAAGCATTCATTCTTGAGTGTCATCCTCAAACCAGTATTGATCACGATCAAATTATCAAAAGAATCATTGTTGTTCTCAACATATAACTGATTATAGTAAAACAAATCGAAATTGAATTGTGAAACGAAATAAAAAACATAACAATTGAATGTAGCAGAACAATTCAATGTGGAAGAGAAAAACACATAACGTACATTCAATTCACCGTCGCTTATTCCAATAGAAAAAAAAATAAAGTATGAAAATCTAGGAAATCTTTGGGGGCAGGGTAAGATTTTATATGAGGTTTTTTATTTATATTAGGATTTAAAAAATCCGTCACAATTCAGGAAAATTTAATTCCTACAAAATCATTAATATTTTGAATACACTTAAACTTATTTAAATTTCTTAAAAGTCTAAATTGAATACACTAAAATTTTATTATAATCCTTAAAAGTTCTAATTGAATACAACCTGATTCTAATAGACTTCTTAAAATTGTAAATTGAATACATCCAAATTTTTAAAATTCTTTAAATTCCAACAAATTTCAAAGTTAAATATACCCCTTTTAGAAAAATTTTATGTGCCAAAGGATTTCTCTTGTTTGGCGTTACCAAGTTGTATGATTTGGGCTTCACTCCAAGCCCAGCCAAGAGCAAGAACCGGAGGCAGCAAGCCACTTAATGATACCTAAAGATTCCCGAGATGGTGGATGTCAGAATCTAATGATGAAGAAATCTGATGGCCCCCACTACACAAAAACATAGTCAAGCACGTCATAGATGACCATGCTTCTTTTAATCAAGTAGCCAAGAAAATCAAGATTAGTCCAAAATTAATGATACCTAATCACGTTACCATAACAATGAAAATTTAATAGTTAAATATGATTTAGTGATATAAAAGTGATATATAGGTGGGTTCATTTCATATTAGAATTACTAAATTTAATAAAAATAACAAATAAATTTTATAACCAATAATTCTCGAAAAAACTCCTTCAGATATTTAATTCAATGAAATAACAATAAAACAACATGTCAACTGGGTGACAGTTAACCAAACCTTAAAAATACACTAATGAAAACTCAAAATAAAAGCAATTTATAAGAACAAAATAAAATAAAAAATCTCAAATAAAAGCAAACAAAATGTGAGTCAATCGGTAAAATCACGTGTTAAATTAATAATATAAATTTAAAATTAAAAAATATATATTTATAATTATGTTTGTATTTTCCATCATCCATCGTCTTGGTGATAAACCATTGAAATTGTATTACACATATGTATCAATAGATAATTTTGATATATTGTATAAATAGATATTTTATTATTATTATTGATATAGATTTTTAACATTAAATAGATCAAAATTTATTGAAAACTACCTAATAAATACTAATAAAAATACATATATTGTTTAATGCCAACATATTTCAACATGATAATATATATATTCTTTGTTTTATTATTTTATGTGTATAAATTTATAATTTTATCATCTCAAAATTTATAATTTATACACATGTAGTATAATAAAAAGAAGAATATATATATTAAATATTAATATAAATATAAAAAAAAATTAGGTTTTTGTTAATTTAATAGTTTGAATAAAATTAATCAAATTAGTTTCTTCAATAATAATCTTTTATTTGTTATTAAAGTGGTTGTTAAAGAATTTTACGATTAATTTAAATATTATTTGTTGAAAACTTTTTATAATAACCTTACCCATATTAATAAAATAATTAAATTCATATAAATTTTTAAATTTAACTACCTTATTTATTATTAATTATATAATTTTATTCATTAATTACAATCTCCCCTAATCACCCATTTATATGTATTTTTACCTTGTCAGGAGGTTACGTTTAGCCTTCCTCGTAAAATTATCAACTATCAAGTGTGTCGCTTCAGTAGGGTCCACGTAGAAAGAAAGAAATCGATAACCAATCACAGTACAGCACCAGCTCGTGAATCAATCATTTTATTTTTATTTTTAAGATATGTATTTTCCACATATATACATATATATAATCTGATTGAACTTTTCACTTCCAGCCCTCTCATTTTTTTCTTCGTAAAAAAGAAAAAAAAAAAAATACATATCTAGCCTAATAATAATAACCAGGAGGATCTCTCTCAGGTAATCCAATCTCTAACAAAATTCGATTTTTTCTTCAAATTATTTTTCTCTTCGGTTTCTCTGTATCGAAGACGACACTGATCTAGGCTTTGTTTTCATTTTTTTTTTTTTTTTAAAAAAAAAATGAGAACAGGTGATGGCGTCGAAGCGGATCTTGAAGGAGCTGAAGGATCTCCAGAAAGATCCTCCTACCTCTTGCAGCGCAGGTTCGATTTCGATGTTTTCGATTTCGTTTCTGTTTTCGTTGATTTTTCGCTATTTGTTTTTGTGTTTTTTTGGTGATGTTGTGAGGTTTGGTGTTTTTGTATGTTTTGTTTGTTTTTATTGGAGTGATTATGTGATTGTATATATTTAAATTTTTGATTTCTTTGAGAGATTAAGTGAAAAGATTTTTTTTTTTTTTTTTAAGTGGATGTTATTGACGGAAGTTGAAATTTGGTTGTATGCTGTTGTGATTTGTGAGGTTTGTGAGTTGAGAGGTGGATATTAGGTTTTGTAGGTTCAGGTGTTCGTGTATGATTTGGTTTGTTTTTGTTTTAGTGTTTTCAGTTAAGATGAGAGTATTGTGATTTCTGGACACGGATGGAGGGAAATCGAGTCTCTGTTAACATATTTTTTTTAGCTGTGTAGTGGGTTGAATCAAACTTTGGGTGTATTTGTTCGGATTTTTATTCTGGAAAATTAGATTAGTATGTTGACTGTGGGGAAATAATTTGGATGATGGTGAGGTTGGCGTGATTCTTGTTTTCGTTAGCATGGCATTTGGGGGAACCACAGAAGATGATTGACTTTGATGTGTATGGGATGACGCACATAGGATGGAAATGAAATAAATGTTAGTTGTTTTGCTAAGCAACATGAGGTATTCTGCTGTGTTGCGGCATGCGTTAGAACTATTTATGAGCTCGAATATAAAAATTCAATTCATCTTTCTATTTCCCTGTTGTTTGCTTTTGTGGAATGGTTTGTGAAATCTGAATTTCTTTTCTTTTGCGTTTCATGTTATATTATATGTCTAGGCCCTGTTGCTGAAGACATGTTTCATTGGCAAGCAACAATTATGGGTCCTCCAGACAGCCCATATGCAGGTGGCGTGTTTCTAGTCACGATTCATTTTCCTCCAGACTATCCATTCAAGCCACCTAAGGTACTTATTCTACTTCTGTTGTTGAAATTAACAAGCCTGATAGTTTCTTGGGCAGATCTTGTTCTTATGCTTTTATAATGTTTGTTACTTCTATAATGAGGCTTAAACTTCTCTTTTTTTATATCAACAAGCAGATGTTGATAACATTTTAAATGTCTTATTTTTAGATCTTAGCATTCCTATTAGAAGCAAAATATTAAGCCTTGATATTTGTCAGATACATACCATTTAAAGGTGCGCTACAAGGAGAGAATGATGATGTGATTAACCTTGCTTGACATGGTACTCAACAGAAACTAGGTGGAGCATCACTGGTCTCTCGAGAGACCATGACCAGTCATGTCTGAACGTGAGCTTAATGTGGTTCTAATTTGCAGTGTAATCTTGTTTTGTTATTGATGACCTTAAGTACAGTGAGAAGTGTGGTTTAATTGACTTTGATGCAGGTGCAATTAGGCTCATGAGAAGTGGTCCAATTTGTCCGCTAGCTTTGCTATGTTTGGTTTTTAACTTAAATCTAAGGTCATATATATATATATATATATATCAAGGGCTCTCACTTGTGAGATCCCTCACTTTGGTGTCAAGTAAGGGATCACTAACAGCCATTGGATTCGTAGGATTCAATCCAACGGCCACTAGTCTAAAGAAATAAAAAATATACACCTCTCTGACAACTTTTTGACAAGCAATTTTTTATAAACAGAAAAGGTTGCTTAGCATACACCTCTCTGAGAGAACATTTATGTCACATACGCCTACCTTCCTCTCTGTATGCATCTCTCTCTTTGACTCTCATTCTTCCTCCATCTTTCTCTTTTGATACGAATTGACAGACTCTCTCAGATTTTCTTCACTCTTTCTCTTTGTATACACATCTATGTCACACACACCTGCCCGCCTCTCAGACTCTTACTCTCTCCATCTTTCTCTTCATGCTTCCTCTCTATATTGCTATTTTCTGAAGCATCTTCACAAAACACAACCTCCAACTTCATCTCTCATATTGTCTCTTCATCTTGTCAGCGAGGTGAATGCAAAACAGCCTTTTGTGTTCATCAAAAAGTTGTTAGAAATGTGTATATTTTATGTTTTTTTTTTCAGTGACTGATTGCCGTTAGATTGCCACTGATGATCCCTCTAAAGCGAGGGATCCCTCGTGTGAGAGCTCTTGTGTGTGTGTGTGTGTTTAAAGTTAATGCAAATAGCATTTCATCTTGTCAATTTGGATGGTTGACCGTATTTGGTTTGTACGTATGTGTTTTAGATGGTCCAGTTCTTTGTAGAAATAAACTTGTGATGCACTGATACTAGACATTCACCTCTGAGTTGACGTCATCAACTCTTTTGCAGATCTATTTTTTTCAATGAAATTGTGTCTGATAGCCAGTGCAGGTTTACTATTTTCCCTCACTGGGAAATTTAAGTTTCATTAGCAAAAAAATAAATAAATTTTTAAGTAAAAAATGTTGCATCGACCCTAGGTTATACAGGGATATATACTAAAGACCATTCGTGAGGATTTGGCACTCCCCTTTCATGAAGTATAAAATTTTAGACTGAAATATCCTCTCAACTCGAACATCCAACCTCCATACATGCCTCATGTATAGAAGTTACATCATGCTTCAACTTGATTTTCCATTCTTTGAATTTTCATTTTGAGCATGCCTGTGGATCTCTTTCGCAGGTTGCATTCAGGACAAAGGTCTTTCATCCAAATATCAACAGCAATGGCAGCATTTGCCTTGATATTTTGAAGGAGCAGTGGAGCCCTGCCCTTACCATATCCAAGGTAAACTATTAAAAGTTAATATTTGCCGCCTGACATTACAATCATGATCCCATTAACGAAACTGTAGACCTAAAATATAAGCTTTTTTGTTTGCAAGTTTGCCAATTAATTCTGATTCTTTGCTTTCAGGTGTTGCTCTCAATTTGTTCATTGTTGACGGACCCAAACCCTGATGACCCTCTGGTGCCAGAGATCGCCCACATGTACAAGACCGACAGGAGCAAGTATGAGACAACTGCCCGGAGCTGGACCCAGAAATATGCTATGGGTTAGTTTGCTGCTGTGTTATGTGATGAGAGGGCTTCTTTCCCTATGGATTTGGACTTATAAACTGTTATGTATGAATCAAGAAGTGTGTTATATCTCCTCTTATAAGCGAGACCATAAGGGAGAGTTTCAGAATTCGGTCCTCCTAAAAACACATTTACTGCTTTTAATTGTTTGTATCGAAAGTTAACTTTCATACTTGGACCATTTCTATTGTTGTCATCAGCAACGTCTCGCTTGGAACCGGGCTATAAACCTTGTCCAAACCGTATAATTCGTGCTTCCTTGACGCGGCCACAAACGCAGTCAATGGGTGAGAATTCCCCAACTGTGATCAAGATTCTTTTTTCAATTTTTTGGCTTTTCATTTTCGTTTTCTTCTGAGCTGTCATACCGTTCGAGGATATGGCTAAAAACCGCCATCTCGTTGATGTGGCTCTGAGGAGCGTACAATTAGGTTAAATTTGTCACTTTTTTTTTTTTTAATTAATTATTCGTCTTATAAAGTCAAGCACTTTGTGAAAATAAAGTCTTAAAACATGAAATGAATCAAAATTATCTCAGTACATGTAAGCTTGGATGTATTTGATTCTCACCGTCCTGTTTCTGCCATGTATAATGTTTCACAATGGCTGAAGCTTTAGTCAGCGCCTGTCCAATGAAGAAAATATTTATTTGGCTTGACAAAAGTTTGAGTTAATTCTTATTGAAGGTCGTACTTCAATAAAAGTTGGGTTCTTGTCTCGAGGTTCTTATTGTAGGTTGTACTTCAATAAAAGTTGAGTTCTTGTCTCGAGGTGGGGGGACGAGGTGAAATTCAGGTTCCTGTGGTAATAAATGGTTGTTATTTTGTAATTTAATCGTAACAAAACGATCAAAGTGTTCATTATGTTCATATAATTATGAAAATACCATCAAATTGCGAATGGCATAGTGGGATCGAATTAATATGGGTTAGGAGAGACGCAACTTCGAACCTATAAGATGTAAGTTGAGACACATAGAGGGATGTGGGTGTAAATACATAGTATTAGGCTATCTCAGTTCCATGGGCCATATTGATCTTAAATCTATTCCTTCACCATTTTCAAGGCCATCAATTTATAGGATCTGCTACTAACCAGCTCTGTAATTATGTAAAATTTATAAAATAGCATAACTCTTTAAGTTATGGTAACAATTTACTTGACCTTAACTTATGGTAACAATATCAATTAAGGTCTAACTGAAGGAAGTTCCAATATGGGCCAATATGCCCAAATTTGACCATATTTTGCTTGGACTTGACTTGTGATTGCAAAACGGGTTATTGGGGTAGGCAAATTGGAAACCCACTTCCAAAGAAAATGCTGGTCCAGCCCCCCACTCAAGGATCAGGCTCAGTCTGGACTATCGTTGCATCATATCCATCAATGTGTTCCAGGTGTGCTTTGGGGTTAACAAGTTGTCGATAACAAATCAAGATTACAATAACTTGTTACAAGACCATGGAACTAATCACAACCATTGGTGACCGCTAACACAACAATTAACATATCAAAATAGAGAAAAAAAATCAAAAAATAAAAGGAAAAAAAGGTCCACGTCGCAAATGTTTTATACTCGATGCTCCCATCAACTTGTATACACACGCACATGAAAAAAAGAAAAAATGGTCATTATTGGATAACAAACAAGAATTAAAAAATCTTGGACATTGAAGCGAAATGAAAAATAGTATTAATTAGTACATTCGAGGTCTGAGTGATTTCTTATCAAGTTACTTCTTTTAAAAAGTTCCAAAACCAAATGAAAAATGCCCACCGACAAGAAAACAAAGAGAATTAAAAGCATTTTGGGACTGTTTTTGAAGAACTCCGGGAAATCATGACTAAAAAGAAAACACTCCCATTAAAAACTGGAGAGAATGATTGGGGGGGACCAATCATACATAGGCCCACATTGATTTTCCCTGGCCGTTCACATTTTCTTGCCTTCACATATTCACGTTCCTTCAACACATACATATGCTGTCATTTTGTTGGGAAAAGAGCCCTACACGCATAGCCTTTTGCCTGTAAATAAATTTTAAATCATAAAAGGTTTATATTTTGAGTGTTGTTCAGTCTGCATTAACGATTGAATTCGAATTATTGCTGTATGACATATAGTGTTTAAAATTTTAGAGTAACTACGTGAAAATATAACAAAATTTTAGTTGTAGTTATGAGATATGGTATGTTCAATGGATGTTCTCATTTGTACGCAAGTTATTAATAGGAGAAGAGAGCAAGATAATGTTATTAATAGCATGAAAAGACCTTGGATATATAAAGAGTTCAAAGGTGACAAAACGTATAATAAATTTCTATTTTTAAGTGCTTTCATTATCAATCTACCCAACACAATGAGAGTAACTACTCAAAAGGAGATAGAGAGAATAATAAAAACAAAAGAGAGAAAAATTAATGAGCTTTTGTGGTGAGAAATTAATTTAAACCAAAGTGTATGAATTTTTGTCAAAACATATAAAGGCCATGCAAATTGCAAGGCAATCTCTGCCCAAAACGACAGTTTTTCATGCATAAACATATATAATAAAAGAAGGAAGATGGTGGGGCAAGAAAATCTTAGCAACAGGCCTACTTTGTATTAAAATGAGCCTACTAGATCCCCACTACAGCTTACATGCTTCTTAATGTCTTGCAAGACCAATTTTATAAAAATTTATATTTTTTGAGTTGCATTGAAAATGTGTCTTGCACTTTCTGTTGTCCAGGTCCAAATCAATAATATATCTGACTGTCGATAGGACCCAATCGAAGAGCCACTTGCCAGTTCTGAGCCAACCAATATCACGCTTATCACACGCTTATGTGTTAACTCGCAACCCTTTCTAGTTCAGGTACTTGTCCATTCTATACAGATCTATATGGAAGTACATATTTTTTTAATTGTGACAGTTTTATCGATAAATAGATATCTGTCCCATTTGATCTTGATTTAAAACTAAAATTAAATAAATTCATGCATTTTAACTTCAAATTAGGCTTAATTTACAAATAAGTAATGTTACACTTCTTGAATTTAACTTATTATAAGTGTTGATGGTATTTAAATTATATGACTAATGAAAAGTTCCACTTGACAACCCAAAAAACACATCATTTATATAACTTTAAATTGAAATTTTATCTTTCGAATGATTCACTTTACAATCATTATCTCACCCCAAATTATTCAAAAATCATTGAATATTTAGGAATTTTAATATGAGTGGAACTCGATTCAAAACCTTTTACACAAGTACAAAAGATGTCACCAACAAAATTTAGTTAATATCTCAAGTACGAAGTATATTAAATTGTTTGAATCGAACGTTTAAAAAGGAAATTTAGGTAATGGTCTAATAAAGAGAGTCGTTGCAGCTAAAGAGTCAAGAACCATGTATTTTTCTGTTAGATATTTTAAATGTGGTTTTGTTCCCCATAAAAAGAAACAAAAAAAAAAGAGAGAAAAATCAAGATTTAAATGAAGCTTAATTAGTTGTATCTATATAAATATTGCATTGGAAATAGTAACTTATGTCTTTTTATGTCTAACAACATTGCATTTGGAGTTTTTGATCACAACCCCATTAATTTTTAATCATGTATTTGTATCTTCCACACAGATTTCTTTTCATATAAAATTGCACGTGTGAACCCTAACCCATGACCAAAAACTCCAACTAGACATGGTGCATGCGAGTTGGAAAGAAGACATAGCCCCAGAAAACCAGGTTTTCTCATGATTTTTTCTTTGAATATTAATCAAAACCTTTAATTATTAATTATAATCACTTTGTGTGTACTTAATACAATATGAATTGTCCCTAATGAAGACAAAATTTACAGTCAACAAGCTCATGAATCCCACTTCATTGGTCAAATATCTCAGTATTTCAGTAGGCTAGTGGGTGTGTGGCCATAATCGTCACAATAGCCACATGGACCCAAATCACTTGATGAGGTGGACAGGTCTAATGTTTCGTTACTTTTAAGTTTTATCATTAATATATAATCAAATAATGTTTGTTGTCAACACTAAATAATTCTTCAATCATTCCTTGCTTTTGTTCTAATCATGTTTTTAATTCTAGTCATTCTTCTTTTAGATCGGGACCCCATGTTGATTTAAGTTTTGATAAGCTTTTGAGGATTCTTTCACTTATATGTATTTTTATCATTAATACATCTTTGTATGTAAGTTGTTTCGATTACTTATAAATAGTTGTTTATAAAATATTAAACGAAAAAATAAATAAATCTTAATTCATGAATATTGACATATTAGATTTTTTATTTTAAATGGTATTGGCACACCCTTACTAACAATCTAAGTTTCTTGAGACCAATTAATATCAAACTCACGATACTCATGAATTCGAATCATTCATTGTTTTCTTTACATTTCTAATTATCGATTATGTTTTGTAATAAAGCATGTAGAACGTATTTCTATCATCAACCACCAATTGTGTTATGTTACAATAATCATGGTGTCTACATGCAATAGAGTGAATGCTAATTTGCAAATATCTATGTCCTAGGTAAGGTGAGAACTGCGGTATTATGATGCATTAATTGTGATAGAAAAAGAAGAGGAGAAGAGAAGAACATTAATTATAAAGGGAAATGAACCGAGCTAACCCATTAAAGAGTCGTTAACTTATATTTTACTTGTTATTTGGTCCAATAATGGGGCCTCCACCTCCTCCGCAATTTGAGGCCTTCGGATCCCGTTTTCAAGTGCAGTTCCAGCATTTATTAGGGACATGCTTTTAAATCCACTGTTTTATTATTATTATTATTATTATTACAAATATTTTTTAAATTCAAGTCAAAGATATATATATTTAAGGGTATTAATCTCGTCCGGTGTATAATAATTTTATTTGGTTCCGACTATTTTCTTAATTAATTTCAGTTATATAATATGATTAAAAAAATACTATTCAAATCTCACTTCTCAATACTTTTAACTACAAATTTTACTTTAATTACATATTAAAACAAATAGAATTATAAATTGGAAATTTCTTTTCCTAAAAAAAAATAATATTCATTTTTTTAAGCATTCTCTGCATTTTATTATTATCATCTTTTTAAAAACTATTAACACCAAATATGTGAGGCATATACCAAATATGTGAGGAAATCAATTACTGTGATATAAATATAGGGAAATATCTATTACTGCATGCAACCCCACCTGATATACATAGTTATTAGTTAAGTATACACTATTCTTTATGAGGATGAAGGAAATTTAAACAAATATTAATAGTTCAACAAGAGAATAAAAAGTTTATATCTATTATTATAATATAATAATATTAATTTCTATAGTTTTAATAAATAAATATGAATTTGTAATATTTTATAAAGTATGTAACTTTTTGTTGTCACGCATTATAATAATTTGATTTTTTTAATCAAATTCATATTATTAAAAGTGCCTTTTATAATTTTGTGCAGAAGTTTCGAATGAATTTTCTATGATATTCAGGTTAGGTTTTTTGACAATTAAATAAGAACCCTTTAGGTTTCCTAAATCATTCAATTTAATTTAATTAATATATAGTGTTAAAAAAATAATATATTTGTTTGTTTCTGAACCAACAGAAATATTTTTTTCTTCGAAAAAAAAGAAATATTGTTTTTAAATGTGCAATATATTTCTCCCTCTCTCTCTTGGGCACCGTAATTACTTGATAATTAAACAACATGATTATGCAATAATGATTAGAAAAACCAAACACATCTGGTTCCAAGTGATGGTTGACTTGTCTTAATCATACATTCCAATGAACAAAAAAAACCAACAAAAATAGAAACAATGATGACAAGGATTTCACCACATAAATTTCTCAAAAATTTGAAGAAAAAAAATTGTTTAGGGGCTCAAAGCTTCTTTGCATTTGCATGTTTCTTGAAAAATCAAATTTGTGAGTCTGGAAAACTCTGCTCGTTTGACTTGTACCTCCAAGAAAACGTTAACTCACTCGCCAGTAGTTGCCACCTCCCATTTGCAATAAGAAAATGATAGACAGATTTCACTAATTGATTAATTAATCAAATAATTATAGTTTAAGTTTAGTTTTTAGAGATACTAAATAAAACAATACAAGACCTCTCTTAAATGATTTTGTCTCTTCTAATTTACTTGTTTCGCTTGTTTTTAGATTTTTGGCCTCATGCGGCTCCCTTCCTTATTAACATAATCCAAGAAAGTTTTACAAGTCGTCATCTTGTGTCTTTGCTAATCCACGGACAACAAAATTACTTTCACTTCAACCCTTGGATCCACTAACCTCATTCTCCGTCAGTTTAAATATATTTAACGTACCTTTTTACGGCTAGTAATTTCTCCCCTCCATCATTTGATGCTCATTTTACGTCCGTCTGTGACATAAAACCTTATTATATATTCATAATTGTTTGATTCGAGCATTTTTAAAATAAATTTCAGTACTATTAATGTTGTAACCATATAATATAATTTTATTTTTGCATCATTAGAGAATTGGTTATGTATTATTGCAAAATCCATAATTTTTTTAAAAAATTTTGTAACTAGAGAAGCGCATATACACACACTTAAATAATAATGTTAATTATGCGACATTACAAAAAAAGAAAATGAATCTAAAGGTCAATGATAAAGTTTAGATTGAAAGAAAACTGATGGATAAATTAATATTGAAATCAATTTTTTAAGTTATATTTGTATTCTTTATTACATGTTATAGGTAATATTTATCATCATATAGTCAACTTAGATGTATATATGTATATAGCAAAATAAAAAGGAAGGTAGTTGTCAAATTTTGATGAAAGATATGTTTAGAATAAATGAAATTCTCATGTTAAGTGAATTAAGTTCCTAACCCAAAAAACAAATTATTAGCCTACTATTTTAAATATTCATGGAAGTTCATCATAGAAAATCTTTCATACATATAAGTTACTCTAGATGAATCTCGACAACTATTAAATACACAGATAATGATTTAAATGAAATAAATTATCATATAAATAGACAACTATCTGATTAATTGTTTCAAAAGTATCGTTAAACATGTATACTTTTAATTTATTTTGATTCTTTTCTAACCAAGATATTTACGATTTCGTAAACTTTAAAGTTCAAATTTTTAATCATTAAATATATACAATTGGAGTTATTTTATGCTTAATAATGTAAAATTTGAGTAAATTCGAATATTCAAATTGATTAAAAATCGTTCTCTTATTCCAACTTGTAAAAAAGAATTAACATGTGTTTAAGACAAATATGCTTTTGTACTTGACTCAAACGAAGTGCCGCCTATGCCATAATTTATCATGGCATGTCAACATTCGAGGTTTCCATTATCGTGACTAGTCTTTCTACATTATAATTCTCTACTATTTCTACATATAAAATAATAATAATAATAATTATTATTATCATCATCTATAAACAACCACAATTTTCTCACTCTCCACCACCTTTTCTTTTGTTAATATTTACAACTCTTAAAAAGTTGCTTTCAACAACATTTCTATCAAAAACACTACGTGAACATCTGTCTAAGCACTAGTCGTCGACACAAAATCCAAATTGCAATAATGAAAACAAACCGGCACATGATTGGAGACTTGTCTGATTTAATTTAATTTTTTTCCTAGCTATTCTTAGTCAAACCTCATTATAGTTTCTTTTCTAATTTTTGATAGTGAGAACCCACCAAACAATCATTCATTGACACCTAGATTTTTATACTTGATACATATGATCAAAAGATGATTTTGGACTCTTGCCAAGTTAAAAACAAGTAATAATACCGAACGATTAATGGAAATTAAAAACCCATTTTGAAATAATTAATTAGTGGAATTTATATCATTTTGGTTTCTTGAAGAGAAGTGATCTGGATGGATCGGCAATATTATTTACTCCTTATTCTCTTGTTGAATTCGATGGGGCCAAATGATAACTTTATTCTTAACAAGATCAGGCCAAAGTTTTACTGATGCTAGATTTTGCATAATTTATTCTTATAGCTATAAGCCTCTCTTAAAATATAAGTAAGTTATATATAAGTAAAACCAATTGTTTGATAAGTATGTCCCAATATAACTTGATGTTTAAGGGACTCCATTTAAACTATTTTACATAATCAAAAGAAATTTAACATTAGTTTTGTTCACAAGTTATCACATATTTTAATTGAACCCTTAAAACGGTTAAAAATAAACTTTGTAACTTATTATCAACATTTTTATGGAAAGATTAAACACAATCACATACTCAGTAGAACTCTTTCGATCTTAATAGAAGTACCATTGTGTTTTTTCGTGCTCTAATTTTCTAACCTCCAAACTTCAATTATTTTGTACCCATAAGAATGATTAGTTTACAAATTTTGTCTTTTAAGAAGGCAGTTTGTTATAATCAGCAATCACTATTAGCCGCCAAGAGAGTGTGCATTAAACGTTATTATATTTCTTAAAATAACAAAAACTAGAACAAATACAGCAAAATTATGGCAACTTGCATGCAACCTCCTTATGTTTGTTGTCAGTCTTGCAAGGTAGGCATGGGCATCCTCACTGCTTAACATATGCTTCCACAGTTGCCAAAAAACATTGTTGCCATATGAAAACAGTCCGAGAAATAATACACACAAATTAATATAAGAAGAAAAAAATTTATATATATATAAATGCCACTGTAAGAAAAATACAAGCTGGACGGCTTCTTTGTTTGATACAGTTATGACCCGCCCATAATCAAAATCTAGGCCCATTTGTTAAACTGACAGAGGGTATAGTGGTAATTTCATTAATATGAAACCGGGATATCAGAGGATTTTAAGTCATGCCTTTGGCAAAATCCACAGTAACAAACAACGTTATGGTTACTTATTACGAAGGACCATGTGTTGTTACATGAAACCATAATCACCTAACAAATTTTAATGTTATAAATATACACGACACCAGAAAAATAAATTTTACCATAAATTGACAGTTCATGTGAGGTCAGTAGAAATTAAATTAATAAAAAAAAAAAAATTCCTGAATCAAGAAAAACAGTTTATGTACATATGTGTCTGCATAAATATATATATTTTAAAATTTGCATGTAAACTAATTAATGTAGTAATAATTAAAAACAACTCCCATTCCTATACAAATTCAATTTATTCAACGATTTTTTTTTTTTTAACCACGTGAGTAAACAAGAAATGCGAAGCGTTAGTGTTCATGGTTAAATGCTGATCAAACGGCTGAGAATTTATAGACGGCAAACGGTTTTCCGTACGAAAATTAATTTTTTTTTTTTGAAAACAAAACAAGAAAGTTAAAAACAGCAAGTAGAAAAACATGACAGTGGCTCCAACTCCGAGGTTGCCTCCCATGTTACCACAGCTGTAAAACGAACCGACCAGACCAGAAGCATAAGAAGAAGACGATGACAAGGTGAAAACGGTAAATTTGAAAGCAGTGAGTGCATGTGTGGGTGAAGCACGCCACTGTAACGGCCCATTTTCCGCTGTTGAAACAGTTGATGAAAAGACGAAAAAGGTCCTGGGATTTGAAACTTGGTTGAGTGTCGTTTAGGAGGTAATTAAGGGGAGAATTAATGGGTAATTAAGTACAACGAGAGGGGATTAATATTCATTTTAGTCAAAGGATCGAGTGTCCGGTCACTCACGTGACTGGAATCCCTACTTTCGAGAAGAAATCTTTTGCCGAGTCAGCATCCAATCCACACTTGCCATTGGATCTCCTCTTTTCCTGGGCCATTCGCCACGTGTTCTCATCCGGGTTATGCGGCGCCTAGTCAAACATCTCCGATAAAGGGCCGGAATCTCTAAATTCCGGTCAACTCTCACTTAAATCTAATTTACAAAGACACCAAAAAAAAAAAAAAAAAAAAACACTCAAACGGGGTTTAACTATTTTACGGGGTTGTTCGGATCTTATAAAAGAGTTAGTCTGGGTTTCCACCTCTCTCACTCTCAAAATTTTTTCACTTTCTCGCTATCTTATCTCTCTGCAAAGCTCTCTTTTTCCATCTCAGAAAGCGATTAGAGGTCCTTTTAGAGTTACAAAAATCTCCCACAAACAGCAGGACCTGTCTCGGATAAGTTACCTACAAAAGCATTGTCTGTCCAACAACGGTGCCCGTTTCATTTCAAGACATTTATTCTCTTTTCCTTTCCGGTAAAGCAACAACCCCCCTAAAAAATAAAACACTGTTACAGTGACACCCTTTTGCTTTTCCTTCATCAAGGCATCAACTTTCAGTCAACTTTTCGTATATATATACATATATTTATATTTTCAGCTCGAACAAGAAGCTCTAGTCCTCTCTCTCTCTCTCTCACTCACTCACCATATCTCTCTGCTTTTGTGGTGTATGTATGTGAGTAACTTTCGTTGAAATTGGTTCTTTTAGTAGCTTTTTGAGAGATTATTCTATATATTCAATTCATATAATGGTAGGTTTCTCTTTCTCTCGGTTTCAAGCTTCTCTTTAACGTGTTCTTTGCTTTCCTTTATTTATCTCTCTTTATTCTCTCCTCGTGTGTGTCTACTCTCAAAAGGATATCTCTTCTCTTCTCTTCTCACCTTTTTTTCCCATTCTATTTCACCACATACACGCTCGCTTTCAATGCGAATCTGACCAGACCAATAACCCATAATACCACTCTCTCTCGCTCACTAGAAAAGAAACACTATCATGGAACAAAGTTTTGTCAAGTACACTGAACACTGTCACCAGACCAAGCTCATGACCCGTTTTTCGACGACCTGTCCGGAAATGAAGCAACCCAGAGTCGTGCGAGTCTCGGTGACTGATGGGGACGCAACAGACTCGTCCAGTGATGAAGAGAGTGGGGTTTGTTACTTGAGGCCTCGAGTGAAGAGGTTTGTTAATGAGATTACTATCGAGACGTCGTCGTCGTCTTCTACGACATCGTGTTCGAATGAGGCTCACGATGGTGGTGTGGTTTCGAGGAGGAGGTTTTCGAAGAGTCGGAAGAGGGCGGCTGGGAAGGTGGGGGAGCCGGGGAGTCTGAAGCCGGTTGCGGCGGCGTCGGGTGGGAAGAAGTTTAGAGGTGTACGGCAGCGGCCGTGGGGCAAATGGGCGGCTGAAATCAGAGACCCTCTCCGCCGCGTGCGGCTGTGGCTTGGGACTTACGACACGGCTGAGGAGGCTGCTATGGTGTATGATAACGCCGCCATTCAGCTGCGTGGACCCGACGCGCTCACCAACTTCGCTACTCCTCCACCTCCACCGCAAGACAAGCAGGTCGTTGTCAGCTCCGGCTACAACTCCAGCGACGAGTCTCACAACCACCACCACCTGGCCTCTCCGGTCTCCGTCCTGCGCTGCCCCTCTCCATCCAACGAAGAGGCCGAGTCTCATCAGTCTCAGACCAGCGCCAAAGACTGCAGAGACGAAGCCAGCGTCTCGGATTACTCCTCCACTTTTGACTCTGTCTTCCAAAACGACGTCGTCTTCGATTTCAAATCCGCCGTACCGGACTTGTTCGAAGAGAACAATAACTTTTTCGGCGACGATTTGGACGAAATATTTTTATCTTCGGGAATGGACTTCGGGTTCGGATCCTCAAGTTGGCGCATGGATGACCATTTTCAAGATATCGGGGATCTATTCGCGTCCGATCCTCTCCTCGCCATTTGAATTTCTCTCTCTCTCTCTCACTTAAAGTCTCGCCCGAGTAAATGCCGGTTTCTCGGCCAGTTTTGTATCGGCGGGAACACAAATGAATATATCGGATGTATTTTTTTGTTTCTGTTTTTATTTTTTATTTCCGATTTTGTTGTTGTATTTTTGTTACTTTATTACCATATTAATATGAACTCCGTCGCAGTAACGGTGACGGACGAGTTTGTCTACGTGTTATGGTCTTTTTAGTTTTTTCCTTTTGTTTTTGCACTTTTTGGGTCCATTTTGTCAAGCACGTGTCCATGCACGTGATTGGAAAACATGTGTGACGTGTCTCTGATATTATTATTTAGTAAACAAACTAGATACTTGTTATAAATTGCATATATTTGTATAATTTGGTTTCTAATCACTGACCTTATTTTGTAAGTTTTTTATAGAAGAAAAGAATGCATATTCATGTGTAAGAACACAGTAATTGATAAAAAGATGGTTAGGTGGCAATCCTAAATTGGGTCACTTTACGGAGAAACATTGATGAAAAATATCTAGATCTGTACTGATATGACACATACAATTATTGGGTTTTCATTGGTAAGTAGGATTTTTTTTTAAGACTGGAACAAATTGTAAAGTAATTGTTAAGAGAAAGTATTGCTATTTCAAGGCCTGAAAAACGAATACCTATGTTGATTTCCCCCATCCAAATCTGGCTGCAAAGATTTTAGTAGAAATGTAACTTGTTATTTCTTAACTATAAATAAGGCATTAGCTGCTCAAGCTCAACAGTACTGTCTATGTTTCATATGTTTATGCTATTATCTTATTTATCACTTAATATGCTTTTCGTGTTCCGATAAACCTCGGACCATTGATATAGATACTTTATAATTATTCATGATTATGTTTAACTTGTTTAATAATTGCCTTAATTGCAGTTCATTTTCCTTTATTGTTAGGATAATGTTGAAAGAAAAATTAGTGACAACCATCATCCAATGCCTTCCTATCGAAAAATGTTATTTAATTTGACAACTTTTTAAGTTCAGGTTATCTCAATTCCAAACTATATATAGAAAAAAACTCAATGAAAAAGATTATTTTAGATATTAGAAAATCTTAAAAAAGGTTTATGGATATGTGACATCAAACAACTATATATATTTGGGATATTGAATGTGTAAGCCCCGCAATTTCTATTGGATTAATTTTGGAGTTTTGAGGAACAATAACATTACTTGGTACAATTCTTTTGTTTTCAATTATCTGATACTTTTTATGGGTTAAACAACTATTAATTGAGACCAGTTTAGACAGAATTCTAGTCGTAGGAGTCATATAATTATTTTCAGATATCAAGACAGTGTTTGTAGAACTGTTGAAATTTGAACCTATCACTTGAGAGTTGGATTGGAGGTGGCCTAATTTAGAAAGAAAAGAAAAGTGCAAGTCAAGTGGGTTTTTGCTGATGATATGCATGACTTCTATATAAAAAATACTATTTGGATAAGTCGATTGTCAACTGTTGATATTTGATTCTCCAAATCACCACTTCACCTCTCCCTACAACCCCAAGTGTAACATCAGCTTCAAGAAGCACCAATTTTAATACATTTGAAAGTGACTCAGCCTCGCTTAATCCCAGCAACTTAATTGCTTAAACCATGTTCAATTAAATTTGTTAATCACTTTGTCCTTCTCTGGGGATCCAAATGCTTGATTTGGACAATATATGCAACAATACAAATCTCCTGGATACAGAATCAGTCCCTTATAAATATCACATCTCCAGTCTAGGCTGAAATTAATCCAGCACACAACAACTATCCATTAATTTTAAATAAAATATCTAGCACCCTTTTCTTATGTGTCTTTTAAAAATTCTATCCATGCCAATGTTGTGTAAACTGCTTTTTCTAATGTGGTTGTAATATGACAAATATTTGTATGTCAAAATGGGATGATATATTGATATGGGAGGGTTGTTTTGCACGCCATAAAATGAAAAAGAAAATATGGTAATTATTATGCTTGAGACGACAGATTTCATTGGAATGCACAGAGTGATGATAAATGTAGAGAATTCTGATGCAATTTTAAGGTGACAAGGGCTGCTTTGGGTCCCTTCTCTATTGCTTGTCTGTTGGTGAAATCCCTGCGAATCGGTTACAGCAAAAACCTGCAAGAACAATTAGAACAACAAACACTATACAAAATATGTCATTTTGTTGAGTACTACATAGCAATACTAGTTTTCTTGTACCCCGAGTCCTGTAATCTACCCAGAAATCATGTAAATATTGTAATTTGAATTTGAATGATTTTTTTATTTTTTAATTTTTGGATACCACGTGTGATGTGAATCATCAAACCTGAGATATTACCAAGGTTAAATAAATACATTTACTATCCAGCTGTATACAATGAAAACGACTCAGGTTAAGATATATAATAAATTTCAGACGCCTATATAGATATATTTTGACGAGAGTGTAACAATCAAGGGGTTCAACTTCGAAGAGTTTGCTTCCAATGGGGCAATGATCAATTATACAAGTGGTCCCATAAATTATTAGCTGGATGAGCAATGCTGCGGCCAGATTTTGGCATATTAGTGGCCTACAATGTACCACCGCACAAGAAAATTTTTTTCCATGGTTCAGGTGTCATAAAACTAACCTGCTAGCTTCATAAAAAATAAAAAGCCAGACTATATTAGCTTGTTACCCTGAAACAAAAGCCAAGAACTTTAATAAATAAAATTTGGCCATACATATCCCGAAATAGTTACTATACACTGTCTCGTACCTGACATCAAACCAGCCCCTGGTTTACCTATGAGGACAAAAATTACTTGCACGACCCACAACGTCCTTTTCTTTGTCTTTGTGTCCATTGCCTCTGCAGTCTGATATATTCTTTTTCACTCTAAGCATGTAAATTTTCTTTGTTGGTTTTCAGTTTTTCTTTTTCAATATATTATTATTTAAACCGTGTTTGATTAATCATCCAAGATTACGAAAAAAAAATCTTTATTTGTAATCTAAAAATAGGTGTTTAATTATAAATTATATTTAGATTTTATATCAAATACTCTTTTACATTTTCTTTGTTGGTTTTAAGCTATTTTAGCAAACATTTGGAACGCATTTAGTGCGCCCATTTGAATTAACATTTTTTTTTATACTGGAGTATCTTAAAAAGCATCAAATATATAGTATCCAAAAATTTCATAAAAAATTAGTATCCAAAAATTGTTTTCTTTTCTAAAACTATTTTCGACTTTTTTTTTAAATGGAAAATTTGAAACTTTTTATTTATTGAACATGTGTATTCTTACAAAATATATAATGCATAGTTTTTCTCTGGATTGAAATTTATGCTTTTATGTCCCATGTATCAACCCAAATACTATCCATTTAATTAATTATATAGTAACCCCACATTTCTAACTTACTAGTTACTATAACACTTCAAATTTGATTTACAAGCAAAATATTTTTCCCATACCATCTAAATTAAAATTCATGTTCTATGATTCTTGTATTATTTTGTTAAATCAATAATTTTTAATAATTACCCTTTACATGTACATAATCGTACCACGAACCACACCTCATCTACTTGTGATAAACTTTAGGTATCTAGGTGTTGTGGTGTAGAAAAGAGCTAGCACATAGTTGGCAGTTGACGTCATTGGTTTAAGCATCAGTTGTCCTTTGCATTTTCCTTAGCAAGGTTCTACACCCAGGAGGTTCAAAAAATTTTGCGACAGCTTCTGCTGCACTTGTCGCTTCTCCCTCCTATATGAGGGCAATCCACCCACTTATTTATGGATAGATTCCTCCATATGGGAATCACTCTTCGGACCGCGTCTTCAGTGTTTAATTCCATTTAATTCTTATTATTTCATGAACTTGTCCAATAATAAAATAAAATAAATTAAAGAAGCTAGTGGAGATGTCACTTTCTTCTAAATCCTGGCAAATAGTGTTGCAGGCTTCCTATAATCAGATACAGAGTGATGAAAAAAATTTATCGTCACAAGTGGCCTACAAAATCCCTTCAACTGGGATTTTTCTTGTGTCTTCTTACCTTCAGTCGTTGCATGATGACAATAACTGAACATAGTCATTTATCAGGAAATTTAAATTTGGGGCCCCCACCACCACCACGAGTCATATGCATTGTCTGAGTTTGTAAATAAACTTGGCCGAAGTAAAAACCCAAACGACCCCCAATGTCAGTGTATATATATATTTTGGCCCTTTGTTTATTTGCCTGTTAACTTGTTGCCATCTTGGACTTACAAATATGATCGTATGAACTTGGTGGAAAGTGGGGAAATTCACTAATAAGAATTCTCAATCGGTACATACACTTTAGTACTAATACATTGAATAATTTCTCTTAGGATTTAAATTTTCATTTTTTATTCCAGTCATCGACCAAGTTTAACCCATGTAATTAATCATGTTGCGCTATCTTTGACATACTATATTTGCTTCGAGTTTGATTCTCATGTCATTTAAGAAAAATAACGCTTTCACTTAATGACAAAACTATAATTTATGTTATTACATCATATTTGTGAATCAAAATATTGTGATTAACTTATAAACTTATAAATATAGGAACTCTCATGATTATATAAGACATAATTTCTTTTAGTGTTGATAATTGCATGCTTATGTCTTATTTATAAACTCAAAATACGGCTCATTTAATTACTCTTATACTCATTATATCTAAATTGTTACATTTATTTCGAGTTTTGTACACATAGCATATCAAAACTCTGCTATATTTAAAATATTAAGATTAAAAGACATATTACTTAAACACTAAACTTTTTTTACAGTTGTTTTTGCTCTTCGAAAGAATAGAATGCCACGGCCACTGGACACTGGCAGATCCAAAAAAGGCCACGGAAACAAATTCTAAAGGCAATGTTTTGGGAGAGGCACAAAAATCCACAATTTATTTTTATTTTTATCAGATTCATTCAAAAAACACAAAAAAAGAAAAAAAGGGAACAAACTCAGAAAATCTTCATTGTTATTCTCCCGCAGCCCTCCGCAGCCAAGTAGTGCAAGTCAATCATGGCCGTACACGTCATGTCAGCTTAACGGTTTTCGATCCGCCTCGTTCAGTGCAAGTGTGCCACGAGACTAGGTCTAGAGTCACTATACTCCCTCTCTGGTCCTCGTGGGGCCCCCACAAGCTGCCAGCTCACAATCAGTGTTCCTCCTGATCTGTTGAATCCTACTAATCGGTCCCTCCGTTTTCTGCTGATTTGGATTTTGGACCCTCCACTTTCGATCAGACCCAAAAACGCACAGTCTCTCAACCTTTTGACACATTTCATCTCCACATTATAAGTATATATAATATTGACAAACTCATTTGATCATAACTCTAAAAAACAGTTCAAAGCTAAGCTCTCATTAAGTGTAAAAAGAAAGCTCCTAAAAGGAAGAGAAGTATCCGTCTTAAAAGAGGAAGAAAAATGACTACATTTTATGATTATATGAATGTAACCCTGATCTTATATGACAAGTAAGCAGAAAGTGGATTCCAGTACTACAGCAACACAACAAACTCGACACGATCTCTTGACTTGATTGATTTACCTGGTCATCATCCACATCAGCGGTAGCCACCAACCATGCTCTGGCCCGTTCATTGGATGGGCTCCTTCTACATTCTTCTTTTGTCTAGCACAAGAATTGAGAATTTTGTTGCCCGTGACTGTCAACCAAATGGTGAGAGGTACCCTTGTTACACACATTTTAAATTTGTTTTAGTCTTCTAGTTGCTGCACTTATTATCTACACCATACCATCACACCATTAATTCACTTTATGTTCAGGGTATGGGCATGACACAAAAACTTGTCACTAAGAGTAGTTGTCAGTTTTGAACGTTTTGACAATTTGTGGGTATTGATTAGTTTAGTAGTGATATTAACGTTTTACTTGAATTGACGTCATAGAGAATTAGATTTATATTTGAGTTAGTACATCCTTTTAATGAAATAAACAAAATATTTATTTGTGATTGCCGATGGCTGGCTGCATAAAAACACTTGAATTTCATTTTAACTACAGAACCATAGATTTTCAGATTGTGTTGGACTGTTTATATTGTTAACAGAAGGTTATTTATTTATTTGTTGTTGTTGTTTTTTATATGAGCATGTATTTCATTTGTTTTTCACTTGAAGATTTTAAGGTATTTTTAACATTAAATTAAAACACAAGATAAAGTTCATTACGTCGTTTTAAGTAGTTGTAACTTTATTTATTAATTACATTGCATCCTCATAAAATAATATTTTGAATACAATTCAAAATTTTCAATAAAAATATACTTTGAGTTTTTATTTAGAGTATTTATGGTTTACACTGCAAATCACATCATCTCTTTAATTAAAACATGGGAGGTTGGTTGTCATTACTAAGTACTAATTAGGATTTGTGTTTGAATAAGAATGAGAGTGTGAGGGTGGAGGGTAGGTGGTGTCGTGAAACGTGCACGGACGATTTTCTTATGTGTTTCCCTATCTTCTGCCTGATTTCCTGGTTGGTTGATAGGTAAGGCATGGACATATATGCTGCCACGTGGCAACCGATTATGAGCAGTCGAGGACCATGTTTGTAAATGTCTTCTCATGTATTGTGTGTGCAATACCAGACAAGTAGGACCCATTCTTGTTAATTCAAACGACGGACAGCTGACTGATCGATATTATTCTATGTACCCTCCAAATTTATGGTCGATTTAATTAGATTTATATCAAAATGATCGAGTGAATACCTTCTTTCTTATATTTGAAAATACGAATTCAGATTCATTGTTGTGTTGATTTCAGACCGTCGAAGATGATTGATATTTAAAATAATGAAAGTGAATAAATAATTAAATAAATGTTAGAAGTTGAATCGTTTATTTAATTGATACTGTCAAATCTATAACCATATTAGTTTAGTAAAGAATTTCAAAACCGAAAATGCATAACATTTTATTCAAGTGATGTATTTCAATTTTACTTCTTTAAAAATTTATATAGAATATCTAAGAAGATTGTCAAAACTTATCAAAATTAATTATCATTCATGCAGTTCAAATGTCTACTTTTTTATATAAAAGAGATGTTGATTTTAAAGAGGTGAAAACTCTCTCTACAATTTGGACGTAATATAAGATTTAAACCCCCATCACATAATCAAAATTAATTCGAGAGTGAAAATTAAAACTTGGAATGAAATTAAAATAAAAAACGTATGAAAAATAAGGTTCATGCATTGTATATTTTATTTAGTTACTTTATTTTAACGTTTTTTTAAACTTATTTTATTATAATGTTATTCCGGGTCTATGTCTCAGGAATTTTGGTGGGGATATTAATGTCTAAGCCCACGACTCCACTGCACACGCAGTTCTTGTGGGCTTTCACTTACTGCTTACAAGTGCCCATGCTTCCTACTTGTTTGAACTCCAAAATTTATCATAAAATATTATAGATTTTTTTCACCTAACTCGTTACATATTTAAAAGTAACATCTTTAATGTGATTTGGCGTGTGACCAGGTGGTAGACACAGACAACCACTCAAATGGCCCTAGTAGTGGTGGATTTGATCCCACCTCACCCCTTTAAGCCAACCTAATTATGTGGACATTTTTCTATCTATCTATCGTGGATCTCTCTCTATATCATTGAGATCCCTCTCATTTTTTGAGAACTGATACCCGAGCCATGTTATAAAATTATACTTCAACTTATCACGATTGACGGTTGACGATTTCGGAGAAATATCAATAATAAAAATAATGTTTGTATCATGTCGTAATCATTATTATCAAACTCCGATACCATTTTTTCTACAATTAAACAAAAAGAAAATATTTTCATTCATTACTTTTAATACACCTTCTAGCTTACTGGTTACCAGTAGGAAAATTCATATCACAAATCAGAGGCTAATTATTTTCTTATTAAGAAGTATTTAACAAAATTCTCTTCTCAATATGGGTATTACTTTCCCATCCTAATACATAAAAACTATGTTGAATTATAACTTTCATCTTTATAGTATTATCAAGATAGTAATTTGATATTGACATTGAATCCAACATTTCTTCAAATTTATTAAAACAAAATATCACTGATACATTTCAATTACTACTCTTACAACATATACTAAAGTTCCCACACGATGATTTTACTTTGAATGGGAGAGACTTGGAGCCAATTTATTCCTAGATGTGAAAGACGAGGTGTGGCACTATTCAACCAAGTTAATCTACACTAATTTAAAGTGGTGATATCATAATTTGTATGTACACCACATTATTTTAGTTTTTTTTTTTTTTTTTGGTTATTTATATATTTATTCCTAAGAATTTTACCAAGCAACTTAATACTTTTGAAGTGTTTTGTCAATTTGATACTGAAGGTCGTTAAAACAACAAAATATAAACATAAAATAATTGCCTCTTCATTTTACTTTATTTTGAAGGTCTACACCATTATTTTGATTTAATTTTTTTGTTTTAATACTTGTAAAGTGTCATTTGTTTTTTTGTCTGGAGACTTAACAGTGCTACTAATAAACAAAGACTGAATAGTGACTGAAATATGAAATCTGAATAACATATTTATTTTTTTGTTTTCCTTATATCTGAATGTATAGTAATATTATTTGTTTTTTAAAATTAAAATTATTTTAAACTAGTGATTTGATATTTATATAATTTTAATATTAATTATTTTATAATTTCATTTAATATAAATACAAACAATTATAATAAATTATTTAGCAAATATTAAAACATTTATATATTAATTATTATAGCAAAGTATTTTTCTTTGAAAATTATATACACATAAATAAATTATAATTGTGAAGTTAATTAAATTTATATATTTAAATAAAAATATATAAAATGGTCTTAAGTTAAATTAATATTATTATATAATTAAATAAAAATAACATTAAAAGGAATATGTATAATGTTAAATTAGGAGAAATTTGGAAATATGTTATTTTGGGAATGATAGATTTTGAATAATATATTTAAAAAATCATTAAATGATTTAACATTTAAATAAAAACAAGAAATTATAACTTTTTATTTTTAGTGATTTTTTAGTGGTTTTAAGTTGCTTGAAACAAATAAAAATAATTTAATATATATAATTTAAACTTATTAAGTGAAAAATGATAAAAACAAACCATCCCTTGATATAGTTTATAATGTAAAAACGTTGTAGTAATTGCATGCTTAGACTTTATAGTTCTATTAATTGCATTTATTGGTAGATAAATTTGTTTCATAGAATAAAACGGCTTGGAGTGTACATACAAAATAAGAGGGTGTAGTCATCCCTCGCCTTTCTTTCATTACAACTGGCCCTCTTAACATTGCGATGGAACTTGTTGGACCATAAATTGGGCTCGTGTGATGCAACAAAACCACGTCCATTAATACAACAGGGCTCTCATAGTGCCAATTGTACGTTGAGTGATGATATTTTCACCCCTCAAAAATTGTATATACACCCCAAATTATCATTATTTTATGAGACAGATACAAAAATAACATATTAAATTAATAACTTAATATTTATATTATTTTTTAAAAAAATAACAATTGAGTCCAAAATCATATGTAAAAATAACAAAATATTATCACAATAAACGTAACAATTGAGTCATTTTTTTTTTTAAATATAACACTCTCACCAATTTTATCAAGGATATTTGTGTTAAAAAAAAAAAAAAGGTTTGTGATTCAATTATTAATTTTATTGAAATGAGACAAGATTATCAATCTAATATTCAAAAATACCATCTGGTGATATTTTCTCTTATTTTGAGTATACAATGTTATTTTTGAGTAAAATTATTAAAAAAAATAAATATTTTATAAACACATCCACCAATTATTAATTAAAATATAATTTTTAACTTAAATTTTTTTACTCTTTCAATCTCTAATTTTTATTTTTTTTTTGGTTACCATTTTAAACATTAACCTTTCTCCATTAAAAATTAAATAGTCTCTGATCATTTATAAAATCTTAACTTGATCATAACAAATATTATCAAATATTCAGTCATCACATCAGTATTTTCAATTCTCTTATAAGATTTTCTTACAAATCAAACAAAAATGTTATCTATTTCTTCAATTTTTTTCATCATATCAATAAACAAGTAAAAAAGTAATCATTCAATAAATCGATATTCACAATTCATCATTAAAAAAAAAAGTTATTTAGGGTCCTATAAAATTAGTTAGTAAAATTAGAAATAAAAACAAGTTTATAATTTTAATCATAAAATTTTAAAAGGTTTAATCATCAAACCCTATTTAAAAAAAAAAATAAATAAAAATTAATGGATTGAATGAATTTGTATTACATTATTTGCTCATTATAGATTTCGTTTCATGTACAATGAAGGTGTTAAAATAATTTAAATGTTAAGGTAGAAATTTTCTAACAAGTGACAACAAAATAATTTATAGTAGATTTACTTTTAATATATATTATAGTTTGTTTGTAGTTGACTTAAAGGGTGTTTTTACAAAAAATATATACAATAAACTAAGAGAAAATGATAATATTGATATTAAGTGGGTTTAAATACAAATTAGAAGAATTTTAAATTTTTTTATATGTGTACAATCAAAAGGGGTGTACGTACCATTTTTGAGGGGTGCAAACATAGCCACTCTTGTATAGTTCTGATTTCATTTGGGCCTCAATTCAATGCCGTTGTTAGAGGCCCAATGGGCCCAAGCTGAAACTACCCTTGCTTGGGGAGAACGAAATAGCTGGCTACTAGAGCCGCGGTTTTGTAAAGGCGGGACTGGCAATTCCACCAAAATTTTCTCGGTAACCAAACACTAAATAACCATAATTATTATTAGTTTTCAAATTCATAAACCCTCATTGACAATTAATCTTTCAGCGAGGAACCTAAAACCCTAATATATGGAGAAAACAACGAAGAAGCCCAAGTGCGCACAGGAGGCGTTGGATCTTCTCAACTGCGTCGCACAATCGCCGTTCGATCAAGACAAATGCCTCCGTCTAATGCAAGTTTTGCGAGACTGCGCTGTCAACAAGGTTCGTTTTTTCGATTCTTTTTGACTATCGCTTGGATTTTGTCGCTTTTATTGAATCGAACATTCTCGAATCAGCATTTAGTAGAGATAGATAGATATATAGATAGATGGATTATTCAGTGTTGATTTACTCTAAACTTTGACTCTCTCGCATATGAATCTGAATTTTGAGTAAATTAGGGTTTGTTGATACAGCAGTGTGTAGAAAGTTTGAATTTTGTTGTAATTGTCTTGATATAAGTGACGTAGAAATTGTGTTTCCATCAATTCGATTGAGGTTGCTTCTTGTTCATTTCCTTTTTAGCATTAAGATTGTTAATTGAGTGAATTATGGAGAATTTCAAGATTCTTGAATAGCGTTGAATTGAAATGAACCTAATGGATCCGTAAATCAACTGGTTATCACGAAATAGAGCAGATATTACCTTGATGATGGTGGATTGGCTTTATTATGGTTGTTTTGATGATAACGAGGATTCGAGATTTAAGGAGCTGCCGCGTCACTATGTGCGATTCTTGAATATTTAGAATCCGTTATGGAACTACCTTTTTTATTAAATTTTGTCGATTCATATGAATTTTATACATGTACATTGCTTTTGTTCTCTTGTATTTTTTTTTTAATGGCTTGTGTTTCTTAATAGAAAGTGAAGAAGTTCTCGTTAGGTGAGCAGGGCCAGGAAGCAAACCAGTCTAGCAAGAAAGCTTGATGAAATTTTGTGGTGGTAGGATTGTAATCTGCAGTCCATTTTGAAACGTAATGTTTGATTTTTTTGTCTTTTACATTTTAGTTAGCAAAAGCTTTTACTTGCGATGATTATAAGAAGGATAACATTGTATGTTAAACTGTGGTTTTACATTGTATGAAGAAAATTGAAATTGACAAAGGGGTTTCCCTCATGTTGCCTTGGAAGCGTTAATGTTTCTAAGTTTTGAATGGTAATCATGATGGTTTGAAACGGTTCTACCTTTTTCACTCACCAGTAGATGTAGTTGTCACATAGACAAATTTGTGCATTTTATTGAATGGAAAGCTTATGGTGGGTGGTGGTAGCATTGATCGAATTCCACTTTGCCGTGCATTATCTAGTACATGCAAGCTGGTGGTGAGGCCTCATAGGTAAAAAATCACTTGTCATCGTTTTTCTTTTATGTACAGTTAATGATGGTTGGTACATGGTTTGTGCCGTGCACGCTTTGTTATCATGTTTTATGTCTGTCAATCCCTTTACTTTGTCATATAGGCGTGCTGTGGAGCACCACCTTTTATCTTTGCTACTCTTTCATTACTTCCGTCGTGAGGAATCATTCCACTCTTTAAAGCAATTCATTAGCATCCTGGCCTATGAGCATCATTATTCCTATTATTAAGCACTTTTCAATGATTTTTCTTTTTACCATTGTAGACTTATTTTGCCAAGTTCACAACTCTTTAAGCAGGAAATACGTAAATTAACATTAATGCCAAATTAAAATGGGATTCCATTGATTAACACTTAGCTTATGCGATGCTTAAACATGTTTTGTCATAGAGCACCTCTATCACTTTGTCAATTCCCCAACATGCTAGAATCAAGATTTGGGAGCGGATATGTTATGGTAGAATACACAGTGGGTTGGGTTGGATTTCCAGGATGCAAAGATGAAAATCAAATTATGTTTGAAAGAGGGAAAAAAAAACTGTCAATCTGCCACCAAACAGAGTAATATCATTATCAGCAGCCATAAAGCCCAATAGAAATACTACATGCAAACAGACCTCATTATCTCAAACAGAGAATTGGAAGATACAAATCAACATCTTTCTATCATCAAAACATCTCTCTGTATGTCCAAGTTGAACAAACAAAGACCTTTAAAATCCCTTGGTCAGTGAATGAGGTAAGTGAGCACCAGCGCCACCGCCATCAACACATATGCAATCCCTTGGTCGATTGATGTTCCTGAAAGCATCAAACACCACCCACAGTTCCACATCAATGCCAAAAACAGAAACCAATTTCAACATTCATGAAATAAGTTAAAGCACATAAATTTTTAACGACAATAATGAGACTAAGAAACACACATCACAACAATGACATTTGGCTCTCAAGTGTCATAGCATTTCATTTTCAGACAAGATCCTACAAACACTCAACATATCCTGATCACAACACCCTCCTCAAAACCACATGAGATTTTCAAAACCCAACTCACCCACAACAACCCATTAAGAACCTAACAATACAGCTCATTTCAGATCTGCAACAGCCTCTAAATATCTTGATTTTGTATCGTAGTAAAACGTTTATCAGAATCAATAATTATTATGTAAAGAGAGAGAAGAGAGAGATTGACCGTCGCTGGTTGGGGCGGGAGCGGGACTCGAAGTCTGTGCATAGGCAGCAGGCGAGAAAATAGCGAAAACAAGAGCAATAACAGCCACGACTGCAAAAGAAGCCTTTGTAACCTCCATTGTTGGGTGCAAAAAAAAAAGGCACTCGATCTCTCTCTGCGACGCTCTCTAGAATTTGGACTCACGGAGAGTCGTAGCAGAGAGAGAAAGAGACTCGTTAAAATGAAAAACAAAACAAAACCAAAAGATTTCTCGTCAAGAGAGAACCACCCTCACCACCAAAACAAAAAATACACAAACACACACAAAGAACAATGTAGAGGATGTGAGGGTGCCTACGAGGCGGGTTCTCAAATCTTTTTTTATAGTAGGCAAGTGTTTTGTCTGGCTGCTCCTGGAAAAGATTCAATTTTGGTAAAAACCGGTAAAGACGGTAGCCGGTGGAGCAAAAAAATGTGGGGTCTGGCCGCTTTTTACGGGGCTGAAAGGCTGTGAAAGACGGAGAGGCCCCCATGTGAGGTTTCACCGATGATTTTTTCTGGTTTTGGAATCGCGCCAGACTGTTTGGCTCCATATGCTGCCTTTCTGATTCGTCCACTTGTCAACCGTTTTTGGTACCTGTCTTTTTGTGGTAAATTGCTTGTTTTTGTCTGTTTCTTTCCTTTATTTACCCTTCTCAGTTCTGTCTTTTTTCTTTTTTTTTTGGGATGGCCTGTTATACTTATACCATACGTTATTTCAGCCTGCAAAAGATACCACAAAAAGTAAATAATAATAATAATAATGTCATTAAGATCAAATAAAATAAAATTGGAGGGATTTTTATAAATTTAGATGGGATTATGAACTTTATTTTCTTTTACATAAATGATCTTAGATTGTATGTATTGTGTGCGTCATAATATTTTTCTTTTAACTTTACAAAAAATGTGAGCATCTTTTTTTTAACGCTTTTGAAGTGGCATAAGCAATATCTCCTTGTTTTTTCAAATTAAGTAGATTAGTATATAATAGAATCAAATATTGTAATGTTTTAGCATATTGTGGTGGGTGTGAAATGGGTATCACTGGATCAATTTCATTTCGTCCATGTATGGTAATATCTGTGTTGATTCAGTGATTGACGGTAATAATATTATTAAAACAAGAACTTGATAATAATTTTTGTTCATTTATAATTTATTTGATAGTATTTTGACACCACTATACAGCTTCGAAAGGGAAAAAGTAGTGGGCTGACTAGGGCCTAGCAAGCTGGACTAGAATCTGTTGTAATATCTCTCACCTTTTTGTGCTTTCTGTGATCTTTAAGTGGCCAGCAAATGCCAACAAACATACCTGTAAGTTGTGGCCCAAATAATTGAAAATGTCTGCACGACCAACCATACTAACAAAACCATTTTGTTTTTTGAACACTGGAAAAACCAACCAGGATTAAAAATTGAACAAACTAAAAGTTTTGTTCTCTGTTGTTTTTTTTTTTTTCCCACTTATTATTATTATTATTTTATTATTTCAGTTTGAAGCGACAAAAGCACATCCAAAGATGATTGATCATTGCAACTTGCAAAATATTAGTTGAGGTGCAAAATTATCCATATATGCATGTTCATATAATTCATTTGAGTGAAGATAATTTGACGTCTAACCAATTATATAAAAATGATGTCAGCTCCAAGTGGATTGATACAGTGATACTCTCTCTCCTAGTCGCGGATGCTTTGAGTAGTTGATTGTAGGTTCGAGCTGTAAGTCTTACGTGGATTTGTAGGTAATTTTTTCATTTTGTGTAGGTTATCCCTCACGCTTGTGAGAGTTTAGTTTCAGATTGTACTTTAGAGTTCTAGGATCCAGTAGTAGTAATTATCCTTGTAATATATCAAAAAAAAAAAATTGATGTCAAACACATCGAGCCGAATTGATTAATATTTTTAATTTGTTTTCAGTTTCCACCATTTGTTGATTTTGTGTTCGGTTTTTGGTTTTCCGTTTGATATAGCTAGAATCTTGGTTTGTGCTTGTATTTGGTAATTTTACTTGATCAAGTTAACCTGTCAGGTTTGAGCACTGATTATAATGTTAGAGAGAACATTATTTCCACCTTAGGGACCAATAGTTAAATTGTTTTTTATAGTTAAGTAAAAGATATTGAGTTCGAAATCTTTTCACATATGAATCGGAGACAGACTTGATTTCCATTAAAATGAATTTCTACATTTTTTTTTTCAAAAGAAATGAATTTCTACATATGAACACATTTTTTTATAGCTTCGGAAGAGTATTTACTTGTATCCGATAAAGTATTTATAATTCATTATAAAACTCTTTGTGTTGGCACAATGTGGCTGAATTTACTTTTATTAGTACACAATTCTAAACACAAAGAGTATTTTTTTTTTTTTTTGGGCTGATGAAAACGCCACAACAAGTATGTGTCCTACTAAGTGGATAATCAGATAAAATTTTCTTATCAATCCATGGTCGAGTCAATCTTGGCAGTCACTTGTCTATCTCAACAATTAATAAAACCAACCACAGCTAAAATTACATGACATGTATCCATCCCATCAACTGTGTGATCATCATCAGTTTATATGTTCAATCAATCTCGCATAAACGCACAGAACAACACTTCAACCAGATGCGATGTTTCCTAATTAATCAAAGAACCCTGATCAGCCACTTAATTAGAAGATAAAATGCAGGTTACCTGTAAATGTCTTAGTTGCTAACTAATTACATGATTAAAACATGCGCGGTGCAGATTAAATTCAAAGGTTAATCAACAAATCATGTTAATGCATGCCGTGGATAAGAGGTCACATGTTATTTTCGTATTTAATGAGGGAACTACTAAGAAGATAATAGAATAGAATTGGAGTTGGAAATATTAATTGCTCATTAATTGCATATTGTTTTTCATGCTGTGAAAGATATTTTTTCTTCTTCTTCTTCTATCTTAGTAGTGGACTAACTTTCATTTTTTTTTTTTTTCATTGACAGCGACTACAATTCATGCATGTCAAGTATCATGGGTTTTATTAACTCATGATTTTATTTTGTGTTATATAAAATGTGGCCCCATATTATTGTCTTTTGGTAGTTTTCCACCCAATATTATATATATATATATATGTATGTATGTATGAGATAATGTAATTTATATTTGAAATCGAGCTTCTCTGGAAAGCAGAAAATGAAAAAAGAAAAAGCCAAAGAGTTGTTATATGATTTTAAGTTCCCCAGTCCCCACCACAACTTGTTGCTCAAAAATACTTCGATAATGGAAGTAGATGAACATTTCAAACAAATATGGTGTATTATTAGTTAAGGAGAAGGGAAGATGATTAATTGTTTTACAAAGTTTTACAACAATTGATTTTTATCTACTTCCATTCTCCTTAACTATTTGTTTACAAAAATTAATATCCTTCCACAAAAACTTTGCAAAACAAATAATCTGATTTAATTATTTGGGCTCTCATTACATAGATAGTGTTGACATCTTCTGCTAGATTTTGTTTCTTTTCATGTACTTCATAATAATGCAATACACCACATTTTGCTATGTAAAGGGCCCGGACAAGTTGTAATATATATCATTTCACATGAGACTATGGATTTTATAAGATAATATACATAATACATATATAAACCAATATTCTCTGGAAGCAGATTTTTTTTTTAATCTTACTAGTTTTTCAATTCCTCCAATTTCATGTTTTCGGCAACCGAATATTGATGTTAAGTGCACATTTACTCATAGTTTGAGTAATTAGATCATTTCTTTTTTACATTTGAAATGCGAGTTCACTCTTATTTTGTGTGTTCCATAAACATGTGTGAAAAGTTTTCTTCCAACATTAATTATGGGAGCAGACCTCTTGATGTTGTGAGGATAGATTTTGAAACTATATATATAGTCGGATTATCTTCTAATTATATATATAAAATTATTGACGCTCAATTAGGCCATGTATCTAGTATGTATTCATTTTCAACAAAACCAGTCAAAGTATTCCATCAGTGAGAGTGACAGAAGCTCCTTGCTAAAAATAATGAAGAAATGTATAACATAGAATTGTAATATGTTGGTGAATGGTTTTTTGAATTCCTAACTATTTTTACAACATCAGTAAATTAAATTTATGAGGTGCCTAATAATAGTACTTAAAACATAATTTGACAGGCTTAATTATTTAGACAAACAAAGAACTCTGCAGTGGCTTATGCTATGCAGCCAGTGGAGCAAGAACTGGTAACAAAAATAGTATATCTGCGCTGCATTAAACAATCCATAGGACAGAAATTCTTGGCATAGAGACTTAAAATTATGATAAACTATGGCTAGTATCAGAATATGTAACATAATTAGCATGACATATATGCAATATTTTTTACTTATTCTGAGAAGGCCAAAGAAAAGCTCCCATGGCAAACTTCCTCTTCTGGTTGACATCTCCAGCAACAGGCAACCCGTACTCTTTCAGAAGGCAGTCTAGTTTCCACTCTGGCATGGTCTCGTAATCGCCTTTCGTGTACCTGGGATAGTGAAGAGGCATCTGGAAGGAACAGCAATTCTCCTTTTTCCCAACTTGGTGGTTTGGGTGACCATTTTTCCTTAACATAGCAAAAGCTGTGTTGGTGCCACTACTCATCATCTTTAGCTTGGTTTTTGCCGTGAATGTGTTGGTTCGTGTCTAGCTAGCTTTTTATAGAGATTTAATTTACCAGAACCAAACACAAAGAGGGCATGCTTGATGTAAGTATTCTGAAGATGTTGATGTTTTTACAGGTTTTACAAGTTACTATGTGACCTATGAAGAGTAACAGGTTACTTACTGTATCTTTACCTGCAAGAAAAGCAATCAGATCAATCCAAAATTTAATGCCTAATAAAACAAATACATGGTTACAATGATCTGATTTGATTTCTCATTGCATAATTGACCATATCCAATCTATATCTTTTTTTGGGTACGAAAATAACCAATTTCTAGATCTTCCCAATTGAAATTATAAGTTTAATTGCATAAATACATGTCCATGACCAACCTGGTTAATTATTATATCTGCTACCTATAGTTTCAATTGTATTAAATATGAAGAAAAAAAAAATGGACTTTTCCAGGGTTATAGCCATGTAATTTGCCAAAAACATTATAAGAGTCAAAGACTTCGGCTAATTAAATGATGATGATCAATACCATTTGTGGTCTTGATCATGGAATTCAATTTGTGTCAAGATTCTCTTAATCTAAATAGAATTCTATCGTGTCTCCACTTCACAATAATTTCCACGACAACATTGACAAGTGAGTTTTATTTCTGGCAATTTAACAGACATTGGTATATACTAAAGAAGAAATTTCAAGTGTCTTGGCTAGCTTTCAGATAAGAGCCAGCAGAAAATTGCATTGATGATCACCCCACCACTAACTTATTTGAAGAAGAATTATTTGATACACTTATAGCTCTTGTTACTCACAAGGAAAGTTTATTGAAATCACCATTGCTTAATTTACAGTTTTGATGACCTAAAACCTATTATCTATTTATTTTTCACTTCATGTAAGAAACCTGACATGCAAAGCAAATCAGTACTCCACCAACAGTTTGTACCGTGATATATATAATTTCAAAGAAGATGATTTTTGCTCAGATCTTGTCGGATTAGGTTGAGCTACTAAATTCTGTATTGCTATTGGTAGGAGCAACTAGCTAGTTTAATAAGACGTAGATGCATTTTGAGTTGAAGGTCCAAACAAATTCAAGAGATATTATTGTACATCCAAAATGAGCTAGAATCCCGTAAAAGGCTTAGCGTCCTAACTCCAAAGCGGACAAAACCCTCTAGCAAAGGTTTATGATGACCGTGTGGCCAAAACAGGGTGCCAATGTGGGTGTTTTTAGAGGCATAATCGTATTACGGGGTCTTGCTTATAATTTGGGATTTTATTTGGCTTCCCGTGCTAAAACAATGCCAAACATGTCAAAGCAGGGATTAAAGATGCACCTGCAGTTGAAACTGTTGGTCCAACTTCATGTTTTCGTGTTAGGCCTTTTTTTTTTCCTAACAAAATCATCGGGATAATAAACTTCTCGCTAAAAATGATGAAGAAATGTAATGATTGGAACTATAATATATTGACGAGTATGATTTTTATAATTATTAGTTATAAACAAATCGTTTAGCTAATTTGTGGGGGGTTTGATATATGCAACAAGTCCGAGAAATTAAAACTAGAGTAGCAACAAAAGTTGGATTTTAATTATTATTCAACTATATTTTACAGTGGTTTCAGATACATCACAATAGAGCCAGTTGACACCACCCCAAAGCTATTCCAAGATCAACTAGGCTAGTTAGTACTTAGAATATGTTGACATAACCGTTATAATTGGATTTTCTACTCATTCTGAGAAGGCCAAAGAAAGGCTCCCATGGCAAACTTCCTCTTCTGGTCGGTGTCTCCAACAACCGGCAACCCGTACTCTTTCAGAAGGCAGTCCAGTTTCCACTCTGGCATGGTCTCGTAATCGCCTTTCGTGTACCTTGGATAGTGAAGAGGCATCTGGAAGGAACAGCAATTCCCCTTCGTCCCAGCCTGGTTGTTTTCGTGACCATTTAGCCTTGGTCCAGTCATAGCAAAACCTGTGTTGGTCCCAGTAGCGCTACTCATCATCTTCAACTTTTTTTTTTGGGTTTTTAGAGGCGGTGTTAACAATTTAAGCCCTACGTATGGCCTTTTATAGAGATTCTATGGAAGAACAGAGAATAATTGAGCATCTACTGGAAACAAAACACAAACAGATCAGACATGCATTAAATCCTGAAAGCTAAGTATTTTGACATGCTGATCGTTACTTCCTTTTCTCGATATTTTACAAGTGATATGGACCTCATGGTACCTAACAAATCACTGCATCTTACTTGCAAGGAAAGCAATCTGGCCAGACCAAAATTAAATGCCTAATAAATATGTATGGTTACGATTATCCGATTTGAGTTCTTATTGCATTATTGAACCCCAATTTCTTCGAATTTTTAACATCATTGTAAAACAAATAACCAATTTCTAGATCCAAAGATGAGCTGGAAGCTTGCTCTCCATGAGTTCTGTTTCGAAGTCAAAACAAAGCAGGCAAGACTTATCCAATACATGGCCAAGGATATCGACTTTCATGCTGTTGTAATTCTCTATTAAATCAGATAATTAACTGACTTATATCCATAGCTGATATTTTTTATTATCTTAAATAGACTTGCATTACCTGCCACGAACTCATGTTATTTGCAAATCCAGAGCTTTGAAAGTTTCGAACTTTGAAGAAAACTAACAAGTAATGGTATCGGAGTTTTAAAAGCTAGAGTAAAAGATCGATTCCTTTACTATTGTTCTGAAGTGTTATTGATAAAAAACAAGTTGTCGGTTTATTTTTTTTACTATTATCTTTTTAACTTATAGATTAAGAGAACGAATATTTACTATATATTTTTTTTTATGTAATCATTGTTGTACTTTTCTTTTTTTGAAAAAATCATTATTGTACTTTTGAATAATTTATTTGAGCTAATTTTTTGCTCAGTCTCTTTATATATGTATCTCTTGTTAATGAAAGAATACACAAAAACACCCACACGGCTTTCTTTAGTCGTCTTTGGGACTAGAATATCGGAAGAGTCAAAAACTTCCACTAATTAAATGATGGCGAATCCCATTTTACTTGTCTTGATCTTGGAGTTCAATCTCTGTTGGAGATCCTCTTAAACTGTTTGAATTCTATATTGGCTACACATCGCTAAAACATCGGCTACTTTCCATGGTCACATCAGTGTTTTTCTTTTTTTCTTTTTTTTTAAGATATAGCAATGCACCGAACTATATTATGTACTACATACCACGGAAGAAACCTCAAATGTCTTGGCCAACTTTCAGGTGAGAGCCAGCTGAAAATTGCTTTGAAACTGAATTTATACCAGAAGTATCTGATGATTTCCATATAATTTTTCTTACTCATGCCCTTGATATTGGGAGGTAAATTTTCCTGAAACTTTCCGTATATAATTACAAGGCAAGGGTCATACGGGGATTTGTGACATTTGAAAGGCGTGACTCCCTCTTCGACAAATTTAACATTCAAAGTTTACAAATGTAACATTAACCATTCATATTCAGGTACAAGTCAATATATATATATATTTTCTTTGCAAAAGGTACAAGTCAAATTTTGATGACCTAAAACCTGCTTTCTCATTTTTTTTCATTTTTTTGTCAGTTATTAAAGAAAACCTGAAACGTAAAGCAGATCAGTAGTCCAACAATTAATACCATGCGGGTGTTATTACTTATTATACACTGAAGTTACATAAAATAATTAGTGAAGGAAAGATTTTTCAAAGAATTATCAATCTGAATAAAGATACAAGCATATTTGATTTTCAACAGTGTATTCAACAGATGTACCAGTGCACAGATTAATTTCTTCATTGAAATAATCAGATTAGTTTTCTTCTTTCTACAACTTAGCACTGATCACTTTCTTTGACACTAAACTTTTGATTCCAGGGAAGAATCCTGATGCTTAAAGGATGGTTCTTATTCCAGCCTTGACTGCTTTTCCATGTCCTGTAATGTTCCAAGTAATGCACTTCCCGCTAGTCTACAATCACTTCAACCTTCTGCGGTTACTGTGCCTAAGAACTATAGTTTCTTCCATTCCGAGAATCATCAGGAATCTGTTCTTCTTTCAACAGAAACTTCTCTCAGACTCTCTGGAGCCGCTTGCACAGCTGGAGGTATATCTACAAGCATGCTTGGAGGGGCAAAATACATGTGAAGTGACATCATACAGATAATGATACCCAAGAAAAGCTGCAGCATTGCAAGAAACAAAAAAAAAAAAAATTATTTATATAAATCTCCATTAGTCATGAGAGAAATTAAAGACTTCGAGATTGGTATCACAGGCAAGAGAACTTTGAGTTACCTGCAGTGTAGGCTTAAAAGTGAAAAGGTATACTGACAAAACCATTGTGAGCAGCATAGCCATAGATGTGGAGTAAACCTGAAAAAAATATAAAACAATGTCAATTGAAAATCTAATGTTAAATGGATGCTTAGGAGTTAATTATCCAAGTAGACCAAAGCCTGACATTAAAAACTCCATGCCATGAACCACATACGCTGGAAAACCATTGGGATCAGACAAAAGAAGAAACAAGTTACCTTCACAATATTGTCAGCATACTTCATCAACCATGAAACCAACAAGCCAGTGGATCCAAGATTTAAAACAACCATCCAAGTTGTAATGCTATATCCATCAAAGAGGCGTTGCCAGAAAGCTCCATTTTCAAATCCTCCTCTGAAATCATCCAGTAGAAGCCGGAACATATTAAAAATCGCACCAAACCTGTAAAAGAGCAATAATAACTATATATCAAAAACAGAGTCAACAACATACGGAAGGAAGCAGTGGTCTCATAAGAAAAATAATTTTATACCACTGCAAATGTCTCACAAGATTTCATAAAGGTAGCAAATGATCCTACATCTATTTTACCTACTAAGATTGCAAAAAAAAAGCATAACTAGAGTTGCTGTTGCAAAAGTTTCAATATATTGAAATTATAAGTAGCCAGGAGAAATTCCAAACTGTGAACATAATGCCTGAGGAGTGACTAGTGAGGACAGAAAATAAATGATAATACCCAGAAAAAATAAGTAAAGTGTCAGGGAGAGATACCTACGTATACAATTGTACATTCTGCCAGTACAAGCTGTCATTATTCTTCTTCATCAGAAACTCTGTATAAACACCTGCTAATGCTGATAGACAAGCGGATAGGACACCCAACATATACCCTTGGATCGGTGCTGCAAACAGAGAGTTGCATGATGCTTCTCCGCAACCTTTGACCTAAAAGAAACAAAGGACAGTCAACCACAGAATTCATTTTGATAATAAGACTGGTCAAAATCAAGAAATTCTGCAATTAATCATTTTGATAATAATTCTGCAACATAAATGATTCATAGCATTTCTTTCAATGTCTCCATCATTGAGATTGTCGTCTCACCACAGAATCATGTACAAGGCATACAATAGAGGTATGCATTAACAAAAAGAACAAAAGAATGATCATCTACTTTGAGCTATCATTGTTTTTTATCTAGAATTTTATATGACTAAAATAACTATATAGATTGCTTCTCAATATCACCTGGCTTGTGGTTGTTCCAACAGCTAAAAGAACAATTGCCATCCACTGCAAATTTGACAGTTTCCTCCGCAGGAATAGCCTAAAGAATTGAATATGCACTCGAGATCAATTAACAGCGGTGACCCTCAGTCATGTTCAATGCATATCATAGAGAAAGGTACAAGATTTACTAACAAAAAGTGTGCAGCATAAGACAAAGCAAAATGCAGCCACGTTTTTGTGACCTTGAAAAGTAGACGTATGTACCTAAACAATATGCCAGTTGTAACAATCTTTAGATTACCCATGATCTGATATGTGGATGTGTCCACATAAGTCAGTGTAGCAAACTGCACGTTGTTATGAATCAGATATATGATTGAAGGAATGGGAAACAAGCGGACAGTTTTCCATTCTGTAGTCATCCTTGGAGGAGGCGACCTCTGGCATTCTCTCCAAAGAAGTATAGTAGAAACCACCAACTGTTGTTTATATGAATTACAATTAAAAGATAAAATATATCAGCTATTATCAGCGTTGAGTTAAAATTTCAATATCAAACATAGTGAGAAATTAAAGTCACTTCTAAGCTACCAACATACTAAATGGTCAAATAAAGAAAGTATAGAATGATAATTACCTTGAAAACTTCGGCAAGAAATGGAACAGTTGCATAGTCATATTTATACCCTCCATTACTTTGAGAGAGTGTTGTTAAAATCCCCTACACATGAATAAGTCGAGGAATCAACACATATGGCTGCAGGAAAGTTTGTTCTTATTAACCGAAAAAAAAAACGATTTCACAACTCCAATTTAACAATATGCTGACTTATAAGGTCATACAATTCTAAATTTATGATCAACATGTCCAATTCGAACCCGTCAACACATCCACGTTCATTCAAATCCTACACTCCTACACCAAGTAACATAACAACATATTGATTCTCACACAAACCAAACTTTCTCTTCTCTAAAACACCCTCCGAAACTGTGTTAATAAATCAAGATATAAAAATTATGTGTCACTAATCAAATACCACCAAATTAAACAAATACTACACTCACTTCTTCATTTCTTTTTGTTTGTTCCTCTCTAGATGACCATAACAAAACAGCCAAATTTAAGTATATTTCGTCCTCGAATTCATCTTGAAGCACGAAACCAACTATTAATGTAGCAAAATAGTTCCTTTCACACCTCAATTGCTCCAAAAATGAAAGCTCAATCATCAATTCAATCAACACAAGCATGTAATTCTCATAAACACTTACATTTGCTTCCATGAAACATAACATATAAAAAAATCAATATAATTTCAATTAAATCAATCAAAATCCAATAAATAGATAACATAAATAAAAATTAAAACTTGAAAACTGTATCAGATCATGCAAGCATTTTGAATCCAGAAATGTTGTGGTTCTTCGATTTAAACTCGAAAGCGAAGAAATGTAGCGGAAAATAAAGAGATCTGATACGTGTGTGACATAAGCAGGCACGTGCGGAGATCGTGAGAAGAGTAAAAAAGAGTTGTTAGAGGATAGGATTGGGGACCTGAGAACTGGTGAGGATGGTGAGGAGAGTGGCGACGAAGTACCACCGCATCGTCGTCTTCGAAAGATGACAGCTCCGGTTTCACACTTGCTTTCGCAGTCACTGAAGGAGTTTTCTGCTTCTGCAGAGTGATGAAGACGATAACGGGCTCGGTGAGGTCAGATTTGAGTCGGATCGGTTTGGGCCTTCTTTGGGTCATATGGCCCAATTGGAAGTTTGTTGGGTTGGATTGTGGAGTTGTGAGAAGATGAGTACACATCAACAATTACGATATAAAATAATAATAATAATAATTAATTAATTAACATAAAGGGTTCTCCTTAACTTAACAAGATGAGATACATTATTGTAATTCGAATAGTTACTCCCATGAAATGGTAAATATGGGCATACAAGGAAGGGTGAAAAAACAACACATTTTAAATTTATTCTAATTAAATTTTGGATTTTACTACGGATGTAGAATATGGATAGATAAGTTACAAAGATAACTAAAAAAATATGTTTTTTTTTTTAAAAATTTTTTTATATGATTTATATGAATTTTTAGATTATTTATGGTATTAATTACTTAATAATTATACAAGTTTTGTATAGTAGCATACAAAAGATGTATTGTTAAATGTGGTGACTAATTTTTTTCCTAGAGACTACGAGATAATGTGACCTCCTTTAACATCAAATGGTCGTACATCTTTTTATCTACTTTAGTGATAGAAATTTGAGTCCTACTACACATATTTTATAAACTTTGTGTGAATAACTATCTCCTATTTTGGAATAAATGGGATCTTGGTGGATCTAGTAAGACTTTTAAGATGTCAACTTAAAAAATAAACTATTATAAGGTCATGTGAATAACATGTTATAGAACTCTTATGCTCTATATTTGAGAATGCATTTTGAGAAAAAATTTGAACACTTGAACATCACTCGGTAAAAAACTTAATAAAATGTGATTAACTTAATGATATGATGCTCACGGTTTTATCTTTAAAGTTATTAATTGAAGTCACATATCTCTTATCAAATTTTTATTATTATAATTGTTTTAAAATATATATATATATTGAGCTTATTAAAGTTACATGACAAATGTTCCAAGTATATACTCTTAGATCATAATATGATAAGACATTAAAATGCAAATAAACGAGTTAGTTGACCGGAACATATAAAACAATAAGGTACATATTTAAATAGGTTTAATTATTGGGAAAAATAATGGAATTGATTTTAAATATCAATTTCAACGATTAACTTATTTTTCATTTTTTTTAAAAAAAAAAAATCATTTTCAAGTCATTTTCAATTACTAAATGGCATTTGTTTGATTTTTTATTAACAAAAATATGCCATTTGCGTTTTCGTAAAGGTTGGGAATTGGCACATTGACAATTGGAAATATCAAATTGTGGCGTATTATCGACGTGGCGCAGATACATTCGCTTGATTCGCACATGAACGTAAATTTCGTTGACGTGGCGCGAGAATATTGACGTGATTAGTGCATGAATTGAGCCACTAAGCCACTACTAATCGTGTGCGTCACGCCATACGACGAGACAAAAAAAGCATTAAAATGTGTCCGGCATCAGATCCCTTCTATGCTGCCACGTGGTGCTTAACTGAAAACAAAATTTTGTTAATATTATAAATAATTCATAATTTAAAATGGCAAAAAAATTTTTTTTGAACCATTATCTTAATATGAAGTACATATCAATCTCATTTCGTTGACGTCGATATCTTCTCAAAACTAAAAAATAAAAAACATGATAGTATTATGAAACTTCTGGACGATTATATTATAATAATATAAAAGTTTAAGTCGGTTTTATAATCGACCCTATTGCCTATATATATGTAAGGCTTGCACTGAACAAAAATATATACAGACACTTTTGCTTTTGTTTTCTTTTGTTATTTTATATTCTTTCTTTCCTATTCTACCTCTCTCTCTCCTGCTCTCACTTTGCTTTTGTTGAATTTGTCTCGCCTCTGTCTCCTGCTATCAATATTTTAATTCAAATTTTATATCAAGTCCCTGGTAAACTTCTCTTTAACCCCTTGATTTTATTTATTTATTTTAATTTTATAACACGTTATCAGCACGATCTTGAACCTGAAGTTCTTGATATTCTGACTCAATCTATGTACGGCTCTGCCGACTCAATCAATGTACGGCTCTGCCGACTCAACCAATGTACGGCTCTGCCGACTCACTTATTATTATCATGCATTACAGATCTAACTATTTAATTTTATTTATTTACTTATTATTACATACTATATGTGCAGCTCTGTTATTATTATTTACTATTTTTATTATATATTTCATGCACGGCCATGCCGGCTCAATATATTATTTATATTAATTAATTGATTTGTTATCTCTGTTATATCTTTATATTTTATATATTTTATTCTCTTAAATTTATAATTTACTAGAACCTGAAGTTCTGGATCTGAATCAATAGAATATGAAGTTCTAAATATATATTACTAAAACCTGAAGTTATTATTTTTGACCTGAAGTTCTAAAAATATAAATGAAATTTTTGGCAACCTGAAGTTTCAAATATATCATTTTGATTATGTCACTAATTGTGATATTTTATGTGTATAGTCATGTCAAATATCGCAAAACCAGAATTTGCTCTACTGGATATCTCAGGAAATAATTATCTTTCATGGATCCTTGATGTAGAGCTGTATCTGCAGTCCAAGGGCTTAGCTGATACAATTAGAGATAATAATGAAACATCTCTACAGGATAAAGCAACTGCAATGATCTTTATCCGCCGTCATTTACATGAGAGCCTGAAGACTCAATACCTCACAATTAGAGATCCACTGACTCTGTGGAAAAATCTAAAAGATAGGTATGACCATCAGAAAACCGTCGTCCTCCCCAGAGCCCGGCATGAGTGGAGTAATTTAAGACTCCAAGATTTCAAATCAGTCGCTGATTATAATTCTGCCCTGTTTAAGATAACCTCACAGCTGAACTTGTGTGGTGAAATACTGACTGATGCAGATCTGTTGGAAAAGACATATACTACTTTCCATGCATCTAATGTGCTCCTGCAGCAGCAATATAGAGAACGCAGGTTTACAAAATACTCTGAGTTAATTTCATGTCTTTTAGTGGCAGAACAAAATAATGAGCTTCTGATGAAAAATCATGAACTTCGCCCTGCTGGCGCAGTTGCACTTCCAGAAGCAAATGCTAGTACAAGTAAAGGCCGTGGACGTGGACGTGGACGCGGACGTAGTAATCATGGTCGTGGGGGGTATAAATTTTCAGGTAATCGAAACCAGAAAAACATCTCTCAAAAGTGGAATGTTTATAATGCTAAACATAACAAGGGCAAAAATGTAGAGAAAAATGCCCCTAAAAATTATGAAGATGTTTGTCTCAGATGTGGTATGTCTGGACACTGGTCTCGTACCTGTCGTACGACTAAGCATTTGGTTGATCTGTATCAAGCCTCTGTAAAGGGAAAAGAAAATAAAATTGATACAAATTTTACAGATCAAAGTGATGATCCTGTAGATATCACAAGCCTGAAATTATCGGATTTTCTTGATAATGCGGATGAAAAAGTGGATTACTCAATTGGTGATGGAGATATCCATACCAATTAGAAAGTTGCCTAGTTAATATAGTCATATTAACTTTTATTATATTAGTACATATTTTTGTAATCTTCCAGAAGAAAGATAACTTATTTTGCTTTATATTTTGTTATCAATGATGTACTAACATATGGTTTATATGATGAAAGACGGATATGGATGAATTATCTATTCTCAAAAAGGAAGGTGCAGATATATGTATTGTCGACAGTGCAACAACACATACTATTCTTCAGAATAAGAAATATTTCTCAAATTTGACAGTAGCCAAAGCCAAGGTAAATACTATATCAGGTCCTGCAGATCTGGTTGAAGGTTCTGGAAGAGCCATAATCTTATTGACAAATGGTACTAAATTATATATAAATGATGCATTATACTCTAGTAGATCTAGAAGAAATCTACTCAGTTTCAAAGATATACGTAGTAACGGATATCATATTGAAACTACAAATGAGAAAAATGTTGAATATTTATGCATTACTAAAATTATCTCAGGCCAGAAGCTAATTGTAGAAAAACTCAGAGCTTTCTCATCTGGGTTGTATTATACAATTATGAGATCAATTGAAACTTATGTAGTTTCAAGCCAGAAGCTCTTAAAACCAATAACATTTCGACTTTGGCATGACCGTCTTGGTCATCTAGGATCTACGATGATGCGTAGAATCATTGAAAATTCTCATGGGCACCCATTAAAGAACCTGAAGATTCTATTATCCAATGACAATATATGCACTGTCTGTTCACAAGGAAAATTGGTAATTAAACCATCTATTTCTAAGGTTGGTTTTGAATCTCCGTCTTTCCTGCAAAGAATACAAGGAGATATATGTGGACCCATTCATCCACCCAGTGGACCATTCCGTTATTTTATGGTATTAATTGATGCATCAGCAAGATGGTCACATGTATGTTTATTATCCAGTCGTAACATTGCTTTTGCTACATTGCTTGCTCAAATCATTAGACTCCGAGCACAATTTCCAGATTATCCAATCAAGAGTATACGACTAGATAATGCTGGTGAGTTTACATCAAAAACATTTGATGATTATTGCACATCAATCGGAATTGATGTTGAACATCCAGTCCCACATGTACATACCCAGAATGGTCTAGCAGAATCATTCATCAAACGTATCCAGGTGATTGCTAGAACTTTATTGTTACAAACCAAATTACCGGTTTCTGCTTGGGGACATGCTGTTTTACATGCAGCAACATTGATTCGACTTAGGCCTGCAGCTTATCACCAGTACTCTCCATTACAACTTGTACTTGGGCACCAACCTGATATTTCTCATTTACGTATTTTTGGTTGTGCCGTACAGGTCCCTATTGCTCCTCCTCAAAGAACCAAAATGGGACCCCAACGTCGTTTGGGAATATATGTTGGTTTTAATTCACCTTCAATTATCAGATATCTTGAACCATTGACAGGTGATCTTTTTACTGCCCGTTTTGCAGATTGTCATTTCGACGAGACAACTTTCCGACCATTAGGGGGAGGAAAAATTTCTCCTGAAGAGAAGCACAAGAAAAATGTAACTATTGGAGAGAAAAATGAGCTGTCATGGAATGTGACAACAATATCTCATTTGGATCCTCGTACTACCCAATGTGAAAGTGAGGTACGAAAAATAGTTAATCTTCAGATGATTGCGAATCAGTTGCCAGATGCATTTACTGATGCTGCTAAAGTGACAAAATCACACATACCAGCTGCCAATACACCAGCTAGAATAATTGTTCCTGCAGAACAATGTAATCAGAACACAGTAAATGAATCATCTACTGCACGCCAGAAGCGTGGTAGACCAATGGGCTCAAAAGATAGTATTCCCCAAAAACGGAGAATGAAAAATTCTGATTCTTTTGAAAATAATACTCAAGCTACAAAATCCATTATCTCTGAAAGATCAACTCCAGAAGAGTTGTCAATCCCTGAAGAGACTGAAACCCCCAAAGAGGCACAAACAATTGATGAGCCACGAAATTCTGAAAATCAAGAAATTTCAATCAATTGTGCTGAAGGTATGTGGAATCGTAATGAAATAATCATCGATGATATATTTTCATATACAGTAGCTTTGAAAGTTATGAACGATGATTATGAACCACATACTGTTAATGAATGTAGACAAAGACACGATTGGCTTGAATGGAAAAATGCAATTCAAGCAGAATTAAGTTCCTTAGCCAAACGTAAAGTCTTTGGACCTGTAGTCCAAACGCCTGAAAATGTCAAACCTGTTGGATACAAATGGGTATTTGTACGGAAACGTAATGAAAAGAATGAAATTGTAAGACATAAAGCAAGGCTTGTTGCACAAGGTTTCTCACAGAGACCAGGGATTGATTATGATGAGACGTATTCACCAGTGATGGATACAATTACTTTTAGATTCTTAATCAGTTTAGCAGTCTCAGAAGGGCTCGAAATGCGGCTTATGGACGTAGTGACAGCATATTTATATGGGTCACTTGATACTGATATCTATATGAAAATTCCTGAAGGATTTAAAATGCCTGAAGCATACAAATCAAAAGCCAACAATGTTTATTCAATTAAATTGCAACGATCCTTGTATGGATTAAAACAATCTGGGCGAATGTGGTATAATCGTCTTAGCAAATACCTGACAAATGAAGGATATATTAATAATCCTATATGCCCATGTGTTTTCATAAAGAAAACAGAATCTGGATTTGCTATTGTTGCAGTTTATGTTGATGATATGAATTTAATCGGAACACCTGAAGAGCTCCGAAAAACTGCTGACTATTTAAAAAGAGAATTTGAGATGAAAGATTTGGGACAAACGAAATATTGTCTCGGCTTGGAAATCGAGCATAAATCATACGGAGTACTTATCCATCAATCAGCATATATTGAAAAAATCCTAAAACGGTTCAATATGGATAAAGCTCACTCTTTGAGTACCCCTATGGTTGTTCGATCTCTTGATCCTAAAAAGGATCCATTTCGACCTAAAGAAGATGATGAACAAATACTTGGTCCAGAAGTACCATATCTAAGTGCAATTGGTGCTTTATTATATTTAGCACAATGTACCAGGCCTGATATTGCTTTTTCAGTGAATTTGTTGGCCAGGTTCAGTTCTGAACCAACACGGCGTCATTGGAATGGTATCAAACATATTTTTCGTTATCTTCGTGGAACAACAGATTTGGGGTTATTCTATTCAAAATCTAATAGTGGTGCAGGTTTGATTGGTTATGCTGATGCTGGATATCTTTCAGATCATCATAAGGCTCGTTCACAAACCGGGTATGTTTTTACTTATAATAATACAGCAATTTCATGGCGCTCAACAAAACAGACTTTGGTTGCCACATCCTCCAACCATTCTGAAATTCTTGCACTTCATGAAACAAGCCGAGAATGTATATGGTTGAGATCTATTATTCACCATATCCAGAGTACATGCGAACTATCTACTGCTTCAAGTTCTCCCACAATCATATATGAAGATAATGCTGCATGTATTGCTCAAATCAGAGGAGGATACATCAAAGGAGATAGAACCAAACATATCTCACCAAAGTTCTTTTATACTCATGAGCTTCAACAAACCTAGCAGATTGATGTTAAGCAAGTCCGCTCCCCAGATAATCTCGCAGATTTATTCACCAAAACATTACCAACATCAACATTCGAAAAATTAATTTATGGCATTGGGATGCGTCGAGTATGTAAATTACATAATTAATTTTGAAGTATTTTTCAGGGGGAGTATATTAAATCACTGTGGACATATGTGCACTGCACTCTTTTTTCCTTCAATCAGGTTTTGTCCCACTGGGTTTTCCTGATAAGGTTTTTAATGAGGCAGTCATTTTAAGCACATACAAATATTATTAAATCCAGAAGATTATAATATTTTTGATCCAGCAGATCATAAAATATCTTTTATTTAGATTTTGAGTTTTTACTGATAGGAATTTTAAATATATTATAATATAATCATCCAAGGGGGAGTATTGTGAAACTTCTGGACGATTATATTATAATAATATTATAATAATATAAAAGTTTAAGTCGGTTTTATAACCGACCCTATTGCCTATATATATGTAAGGCTTGCACTGAACAAAAATATATACAGACACTTTTGCTTTTGTTTTCTTTTGTTATTTTATATTCTTTCTTTCCTATTCTACCTCTCTCTCTCCTGCTCTCACTTTGCTTTTGTTGAATTTGTCTCGCCTCTGTCTCCTGCTATCAATATTTTAATTCAAATTTTATATCAAGTCCCTGGTAAACTTCTCTTTAACCCCTTGATTTTATTTATTTATTTTAATTTTATAACAGATAGGGAGATTTATGTTCAAGGAATATATAATGTAATTATTATTATTTTAGGGTCCACTTTTATGAAATTTTTGAAATCTTCGTTTACAAAAATCAATTAATGTTTTTCAAAAAAAAAAAAAAATCAATTACTGTTATAGGATATCAATGTCAATGTGAAATTAGGATTGTCATTTTTTTTTTTTGGGTGTTTTTTGTAACAGATTGTGCCTTTTTTTTACATGGTTAAGAGTCTATTACTTTTATAATTAGCTTTTATAGGATTTGGATTTATATATATATATATATTTTTTTTCACACATCCATTCTCCTCAAATTGTAGAAATTTATAAATTGATAATATACATTGATATGAAAATATTTTATTCATGAAGACATGATTTGAAATTTATTTATGAAACTCTGTTGAAAATATGAAAGACTTGTAACTTGGTATAAACTTAAAGATAGTGAAATTATCTTATATTTGAACTTAGTATAAACTTTTTGTTATGGTGGAATTATTGCGATCAGAATAGTCCGGCCCAATTGGATCTACAGTGCAAACCCAGAGGCCCAGACGTCCAAATATCCGTCCTCATCTTGGCCCATTCTCCTGGAAGTGGAGCCCATTAGTGGGCGCTTGCTGAGGCCGAGGCCTGTTTTCGCTCATTAAGCCCGCAGTCGCTCAGTCTGATCGCGCGGTCTCAACGTGTACCACCTATCCCGCGAGATCTCTTGTGACCGTTATGTTCCATGTCGCTCAGTCGCCATGTTCCCCCAGAATTCTACTTGCTAAAAGTGAACCGCCGGTCCTCGTCGCTGATCGCTGACTTCCATCCTTCAAGTTTGTCCGCAAGAATATCCGCCATCCGTGACAGTTATGTCAGACCGCCATATCTCCGCCACGATCGACAGCCTGTCTGACCGATTATTTCCAGTCTGGTTAAGGTATCCAACAAGCCATCCTCGTCCACAATTGTCCGTCTGAACTATCCGCTGTTTTCTGAGCGTGGACGCATTCCGACTCCTTCACTCATGACGTTATCCACTTTAATGTCGTGACCGACCACGGGCGTGCCGGTCCAGAATCCATCCCATCAACTTTTCAGCCTGCTGGAGAAATCCGTCTCCCTCTCGAGTTTGGAGGTTCCGATCAGCAGGAATCAACAGCGTCATGCAGAGTACAGTGCCAAAGCTTGCCATGCACGCTACTTCTATCAGAAGTCAGAACCTCAACCTCGACAACCCATCATTGCGTATCCGACCCTGTCAGCAAAGATCCTCTGTGGACAGACCTCGGATGCGACGGATTTGGCCGCATTTAATGTGTTTTCGGCCGCATTTAATGCACTGTCAGTCGTTTTAATTGAGTTTCCGGCGCATTAAATGCTGTCTGTCAGTGTAACTGTAGTTAACTATTCACCTTTGTCTTATTCTGTTTACTGTAGCATGTCCCCTTCCCCTATAAAAGGGGACGATTTTCACTGTAAAATGGATGAAATTTTTTAGTGTCGTTACTCTGCCCAAATAGTGAGAGAGTGAACAGTGGACGTAGGCATCTTTTTGGGCCGAACCACTCTAAAAATCTTCTGTGTCTTTTCTTCCTCGCCTCTAACTTCTCCATTTTATTCCCATTACTTTGCATGCAACCCGTAAACCGTACGAAACTGTGAGTTTGGGCCCTAAAACAACCTCGTTGGCTAAGGAAAACCATTTTTCGACGTTAACACTTTTTTAAGGAAATATTTAATAAGCGACATCAACAAATCCTTATTGAGTCAAAAGAAAAATAAACAAAATTTGATTAAAAATTATAGTAAACAACACTATAATTATAAATTTTTTTATTGAATTTTAACATCAAACAGTAAAATAGTTATATCTGTTAGTGCACAGGGGTGAAGTGCACTAATATTGACATCTTATGGTATTGAAGTAGCAAGGGATGAAGTGTACTGATATTGACATCTTATGGTATTGAAGTAACAAGTGTGTGCTGCAAAACTTATGGACTGCAAAGTATTTTAAGTGTTAAATTAGTTATTATCTGTGTTATAACATCTAGATTAATGTTACAACATCATTAATGATGTTATAATAATTTATACTGACGGTACTTAGTGCAAGATTTTGTATTTTTTTCATAGTTGACTCAATTTCGTGTTTGATGAAACTTGTCTAATTTTTTTGAAATATTCTTGTGGATTAATTGCCAAGATATTATGATTATTTTTCCTTGTATGTTTCTTATGAATTATGAAGATGTTTTTCAAATGAAATATAATATTGGTTTGACTTTATCTTAGGCAATAATCTTCAATAAATATCATTTTTTATTTTGAAAGTATTATTTGATCAACTAACGTACAGTAGTGCAAAATCAATCAAGACTTCTTGTGGACCAAGTGAAGTCACAAAATTTGGAGTTGAAGATGTTTGGTTAATGCTAAAAAATATGAATTGACTCATTATTTTTTAGCTGATTTTATTTATGATTTTAAGAGACATTATTTGCTAATTTTTATCACCAAATTCAATCAAGCAAAAAACTTGAAATTTAAGCGAATTGGTCAATCCTAAAAAATAGGAGTTACCACACTATTTTTTAGCTAATTTTATTTCAAATTTATTTTAGATTCTTAGCAAAATTTATTTGCTGATTTTCATCTCTAATGAGCTGATTTTTTGTATTTTCTTTTACAAGATTATTATTGCACTTATCTCATATAAGTGCAGATCAATTCATTCAAGAAAAGTATGTAAGCAGTACAGTTCTTGTAAGCGTTAGTGAAAGTGTTTGCATGCAGTTTGATGTGTAGTTTTGTGTGCAAAACGAAAAAGAAAAGATTTTATGATACTACATGTATTTGTGACTTAAAGTATTTGTCCCTAGGTAGTTTCATGTTTTAGAAAGAGATTGTTTTTCTAAGCAATCGAAGGAAATAAATAGAGTATGCGATTGAGTGATTGTTTGTAAATCTTAGAGAGTTTGTTCTCTAAGTTGATTATAGACTTTGGAAGGGGTCGGGGACTAGGTTTGAGTTTTTGTTTAAAGGTTTGTTTGAATGACAAGCCATTAGATCTATGAGAGAAGACTACTTTATAGTTTTTAAATGAATTTCAAGAAACGTAAGTTCTTTTGAAGGAAAAACATTTTCGTTTTCAGGAGAAGGTGGTTTACAAAATCTTAAAGGGAGTTCAAACAACAAGTGTTCTTGGGGAAGAAAAACATATTGACTTTCGGGAGAATGCAAGTTTGCAACTATTGAAAGGAATTCAAGTAGTAGTTAGTCATTAAAGGTAAGGGGATCTTACTGTAACTTGTTAGGTGAATGAGTACTTATCTTGTGTCAACATTAGGAGAGAGTCTTGGATTGAATAGAACAAGATTAGGTTATACTTTGATAAATTTCATTAATAAGTTAATCTTTATAGGTGTGATCCCGTGGAGGTAAGGTAAAATCGAATGATGTTAAAAATATTTTTGTGTTTATTTTACTTTAATGTTTCTGTGTTTAAATTATTGCAACATATAAATTGCAAATTATGACATAATTATTTTGTTATAACATTTATTTCAGTGTCATAATATTTGTTAGCTCGTCATAACTTTCGTAAAAACTAGGTTGAAGTTATTTCAATATCTACTTTCTTTGTTCTTCCTTTATTTCTAATACAATGGATTTAATTTAAAAAATACTTGATAAATGAATAAACGACTTATCATTACCGATTATAATAAATAAATTTTTAACTGCCTTTCATACCCATAATTTCTATTCTTATCACTATACTTATAACTCATTATAATGATAACTCATCTTCATTAAATTATATTGTTTACAATTACAATTCACTATTTTCTTATTAAAAAACAAACTGTACAGTGTGTAAGATAACAGAATCAGAATCCTTAGATATAATATTAACCAAGCCTAATAAACATTTTAATAATAATTTATTCATGAAAAGAAACTAATTTGATTATAGAAGTAAATTTTGTTTGTCTACTTAATTTTCTATCCAAACCGAGTTGTCATTTGCATAGTTCAATGATCTTATCATCTATTATTAGGCACTACCTAATACTCTAAATCTGTAATAAGCTGTCATAATTAATTTTACTTGACCAACTTAATTATCATTTAACAGATAGAAAACAAAACACACGCCCATGATAGCCAATTCGGACCTAAACGACAACGTATTTTCAAACGGTTTTTTCAAAATTAATACGAAACTCGCGGGAGGGTCTCTAGACTGGTTCAACGACCACGCCAAACAACTCCTTTTATTTATTTAATTAATTTATTTCAAATAAAAAAAGTTGACGTCAAATTCTAATCGAACAAAAGACCAAACCAAACCGCTGTTTTTTTAAATTTTATTAATTTTTGTTTCCTGAAAATTTCGGCATAACAACGCACGACAACATGCCAAGGCGTTACTAGACATAACAGCATTTATATAAATTAAACAGTCTTTGCAAGTTCCGTTTTTGTTTTGCAAATTTGGTCAATTTTCCAAGACACCAGAAAAACAAAAACAGAAGGAAAAAAAAGAGACATCAGATAGTACTTCTCAGGCCTGAGTTTGTGTTTTGGACTCTCTTTGTCATGCTTTGAATATTGAATTTCCATCAACAGGTTGGTGATTGTTCATTTCTTTGTTTCCTGGCTTGGCTTGGTTTTGTTGTATAGAGATATGGGTTGTTGTTCTTTTTCAGGTATCTGATATAGAATTTGATTTTGATTGGAATTGGTCAACGAGGAAGAATATGTTTCTGTATGTGTATATTTGATGAGGTTTTGATCTCCTGATTTTTGTAAACATGCTATGTATGCATATGTGTGTATGTGTGTGTGTGTGTGTGTGTGTGTGTATTTTGATGTTTTTTGATATACATAGATCATGTTACATGGTTTTGTAGCTTTCGTTTTTGACGTGATTGTGATATCATTTGCTTGCAGGTCGTGGATTTTTTGTGGTTGGTTTGTAGAGAGTTTGTGATTGTATTTTGAGGGCTTTGACAATACCCGGTGTGTGTGTTTTTGAGGTTACACACATCGGGGATTGGACTTTGCAGGACCTCAGATGGAGCAATTTAGGCAGGTTGGCGAGGTTCTTGGAAGTTTGAAGGCTTTATTGGTGTTGAAAGATGACATACAAATCAACCAAAGGCAATGTTGCTTGCTGCTTGACATGTTCACTTTGGCTTTCACAGTAATGTCTGAGAAGATCAAGCTTTACTTGAAAGCAGAAGAAAGGACTACAAAGTGGAAAGCTCTTGAAATGCCTTTGAGAGAGCTTTATAGGGTTTTCAAGGAAGGAGAAATCTATGTCAGGCAATGTTTGGATAATAGAGATTGGTGGTCTAAAGCAATCAATCTCCATCAAAACAAAGATTGTGTTGAGTACCATATCCACAACTTGCTCTGCTGCTTCCCAGGTGTGATTGAGGCCATAGAATCTGCCGGGGAGATCTCAGGGCTTGATCCTGATGAGATGCAAAGGAGGAGAATAACACTTGCTATGAAGTATCACAAGGAATGGAATGACCCCAAAATCTTCCAATTGAGATTCGGGAAGGAGTATTTAGTACCCCGTGAAATCTGTACCAGGTTCGAAAGTGCTTGGAAGGAAGATAAATGGCTTCTTGTTGAAGCACTCAGGGAGAAAAAGAGACTAGGATCTGTGGTCTTAACGAAGAATGAGCAGCGCCTTGTGGACATGCTGCTCCAGAAGCTAAATGGGCCGGATTCTAGTAATGAGAAGCTGTTCCCCACTTCAATTCTGTTGAGGGGAAAGGACTACCAAGTGAGGAGAAGGCTAGGTGGAGGAAGCGAGTACAAGGAGATTCAATGGTTGGGGGATAGCTTTGCTGTGAGGCATTTCTTTGGAGAGATTGAGGCTTTGAATTCGGAGATTTCAACTCTCCTGTCTTTGTCCCACCCTAACATATTGCAATACCATTGTGGCTTCTTTGATGAGGAGAAGAAAGAGTTTTTTCTTGTGATGGAGTTGATGAGCAAAGACTTGTCTGTGTATATGAAGGAGAATTCCGGCTCCAGGAGGAAGGTTTTGTTCTCTATTCCTGTTGTGGTTGATTTAATGCTTCAAATTGCAAGAGCGATGGAGTTTCTCCATTCAAGAAATATATATCATGGAGACTTGAACCCTTCCAATATTTTCCTGAAACCAAGGTCTTCTGCCGAAGGTTACTTCCATGTCAAGATTTCAGGATTCGGTTTAACTACCGTTAGAAGTCAGGCAACTAAGAAAGCACAATCTACACCACCACCACCACCACCGCCACCACCACCACCTCCACCAACCCAAAATGGCAACTCAACATTGGGATTACTAGAGAACCAAAACGAGCCACATTTTATATGGTATGCCCCGGAAGTCCTGGCCGAGCAGGAACAACCAAGAAGTACCTCTACTTTCAAGTATACCACGAAGGCAGATGTTTACAGCTTTGGAATGCTTTGTTTCGAACTTTTAACTGGGAAAGTACCATTTGAAGACGGGCATCTTCAGGGAGACAAAATGGCTAGAAATATAAGAGCAGGAGAGAGGCCTCTTTTCCCTTCAGGTTCTCCAAAATACCTTGTCAACTTGACCAAAAGATGTTGGCACACAAACCCATCTCAACGTCCAAGTTTCTCATCCATTTGTCGGATTTTACGTTACATCAAGAAGTTCCTGGTAATGAATCCTGAGATTGTTGAGTCCTTCCAATCACCACTTGCAGATTATTATGACATTGAGGCTGGGTTTGTGAAGAAGTTTGTGGGAGACGGGAATCCTGATGCACCATCCATCTCTGAGATTCCATTCCAGATGTTCTCATACAGGATAGCAGAGAAAGAGAAGGATAGTGTGAGCAATAACAACAAGCAATTTGAATTATCGGAGGACGTTGCCTTGTTAGATTTGATTGCACCAGCAGGCAATGATGCAACGTCAGTTTGTTCTGATGCGAAGTCTGCTTGTTTTGATTCTAGATCAGTTTATTCTGAGGTTCCAGGGAAGAGAATCTCAAATTTCGATATGAGGTCAGTTTGCTCTGAGGCTCCCAACAAGAGTCTGATCCGTTCCATTAGTTCCATTACAAGGCCTATTCATCCCAAGATTCCGGAGAAGAATATTGTTATTAATTTTGATTCGAAATCAGATCGAAACGTCACTCCTGAGAGGGGAATTTTCATTTCTGATACCAGGTCAGTTTGTTCCAAGAATTCGGAGAGGAAAATCCTTGTGACCAAGAAAACTACCTATGCCAAGGTTGAAAATGTCTCAGGTTTGTTTATGCTATTGATTTTCTAAATTATATAGTGACAAGTGCATCTTCTGATGTATCTTAAACTTTTGTGTACTAATTATTGAAGTGTATCGATTGGTGCAGGTGCAGTAGAAGCACGATCTGCAAAATTATCACCAACGACACGGCCTGTAAGATCATCAGCAACACCACGATCACCGTCAGGGAGGTCATCAGAGGCACCTGAGAGCCTGAGTAGGCGGAGTTCTGTAATGAGACAGAACAATTATTCACCATCAGTTATGAGCACTGGAAGCCCAATCAGAAGAACAATCTCTGCTAGCGTTGTAGGTTCTGAGTGCCCTGGAGGTCCAAGCAGAAGAAAACTTGCTGCTAGTGTCTCGGGTTCTGAGAGTCCTGGAAATCCAAGCGGAAGAAAAGGTCCTGTTAATCTCTCAGGTTCTAAGAGTCCTGGAAGCCCTAGCAGACGAAAAGGGCCTAGAAGTATATCGGGTTCTGAGAGTCCTGGAAGCCCTAGCAGACGAAAAGGGCCTAAAGGTATATCGGGTTCTGAGTGTCCTGGAAGCCCTAGCAAACGAAGACTGCCTATTAATAAATTAGGTTTTGAGTGTCCAGGAAGTTCGAGCAGGCTACGAGCATCTAGTAATGTCTCAGGTCCTGAGTGTCCTGAAAGCTCAAGCAGACCAAGAAAAACTGTTAATATCTCAGATCTTGAGAGTCCTGAAAACCCAAGTGGACTAAATACGGTTAGTAATGCCTCAAGTTCCAGGGGTCCTGAAAGCCCAAGCGAACCAAAACTGGCTGTTAATATCTCAAGTTCTGAGAGTCCTGTAAGCCAAAGCTGACAAAGAACAGTTTCACAGCTTAGTTTGATTGACCGTGGTTGATCAGAAATGGCCTTTTGTTCTCCACCAATTCTTCCAAAAATTTGATGTGTGAAAGGTATGTTTTGTCTTTGGCTGCGAACCTCTATTTTCTTTAGGAAGTAAATATCAAATTTTGTGGTACAGACATCGAAAACTATCATGATGATATTTCGATCTTTTTATAATTTCATAACTTCTTCCGGCATATTAAACCAATTTTTACTTAATTTCTTTCTTTTCACTGTTTTTAGTAGTCTCTACTGTTGTGCATCACAAATTTTTGTTTCTTTAACAGTGAAATTGTGAATTTTACCCTTTCGTTGTTCCACATGTTTCACTCTCAATATTGGTTTCCCATAGTTCTACTTTTCTTTCACATCTTTTTCCTGGATATCAAAATGATACGCATTTCATATATAATTATAAGAAATGATGAATAAACATTTCGGAAAATCGAGTTACAAGATTTAGGTACTGAAGATGAATTGGCTTGGATTGATTGCTTTACATAAGACTGTTGAATGATAACCATAGACGGATTAAAAAATTCTGAAAAAAGAATGGAATATTGTACAGGACACTTTGTATGATCTACTCTTGTTTCAAGCAAAATTATCATATACATAAAAATTTACAAGTCTTCTTGATAGTTACAACTTGAATACTCAAGATACCACCCGATTGGGAATATCTTGGAATCAATCCAGAAGTCAACAACTTCCCCTTGCAGTATCTTTTTATGCAATCCAGTCACAAACGTTCATCCATCCTGGAAAGCTTATTGTGTTCGATGATTAAGATACTCATTACTTCTGTTATAAGAATACTCTTGATTTCAGATCTGCTTGTCTGCGTTTCCATATTAATCTTGATTGTTTCCTTTTATACTCCAATGCATCGTGACAAGCCTCGTTGAATCAACACCAAGTTTAAAACATTCCTGGGTTTAAACCAGAAAATGTTCGGTGCACGATATTTCAATCATTTTTCCTTTCTTGTTTCCTAATTTGGAAATCCAAAATCATAGTTCACAAGTCACTTATCCTGCCTATTCTTCAGTCACAATACAACACGGCCATAATTCTAAATGCAGCAAAATGTGCTGTTCAGCTTGCTCAAAGGCATCCTTCTCACCCATATAGCTATCACTGTAGATATCTCCAGATTCTTGGAGTTTCTCTGTATGAACTTTCCAAGATTTCAGCTAACGAATGGGCTTCCAGAGAATAAAAACACTTGAGAGCTTAAGCTGAGAGAAGACAGAAAACTGCAAGATACCTTGTCTATCTCAGAGGCTCAAAACTACTTAAACCATCTCCAACACTTTTATACAGCCACTTGAATTGGCAGCAATGACCATGTCTGATTTCCTTCTCCAGCACACACTTGACACAAAAAGCCCATTGTCATCATCAATTTCTTTGCCGGTAATAGGATCAATAGATCCAAACTTGTGGGAAGTGATTGGCATAGGCAGAGATCTATGGTAAGCATAAACCTGAGACAAGACAAACATGACTCCAAATGCTTAGAGATGTTGATTATATTTATGCAAAATTTAGATAACTTATTGACAGCAAAGAATAAACAATTGCTTTATACTTTATGATTGCAGTAAACCAACGTGACAAAAAGTATTTTATGTTCTACCTCATTTGTTTCTGAGCCACATGCGAGATAACCATCAGCAGTGGACAACCCCACAAAATTCTGAAGAGTGAGAATAAAAATTCAGTCAGATTCTTAAGATACAGTAAAAGAAAGGCGTATTCTAGTATCCAGATGCCAACCTTTTCATTAGTATGCCCGCTAAAAGTTAAGCTGCAAGCACTGGTGGATGGCCCACCATAGTTGGTTTTCTTAAGATCCCAGAGCTTCAAGGTATTGTCAGTGGATGCTGTGACCAGAGATCCAGAGTCTAGGAATTTCACATAGCTCACAGCTTTGTCATGACCAGCCAATACACACCAGGGGGCCCTGGAATTCCGAAGATCATAGCAGTAGGTCCTGTAATCCGCAGAACCAAAGGCCAGCAGATGACTAGAGTGAGCAGAGAACTGAACACAGCAGACATTAGCAATGTTCCTGATGGTGCCTAAGCAGTTTCTCTGAGGAAGAAAAAAGGAAAAAAGAATATAACTTAAACAATCAAGAATCTTTAGGCAGCAGCAAGAGCTAGAATCCTAGACTTACAAAGCACCTAAAATAAAAAATACAAAAGTGGGAGGGGGGAAATATCTTGTAACAAATAATTCTGAGTTAATACTATATTTTGACCATTGTACTGGCTGCACATGTGAAGGGACCCAGCCAAATGCAGTTACTAGATGTCCTACATCAGTATAGCTAATATGTAAAATTTAAATTAAAAACTCAAATGAGCTACTGTGTAGGATAAATATATAATTTTGTAGGAAACAGGAATAAAAAATTTTATTAACACAACAAATGTGAAGCAACCGTCCACAAGTTACTAAAAAAGAGACAGATCGAGATGATTAGTAAATTGATGTTTGTTAACAAGCAGATCTTATGCGTTTCTACAAGGTAGTGAATGGTATACTTATTGAATTTCTAATAACTTCTTTACAATCGTTGGATTAAAAATTGACAATGACAAAAGAAAAGAATTTGAATATTTCAAGGCAAAAATTTTTGTCACTAGCAAGTTACAACATTAATAGAATGATAGAAAGAAAACTTGCCTCGTTAATGCTCCACAGCTTAACAGAACAATCATCACTTCCACTGGCTAACTTTGTTGGATGCACTTGAGAGAAGTCAACAGACCAGGCCCTCTTTTCATGTTCAATGTAATGAGAAACCACTTGACCAGTACTTGCATCCCATAACTAGAACTCATTCAAGCAAATGACATCAGGAAAAATGCAGGTAACTTTGTACTACTATAAAGCAATATTCAAAGATAAAAATATGAAGGATAAAGCAAAAACAGAGCAGCATAGCAAATGCATAGCCTAAATTAAACAATGAATCAGTGATGAAAACCACAAAATCCCATGGCCAATATATCAAAGAAAGATGAAGATGGACAATGGTCAACCAATTTACCATCCATCAAGAAAGCAGCAATTAAATTCAGCTGATGAACTTCTGAAGTCTACGACAGCTTTCACAGTAATATGGTTTAGTTGTTATCAATTTAAACACTTATAGAAGTATATTGGAAGATCATACATGTCGTGCTTAAGATACCATAAAATCGGTTGATTTTAGAACTATTGAAAAAATATTAATCTGGAAATTCAGCGTAGTTTCCTTCACTTTGACAGAGATACATATACATGTATGTATATCAGAAGAACTACATATATAGTTGAACTTTGCAGTGAAAGAATGATATAACCTGACAAAAAAAAATGCAGTCAAAATTTTTTACTCCTATGTACTCAGAATATGAGATGAAAAAGCTTTGCATGTATCCCACGAATATAAAATCTTTGGCCCACTATAGAGTGGCCTACTGCAATTGCCATTCAGAAACAAGTATTTCTTCTACAATAAAGCTTTTTAATTCAAAAGATATACAAACCTTAACCACACCATCATAGTCAGCTGAAGCCAGATAGTTCTTAATATAGTTGTTCCAGCAGATGCAGCTAAGCTTTGATCTGTTTGTCATCTCTACCACTGGATAATGGATATCAACTGAGTCATTGAAGAGTGCATTAAACTCAAAAATCTTTATCTTCTTCGATACCCCAGCAGTAGCAAAATGGTCTTCATCCCGTTCAAAACTAAGAGAGCATATGACATTTGCAGAGTTGTTGAAATCACCAGTTCTTAGCATACCACGTACTTCAAATTTACTGTAGCGGGCATACTTGCACAAACCATCAAAGAATGCCCCTAAAGAATCAGTGGGATTTTGCGTTTCTTCATCCTTTTGTGCTGAACACCAATTCTCACGATTTCTCAGAAGATCCTTATCTGGGCGTGTTGCAGCATCAGTGTCAGAGAGCTGGATTATAGATCTCATGGAGAAGTAAGCCTTTTCAAGCTGACTGATATTCGTCATCAACCTCATGTCATTTGCATCAGAAACCAGAGGCGGATGTCCCTCTGAACTTGAAGGCTGTATATTAAGGTACCTGTTTTCCCTTGCATTGATGGAATCATTGCGGGGGCAAGATTGAAGCAAGGGATATCTTGAACAATGCCTTCTCTCAACCTGTTCAATATCTGCTTCTAACAACCTAACATCCTCCAATAACTTGGAGGCGTGGTTTTTCTTTTGCTCTTCCAATGAAATAAGAAAATGCAATAATAGTTCTGATTCAGTATCATCTTGGTCAATGGACGATGACAATTCTTCTGCACACACCTCCTGCAATCCATGAATTACTTCAGATTGTTGAATTTCCCTGTACACACCAACAACCATATCTTAGAAGTTCACAGAAATGTTAAATTTAGGACCTCAATAAAAAGCACTTGCCCAAAATTTGTTGCACAGATTAGCAAATTCACAATTTCTAAATAATTTGGCAATGCACCAAATATCTAGCTATCAACAAGAAGAGCACATCAGTGCATTTGGAATTCACAAAAGATGCAATCACATCTAACACTAAACAAATATGAAGTGCTTTTAGTTATAACACACACAACTTTCTACTAAATTTTCATCCAAGGAAGCTGATTCATATACTAACATGAAGGCTTTTTTTTTTTTTTTTTTCCTTTAATTTAAAAAAAAAAAAGAATTTCCATCCCAAAAACAGATCTCTTTGGCTTTAAAAATAGATTTAATATGTTAGTTTCAGGTAAAGGCTCCCATGTACATGATCGAACATGTTCTCCTGAACTGAACATCTCACAGCCAATAAATACTTATTTTAAAGTATAACTTAATCAGCCTTTAATTACACTGGACATTTGGTAGGTTTTTGTCCTATACCTAACAAACAATTCATGTTTAATCCTCTTGAATAACTCCATCTTGTCTAATATTGAAAAACTACATACAACTATAAGAGTGCAGGTTCACCTGGTTGTTGGGCGTGATAGGGGTTCAGGATGAAGCAGCCACAGACAAAATCCAGCTTCCTTGGGATTTTCTGATAGAAAATTTGGAGGAAGGATCCTATGACGTAGATCAGACATTGCAGCGGCATGCTTTCTTTCAGAATCAAAACAACCAAGTAACTGAAAGGAGCAACTCAAATTAATCACTTAAAGAGCAAACATCGTCAATTCAAATCCTTCAATGAGAACCCAGCATTGACAAAATGAGAAAACCATTACAAACAGTAGCACATATGTCTAATGAAGCAGGGTGAGGATCACTTAAGAAATGCTTTTAGATAGTAATCTCTGCTACCATTACAGAAATCACAGTAGCCATTTAGCAGCTGCAAGTGCTATTATGGAAATAAAACTTTAAAAAGCATGTTTGTAATTTATCTTTTTTGAAATGACGCTGATTTTGTGTGGACAAATTACTGTTGTCCGTGTCCAAGAGGCAACACAAAATATGATTGTATCTGAAAAAAGAAAAACTACTAAAGATGGAAACAGTTAAAGATATATTAACAAAACATGACAGAGTCATAACCAACAAAAATGACTGCATACATTTGCAGGATTTCTGTTTCAAGAAAAAGGCTACAGAGGAAGAGGTCAAAATGGGTCAATTCAACACCAACAAAGAGCAAATGCTTAAATAGAACTTACATGACACTACATGAGCAAAATCAAAGCCCACAGAATTCCAAAATGAGAGAGTACATATATGCAAGCTCTGCTGAAGTTTTCACTTGACAATTGTGAAAACAGAATTCTGTCTTCTTACCTCAAACAGAAGAACACCAAGACTATAGATATTTGAAGATATAGTGCAAATTCCCTCGCTGAGCTCCTCAGGACTTGCATACCACTTCTCTTCTAACTGCTCAAATATAGAAGTTGACTGCTGTTGAGTTGTATGTGACAGAAGAAGGCTGCCAGACTTGCTCTGAGTTCCATATCCTCTACTAGTGTGACGTTCATTGGTATCATTAAAGGAATATTGTGCACTGGCTGTATTGATGTCACTCTCATTCGCTGTTCCAACATTGATGCCAGGCCTTGTAGGAAGCATAGGCCACTGTCTGACAGAACTAGTGTTCCTGTTAAACTTTTGCTTCTTTGCAGACATAGCTCCACAAGGAAACACGTCCTGTTCTGCTGGCCTTCTCCTGATCAATACATTTTCCAATTGATGAATATTTTGATCAGTGACAAGTTCTGATGATTCTTTCTGGTTTGTTGATCCCAGGTACTTAACCTGATTTGATTGCAACAACTTGAAAGAAGACGGTCGTATATCAAGCAAGGTCACTTCTTGAGTGTGAGAACAATCAACAAGATCTACAATCTGTCTAAATATATACAAACACTCAATTTTGTTCACTTTATGACTCCTAGCTTTCAGCCATTCTCTCAAACTCACTCCATGATCAGAGCTACCAGGCCTGGGGCCACTGATCCTATAGGAAGAAGGTACACCAGTTTTGACACCTGAACTTAGTGAAGCATTAGAAGGCACACCAGCAGCTTTTGATGAAATATTAGAAGCTGCCATAATGGCGCCAGCAGCCTTTAGTGGAGCATTTGAAGACACTGTGTTACTAACCACAATCTTTGTATCACTTGGTTCTCTAAGCTCTTTCAACGCATCATGTGGTGGACCTCGGTATACAATCCCCTTGCCCTTCAATGTAGTTTTCACAAAAAACTCAGAAAATCCTGACTTGGATAAAATCTTTGTTCGAATACTCCCACGAGACAACATATTGTTCGAAACCCCATTATTTTCAGCATTCATCAATCGTTCCATGGCTACGTTGTGGTCATCATTCAGTGGCTTTTGAGCCAAAAAATCAGGGAAAGAAGCATGTCCCGCATCCTCAAATCCGCCTGACATCGTCTGACCATGCTCCCTATCACCACGTGAACTCCCACTTCCAGATCCACTCCCCAGATTATAAAGATGCTGCCACCTGTTATGCCTGGTCTGCATCTTTTCTCTGTTGTTTGATGTACCAACAATCGCTAAGTTCGAACTTTCACATTGCCGCACAGTTAACTCTTCAACCAAACCACCCGCTTCATCCACGTTCTGAGGGCTAGTACACAGATGTTCCGACCCATCCACAGGACTAACAATCCTATTTACATTCTTACCTTCTAACATATCTGCAAGCATCTGAAATGAAGTACTGGGAGAATGGCCTTCTGGTATGGCCATTTCTCGGGATTCCATCATGTTACAACCTTCAGTTTTTATCGAATACTCACTCTCTTTGTTCTGAAGGCGAGTACCCTCAGTCATATCAACCGGTGCCACGTCCTCACCCACTCCTTCATCCATATCATCCACACAAACTTCATCAACTCACACGTTTCCACTTCTGCCATAAAACAAATTTTTTTCAATAAATCAAAACCACGATAACACCAAACATCATTCATCACACACACACCATTCACCAATATAATACAAAAACAAAGCCATGTCTAACATCAATTTCACTCCCACTAACTCAAAAACCACAAATTAACAAAAACAACGAAAAATCAAACACAATCACCAATTAACAAAACCCACCAAATCAAACACAATCACCAATTAACAAAACCCACCACAACAACAAAACCAAAAAGCTCCAAACTTACACAGCAACTACCTTTTCACTCATCAAAGAACCCGAAATGCTATGTTTGGCAGCCAAGAAAACGCGAGAAAATAACACGAACCTAAAAAAACTTGAACTAAGCCCCCAAAAAACCCTCCACTTCAAACCAAAAACATTCCATTTTCCCGAGAACCAAACAGAAAAGTTAAATTTAAGAAAATTAAACGCCAAAACCAACAGAATTAAAACGTAACGTACCAAATCTTTAAGCCAGAAACGAAGCAGCAGGTGCAGTAGAATTGGGCTGCGTTCTGTTAAGAGCAAATGGCAGGGGCAAAACTGTCAAAAGAGCTCGTCAGCCGATTAAAAAAGAAAAAAAAAATAAAGCCCTAGACAAGAAAAGGCAAAAAAAAAAAAAAAAAAACAATTGAATTAGAAAGGTAAAATGAGGAGGATTGATATTGAACTGAAACTTGCCTCAAATGGAAAAGAAAATATCTTTGCCTGAAAAAACGTATATATCTCTGTGTGTGAAATTTATGTTTCGATGATTATGTTTTTATTTTTCAGATTCTTTGGTGTTTTGTTGGTTTTTATTTATTTATTTTTTTTTTTTTTGTTGTGTGAATTTAATTGAAGCTCCAAATGTGGAAAAAGAGCAGCCAGTAATTTTTTTAATGGATATATTCATTACTTTGCTTTTATATGTTGATAAATATGGAGGTTGTTTAGTATATTTACTAAAATGCCATGAATTTTCACGGAGATTACAGCTTGGTTTGCATTGCACAATTTGAATATTGAAGTTTGATAATGATTTACGGCATGGTCAAGTAGTGACCTATTAAAGGGGTCGTGTCGAGTCTAAAGAGGACTGATTTGAGCATCCTATCAAATGATGGTTATCCAAATTGATTGTTGTAATTAAATTTTAAATCTAATTTTTTCTATTAAAGAGTTTATTTCACTATTTTTTAATCATAAGATTTGTGGTTCGATATCTCATCTCTCTGCATCAAATAACAAAGTTAGGCAAAAATATAGTTTTCAATCAATTTTTCTTTATTAAAAAGTTATTCACAATTATTGACCTTTTTATGTGTTGTAAATATCTTAGCGTGACTATCAGTCCAACCTGCAACCACCATCTCTCAAAATTACTGGGTTGAATTGAATGATCAAACCAACGAAAGTGAAAGATTCCTTTTCATGTTTTTTTGTGATGGGAATTCTTTTTTTTTTTTTATGGGAATTCTATTTTTGAAGTAAGGATCTCTTACCCTTTTTTTTTTCTAATCTTTTAATAATTTAGTGATATTAATATTTAAAAAATAAATAATCAAGATTAATAAATTTTTTCAGTCTCATATATTACTTAAGTTCAAATTATTATCATAAAAAGATTAATATCTTACCACGTTGACAGCCAATTTTTATCCCTATTTCTGTGACAAAAATTCAACGTCACAGAAGACGAACAAATGGAAGGAGAAAGGAAAGGAGAACATACACCTCAGCAATCAGCATCACGTGGAGATCAACCGTCCACGTCGAAGCACGCGCAAAACAGCAGGTGCTCCACGTTCACATCACGTGGCCAGTCATGGGACAGCCACCGTCTGGTTCATTTACTGCCGCGTCGTTGTACCCACTTACCCACTTGGGCCTGTGCTAGCCCATGCTCATGGCGGCTCTATTTATAGTCCACATGTCCAATAACTTGGTGCAAGTAACAGCTCCACAATAAATCTTGGTAACAATCAGTTCTCAAGTTTTAACATGTAAACATCGTCTCACAAAATTCTTACACGTGATTAATATGGGCAATTTCAACAACTTTTGTAAATGTGATTAATATGGGCTGTTTCCAGCGATAAGTTACAAAGTCACTGCAATGGTTACATTATGTAGATCCGTAGATGGGTATTACCTGAGAGCGTTAGAAGAAACTGAGGTCGACTGGTATCTGTTAACGTCTCAACTTTTGTATCTAAAAACATTTATACATGTGTACTCCTAAAAATCAAAATGCATGTAACTATCTACCATCTGTGTCAAACCTGCAAGCAAAGGTGTCAGACTAGTGAAATTTAAACATATCAAAAGATTGTCTTGTATCCCAATGTCTGATCATATCAAAGCTGCACGCACACCCAATTTAAGGTTGGAATAGAGGATCCTCTTTGTTCTTGTAAATCTCGAATAACTGCTTGCGGTGATCCATAGCAATTCTTCTGCAATCATCAAGAGCTTTCCGATCAAATTGTAACAACTCTGAGACAGATTTCTTTAGCCTCCCTTGTGGATCCCCATCTATGAGAAATTTGGCCAAGGTAGTACCCCTGCAGCAATCGAATGAAAATTTTACCAAGTGTTGGAAATAAATTCACAATGGTAATTGATTAACACAGCTTAGTACTCAAAACTATTCTCTTTCAAGACACTCGACAGACACAACCTGAAGATTTTCAAAATAGCATCTGATCAATCAAAACTAAGCCAAAAAAACGAATTACTGTTTCTTTTCTATGCTTTTGGAACATGATTAACTTGTTCACACTCTGAGGCACTACAGGGTCACACTCTGAGGCACTACAGGGTTGTGCCTTATAAATTTATTAGAGATACATTTCTTATCTCTTTAATACAACCATTCACATGCAAGACCAATAGCTTTGGACCCAAACAATGTATAAAACACTCTGACAATTTTTTTTTTTAATAATTTACTAATTAGATCTTAAAATAAAACAGAAAATATTCATCTAACAATAGCATAAACTGTAATGAGGCAACACAAGCATCAATAAAATAATGTTACAACCAGTCAACACAGATAAGGAGAATGTAGCTATTAGAAGGCCAAGTAACATAAAATATTTTTCAAATAAGAAAAAAATTTGCATGATAGAAAGTGACTCAGAATGCATCATCAGGCATTTACAACAGTGACAATTGTGACACTTTTATACAAACTTAAAAGAAGATAAGACAGTGACAACAACGTTAAATATCATACCTGAGTACATTGACATGGTTAAATCCTCGACTGCTAGAAAATGACGTATTCCTAGGTGATGTTCCCAATGAGATTTGCTGTCTATAGAGAGCGCAAACAGCCTTCAAACAGAGTTCATCGTCTTGTCTAAGAGAAATCAAGAGTTCTACTTCATACTCCCATTTTTTATCATCTTGCTGCTGCCTTACAAGCTGAGAAAAGTCAAAAGTCGTGTCCAGCCCATCATCGGAGTCAGATGAACTACTAATTGGGCTGCTCTCCTCGGAGAGGAAACCATTCCAGCCATTCGAAAGAGACTTCCTCATAAGATTTCGGGTGGCATGTTCTGCTCCCATCTTATTTTCACATTGTCTCAAAGTCACCGGAAAATGACTTGATGGGGTGAAACCTGTTTCAACATTTTTATCTGTTGCCAAGCCATGATTGTCGGGAGATCCATCATGCACATGAGTAAACTTCTGAAGCTTATTTATGTGACAATCACCAGTCAAAGTATCGCCAACATTAGCCCCATCATTGTTATCATTCTCACTAACACCCAGACTTGAATCAACATTTGTATCCATTGCCGAGCCATGATTGTCGGGAGATTCATCATGCACATGAGTAACCTTCTGAAGCTTATTTCTGTGACACTCACCGGTTGAAGTATTGCCAACATTAGCCCCTTCATTGTTGTCATTCTCAGTAGCACCTAGATTTGAATCAAGCTTTCTTTTAAGCATTTCAGTTTCATTTTGTGAGCTCGTCCAATCTGGATTACCAGTGTTTGCAAATTCTTGAGAAGTCGATTCTTTTCCACTTAAACTTCCTTCAGGAGCAGCAACCTCATCATCACTTTCAATTATCTCAACAATATTTCTTGTCACGGTTCTTCCACTACCTAGCATAGGAAAAGTACGTTACCAAGACTGCGCATTAAAGTTCACATTCTGCATTTAATTTTAAACACGATGACCATGCAAAAATCCATATGAGAGAAATATATTCCTCTAGTGAGGCACGAAAATCTTGATAAAGAGATAAATTTGTTAATTCTTCTTCAAAAGTATACAAACAAGCTGCCAATTAGTCTCTCAATCAAAATATGGAACAAATATGCAAAGTTTTCTCCATCACACATCATGAAATAAATGAACAAAAAATCAAATGCAAACTGAAATTTTGTACAACATTGATTGCCAAATTATCAATGACAGAAAGCTTACTTAAGATGGAACGAAACAATACCCGTTCCCTATTTAGAAAAATGCAATTGTCTACAACTTTTTGCATAAATATATTTTCTAAGCCTAACTTACTCCCATAATTTCTCAGTCAATCTAACCAAATCATAAAGGTGAATATCCTCCTCGTTATAAACCATATTTACGGTACAAAATCTCAGAGGCAGCCATCCGAACCAAAACATTTTAACTTATATTATCATTACACTACATTATTACTACTAATAACAAGATTTAGCACTAGCAACATGTTTCATTGTTCTCACAATCGTATTCGCTCAACGCTAAATCAAACACTAGTACTTAGACAATCATCGAAGGCATGCATCAACTGAATTCTCCATCCACCACCTCATTTTCACACAACAACAAACCAACACGTATCCTAAGCAATCCGCAATTACCTCCACGAGCCAGACCAGCGTTTCGCGCCACCGCAGCCGCAGAACCGACACGCTCCTCGGAGTCCACCGCGTCCACGTCCACAACTTCATTTTCCAACTCGACGTTCTCACCGTTCCCGCCATTTTCGCCGGAAACCCTAACAGCGGATTTTTTGCTCATCAACTGCTCGCCGTACGCCTCCAGCAACGAAAGCCGAGCCTCAAGCAGCTTGTACTTCGTCTTCCAACTCTCGGCCTCGCTCTCGGCCTTTCTCTTATCGCGGTCCAGTTTCTCCAACTCGTTCTTCAGCTGTTGATTCACTCGCTCCGAGGCGCCCATCTCCTCCTTCATGTTGTTCTCTCTGGCAGTCAGAACCGACTCCACCTTCGCCAAGTAAGAGCCGCGGAAACAGAACCGTAACCGGCTAACGAGCTCCCCAACGGTCCGGCTCGGGTTGTCATAGTCGTAGTCGTATTCCGCGTCGACGACCGCACCGTCTCCATCGGCCATTGCTTCGATTTCAAGCCCTAAAATGGAGAGAAAAAAAAAAAAAAATCAGGTTTTCGTGGGAGGGAAATTTGAGAGTGACTGACTGTGCGAGAACAATATGGCACTGGCAGAGAACAAACGCCGAAAGCGTTTGGAATTCTAACGCAATGGTGTTTGGACACGTGTTAAAAGTTTGTTGGCAGGACCAGAGCAGGACCGATCCTGACCTTCTATATGTGTCCTGATGGACCTGATCCATGTGGCCGCCAGTGATGAAAGGTCACGATTTTTCTCTCCCGTTTCGTCTACAAACAAGGCTGCAAGCATCTACGCATATCCGCCTTTTTTTCTTTTTTCTTTTTAACTTACGCATTTGCTTATTTTGATCGTGTGTAATTGTACTATCGCCGTGTCAAAAAAATAATAATAAATTGCACCATCTCTAATTATTCAATTCCTTATTTTGGTAACAATTATTCAAATTTTTTATCCTGATAAAATTATTGTGTAGGTTTATACAGTAAGGTATATTGGCTGGAAACCTGCTAATCACGCCTCTGATCTACAATTGCACTATTATAGTAGGTGTAACCTCAGGTTGAACAACGCCACGTACTCTATCTGTGTGTTAGCATTCTCCTTTGTGGAGTAAGACTGTATTAAGTTAATTATATTAGTAAGTATTATACTCAAAGGTTGTCTTCCAACTATGGCTTCCACTTCAAACACTCCTGTTTCTACTAATAATACTATTACCCCTCACAGACTCTCTTCTTCTATGATCATTCCTCCTTCTGTAAAAAGAACTCATTCCAACAAAATCCAAAATCTGGTAGAATTTAGCTATCTTCCAGAAAACTTCCAGATCTCTGAAACAAATCTTCCCTTGCTCAATCCTTACCATGTTTTCACCAAAACAAATACCTTTTCCAGAAAAATGAAAATGCTCATTTCTCACACACCTCCCCCACAAAAAAAATATATTCAAGCATCTGCCATAAATAGCTACTTGATCCCTTCCTCTACTATTGAACAATACATGGATATAGAGATTCCTCAACCACTCATTGATCAGTGGATCTCTGAAGGATACACCCACCTTCATTTTGGTGCGATCCGTCTTATTCTTACCCTCCATGGTAGGAAAGGTCTTCCAGTGGTGGCTAAGCTTGCTTTGCTTAACACCATTTACACCAAATACGAACATGTTGTCCTTGGTACATGTTTGACTTCTTTACATGCTGGCAGTATCTCTTTCGTATTCAGACCCAACTTCAATATCCCTTTAAGGGATAACAATCTGTCCAAATGTCTTAAGGTTCAACTTCAACTAAGTGGTGCTCCCATGGTAGCTTCTTCTTACGCTGCCACCCTACATCACCAGATTACCTACAGGCTTCAAGATAATGCCCTTGATCTCTCTATCCCCGGACACTCCGGTGATACTGTTATGATTATTGCTGAAAGAGAAGGAGATGTTCCCACCATTCTCCAAATTCCTAAGCAATTATCCCGAGATCGGCTCATCCAGATCATGCCATTGGAATGGATTACTAGTTATGAAAAATTATTCCAGGATGATAAACCAATCTTGACCACTGAAGCTGTCAATCTTCCACAATCAGATGGTACTGTCAAAACCATCTACAAACCTCCTCAAAAGGAGCCTTCCTCAGCACCCATTTTCCAGGCTTTAATGGTTCGTCCTGTTCCCACCGAACCATCAATTCCCATACATAGTTTTGCACCTTCTGGCCATGCTACCTATGTTAGCAAGATTAATGGACACTTTATCTGGGATGTTGATCCCAACATGTGTGACAAATCTTGTCCTTGCAGAGGAAACAAATTACCTCTTCCTCCTCCTTGTACACCACAACCAAAGAAGCGTCGCCCTGATGATCCCAATAGTCCTTGGATTGGATTACATAAACCACAGAAAAAGCCTTTGTCCATTTATAATGAAGCTCTTCAGATCTTACGTTCTGAGGGTTTGATTTCTAACAAACCAGAGCCTATCATATCTCCTACTGTGATATCAAAGCCATTACCATGTTTTATGGCTTCTTCTTATGACAAAGACTTTCCACCTTTGGAACCTGTTGAAGATCGATCTTCTCACCTGTACTCTAGACCTTTCATTCAACCCACTGAAGTCTTACCTGAAGGGCGCAAGATTCCCACTCAGGCTGAACAAATTCTCAACTGGCACACTCATAATGCCAGATCTCAGAATAAAGTCCTCCAGCAGATTGATCAGAAACTGACTACTGTTTCCAGTCATGTTTCTCATTTTGATCAACAGCTCATCTCTATGGGTTCTCAATTTCGAGACACGTATATTGATCTTCAGTCTCAAATTGCAAAGCTTGACACAGATCTTCATTATTATATTCAACATGGATATAATGGTTCTCGATTCTCTCAAAAAGAATATGAGATTCGTCAGCTCAAAGATCAGTTACGACAAATGAAAAATGAAGTTCGACAATCTTCATACGTCCCTCGAGCATACCCATATTCATCCTCTTTGGTGTTCCCTAATTCACCACCATCTGTTGTACCTCCTGCTGACAATCATGAAAGTTATTTCAAGTCTACTGGCGAGTTGTTTCGCCGTCATCCTATTCGGCCTCATTCAAAGCCTTCGGATAATCAACCATCTTCTTCTCGACATCCTTCTGCTGCTATGATGAGTTCTCAACCCAATCATATATACCGCAGATCCTTCTCTAATAGTTCTGCCTCCAGAAGTTCCTCCTCTTCTAGTCAGTCCACTTCCACTAGGTCTTTTCAACAGCTTCACTCTACTACTTCCTCCAGTACTCCTCCTGAAGCTTACATGGTGACACCAGCACCTCCTCAATATCCACCCGAACCTGATTTTTCTCCAGAATCCCCTATAATAGAAGATCCTTCTGATGATGCTTCTCAGCATCCACCTCCTAAACCAACAAATGGTCCATGGTTTTCCCTTGATGGTCCTTCTACTGAATGGAGAAAAAAGATCTCTGAAATGAGTGCTTGGCTTGATCTCCAAGTCACTAAATCTGAAACTAATCTTGAAGGAATTCTTCGAGAATTTGTTTCTAGATTTACAGGTACTCTTCGTGACTGGTATCAAACTCTTGGTGAATACAAGCAATTACAATTTGTACGATCTGTCTCTGTCAATACTGCTATGGGTATCATCTTTAAAGAATTCCTTGGTGATGCAAACCAGTTTTACAGACAGATACGACAAGAGTATTTTGACATGCGATGTTGCTCTCTTAAAAAGAAAGACATTGAAAAACATTATCATCGTATGGTTTCTCGATACCATGCCCTCGGTGGTCTTAATGATGAAAGTCTCAAACAAGTATACATCAATTCCTTGCCACCAGAACTCCTAGACGAGCTCCAACGACGACTTGAGTCTACCGGTCGTTCTCTCAGAGACATCACCCTTGGTGAAATTCACATGCTCTTTCTGCAATGTTTAGAAAAGCTTTGTGCCACTCAACGCCTCTTCTCCAAAATGTTGAAAGAGGGGAAAAAGTATGACAAGCAATGCAGACAGCCTAATCTTCATATCAAATGCAAGGCTTCTGAGCACTGTGACTGTAAGCCCAAGAAACAGAAACATTTCCAAAATTCTTTCAAACATCGAAAGAATAAGAAATACAAATCTTACAGAAAGAAAGTTTCTCGTTCTTGGAGAAAATCCAATAGATGTTACATCTGTGGCAAGAAAGGTCATTTTGCCAAAAAATGTCCTAATCAACCTGCAAAATCTGCTAAGATGATCCAACATCTTGAACAAGCTACTGGAGAACAGATCCCTTCTGATGCAGACATTGAATCCCTATTTTTCGAATGTTCCAATGATGAGAAAGATGCTGTTCTTATCATTCAACAATCTTCCTTTTCAAACTCATCAGACATTGATACTGATATATCTTCTCCTGAATCATCTCCTTCCAGAATGCATGCTGTTCTTTCCCCAACCTCACAGCATACTGAACCACATTTTTCAGCATCCATCCTACAGACCAAATACACAAAACCTGTTCCTATCATTGCTCTTATTGACACTGGTTGTCATTGCACTATGATGAATCCTTCTATCTTACCTTCTCAAGTCTGGTCCAAACACAACCAGCATTTCCTTGCTACTGATGGAAAATTGTTTACTACTAATCTTATTACAACACATAAGATTGGTATTCAATTATTCCCTGAATGTATCATCTGGATGAAAGTTTTGGGTTCTACTCTTCCAGATAAAGACCTTATGCTTGGCTGGGATGCCTTAACAAAAGCTGAACATCTTCAAATTATTCCCAGAGGTCTTAAGTACAAACGGAATTTCATACCCTTTGTATCTATTCCAAAGATCTATCCTTTAAGCCCTATCTCTCCTGAATATCAGTCCATTACCATCAAGTTACAAACCCTCTGTGCAGAAAGACATGATCAATTTCAGCATCCTCATCCATTATGGACCAATCCAGACTTCTTCATCAAGCTTCCTTTCAAGCTCAATAAAGACATTAACCCCACTAAAGCCACTCATTCTGGCATGTCTCCATCTGACTTACATTTGGCCCGCCTTGAATGTGAACAATTACTTTCTCAAGGCCTTATTGAGCCCACTTCATCTCCTTGGGCCTGTCAAGCCTTTTATGTGGAAAAACGGGCTGAACAAATCCGTGGGAAAAAACGTCTTGTTATTGATTACAAACCCTTAAATCATTTCCTACAAGATGATAAATTCCCAATTCCCAGATCCACAACTTTGTTTGCCCAACTGGCAAAAGCTCAGGTCTTTTCTAAATTTGATCTTAAAGGTGCTTTCTGGCAAATAGGCATTGACCATGCTGACCGATACAAAACCACCTTCTGCATCCCTGATGCACAATACCAATGGACGGTTTTACCATTTGGCCTTAAAACAGCACCCTCACTTTTCCAAAAGGCCATGACCCGCATTTTTTATCCTATCCTCTGATCAGCACTTATCTACATTGATGATGTCTTACTCTTCTCACCAGACACTTCATCACATGCCCAGCTACTTTCTCAATTCTATGAGTTGGCCCATTCACATGGCATTATGCTTTCTGAAAAGAAAAGCATTATTGGCCGACAAGAAATCATGTTTCTTGGCATGAACATTTCGAAAGGTTCCATCAGCCCTGGACCCCACTTGACCTCTCAATTATTAACTTTTTCAAATACTCATCTCTCTGTCAAACAACTTCAACAGTTTCTAGGCATTGTTAACTATGTCCGTCACTTTCTCCCTCATGTGACCCACCATACAGCTCCACTTTCGGCCTTACTCAGGAAAAATCCACCTTCATGGTCCCATGTCCACACAGCTGCTCTCCAGCAATTAAAAAAGATCAGTCACAATCCACCACCATTGACTATTCCTTCTACGAGAAGTCTCATCCTCCAGACTGATGCAAGTGACCATTATTGGGGTGCCATTCTTCTAGAAGACTGCAATAACCACCAGTTTTATTGTGGTCACGCTAGCGGACAATTCTCTGAATCTCAAAAACATTATCACACTATTTACAAAGAGATTCTGGCAATCAAATATGACATTCAAAAGTTTGATTTTTATCTCCGGTCTACCACCTTTTCAGTACACATGGACAATTCTTCCTTCCCTATGATTCTAGACTTCAATAATAAGATTCCCCCTACTCCCTTATTATTGCGTCTAAAAGATTGGTTTGCCAGATATGATTTTACTGTTAAACACGTGAAAGGTTTTACCAATATAATTCCAGAAATGCTGTCCCGACCTACCCACATCAAGCTTCTCACTTCCCACAGAACCATTCCCTTTGTGCTCATGGCTTCTTCCTCTCCTGACCCCGAAAATATGGCTGCCTCCACTATAGCAACTTACCCTCCAGAACTTCTAAGTTCCCTTCCTCCTAACAGTTCTCCTACTGCCCAACAAATAACTAGTTTTGCTCATGGACATTTTCTCTCGTATTATTCTAAGATACGAGCTCATAACCATCCTTATCGCATCATAAATCCTCTCCGTCCATTTTTAGATATTTTCCCTCTGTGGCCTTTCTCTCAATTCTCTGTAGATACCTTATGGTTCCTTTGGTGTTTTGCTATCCTACATCATATTGCTATTTCTTTTCCTCTTCAAGCTTTATATGGACATCTTAATAATCCTATTTTTCAGTGCTCTCACCTGTGGACATTCCTTCAATGATATGCTCCTTTGCCTAGGTGGCATCGTGAACTCACCCGCCTTATGGGACACTACAACCTATGGAAACTTTCCCCTGACATGGCCAGAGAAGTCACCTGTATTTGGATTATGCATCGACCCTATTTTGGAAATTCCTCACGACACATGTCTGGTCTCACAATCAAGAATATCAATGGGACACCCTGTTCAATTTTAATGATCTCTATCCATCCAGACGAATTTTCTTGCTCAACCATCTCTGTGACATCAATAATGTCACCACAGATGAATTATTCATTCTTCCTGAGGTCCCACTCAATAGAATCCTGAGCTGGCATCCTTTTCAGGATGTTGACCTGGCAACTACATCCTCTCAAGCTTCTGGTCCCTCTCACGATTCACAAGATCCAATGGATTTGGATCGTTCTGGCCTCTATCCTTGTTCCGTTTGTGGGACCCTTGATTCTGACGATGAAGACCATCAGAATTGCAACATTTCGTCCACTCCATAATGCACCACCAGGCTGGCCCTGCCTCTTTGTCCTTTTGCAATCAAGTTTTCCTTTTAGAAAAGTTGTTTGTCCTGTTGTAATCATTTTAACCTTTCAACTGTTTACTTTTGTCTTAAGTAATCTGTTTGTTTACTTTTCCTTTATGCTTTGGGACCACGTGTCTCCACTCATGTAATCAATCCATCTGGTAGCTTTTCTATAAATATGGTTGTAATCAGACTCTCCAGGCAGAGTCAGTTTCCCTATCAATAAAATCAGTGTATTTTATCAATGGCCTTCTAAGTTTTCTCTCTAACCTTTGGGTTGATACTTTACTATACAAATAATGATATACAGTCTGTCATGATCTAAGTATGCTCTGTGCTTGCCTTAAGTGAGGATCCTGCACATCAGAACAGATGCTACGATCCCTGACTACGATCCCCATCCATAAGTGAGTATTGAGCATAGTAAGGTTGGTACCCATCCAGGCCGTGAGGAAAGGCCGTCCCCGTGGGAAGAGTCCGAACCTATGCTCTTTAAGTTTGGTTATGGTGTAGGGCTCCCGGTCCAGTTCATATATATATATATATATTTGGAGAATCACACTAATATGTATTAATATAACAATAATATGACTCTTAAAAATAAATTTATCATATTATTTTAATAATAAATTTTAATAAAATTTTAGATAACAATTATTACTAGCTAGTAAATGGGGATTTGGGAAGGGAGGGAGGAATGGGAACCATCTCCATTTGCCCACATTAACTATCTCTAAATTTTAAATCGCATTTTAAAAATAAATCAAACATAACACTAAAAAACTACATGTTCACACATTTTTTATCAGCATTGGTGCATAAGTTAATGTCCTTTTAATGTTAATTAAGTAATAAAAAAGTTTTTAACACTCAAAGCTTATGTAATTATTTGAGTTTTATCTTTATAAATAATATCACAATTATATTCTTAAAATAAACAATATAAAACAAATAAAATCCTAATTCTTACATGTTTTTGGTTAGTGCCGATATGCATGAGTTTCTTTTAAGTGTCAATTAAGTGATTTTAAGAAGATTTTAATGCTTGAAACCTACATGAATATTAGAGTTTTATATTTATAAATAGAGTCATAAACATATGATATAAATTAAACAGAAAAATAAAAAAGTTTTAATTCTTTCATATTTTGGGTTCTTTCGCAATTTGGGTCAGTGCTAGTGTGCATTAACTAATATGGTTTTTTTATGTTAATTGAGTGATCAAACGAGATTTTTAATACTTGAAACTTATGTGAATGGTGAAACTTTATTTTTACAAATAGAATCATAGATATATTTTAAAAACATAAACATAAATCAAGTATAAAACTAAGAAACTTCCAATTATTAAGCATATTCGGTCAGCATCGATGTGCGTAAATTAATGTCATTTTGGTATTATTCGAGTAATCAAATAAGTTTTTAATGCTTGAAACTAACGTGAATATTGAAAAATTATCTTTACAAATAAGATTTCAGTTGTATTTAAAAAATAGAAAATATAAATCGAATAAAATTAAAAAACTTTAGTTCTTATATATTTTCTGTCAGTGTTGATAAGTGTAAATTAATGCCTTTTTAGTATGAGTTAAGGAGTCAAATAAAGGTTTTAATTGCTAAAAATTTATGTGGACATTGAAACTTTATCTTTATAAATAAAATATCGATTGCATTATGAAAATTGACAATATAAATCAAACATGAATATGAAAAACTTTTAGTTCTTATACTTTTTTGTCAGAGTCAATGTACATAAGTTAATGCATCTTTAGTGTTAATTCAGTGATCAAATAAAATTTGTAACAATTGAAACTTGTTTAAAGATTACAACTTTATCTTTACAAATAGAATCTCAATTACATTATGAAATAGACAACATAAACCATTCATAAAATTGAAAAACCCTTTGTTCCCGCATGTTTTTTATCAGCGTCGGTCAATGTGAGTTAATATACTTTTAACATTTGTTGAGAGATCAAATAAAGTTTTCAATACTTAAAACTCATGAATATTGAAGTTTCGAAAACGGGCAATACAAACCATCCATAAAATAAAAAAACTCTTCATTCCTATATATTTTTTATCAATGACGGTCAATGCGAGTTAATATCTTTTTAGTGTTAATTGAGATATAAAATAAAGCTTTTAACACTCAAAACTTAAGTAAATATTAAAATTTCATCATTGCAAATAAGATTCAAGTAGCATTAATCTAATATCTAAAATCACAAAAACGACAAATGATTATTTTGTCATTTATAATCTTTTAATAATTTTGATTAAGAATAATTTTGTTGTTGTGAAAAAAATATAGTAGATTATAACACGAGTAGATATTTAATGAATTATTATTCCCTATGCTTTTTTTTTTTGTCGATAATTTAATTATTATTTTTTTTAAGACTGAAATGAGTTCAGAGAATTATCGGGACTAATTGAGACAGTAACACTGATAATGCAGTTTAAAGTACTGCTCTCATATGAAATGGATTCACTCACACGAAGATGAGGAAGAGTTTCATAGAAGAATGGGGGTTAACCCACATGTAATAGTGGAAAAATGTCTATTATATTATTATTATTATATATTATACATACATATATATTATTTGAATTGACAGGTGGTGTCGAACCCGTGCCGGTTGATACCCTTAAGTTGGTATTATCAAATGTAGTCGTGGGTCACTCAGATGATTTTGCTGACATCCTTAAAAAAGAAGAAAAGGGTTTGCTGACACGTGGCCTAGATTCATCCCTATGAAACGACGTCGTCCTGCGTTATACATTTGAGACCATTAACAAAATCCCTCTCTGTTTCTCAATTGGCCCAAAACTTTTTTAAACCTAATTCACCGAAATCACAAAACCCTACATCTCCGTTACCCGCCGGAGCCGACAATGGCGTCCAAAGATGCCGACCCGTCATTGGGGTACCTCACTCGCAAGGACACAGAGGTGAAGCTCCCGCGACCGACTCGAGTGAAGAACAAAACCCCAGCCCCGATCCAAATCAGCGCCGAACAGATCCTCCGCGAAGCACGTGAGCGCCAGGAGGCAGAAATCCGGCCGCCGAAGCAGAAAATCACCGACGCCACCGAGTTGGCCGATTATAGACTCCGCAAAAGGAAAGAATTCGAAGACCTAATCCGCCGCGTGCGGTGGAACATCAGCGTATGGATAAAGTATGCTCAGTGGGAGGAGTCGCAGAAGGACTTCAACCGGGCAAGGAGCGTGTGGGAACGCGCGCTCGAAGTCGATTACAGGAACCATACTCTCTGGTTAAAGTACGCAGAGGTGGAGATGAAGAACAAGTTCATAAACCACGCGCGCAACGTCTGGGACCGGGCCGTCACGCTGCTGCCGCGTGTGGACCAGCTCTGGTACAAGTACATCCACATGGAGGAGATGCTAGGAAACGTCGCCGGAGCGAGGCAGATCTTCGAACGGTGGATGAATTGGATGCCGGACCAGCAAGGCTGGCTGTCCTACATCAAATTCGAGCTCCGTTACAATGAGATCGACCGAGCCAGGCAGATTTTCGAGCGTTTTGTGCAATGCCACCCCAAGGTCTCGGCCTGGATCCGGTTCGCCAAGTTTGAGATGAAGAACAGAGAGATTGCCCGCGCCAGGAACGTGTACGAGCGGGCTGTGGAGAAGCTGGCAGATGACGAAGAGGCGGAGCAGCTCTTTGTTGCTTTCGCTGAATTCGAAGAGAGGTGTAAGGAGACTGAGCGTGCCCGGTGTATTTATAAGTTTGCGTTGGATCATATCCCGAAAGGGAGGGCGGAGGATTTGTATAGGAAATTCCTGGCATTCGAGAAGCAGTATGGTGATAGGGAAGGGATTGAGGATGCTATTGTTGGGAAGAGGAGGTTTCAATATGAGGATGAAGTGAGGAAGAATCCGTTGAATTACGACACGTGGTTTGATTACATTAGGTTAGAGGAGAGTGTGGGGAATAAGGATAGGATTAGGGAGGTTTATGAGCGTGCTATTGCCAATGTGCCACCCGCTGAGGAGAAGCGGTACTGGCAGAGATATATATACTTGTGGTGAGTTTTTAGTTGATGTGGTCGTTGTTGTGGATTAGTGAAGTGCAGAGGTTTATTTATTTGTTTTTTCTGTTGTCTAATGTCAGGATTAATTATGCGTTGTATGAGGAGCTGGATGCGGAAGATGTGGAGCGAACACGGGATGTTTATCGGTACGCTTGCGTGCCTTTGACTTGAATACGATTTTGATGAATTTGTGTTTCGTTTTGTGGTTGCTTTTGTTTGTATGCATGAAGTTTCTGACTATCGTTAAGCCAATTGAGAGCATGTTTTAGGTGCTTGGCGATAGAGTAAGACACTTCAAATAGTTGTGTGTGTTGTTTATTAATTAGTGTTGTGTTGTGTGTATATGTGGGGTGGTTTTGGTGGATGCTGTTTAAAGGATGTCCCAGTTTATCTGCTAGAGGTTCTGTTTGCACTCTTGTGAAATTCAGCTTGTGTGAGTGCATAGACATTAATAGCATGGACCGCTGTAAAGTAGAAATTGAAAATATTGTAGAACTTGTTTGTGTCAGATTTGGGAATACTTAACTGGGAAGGGCTCCATTTCTAAGTGATATTGATGAGAAGCTCGTTCTTCATAAGCTCATTCATTGCGTTTAACTTTAACTTTCTATTTTATCAGGGAGTGTCTTAAGCTCATTCCTCATAAGAAGTTCTCGTTTGCAAAAATATGGCTATTAGCTGCCCAATTTGAGATTCGGCATTTGAATCTCAATGGTGCTCGTCAAATTTTAGGCAATGCAATTGGAAAGGCTCCTAAGGATAAGGTAATAAATTGGTTGATGCTAAAGGTTTGATGAATTTTGATGAAAATTAATTGTATCCTTACTGTTGATTCTTGCCTCGAACAGATATTTAAAAAATACATTGAGATAGAGCTGCAGCTTTGTAATTTTGATCGTTGTCGAAAGCTTTATGAGAAGTACTTGGAATGGTCTCCGGAAAACTGCTATGCCTGGAGCAAATATGCCGAACTGGAGAGATCTTTAGCTGAAACTGATCGAGCTAGAGCCATTTTTGAGCTTGCAATTGCCCAGCCAGCCTTGGACATGCCTGAGCTGTTGTGGAAGGTATTTAGTTGCTATATGTTTACTTTTTCCTCTATCTATAAGAAAATGCATTCTTTGGTTTTAAAAAGTTTAGGTGCTGACAGTAGAATTTATTTTATTCGGTTGCAGGCATATATTGAATTTGAGAAATCAGAAGGTGAATTTGAAAGAACAAGAGCACTGTATGAGAGACTCTTAGATAGGACTAAGCACTTGAAGGTTTGGATAAGTTATGTGAAATTCGAGGCTTTTGATAGCAAGGAGGATGAAGGGGGTTCAGATGTCCCAGAAGATGATGTCAATGAACAAAAGAAGCAATGCATTCAGCGTGCAAGAAGTAAGCTAATTTGATTCCTGACATTGTTTTATTATTGATATTATGTTTATTTTGTTAATTTGATATTTTTGAATTCTCTCACTGGCAGATTAGTAATCTTACACCTTCCTTTATCTTCTTCAGGGGTTTTTGAGAAAGCTATCAACTACTACAGAATGTCAGCGCCTGAACTTAAAGAAGAAAGAGCAATGTTATTAGAAGAATGGTTGAACATAGAGAGTAGTTTTGGTGAATTTGGTGATGTTAACTTAGTCCAGTCCAAGCTACCAAAGAAACTTAAAAAGAGAAGGCAAATTGTCAGTGACGATGGGCTGCCAACCGGGTATGTAGCCTACTCAAAGTTGATATATGCTCCCTTACTAACTCACCTCAATTGTTATTACATCTTCAGAGTCTGCCAATTGGTTGATCCCGTGCTGATAGTGTTTAGCAGTTTTTCGAATCATTAGTAGTGCTATGAATCATAAATGTTGGTTTAACCTACACAAAATTGACCACGTCACTGTTACCACTTTAGAGTGTGCCAATTGGTCTGTTTTATCCAAATAGTGTTATTTTCTTTTGCAAGATGCATATTTAGCAGTCTTTTGAATTGTAAATGTAGAGTTTGTTGCCAATTGGTTCACCACTATTGCATGACTCCCTTTGGAATCACTGTTGGGTTGATTTATCAGCCCTAAAATTTGGTTTTTATAGCATTTCTAAGTTTAAAAGGATCAAAGAAGCTTAGTTATGCACTTAATAATGTCCATAGGAGGACTGTATATATTTCATGAACGGATTATGATCAAGTTACTTTTGTTAATGTCATGTTATCTTTTGAGCTTTCGTTGATTTCAAGTTGTCACTGACGCACAACCTTTGAATAAACAGGTATGAGGAGTTCTATGACTACCTATTCCCTGAGGAGGCACAGACAACAAATCTCAAGATACTGGAGGCTGCGTACAAGTGGAAAAAACAAAGGATTTCTACGGATGATGCGTAGGCTAATAATATTAAGCCACTTTGTAATTTTTGGTGTAAAACTGTAAATACTATGTTACTTTGCTGTTCTCGGATTTAAAGACTGGTCTCTTTTAATTGTTAAAATCAAACTTGAGGGTATGTCAAAAAAAGTAAAAAAAAAAAAAAATCAACCTTGGGGGTTAAATCTGGAACATGTCAATAGCTTGGTATAGATTTTCATAGGGCACTTCTTCTTGTTGGGAAATCAAACTTTTTTTTTTCTACTTATGATTGACAAACTCCATGCACTCTAAACTGAGAAATTAAATAGTTTTTGTAATTGTAGGTTGTTTTGTTCAACTGTTCTCCACACTACGGATCTATTTTTGTTTCATTTATTCTCATGACATTTATTTGTGACAATGATTAAGATATGATATATTTTTTTTCCCATTATTTCATCAGTAATTATGCTTCGCATGTGATTACTTTTCATTATAATTTCATCGTATACTTCAAAAAAATGGAGGGATAAAGTTATGGTCTGGAAGGGTACTTGACCTATTTTATAAGAGTCTGAGTAATCAGACACATATAATTTAGAACAGTCTCGCATCATGTGGGCTGGTTTGCCCGAGAGGTTAAGGGGGAAGACTTTAGATCTTCTTCACACGTGGGCACGGGTTCGAACCCCATAGTCAGCACGTAAGTGCCCACTCATTTAGGTTTTTACTTTTTAATTTTTTTGCAGGCCATTGGTAACTTTATTTTATACTAGTGGATGGAAAATACAGTCCGGTTTTATCGAAATCAATTACTTTTTATATAACATAAATATTTATTCTCATAATGAGTTATAACTATTTGACCATAAGAGAAAAATTATCATATAGAACTTGTTAACTACTATTTCAAAAAAAAATTATAAAATATGTTTGGTTGCGCTTAAACCCTTATTATAAGGTGGATGCGGATGTAACCAATCATTTGTGCTATGATAAAAATGCAATATACAATCCATTGATTGTAAATAAAAATGATCATAATATAATTTAAACCCTCATCATTAAAATGAATGGAAATATATAGTCACTTGCGCTAATAGAAAATATATGATGTGAAGTCCATTGATCGTTCGAAAAACAATTTGCAAAATTGTATTAACAAAACTTAGTGGTCACCAATTGTCCTAATTAATATACTCCATTCAGATATTATGCTTCATATGCAAAAAAAAAAAATCTATATGAATATAGAGTCCATTGGTAATAAATAAAGAGATAATATAATTGTACTTGTGTTTATCAATTATTCTGATAATGTTATGCTCCATATGTCCATTGTCAAAATGAGAAGAGAGCATAAAAGGAACTCTTTTAAGAAAATGAACGATAACCACAGCCTAATATGATTTACTTACAAATGAGATCATTTAGTCTAATAATATCCGGTTTAAGTTGTTTATGTCGTTTGTGGTATTTGACAAAAAAAAAAGAGAAGAAAAAGAAAAACTATAACGTGAAACCAATTTGAATAATAATAGTCCCAAAAGGGGTGGTGTTTCTATCATTGCCAGTTTTTGTTTTGGTTTGGCTTGAAGATGCTAATGCATGCAAAATGGTGATGCCCACATGGTTATCTGTAATTGCATGTGAGACTTTGGAACATTACCATGCGAAACCCCATCGGAGCTCCTGGGTTCCTGTCTTTCCATGTGGTCTCCCACTTTTGTTTTCTGTCTTTTTCTTACTTATTTATATCATTTATGACCTTATCATCTTCCAGTCTCTTCCTAACTAAATTTTCTAGGTCCACTTTCAATCCTCTACTCTCATAGACTGGGTGCCTAACTTTGTCATGACCTTTATTAGTCTGAGAAATTTGAAATAACGTAAACTATATTTATGCCAAAATATCAAGAAAAAAAAAAATTCAAGGAAATCTCAATGGAATGATATTGCAGAACCAACTAATCAAGTATGTTTTTCTTTTTTTAAATACAGCGTATTGTTAAATAACAAACCCAAATTTGGGAACCACACGAATACAACCTTACATCCATCCAAATTTGTAGATACCAAAAAAGTATAAACACCAGAGTTTGTCCTATTCAAAAGATCAAGTAAAGAATGTCAGTTAAAATATCATACAAAATAACGGGCAGACAACAATGAAACCAGCCAATCATAATATCGAAATATAACTTAAGTAAAGAACAACAACTTGAAAGAAAATCAGTAGCACCCAAAATAAATTATACAGTATAATCTCCAGAACTCAAAAAATAGTAACAAAAGAAAACTGAAGGGAGAAAGAGTAAGGTGCATCAGACGGAGATCTCCTATAGCAACCAAATATTCTTCTTGAACTTGAAATCTTTCTTGAAACATTAAGAGATATGTGATTGCAGCGCCTAATACCGAATGTCAATCTCTAGTATCCATCATTATCTTGAAGCATCAAAGTGGTATGCATCCACTGATTTTCATCCATCACTTGAGAGACGCACAAACAAACTAATCAAGTAATCTTATACTTCCAAAAAGGGAGAATAATATATCTAATGTATAGATGACCATGCCTCCAAATCCTAATAAGCCTAATTAAAACCTAAATTTGCTTGAAGTAAAACAGGTTGAGCATTTAAAAAAAAAAAAGGTTGAGCATAAATTTACTCTTGTATGCTAAATGTACAAGCTCTTGTTAACTGCGAATTACGGGAGTATTGAAAATCTGTGATGATAATTACTATTTATCCGATTCTTATATCCGATTTCATATTCGGGAGACGTGCACAAAAGCTTACAAGATACGTTAATGAATTGAGAGGCACGCGATCAGTGGCGTTGAGTGGAGATGTTTGTTTCTCTACCGGCATCCACGCGATTGGAGTTTCAAGACGATTGTGCGGACAAGATCGAACAAAACAGGCGCGGGAGCTAAACCGAAAAAAAAAACAAAGGAGGCTCGGGGTGAAGCCCACGTGGCACCACATGATTAGCAGCCTTATAATTTCAGACAAAATCAACATATCGCGCGCTCTCTCCTTGTCGTTCATGAGACCACGAGAAGGTTGCGGTTTGCTCTCGACTCTCGAGTGGGTTCCGCTGTAATTAACGAAACTTTCGAGGGCAGTTTTCACAGAAGAAGCGCCAAAATTTTCATCTCCTGGCATTGGACAAAAAGAGAAATAAAATAAAAGGTAATTTATCATTTCTGCTTTTTGTTTTCCCTAATAAAAGTCCTTCTAATCTTCAAATTTATTTTATTTTTTGATTTTAAACTATTTTTAATTATAATTTTAGATCTGCTGAGTTAAATTTTGCTGTCGTTTGATCCAGGTAGTTTCGTTTTTTGTTTTCTCTTTTAAAAGATTGTAATCCTCCTCTGTTTGGTTTATCAAAAAATGCATCATTTTATGTTTGTATATATGATTGATTGATTGTAACGTACGATTCATTTAAAATTCTTGGCACATTTTTATAAATGATCACATTTAGAAGCTGAATTTAACTTGAATTGTCATTCATTTTTTAATTATATCCTGTTGTGTATGTCATTTTCATGCAAATTGTCATTTTCATGTATATAATTAATTTTAAGATTAAATTCTAATTCACAGTGAAAAATATAATTAAAAAAAAAAGGTTCAATTGTCAAATGTTGTGGTGGATTGTAGGTGTATATGACAGGTGAAAAAAGATGGGAGTTTTGTGGAATTTTTTATGATCAAAATATGTCGTGAAACTGGTAGTGGTGGCCCCAGTATTGTCGTGCGTATGAAGTTGACATTTCAATAGGACTTGTAACATACCCACCTGGTAATGCTTAAAATTCATATATCAAAACACTTGGTGGGCCAGTTTTTGCAAAATCTAGTCTATGTATGATGATCCCTTAAGTGTTGGAAAAGAGTCTTGACTCATATGATAATTAATTGAAGAGTCTTATACTGTGCATGCAAGTATTGGCAATTTTGAAGGATTTTTGAGACCATAATGATTTTTAAGTTTCTGCTTTTTTGACCTTTTATTTTCTTTGTAAATTGTTGAGTTTTTGTAACATTTGGGGCACAGCTTGTTTGTTGGAACTTGGGTTCTGATCAAATAATGTTGTTGTTGATGAATCATGAGGCAAGCAAGTTGGAGTTGTACTAGTCAAATGAAATATGAATTTTTGTTGAGATTTCATTATATACAGTTGAAACTACTTCTTCAACAAAAATAATTAATAATATTTTGATTTGATTCTGACTTCAGGTATTTTAGTTTGCTCTTTTTGGAATGCAGAATACCTTCCATTAATAGGTCCTCAAACGCGGAAGGTTTCTGACATTTTCCAAACAAGAGACTAGAATTAGAAAGCATCAGGAGTTTTTAACGAATTCATTTGAGAAGATATCTGATAGTGAGAAAGTTGAACAAATGGAGTACACTGAAACAAAATCAGGTTCAGTTTCAACTTTTAAACTGCATTTGAATTATTTGTCTAGCCTTATGAAGCTTGCTGACTCATTTAAGTTTATTTTCGTGAATTCAATTCTGCACCTGACAGATATCTAATGTTGTATCAAATGTCTTGCACAATTGGTTCTATAAAACAAAATTTGAGTGACCAAATTTAACATCTGATTCTTACATACTAAAAAGATAATCATAAAAAAATAAAAAATGACACAAATAGCACTAAATGACGCTACTGTATCTTCCCTTTATTATTCAAGTCTAGTATATGCACTTTTACTTTGTTATGCACATATAGACAGAGATATTGTGAAAGCATTAATTGATTAACTAAGAGTTATGTTATAACCAACATACATGAACTTCAAACATATGGGGATTGTCAGCTCATTAGCGCATTTGGCTAGGCTGCTACACCGTGTCATATAACTAAAACTAACAGTTTGACCTTCCAATTTAGTTTAGATTAATTTTGCAAGTTTTTGAGCTTGCGATTTCGTTTATAACATGGTTGAATTTTGTCAAATGCATGTTTAGTGATTACCATCATATGACTTTTGAGCATCTGAGAGTGAATTGCACTTTATTTGATGTTAAAGCCTAAGATTAAGAGGTTCGAGTTATTTGCAGAAATTGAAGGTAGAATGGAGAAGATCATGAAGCTTATAAAAAATAAAGATGAAGAGAAAATAGATGGGATTTCGGAAGACTTGAACAGCAATTCAGAACTTGCTGGTCTTATTGAGGACTTTCATGATCAGTACCAATCACTTTATGCTCTATATAATCAGGTGAAAGGAGGGTCAGGAAAAAAGTCTCGTGGTAGGAAGAAAAAGGAAGTGACTGCTCCCTCTAGTTCTAGCTCAGACTCAGAATATTACTCTTCTGAGGACATAGAAGGTGCTAGCAGTAGCAGCAATTCAAGAAATGGAAATCAGAAGATGATCACAAGTAGCTATAACGACGATGTTGAAACTGCTAATCTAGAATTGGCTGACCTGAAGCAGAAAGTAGAGACCATAACTGAAGAAACGAATGCGTTTAATTCTGCTCAGGTGAAAGAGTTGGAAGACCAGTTGTCTAGCTTAACGGTTGAGCTAGATTTCTTGCAAGGCAAGAAAAAGGACTTGGAAGCACAATGTGAGAGCAAGGCAACTGAAGTTTCACAGCTTGGAGAGAAAAATGCTGAACTCAATGCCCGAATTTCAGAACTTGAATTGATATTGAAAGAGAAAGGAGATGAGATAGCCAACCTCATGAAGAAGCTCAAGGACAACGAGGAAAACTTGAAGTTGAAAATTGAGGAATTGATGGCACAGTTGAGCTATTTGCAACAAGAAGTGGATTCTTTACGCGGTCCCAAAGACGAAGCAATAGGTCAAGTCAGGAGGTTAACTGATCAGGTTGCTTTAATGCAACATGACTTGGTGTCCCTGACGAGCCAGAAAACTGAATTGGAAATGCTGCTGCAGAGGAAAACCAACGAAGCCACAGAATATGTGATTCAGGTGAAAAATCTCCAAGGGGAGATGTCGAAAAAGAGTGCTGCCGAGCAGAGAATGTTGAAAGAGAAAGAAGGCTATCTCGTTCGCGTAAAGGACCTGGAATTGGAAATGGAATCTCTATGCAGCCAGAGATTCAAACTGCAGGAGCAGATAAAGATCAAAACGGCCGACAACAAACTTTTGAGAGAAGAAAATGAGAGAATGCGTTCTAGAAATAGAGAGTTGGAGGATGAGGTCTCCGAAATTTGTAAAGAATGTGAAGTTCAAGAGAATGATTTTTCCACTCAGGTTCTGGCCTTGAAAGCACAGGTTGACCATCTGCAACAGGAGTTAAATTACGCACAGGCACAGAAATCCCAGTCGGATTTTCAGATGGTTAGAGACAAACAGGAATCCTCACAAAAGCTGATCTATCTTGAACAAGAAAATATCAACCTGACGACAATGGTGGCTGATCAACAGAAAATCCTGAAGGAACAAGAGGACACCATTGCTAAGTTAAGAGAGGAGTCCAAACAAATCCAACGTATGTTCATGGGGTCCAAGATAAACATCCAAATCGCAGAAAGGAAGATGTCAGAATTGGCAGAAGAGTACAGGAAGCAACTTGAAGACAACATCCGGGTGCTGTACCAGAGGATCAGGGTTGCAGAACAACTACACAACGAAAACAAAGACGGCTACAGGTTGACAAAAGAGAGACTTGAGGAAGAGAACAGGATCCTCAGAGACAAGATTGCAACTAGTGAAGCAGAATCCAAGCAAGTGGAGGCTATATTCGATCCTGGAAACGAGGCCTTGTCAGGATTGGAGTTGGCAGCCAAGAAGCTGGATGCTGATGGAGAATTCATGACCAGGATTTCCAACATATCAAATGAGCTTGTCAATGCAAGGAACTGGGTCACAGAGCGAAACGAAGAGACAAAAAGACTAAAACAGAAAGTTGAATCACTAGTAGCACATCTGGATGGCAAGGAAGAAAGGGAATTCTTGTTGACAGAAAAAGTCTGGAAGTTGGAAAATGAGAACTTGACTTTGATAAAGTCTGTGAGCCAACTTGGGACAAAAGTTGATGAATTGGAGAAGAACACAAAGGAGAAAGATGAGGAGAAGAGGGAGGCTATAAGGCAGCTATGTGTCTTGATTGAATATCACCGCAACCACTGCAATCATCTCAAAGGGGTGATTTCAAAAATGACTGTTAAAAGCAAGACAAGAACTTAAAAAAAAAACAAGTCTCATGGTCAGTTCAGTTCTGTGAAAACTACGTATCTTGATTGGTTTTGTTGTTTTTATGCATACTTAATATTCAGTTTGTTCATTCTTTTAACCAAAACCAAATCACAAATTGCTGTGATGGTTAAATGTGAATTAGTCAACAAAATACTTTTAAAATTGAAAGTGTTGGAGATTAGCTTTCTTTATTTACCATTTGTTTTTTGAAATACTTTGTTTACTAGTTTTATACGAAGTAATTTTTCTCTATATTTGGTTTCTCTTGTATTGTGTACAAGTGATTTATTCTGTAACCAATTTTGTCACATGAAAAATCTCAAGTCCCTAAGTCCAGATTCGGTCAGAATCCAAATCTTGATTCTCTCTAGATGTACAATAATTGAGGTGGTCTTGTCTCTTTCTATTGTACAATACAAAGTTATACAACAACTACACAACACAATAAAATAGGATATATAAATATCTTTTAACAAATGTATTTGATATGGTCTTTACCTTGTCATAATTGGTAAAAATCAATTGATATGCAGTTATCCATATTGATTATACTGATGCAATTTCAAAATTATTTCAAATTAAAAAATCGTTTTGTATAGATAATTTGTAACAGCGTTACAAGGAAAAATGAAAATTATAACAATGTTAAAAAGTAAAATAGTACAATCCCCCCAACTCAACTAGTTAGTGCACCTCTATTTTATTTCTATTATAAGTGTTCAATTCTCATCGTATATATTTATGACATATATGGGGAGTTTTTACTTTTAATACGAATATAAATCTCTTAGGCTATGCTTGGTACACGGGAAATAAGGTGGAATTGAGATTTAATTTTTTTCATCCTCCTACATCCCACATTTGGAGCAGTTTGGAGCAAAGAAGAGAATAAATTTTTTTATTCTCATACCTACCTTCATTCCCATCAACGTGGAAAATTGAAACCTAAGCTCAACCTTGGATTTCCATTTCCTATGTTAACAGGAATGAAGATAGGTCTACGAATGAACAAATTTATTCATTTTATTTTGTTTTGTCCTTTTAAAAAAAAAAAAAATCATCATCTCTCATCGGTCATCAAACAACCACCAATCATTAAGCAATCTCTCATTTTCATCACACAACTCTTTGTCTCTCTCTCATCTCTACAAGACACACCTACCATTCATCTCTCTCATCTCCTCCTCCATCCATGGCAACAAACCAAGCGGCAATTGTCTTCCTCTCTACACCTTATCCTTCATCTTTCTCTCTCCCTTTCTCTCGCTCTTTCTCTCCTTGTCGTCCTCTTCACCTCCATCCCCGCCCTTCAATCTTCAATTTTTTTTATTTTTATTTATTTTTTTTTTATGAGTATGTTATGGGTATGATTAACCTAAAACTTCAAGTCCTGGATTCCATTAAACATAGTTAGTTCTAGATTCGATTAAACCCGTAATAAAGATGGTGTGTGCATTTTTTTTTCTTTTTTCTTTTTTTTAAGAAATGAACTAGAGAATAGATGTGTTGATATTTCACATTGATTTGATGGAAGATGACATGGGTTTTGTTGTTTTAGGCGTTGATTCGGATGTTTTTGATGATGTCAAAGACAGTCAATTTGATCGAATGATGACGTTGTTTTGAGTTTTAAAATTAATTTCGAGTATATTACAAATATTTAATTAATTTTATTTCAATTTAATCTCAATATAAATATAATATGATATAATTTTAATCAAATCCTAACTTCTATCAAATATGGAATAATAATTTTTTAAGTCAACTCAATCCATTTCATTCATTTTCAATCTCGTGTGTCAAATGTAATTTAAAGATTATAATACTAGATTTTTGAATCATATACTATCATTTTTCTTTTTTTAATAAACTATTATTTTTCGTATCTACAAATTTTGCACATTAAATAATGAGATAATCTCAAAAAACTCATTCTAATTTATAAAAATATTTTTTTACCACTTATGGTTTCATTTTTATCAAGAATTTCTCCTGATATTGATAAAAAAACTCAAAATACCTTTTAAAGGTGTGTAAAAAGATGAAATACCTCCGATAATCATAAATTGATGATAAAGTTATAAGAGATAAAATTATTATTTTCTATTAATTTTTAACATCAAAAAAGATTATGAATAAAAATAAAATTATAGTGATAAAATAGATATTTTTACATATTAGAGCGGATGTTTTGAGATTATTCTTTAAATAATTTGTTGCGGTTCGTACAGTAACCGCAGAGAATTCAAACCACAGTCTCAGACAAGATAAAACAAGGAGCGCGGGAAGTAACCAACCAACCACTCGTATCGTTCGCGGCTGGAGTGGGTCCCACTAAATACCCAGTCATTTTCTCTGCCAAATCAAAACACAAAAACATCTCGCGCTTATTTAAACCCAACGCCACTCACTCACGAGTCGCGATACTTTGACCCTAGAAGACGCGAAATTGAAAATAGCCAATGGCAGCAACGTAATAAACATCAGAATTTAAGGGCAATAATCATACCACTTTGAAACGGAACTTCAACGTCCATAGATACCAGCTCCTGAAATTGAAGCTACAAATGCTGTACATGTCACTTCCAAATGCAAACAAAACAAAGCTACTTTCTTCTTCTTCTTCTTCTTTTTGTAAAAAATAAATTAAATCCTCAAATTTTTCACAGTCTCTCTCTTCTTCTTCTTCATGTTGTTGGTTCTCTCTCACAGATTATCGTTGATTCACTTGAGCTCTGACTTGCAGGTAAAAGCTTCGATTACAAGACTGACTGATAGCCTTGGTTTTGTTATTTGGTTTCGGTTTCTTCCAGCTCTTCCTACTTCAATTTCGATTTTGATTCTGTTTTCGATTTCTTTTAATGATATCTTTGAGCCTGATTTGATGATTTTTCAAGCGCTCGTGTGAGTGAATTTTGTGCCTGATTTGTTCTCACCACACCGTGATTTGATTGAAAATACAAATGATCAATAACTTTCGATCAAGTTCTTGTTCAACTAATTTTGCTATTTGATTTTTTGCATGATCATTATTATTGTCTGTGTTTATCAGTCATTTCTTTAGTTTATTTATTTATTTTTATTGAATTATATTGAATTCAATTTTCTTTAAACTCAATTTTAATGAAAATTCACTTTTTTTTTTTAATTTTTTAATTTTTTTTTGGTGTTTGTGTCCTTACAGATTGGTTCGAATCGACGAAACTTCATTGAAAGGGAAATTGAAGAAGTTGAACATCAGGTAAATAATGCTCGATTTGGTATATATTTATTTTTCAATAAATGCGGATTTTAGTGTGTCTGGATGAATTATTGTGTTTTTAATTAGTTTAGTTTTTAAATGGAAAAAACAAAAAAGGAACAGCTTATTTGAACAGATGAAAAATAGCTGTCATTTTTTATCTGTTTTAAAAACTGCTTCTGGGGAATTCCGCAGAGATGATGCATGATGAGGTGGCGCCAGATTAAAACTATTGGCAAATGGCAATTAGTAACCTGCACTATACACTAATCATGCCAGACGCTGCCTTTTTTGGACTCAAATTATTTTCTTTTCTTTTTGGTACCCAAAAAGATAAGAATATATATATATATATATATATATATATATTTTGTGTGTGTTTTCTTGACTTTTGTAATTGAATCTTGAAATCATCATCCTTGAATTTTGAATCACTATAATCTAGTCTAGTAAGAATGTATGCATCAATGGATAATGGATGCATTCATGATTATATGGATATATATCCTAATAATTTAAAAGTTATGACACAATGAATATATATATAAAATAACTTAGAAAATTGAACTATTATAACTGTTAGAGGAGGATTAGATTTGAAACTATAATAATCTTATTGATGTGCTTGTGACGATGATGTGTGTTTGTGGGGCCATTTTTTTAATGGTCCCATTTTTTGTACTAGGTCCACAACTTAGAATTTATTATAAACTGTTTGGTTGAGTTAAAAATGGTATTTTTTTGGTCTGGTTACCTTTTAAGAGTTGGTGCAAAATTGAATGGATGGAGGTGATATATGTATCCGGATTGAGGATGAGCTTCTTTGTGTGTTTGGTTATAAATAGGATGTCATTACTAGTGATGCAAATAAAGTAGGAAAGTTTTATCCTAGCTGGATTCTAGTAATTCATTGTTGTTATGTAATGGTTTACATTCTTACACCATTGCATGCAACAAAGGATCTGGCCGTTAATGAATATGAACTTGATTAATTGGTTTGGGTCCATCACTTCTAGTTTAACGGTTATGGTTTCATGAACCAGAGCATTCAATGAAATAAACCTTTAATTCTGAACGGCTAAAAATTGTTAGGTACTGAACCATGGAGAGATCCAAGAATTAAACAACATCAATGGGCTTTAGTTGCTGTTCTTTCTAGTTGCTAATAGATTTTTGGAGAACCTTTTGGTTTCACTGATTTGAAGTGGTGGATTAGCATTCATGTTATCCTGATACTGATCTATTATCTTCATTTTAACAAGATCTATTGATGAATTCGATGTAATTGGTTGGGAGTACTTTTGAGAGATAGGAACAACTGGGATTCAAATGAAATCCCTGTTCAATTCAAGAGAAGGTAAGTAAAAATATGCTACGTCATACGTAAATTCATCCTAGTGGACATTCCTATCTAGAAAATCCTGTTATGGAATAGTTAGTCGTCACTTAAATATTCATCCTAGTGGACATTCCTATCTAGAAAATCCTATTATGGAATAGTAAGTTGTCAATTAAATCTTCCTTCTTTTCCTTTTCAAAATCAAATTGTCGTACTGAAATCATATTTTTCAAGACTACTCCCAAAGAAATAATTGATTAAGGATGTTCATAAACTATAGTTTCCTGGTGTTGAATAGACTTTAGAACGATGCTCTGTTTTAAGATTTCATCCATCCATAAGAAAAGGCCTCCATCCAATCAAAATTTTATGATGAACATATGGCAGAGTTGTTACAATTTGCTTCTGGAACTAAAGATATATTTGTGAACTTTGGATTGATAATCATTTTTGGCCCAGATTTGTTACATTGCAATCAGTTTCTTGGTTGGTCCAGTGTCAGATATTTTATATCACAATAACATAATTGGGTAAATATTTTACTTTTCTTTTAAATTAGACTTTTATATTCTCTGAAATAAACCAATAAGAATTTAAATTGCTAAATATTTGTCTTCCTATCCTGATATCCACTATTCTGCAACCTGATCATTATCTTATGCTTCTTATGTTTCTTATGTACATGCTTAAAGGTTATAAACCCTTGGTAGTCAGCTTGATGACTGAGTTTGAAATTTCAACAAAGTAATTCTGATTCCGATTTTCAGGTTTTGAGTTCAAGATGGAATCTACCTTATCTTGATTCCTGCTTACTGAGGTAACATAGTTGGTGATCTGAGTAAGATATGAAGAAACATCGCTTGAGGGAGTCCATAAAGTCTTTCTTTGGGCATCACGTAGATCCAGAAAAAGATGAACAACTGAAAGGAACTAAAATAGGTAATATAATGATAAACTTCTAAATTATAATAAACATGTTAGCATTTAAATAGCACAATGGAGATGCGGCAGAAGCCATTTAGATAGGTTTGAAGTTGCTTTGCATGATTTATTTTTGCTATTAAGACCATCTGTTTAACCTAGTCATTTCAATTATCATTTTTTAGGTTTACTTTTGCAATTAAGACCATGACTTTAATCTAGTAATTTCAATTTTCTTTTTTAAGCCCAATATTGAAATGTTTCTTCTTTACTGCAGAAATTGATGAGAAAGTAAAAAAAATCTTAAAACTTATACAAAATGACGATATTGAAGAAAAAGATGGGATCAAAGAACCACTAGTTAAGCTAGTTGAGGATTTCCACAAACAATACCAGTCACTTTATGCACAATATGATCATCTGAGAGGAGAGCTGAGGAATAAAATTCATGGCAAACCAGGAAAGGAGAGTGATTCTTCATCAAGCTCGGACTCAGACTCCGCTTATTCTTCAAAGGACAAAAGCAATAAAAATGGAGAACTTGAAAGTGAATACCAGAAAATTACAAACAGCATTAAGCAAGAACTTGATGCAGCAAATCTAGAAGTTTCTGATCTGAAGAGGAAGTTGACTGCTACTGGGGAGGAAAAGGAAGCTTTAAATTTGGAATATCAGGCAGCTACGAACAAGATACAAGAAGCAGAGGAAATCATCAGAAATTTGAAGCTTGAAGCTGAAAGCTTAAACATTGAAAAGTTGACAATTTCAGATGAGAATGCAAAGCTGAATCAAAAACTAGACACTGCTGGTAAGATAGAAGCAGAGCTAAATATAGAAGTTTCTGAACTGAAGCCAAGGTTGGCAGCTACCACCGAGGAGAAGGAAGCTTTGGAGGAAATTATCAGAAGTCAGAAGCTTGAAGTCGAGAGCTTAAATGCTGAAATGTTGAAACTTTCAGTTGAGAATACAGAACTGAATCAAAAGCTGGACACTGCTGGTAAGATAGAAGCAGAGCTAACTATAGAAGTTTCCGAACTGAAGAGAAAGTTGGCAGCTTCCAGCGAGGAGAAGGCAGCCTTAGACTTTGACTATCAGACGGCTGTGAGCAGACTTCAAGAAACAGAGGAAATCATCAGAACTTCGAAGCTTGAAGTTGAGAGCATAAACACTGAAAAGTTAAAATTTTCAGATAGGATTGCTGAACTGAATCAAAAACTGGACTCTGCCAGTAAGATAGAAGCAGATCTAAATGTAGAAGTTTCTGAACTGAAGACAAAGTTGGCAGCTGCCACTGAGGAGAAGGAAGCTTTGGAGGAAATTATCAGAAGTCGGAAGCTTGAAGTCGAGAGCTTAAATGCTGAAATGTTGAAACTTTCAGTTGAGAATACAGAACTGAATCAAAAGCTGGACACTGCTGGTAAGATAGAAGCAGAGCTAACTATAGAAGTTTCCGAACTGAAGAGAAAGTTGGCAGCTTCCAGCGAGGAGAAGGCAGCCTTGGACTTGGAATATCAGACGGCTGTGAGCAGACTTCAAGAAACAGAGGAAATCATCAGAACTTCGAAGCTTGAAGTTGAGAGCATAAACACTGAAAAGTTAAAATTTTCAGATAGGATTGCTGAACTGAATCAAAAACTGGACTCTGCCAGTAAGATAGAAGCAGATCTAAATGTAGAAGTTTCTGAAATGAAGACAAAGTTGGCAGCTGCCGCTGAGGAGAAGGAAGCTTTGGAGGAAATTATCGGAAGTCGGAAGCTTGAAGTCGAGAGCTTAAATGCTGAAATGTTGAAACTTTCAGTTGAGAATACAGAACTGAATCAAAAGCTGGACACTGCTGGTAAGATGGAAGCAGAGCTAACTATAGAAGTTTCCGAACTGAAGAGAAAGTTGGCAGCTTCCAGCGAGAAGAAGGCAGCCTTGGACTTGGAATATCAGACGGCTGTGAGCAGACTTCAAGAAACAGAGGAAATCATCAGAACTTCGAAGCTTGAAGTTGAGAGCATAAACACTGAAAAGTTAAAATTTTCAGATAGGATTGCTGAACTGAATCAAAAACTGGACTCTGCCAGTAAGATAGAAGCAGATCTAAATGTAGAAGTTTCTGAAATGAAGACAAAGTTGGCAGCTGCCACTGAGGAGAAGGAAGCTTTGGAGGAAATTATCGGAAGTCGGAAGCTTGAAGTCGAGAGCTTAAATGCTGAAATGTTGAAACTTTCAGTTGAGAATACAGAACTGAATCAAAAGCTGGACACTGCTGGTAAGATAGAAGCAGAGCTAACTATAGAAGTTTCCGAACTGAAGAGAAAGTTGGCAGCTTCCAGCGAGGAGAAGGCAGCCTTGGACTTGGAATATCAGACGGCTGTGAGCAGACTTCAAGAAACAGAGGAAATCATCAGAACTTCGAAGCTTGAAGTTGAGAGCATAAACACTGAAAAGTTAAAATTTTCAGATAGGATTGCTGAACTGAATCAAAAACTGGACTCTGCCAGTAAGATAGAAGCAGATCTAAATGTAGAAGTTTCTGAAATGAAGACAAAGTTGGCAGCTGCCACTGAGGAGAAGGAAGCTTTGGAGGAAATTATCAGAAGTCGGAAGCTTGAAGTCGAGAGCTTAAATGCTGAAATGTTGAAACTTTCAGTTGAGAATACAGAACTGAATCAAAAGCTGGACACTGCTGGTAAGATGGAAGCAGAGCTAACTATAGAAGTTTCCGAACTGAAGAGAAAATTGGCAGCTTCCAGCGAGGAGAAGGCAGCCTTGGACTTGGAATATCAGACAGCTGTGAGCAGAATTCAAGAAACAGAGGAAATCATCAGAACTTTGAAGCTTGAAGTTGAGAGCTTAAACACTGAAAAGTTGAAAATTTCGGATGGGATTGCTGAACTGAATCAAAAACTGGACTCTGCCGGTGAGATAGAAGCAGAGCTAAATGTAGAAGTTTCTGAACTGAAGACAAAGTTGGCAGCTACCACTGAGGAGAAGGAAGCTTTGGAGGCAATTATCAGAAATCAGAAGCTTGAAGTCGAGAGCTTAAATGCTGAAATGTTGAAACTTTCATTTGAGAATACAGAACTGAATCAAAAGCTGGACACTGCTGGTAAGATAGAAGCAGAGCTAACTATAGAAGTTTCCGAACTGAAGAGAAAGTTGGCGGCTTCCAGTGAGGAGAAGGCGGCCTTAGACTTGGAATATCAAACAGCTGTGAGCCGAATTCAAGAAACAGAGGAAATCATCGGAACTTTGAAGCTTGAAGTTGAGAGCTTAAACATTGAAAAGTTGAAACTTTTGGATGGGATTGCAGAACTGAATCAAAAACTGGAAACTGCAGGTAAGATAGAAGTGGAGCTGCGCACCGAAGTTTCCGAACTGAAGAGAAAGTTGGCAGCTACCATTGAGGAGAAGGAAGCTTTAGACTTGGACTATCGAACAGCTGTGAGCCGAATTCAAGAAACAGAGGAAATCATCGGAACTTTGAAGCTTGAAGTTGACAGCTTAAACACTGAAAAATCGAAACTTTCAGTTGAGAATGCAGAACTGAATCAGAAACTGGATACTGCTGGTAAAGTAGAAGATGACCTAAAACAAACATTGGAAGCTATTAGTAGAGAGAAAGATAACTTGATCCTGGAGAAAGAGGCTACTCTGAAAAGGACTGAAGAGGGAGAAAAGACTACAAAAGACTTAAGAACCACATTGGATCGGCTGAAGAATGAACAACTGTTACTTGATCAAGAACTAGAAGGTCTTCGAGCGCAAATTTCTAATATGAACCAGCAGCTAGAATCTGCAGAACAGAAAATTTCAGATTTAAGCCACACACTGAATGCTACTGAGGAAGAGAATAAATCTCTGATCTTGAAAGTTTCAGCAATTTCAAATGAAATTCAGCAGGCACAGAATATAATTCAAGAACTCATGGCTGAATCAAGTCAATTCAAGGAGAAAGTGGTCGAAAAAGAAAGGGAACTTTCAAGTCTCTCAGAGATGCATGAGGTGCATGGAAATGAATCATCGGCTCAAATAAAAAGATTAGAGGCTCAAGCTACAGGCTTGGAACTAGAGGTGGAATCGCTGCAAGCCCAAATTAGAGGTATGCAAGTGCAAATTGAGAGCAAAGCAGCTGAAGTGAATCAAATGGGTGAGGAAAATAAACGACTGCAAGACCAAATTTCAAAGCTTGAAAAGTTATTGAAAGAGAGAGAAGATGAAATCTCTGCTATCTTGAAGAAACTTGAGGCTAATGAGAGTGAATCGTTGTCTAGAACAGAGAATTTGAATGCACAGATCAACAATTTGTTAGCTGACATAGATTCTTTACTGTCCGAGAAAGCCAAGCTGGAAGAACAAATAGTATTTAAAGGTGATGAAGCATCAACTCAAGTCAAGGGTTTAATGGATCAGCTAAATGTGTTGCAGCAGAAACTAGAATCTCTACACAGCCAGAAAGCTGGACTAGAAGTGAAACTTGAGGAGAAAACTGAAGAAATTTCAGCATATATAATTCAGGTCGAGAATCTAAAACAAGAGATGGTGAACAAGACTGAGATTCAACAGACAATTCTGGAAGAGAAAGAAAGTTCGACAGCACAAGCAAAGAGCCTGGAGTTGGTGGCAGAGACTCTTCGCTATCAGGTAAGTGATCTAGAAGAGAAAATAAGATCTAAAATTGAAGAGAGTGGTCTCTTGACGGAGGAAAAGGTAGGGTTGCAGGATAAAATTGTAAAATTGGAGGAAATGTTCACAGAGAGAGGGGTGGAGTTATCTGCTCTACAGGAGAAGCATTTAAGTGTTGAGAATGAAACTTCTGCTCAAATAACAGCCTTATCAGTGCAGGTTGACAATCTACAACGGGAGTTGGATTCTTTGCAGACCCAGAAGAATGAATTGGAATCACAACTTGAGAGAGAGAAACAAGAATCCTCTGGAGCCCTTGCCCAGATGGAACATGAGAAAAATGAGTTGATGAGTCAGATTGTGGATCAACAGAAATTGTTCAAAGAACAGGAGGATGAGTACAACAAGCTGAGTGCCGAGTATCAACAAGTTGAAGGTTCATTCCTGGAATGCAAAACGAACCTTGAAGTTGCGGAAAGGAAAATTGAAGAAATGACGGAAGAGCTCAGTAAGCATGTTGAATCTAAAGATCAGAGAGTGGTAGATTTGGAAGACATGGTTGACGACTTGAGAAGAGATCTAGAGGTAAAAGGAGACGAGCTAAGTACCTTGCTTGAGAATGTGCGCCAAATTGAAGTTAAGCTCCGGTTGTCAAACCAGAAGCTCCGTGTTACAGAGCAGTTACTAACCGAGAAGGAAGAGGCATTCAGAAAAGCAGAAGCTAAGTTCCTGGAAGAACAGAAAATGCTGGAAGAAAGAATCACCTCTTTATCAGGAATCATTGTTGCAAACAGGGAGGCCTATCAGAGGATGATAACAGATGTATCAGAGAAAGTAAACAGTACGTTTACTGGGCTAGAAATCGTGATAAAGAGGTTGGAAGAGTCCTATGGAACCTACGAGCACTGCATATCGGAGAAATTGGAAGAACTTCGGATTGCAAAGAATTGGGTTGCAGAAACGAAAAACGAAAGGGAGCAACTGAAGTTGGAAGTGAGCAATTTAGCTGAGCAACTGCAAAGCAAGAGACAACAAGAATCAGCATTGAGAGAAAGGGTTGAGAAGATAGAAGCCAGAGCAAATAACGAAGAAGCTGAGAAGCAGAAATTGAGCAAAGCACTACCTCAACTCGAGAAAAAGGTAGAAGTTTTGGAGGTGACAATGAAGGAGAAGGAAGCTAGAATTTTGGAACTCGGGGAGGAGAAGAGAGAGGCCATAAGGCAACTGTGCGTATGGATTGATTATCACCGTAGCAGCAATGATTATCTCAGAGAATTACTCTCAAAAGTGACTATTAGAAGTCAGAGAGCAGCTTAGTTAGAAGTCATGGTATGTTCAAGTTCTGGTTTTTACATTGGTTATTTTTTATTACTTCATTTATTTTTTCGAATCCGGGCAGGACGTTTTGTTAGTTTGGTGCCATTTTATGCAAATTTTGGTGTGAAATTCATTTTGGATGTTTGCTAATCTAGCAATGTATAGAAGTAGCGATGGTCACAGTTTTCCTTGCTTTATGTTGAAATATTGATTTGGCTTTGCTGAAACACTATTTGCTAAAATCTGTAGATGAATTATTCCTGCTGTATTTTTTTAGCGATGTATAGAAGTAGCGATGGTCACAGTTTTCCTTGCTTCATGTTGAAATATTGATTTGGCTTTGCTGAAACACTATTTGCTAAAATCTGTAGATAAATTATTCCTGCTGTATTTTTTTTAATAGAATCTAAGCAGTGAATAAAACATGAAGATTCAGTCAGTCTGATATTTGCCTGGTGCAGAAGTATGATCCTTCCACTCTCGACCCGATAATTTATCACAATGTCTACATCCTCTAGAATCATGAATTAAAGTGATTTTTCCCAGTAAAATTTCTTGGAAGTATTTTTTTGATAGAATCAAAGCAGTGAATAAAACTTGAAGATTCAGTCAGTCTGATATCGCTTGATATTTGCCTGGTGCAGAATTATTACCCTTCCATTCTAACAATTGGCCACCCGATAATTTTTCACAATATCTACTACATCCTCTAGAATCAAGACTTACATGTGTTTTGGAATGATTTTTCCAAGTAAAATTTCTTGGAAGTTATTTGCCAATCAATAAATCCTGAATCCGCTTAATCAGCCCGAATTTGAAATTGGATGCAAACACCACCAAAATAAATGCCACCGATATCAATGAATCAAATGGCAGATCCATCAAGTCGTTCAAAATCACTGCTGGTGTCACAAACTGAGCTAAATCATGCACCGAAATTCATAAGAAAGTCCACGATAAATAACAATAATACAATATTCTATTAAATAAAACTTTTCACAAAATAGTCGGTAGAATAATTTAGTTAGCACATAGCCTGAATAATGCTATTTAGACTGCAACTGGTGCGTCATTTCATGATGACTTATTGCCACTGTGAATAACTAACTAAAACTAAAGGTGGGTTCAGATGGAAGACAAATTGTGTATATGTAGGAGCCATATCAACACTGGTCAAAAGTGGGTTTCAAATTATCCCCTACCTGAAAAATTAAATAAACGATCCTGATAACTTAGTTCTAATGAGATTCTTCTGCTCCATCGCAAAATAGTCGGAAGTTCAACAGATCTTCAAGTTGGTCTCTGCTGCTTCAGTCAGATATCCTCATCTCAACTCCTAAGACGTCCTTCACCGATTCGTAGGTCACAAATGCAATCGCTATGGAAGGAACCACCTAAAGAAAATGGCCAAGAACATTATACGACATTTTCCACAATAAATTGCTTCATTTGGAGTTCTAAATGAACTTATGTTCATGCAAATTGCTTATAGAAACTTCAACTTCTCAAACCAATGATAGATTTGGATTAATATATGCAATGAAGATGAAAGTGGTATCTTAAGTTATTAGGCTCACTGACCTTCACTGAATTGGGGACCAAGCCCTTGTACAATGCTCCAAAACCCTCATGCCGAACTGTTTTCCTGAAAGCATCAACCATGCCAGTATATTCAAGAGGTGCCTTACTCTTTCCTTCCCCTGTGACAACTGACGCTGCATCTTTCCAGCCCACCATCTGCATTCTTCTTCGGATGACATCAAGAGGGTACGCAACCGTCTGGCCAACAGTTCCCGCAGCAGCCCCACACGCAAGCCTAGTTGTCACGCTCAATTCATTGTTCTCATCAACTAGTCCTAATGCTTTGGATTTTACGAGCCAGTCTTTCAGAGATTCGTAAACAGCAAAGTTGAGACCAACATATGGAACCTGAAGATAGTGTGAAGTAGATTAAGGGATTCTACATACAGAAATTAGAATACAGATTCTTCTACAACTATTAGCAGATACATAATTTACAGTACGTAAGAGATACATTATGGAAATAAACAGGCATGCTAGCTCACCCCATCATTGTGAAAACAGAATTGCACATGCAAGTTGCTCATGAGCATAAGACCAATGTTCAAAAATACGTTATACGGGCATCCCGTCGTGGTAAGATATGATATGCCTGATATGGTTGGTACAGACAAATGGCTTTTAAAAGCTATTTTTTTTAATATTTATTTTTTAAAAACATTATTTATTTACATTATTTAATTTTTTTAACGTTTATTTTGTATTAAATAAATATTTATTTTTTGTTTTACTTATTTTTTTTATTTTTTAATGTTTACTTATGTATTAAATAAAAAAAAAAACCACATTATTTTTAATAGTCAACACAGAAGAAACAAACCAGAGCCTTCTTCTTCTTCTTCTTCTTCTTCTCCTCCTCTCTCATTACTTTTCTTTCTCACCCATTTCCTCCTATTCTTCTTTTCCTCTCCTCTGCTTTCTATTTCCCTCCAATCCTATGCGAGAGAAGTCGCCGGAAAGGTTCTGCATGGCAGAAAAGTCACCCGAAAACTTCTGGCCATGAGAGAACTCGTCGAAAATCAAACCTACAGTTGCCGATGAGGAGAGAGGAGTGTCGATTTGAGAGAGAGGAGCGCCGATCATGTCTGGTTTGAGGGATTTTAAGGTTTTTCGATTTATATAGCTGATTTTTTTAAAAATATATATATGCTTGACCCGACCGTATATACCCATATACGGCCATACTGGTTCAAGACAGCCATATACGGCCGTCTCATACGTAGGAGACGGATTTTGTCATCTTCCGACTCAGATAATGGCGTACCAGTGTGTCTCATTGCCAATACGCCGGTACCATATGTAGCCGTATTTACGAACAATGCATAAGACTTTTATGATGTAAATGCACATCACATAGATACAAAATTAATATTACTGTGGCAATATAAGACTCAAATAATGACATTTTAACTTACAACTCCTATGACAGAAGGGAGCCAGCCTCTGTACAGAGCCCGGGGACCTTCTTCTCTTAGGACAGTCGAAAGAGCATGGAAGATTCCCCTATACTGGTGAGGAGACTTCTCTGTCTGCAAATACACATGGATAGAGTTAAGCCATCACAAAAGTTACTTATTAAAGGATACAACTCTGCATACCAGAGAGTGCATCCAAGACCTAATTGCACTGATCATCTTACCAGAGAAAAGAGAACTCAAAAAAGTACCTGGACAGTTAATCGACCTCGTACCATATCCATCGGGTAAGTGGCTGACATGGCAATAATACCAGCAGTAGCACCAGCTCCAAGGCGTAAAACAGGGGTCAGTTGAGCATCTTCTGCAAGAGATAATTAAATACAACAACAAATATCGTCATCTCCATTCTCATTAAATCGACACGACATTGCAGCAATTCCATAACATTAAGCACAAAAAAGGGGCTAATATTTTTCAAAAAATGGAAAACCCGTTCTCTGTTGATCAGAGGCCATCTTACATACTATGTTAAATTTTAAGTCATCGATCAACAAAAAAAAAAAGAAAGAAAGCAAGAAAAAATCACATGGGAAAAAAAGCAAACAATTTTCTAGCTCCAATGTATAGATCCACACTCAGATAGGAATGTATTCAGCAGAAAAAAAAAATTATTAACAACAAAGCCCACAACAAAATGCCAACACATACAAAAGGTCATAAAAATAATTAAACTTGTATAACATATAAACTCTGATATCCGAAGTTAAGAACAAGGATAAAAGTTGACTCAAACTAAACATAAGAGTGGTAGCAGAAATGCGGGGGGGGAAAAAAAAAAAAAAGAAAACAGGGGCTCATACCATTTCCAGATTGCCGTCGGTAAAGCCATAAAATACCCCTGTTTACAAAAGTTGAAAGATAAAAAAAGAAGAGAATGATAACAAATCAGATAGAAAACGGGGAAGATCATCAGAAACGTACATGAATTTCTAAATTGAAGGTGAACACTAACATATTCATTAGAAAATGATAAAAAAAATTTCCAACAAAAATTAACTAAAATCAAACAAAAGGTAATTAACATAACATACTTAGATGCTTCCTCGTAACTAAAGAACTTGACTGCCGAGTTAGGGACAATTCGAGCACAATTAGTACCATTCCCCTTAAACAACCCTCTAAAACCCTCAGTTCTCCAAATATATTTCAAACCCTGAATTGTCCCATTGTATTTTATGCTATGACGATTTTGAACCTGCATATTGCAAAACCAACTTCTATTACTCCACCCAAACAAAACAAAATACAACTCATACACCATGATACCAAAATCACTACAAGCAATACACAAAAACCAATATAAATTAACACCAAATATAACACAACAGATTACCTGGAGCAATATTTTTAATCTTTCCAATGGCGCAACAGCAGTACGTGACCTGCAACATATATATAATAGTAATACAACACCAATCAAGTATACAATAATTTGTTGTACTCGCACATGATTTCACTTAACGATACAAATTTTTAATGAGGCTTTGAAGGGTCTTCGTTTTGTTACGTGAATATAAAAATCAAACAAGTCATTAACTGTCAAGGCAAAATCAAATTCACTATATAACACCATATGTCAATTAAACCATTTCATATAATTTTGACTGAAAATGAAAATGCATTAAAGAAAAACACTCAAGCCAGCAGATTTCACAGACGAATTACTATCAACAGGTCAAAACGGAACACGCTTTAACATAAAATTTGATACAAAGAGTAGCAATCGACGAGTACGATAACGAGAAAAACGAGGAAACGACGATAAAAGCAGCGAAAACGAGAACGGATCAAAAGAGGAGACTCACACTCCACCGGCGACCCCACCGGCGACGAGAGACTTGCCGATGGTGAGAAGCGCGTGGCTAGGCGCCTTAACACCTTCGCTGGCCAGCTTGGCTTCCTCCGCGAGATTCACGATCGTCGAAACAGCGGACTCGCTGGTCTTCACGTCCTCAGTCGACGCCATTCGAGGTCTCACGAGAGAGAAACGAATAAAGAAGAAGAAGAAGGAACCCTAGGTTGCTCCGTCCAACTAACGGCGCTGACCGACGTCCGGTGACGGTCGCGCTCTCTCTCTTTTGCGCGACTTAACGGAGGGAGTTTGCTACCATTTGTCGAGGTTTTAGAGAGAGAGAGAGGGGGGTGGAGGCGTCGTTGAGAGAGTGCGAGGGCGAGAAAGAGACTTGTGGTACTCTAATGGTTTATACAATTGAAGCGAGAACCATGATCTATGGGACAATTTTAAAAACCTCCCATCAAATTTTAAAATCTATTAAATTTGGATAATACTAAGTTTTTCGAAAATTTTATCAAAATTCATATCCAAATATATATAGTATATGAATTATTAAAATTTTATTAATTATGAGATGATGAGATAATTAACAGAATTTTGATAACTCAAATGATATATTATTTAGACATAAATTTAGCAATAAAATTTTCGAGAAACCTAACATTAATCTTAATATTTTTTTTTTTATAAAATTTAGTTAGAAAAAGTTAATGTTTACTAAAACAGCAGTATCATTTGTTATTGCTGTATAAATTTATATGGTATGATACTATTGATGATAAGATGATGACATTATTTGACTCATCATTTGGATTGATTTTTATGATACCAAAAATTTCATCAAAATCCAAAGCCAAAGTTTTTGTGAAAGAAAACATAGCAATATATTTAAAAGATGTTGGGAATAAGATTATAGAATTTATTATTATTATTTTTTTTTACTTAGAGTATCTCCAATGTCCTCATGGGTTGTGTTTCTAAAAAAAAAAAAATATTATATTATTAATATCAAGAGATTTGTTTTCTACATGGTATAAATATCATTTATTAGACAATTAAATTAAAAATTATTCTATAATGCTTCCATATATTTACATTTATTGCTTTCACATATTTTCATTTAATGCTTTCATATTTTTATTTAATGCTTATATTTTTTATTTTTAATTAGATATGAAAATTAGAATTAAATAGTTATTAACTTGTTAAGATTGTTATATCTAGCAATTTCTTTGAAAATAGATAGCTATATTGTTTATTTTAACTTAATGTCTAAATATTCTATGTACCATGTGATTTTTTTTATTATTAATGAAAGTATTGAAAATGTTCTTAACCCTTTTTAAGATAATAATTATGTACCATTGAATATGTGTTGATGGAAAAAAAAATGTTTATTTAATTTGACTATCATTCGTGTCCAGGTGGTTCTTGTCATATGTGGAATATCAAAAGGTAAATTATTATGATATTTTTGAATAATAATTTAAAAATATCAAAATTTAACAATAGTTTTACTTATATTTTTAAAAATTTGAAACTTCAATGAATATTTTGAAAGTGATATTAACTTCTTTTAAGACAATTAAGGTTTACTAATCAAAGTTTTTTTTTTTCTTTAAATTTCTAAGTTATTTTTTTTATGTATTAAAGAGTTATACTATAATAACTTAAAATTTTGACTTCAATTTATTATTCACAATCCATTCATTTATTTTCATTTAATTCAAGGGCTGTCATCTATTATTAATTTCTTTATTATTTTTTAATTTTGGATTGAGTGTAAATGAATTAATAGATATTAAAATTATAAATTTAAGTCAAAACTTTAAGTTCATATAAATAAAAGTATCTGTATATTTTATTAAAATATGAGTTTTTATATAAATTCAAAAGCAAGGAATTATGTTTTTTTTAAAAAAAAAAAGAAAAAGAAAAAGAAAAAGAAACTTTAATGGTGTGTTTACTTCATGGATTAAACAAAGGGAATGGAGAATGAGATTGATTGATGTTGTTTACTTGCTTAAAATCCATTCCGTAATGGGAATGAAAATGTGGGCCCCACATCAATTTGGGGTTGTGGAATGGGAATCTCATTCCCCCCAACCCACTTGAGAATCTCATTCCCATTCCCTTTGTCAAAATAAAATGTCCCTTATACCCATTTTTAAAAAAATAAAGAAAAATCTATTTATTTGATGTTAAAAAAAAAAAATTACATATTGTAATAAAAAATTGCACACTATTAATTTTTCATCACCAATTTCTTAATTATCATTATGGACTAATAAAATAATATGTAATTTTTTTTATTATTATATGTAGTTTTTTATTTAATATTAAAAAAATTACATATTATAATAAAAAAATACACACCAAGTTAGTAAACTATTAAAATAATATTAAGTTTTTTTTATTATAATATGTAGTTTTTTATTTGATATTAAAAAAAGAGCATATTATAATAAAAAAAATACACATTATTATAATTAATCCATAATTTTAATTAAGGGTATTTTTGTAACTTATAATTAATTCATTCCGATTCCAAAGTAAAGTAAACAGTTTAATGGAAATAATATTGATTCCGATTCCTGTAGTTGAAGTAAACAACTTATATGATTCCGATACTTCATTCCGATTCTAAGTCATTCCGATTCCAGATCATTCCGATTCCTCCAAAGGTGTTTGCAATTTTTTCATCACTTATTTTATTAATGTGGTTTCTGTTTTAGTTTAAAAAAAATAAAAATAAATTAAAAACTAAAAACGAAATCCAGTTGCACGACTACGATCGCCGCGTTTTGGGAGGAAAATTAGGGTAAGTAGTGTAATTATAACTAATTATGGATATTAAAAATAAAACTAAAATTTATTTTTTTAATGGAAATTGGTTTTTTTTTCTTAGTTTTTTGGGTGGTTGTGGGGCTGTGATTGGGGGTGAAATCATCAAAAGACATGGGCCCAAACTTTGGTAGGTGATGAGGAAGTGACAATTTCTTTTTTGTTTTAAAAACTTGACTATATAGATTTCAAAAAGATTGAATTTTTATGTCTGACTTTTGGAGTTATATAAATTTGATTATGTTTAAGAGAAATCAGTGGCAGTAAGCATAAAGAAAGTGATATTGAAACTAGTAAATCCAATAGGGAAATCAATGGCAGCAGAGGTCGCATCACAAAATTTAAATCTCCTTAAGTGAGAAAAAAAAAATCATTAAAGAAAACGATATTGAAACTAATAAATTAGCGGAAAAACAGGCAAATATAAATATATATATATATTATCTTTTATTCTTATTTTGGAAGGTGATTGTTTGTTTAAAAAAAAAAACTATTATAATGTTTATTAGTTATCATTAGACCAAAGGTTTAAACTTATATTCAAAAGTTTTAAATAAATGGTTTAGTCATTATCAGACTTAAAAATTTAGACTGCTGACACATGCTAAACATCCTTTATGAGGTCATGATACGTTGTCACGCTTCCTTATGTATAATGTGGATAGATGACAAATATCAGATATATACTAAACATCTTCTACGGTATGACATGTGCAACAAAGAGTTTCAAATAAAAAAGAGGAGAATGTTTAAATCATAGATCTCTAGACTTTGATAATATATTAACTATCATTAAACTTAAAAGTTTAAGTTGATATCCAACTATAATATTTAAGACTTCATATTATCATACATTAATAAGTTTCATGTTAATTTTTTTTAGAAAAATTAGAAAAATTTTAAATTTAATAAACTGAAACAACAAGTGTCAACTACATGATCATACAATTGCATAACTTTTTGTTTTAGTTGTATTTCACTTCATCAAAAAATATTAACTTCGTTTAATTGACTTAATGATTTTATAATTAAACAAATCAGTATTAACAGTATAAAAAATTTATTAACGATTAGATTTTACCTTTTTCTATTTAATAATTTTTTTTTTTCTCCTTTGTAGCACTCAATAAAGGTGGATTGGGATGGTTTACCAAGATTTAGGTGGATTTAGCTTATCCTCGTTCTCGCTTTAATGAAAAATTACATTCTTATTGGGCTATGATAGAAATCTCGAGTTAAGATATTTTGAAAAAAAATTATTATCAAGTAATAAGTTGCATTTGTATATCAAAAACAATAACAATGATAAGTTGCATTTGGAAATCACTAAAATTAAAAACTTGAAATAGTAGAAGTTATACTTTCTATTGTAATTGTAGTAGTTGTTCTTACTAGTCATAATAGGCCTTGATATATTGACATCACGTTTAAATAAATAATAATTTTTTTTTTTAAAAAAAAAAAAACACCCTCCATTTCATGTGATCCGACGTCAAAATAATTCTAGGTATAACCTAGTCAATTTCCTTGAGTTTTTCAAAGTGACCTCATGTTCCTCATGCCTTGATTTAAAATGTTAATCGATAAATTTGAATAAGGCAAATTTGGAATTGAAAACTTTATCAATATCATGTATGTTATGAACTGTTTAAAACATTAAAAATATTAAAAATATCATCATATTTTATTAATTATATTATATTTTTTCTAAATAAAAATCTTGATAAATCTATCCAAATTTAATATTTATCTTTTTTAATAAATATATAAACGATTTTTCGAAATTGACCAATAATTTTCTCCAAAAGCCTATTATTAAAATAGTCACACTAAAAACTTGATCGGTGGAAGCTCTTCCAAAATGCTTTATATATATATATATATATATATATATAATATATGGCACATTCTAACATACATGACAGGACCCGACCCGGATTCCCTTTAACGAATCTACCGAGCATTTTACGAAACCCTTCTGAAATCTATTAACAGGGCCTAAAATGATACCGTAAAGCGAACCCTTAACTATTTATTAAATTCTAAACATATAAATCATACATTTTAAAATTTCATTTCAAATTTTATCGGATGAATAAACATATACTTTAAAAGTATTATCATAAATATGTGAGTATCTAAAGCAAGCATGCATTCTATTAACATGAAAAGTTCTATAATATTTATTCATAATCCGAAAATATGCAAATTACATTATTAAAATTTAAATCACAATCTTTACTCAAAAGGCTATGCGGCATCGTCGATTATATGGCCTACCTAATCTGAACGAGGCGCACTAGTATTTGGATCACTTGTTCCTGCACCTGGGAGGTTTTTTAAAAAAAATAATATGAGCTACAAAAGCTCAGTGAGTGTGAATGCATTTATATTTAAAGTGATCTTTATACAATTATCTCTCAAAAACATTTTGATAATATTTTTCTTTATAATAATTTTATTTCTAAAAGTTTGTATTTTTATAAGATTTCTATAAAGTTTCAAAAGCTCGTTCTAATTTAAGTTCATAAAAGGCTAAAATGTTTCGTATTTCAAAAACATTTTCTTTCTAAAATTTGCTTTTAATGGTATGTTTTCTTTTCTAAAATGCTTTAATGGAAACCCAAGGGAAGCTACAACAACATGAGTGGTCAGACCAACTTCGCTCAGTGTGGAGGGGCCACGTGACGTAAAAGTTAGCATCACTCACCGTGATAAAGCTACAAAGACATTAGGCTACCACGCGGTGGAACTACCATCTCACATCGGGTAACAAGATAATATCCCACAAGTGTAGAAGACGACTCGACAGATACGATAGACTCAATTCCGCCCGATGTTAGCAGGATATGTCTACCCAGTATTTGTCATACACTGCGGGGTATACCGACCGAGTCTAATGCTACAAGATCTATCTATAAAAGCTCGGGCCGTCCACTAGCTTTGAAAACATTTTTTTTTTCTATAATTCAAATCAATTTATCTTTCATACTATAAAAAGAAATAATATATTGCATACAATCTAAAAATAAACTATTTATTCTCATGCCGGAATATAAATATATTCATAAGCTAAAACAAGAAACAGAAAGCTATGAAATAATTGCATAATAAGTTGAAAATCATTTAACAAAAACATTTGCACACTCACTACTTGTTTCTCAATTTACTTGAGCCATTTCTACTTCAGCGGCCTCTTTAGCTCACCTCTGCACCTACACTAGGTCACAGATAATGTAACGCCCCGATGATTATTTCCGTCTGATTTATATTCGTTGATTTCATAAGTAATTTATTAAATGGAAATAAATTTGAATTTAATGAAAATAAATTATTTATTATATAATTATTAGTATTATTATTGTTATTATTAGTTTTCATTAAAATAAATTAATTATTTTTGAATAAAATAAAGCTATGAATAAGTTTGAATGAGTTAGTGGGATGATGTAATGGCAAGAATGTCAAATGGGATATTAGAATGTGAGTAGGGATGTAAATGCAGAAAATAAAAAGTTTTGGGGTCAATTTGTAAATATCAAAACGTTTGGAGCAAAAACATAATTTTTAAAAGTTGGTGCTTATAAAAACCCGATTGTTTTCCAGATTTTTCACTCTGTTTTCTGCTCCAGCCCAGCCGACTCTGCTTCTGCTTCTGCTTTTGCTCTACTTGCCGTGAGTCTTCTTCCATTTGTTTTCATTTTGTTTTGTTTTGTTTTATTTTTAATTAATTCCTTTAATCTTGCAATTTTTCCATGATCTACCTATTTATAAGCTCAAAATTTCAAAAACCTATCTATTTGTCAAGTTTAATTTCGGGCCTGATGAGATTAAATGAAATAAATGGGTATGGGTGTATGATTTTATGATCAATTATGTTTAAAAGTGTGATAAATACATCAATAAACATGTATTTGAAATTGTTTTGGTAGTTTGATTTATTAAGTTGATATTATTGTTTATTTTTGTTTATTTTTGAAATCCTAAGTGATGATTTAATTTCAGAGGACTTAGGGAATGTTTGAGAGGTCTGAAAACCTCCTATTGGGTGAGTGGGAATCTAAAAAGCGAGCCCATAAGGTTGGTATACACTTATTTTGAAATTTTTAATTTTATTATTTTTGAATTAATTATGTAAATTCCTTGAGACTTGTTTTTATTATTTATTTGAGATGTTAAATAGTTTTAGATGTGATTTGGATGTTAATTGTATGCTCTTGGATGAGTTTATTCGATGAAAAAGGGATTCAAAAAAAAAAAAATTTAGGAAATAAGACACCTTGTGATCGAAATTGCTATATAGCATGCTCTAGGGGTAATTTTGTCATTTTATATCATGTGCATATTATTCGAATGATGTTTGAATGATTGATGGGTTTTAAATAAATAAATCGAATCGAATTGAAAAGAAAAATAAATAAATAAATAAATAAATAATTAAGTAAATAAAATTCCTTTCTTGGAATTAATCGGTGGTAAAGAAAAAGAAAAAGGGTTTTATTAAAAATTTAACTTTGAAACTAGGGGCAAAATGGTCATTTACAGTGGCCATGAGAGGTGACACAAAGAAATTTAAATAATTGATTTAAATAAGTATTTATATATATATGAGATTTAAATTTTGTTGGGTTTTGAAGTGCGTGAAATTATTTTGATAAATTATTCTGAAAGATTGTTTAAATATGATTTGACTGAATTTTGAATGTAAACGAAAAAAAAAACGAAAGGAAACGGAAAGAAATGAATAAGTTGAGTATCTTGACCTAATATATATATCTATATATATCGGAATAAAGGTATGAACATTCTGAAAAAGAGTTGAAGAATTAATTGAATATATAATGGCGTTTTATGTCGTTTATATTGATAATTTATAAGTATGAGAAAAACTGCAGCTGAAATTGTGTTTATTGGTTTTTAAATGAAATTTTTGTTAAAAGATAAAAGTTGCATGTATATATATATGTGTGAAAATTTTTAGTGATTAATAAATTATAAGGGCCCGCGTAAATCTAATCACTGGTAGGTGGGGATTGGTAGTTGGCTAGCCAATAGGGTGAATTTTAGCAGTACTGCACCGTTACGATTGATATCACACGTTGTATGACGGACTTTGAGAGGCACCGAGTGCCCGGTCCCGAAACGGAAACAGATTGTGATATGTGACCTGGTGGATAGTCATCGAGCGACCGTTGCCGGAGTTGTTGTTTAGTCTGACTGATGCCAGTAAACCCGTTACCAATCATGGTATCGTGATAGAATTTTACAAATGGCTCTAATTAAAGAAGAATGGTAGAATCGTAAATATATTTGATAAATGTTATTTGATAAAGTAAAGTGTGTAAAATATGTAGAAAAAGGGAAATGATATGAGAGAAAGAGCATTATTGAAATTTGATGTGGCAAGTAAAGACTGGATATGATGCATATTGAAATTTTTATTTATTACTTAATATTAGGTTGTGAACTCTTCGAATTGTTATAATTTTTAAATGATTAGTTTATATATCACAAAAACATTGTTGAAATTTGTATAGTGTATTTTTATTTTTATTTGACAATAACGTGTAAGTTTCGAAAATATAATTAGAAAAATTATAGGAAATTGAGTTGAAAGAATAATAGTGTACATGTGTTTAATAATAGATTTCAGGAAAGTTTACGTGATTAAAATTTATATTGAAATATGTTTGATAGAAGTGACTTTGAAAAAAAAAAAAAAAAAACACTAATGGTTTATGTATTTTATTTGATGTGATTATTGAAAAATTTGAATTTAGTTATCGTCTTAAGAATATTAAAATGAAACTTATTATATTTTATCATAAATATTTGAGAAATTATGAAATCCGGATTTAGAAAGTGAGTTTTGAGAAAATGAAAAAGAATTGATAAAAATAAGTTAATTAAAAGTTGGAAAGAAATTACTCATTGATTTTGTCTGTGTAATTATGATAAAGCGCTTGATTAGTAATTTTCAAACGAAAGTTTAAAAATGGTGTTAAAAATATTAATTGAGAAAATATGTGAATTATCAATAGATATAACTTATTTATATGTTTTGCATTTAGAATTTATAGTAACTTAGATGATCAGCGAAAATGATGATAGTTTGAAATTTTATGAAATATTAATTGACAACTGTTATTTCGAGAATTAAGAATGATGTAATGAAATTGTGCTCTATTAAAATATATATATATATAGATATGAAAAATGATTATTATGTAATTAATAAGCGTTACTAGTAATAATATGTTTTTCATTGGGATTTGTAATAAAATTCTTACAAATCGAATTGATAGGTTTACTAAGAAATAATCTGTATATAATTTAGAAAATTGAAACTTGTAATAAAATGTCATCATTAGGCTTTGTTTAAAAATATATATATATAGATAATATAGGATTTTTACGTGTAAGAACAAATTTTATGTGTTAGATATGTTTATGTAGTTGATGTGTATAAGTAAGGTGATGTGTAGTATGTGTATAAGTAAGGTGATGTGTGATAAATTTTTTTTTTACAGATATAATGAATATGTCTCATAATAATTTGTATGTATTTTGTATATGTATTTATTAGTAAATGAATTTAACTGTGAATTTTAGTAACGAAAAATATTTAGTGAAAATCATTTCAAAATACAGTCAAAAGAAATGTTGTGTTTATATAAATCAGTTAATAAATAGTAACGTGTTATGTAAAGATTATTTGAGATTGGAGAGAATGGAAACACTGAATTTTATACAGTCATGCTTGAAATAAGATTTTTAGGTACTTCATGAATTGTGTTTTAAACAAATTATACGTAGTAAAATATGGTGAAAATTTTATTTTATTATTTTTATGAACTTTCAAATATTGTTGAAAAGTTTAATGAAATTGTATTATAAGGAAATAAAGTTTTATGATTTTTAAATTAAGTGTACACCCACTAAGTAGAAATACTTAGCGCGTTGGATTCACCACACGCAGGTAATTGAATTGGGCTTGTTGCCGAGACGAAGACGAAACCCTTGCAGATGATCTACGAGTCACATCCCGTTATAAATTTTTGAGTAATATTCATTTTACATTATGTGTATATATGTATAGGTATCATCATGTATGTGTATAAGTTTTAAATTTAAACATCTGTAAAGTATAATTTGTATTAAAGTTTTAAAATAATTTGTAAATTAGGTATATTATTTGATAAGTATGTAGGGTAAAACTCATGATGATGGATTTTGAATTTTGATTAACTATTGATTTTAATTGGTTGTGTGTTGAAGTGATTTTGGATTTTGGCATCGGACGGGAGGTCCAAATTGGAGTTAAGAAATGAATTTTTATAGAAGTGTTATAAAATTATAAATGATATTAATTTTTTTTTTATATATATCGTAAAAACTTTTAGTGGTGATTTTATTTCTTTTAATAGAAAAATTTTCAAATCAATGAATAAATGAATTTTCAGTTCGGAACCGTAACGTCTTTCGCCTCGAATCTCATTCCGACGGGAAATCGGGGTAAGGGATGTTACAGATAAAATCTCAATTTAGCTCATAGATCACTTCGATTTCCAATTCAGTTCTATCACTTCACTTTACTTGAGCTATAATGGACTACACTATCCTATTCAGCTTGATTTGTGAGCTCCTCCCAGTTCGGATTCAGCTCGCCTCATGCGAGCTCCTACTTCACTCAACTCAGTCCGGATTAAGGGCATTTGCTATCTCAGTGAACTTGCTCAGCTCACCCTTTTTCAACAAGCTACTTACTTCTTCTAATTCAGCCCGATTCACGGGTCTTGCTTAGCTCACAAAGCCTTAATCCAGCTCGACCTGACTATAAGCACCGTCAACTCGCTAAGCTTGCCCTTTCTGCGAGCTTGCGCTCCAGGCCAAATTGATCAGCACTGAAAATGAGTTGCGGCATACTCTAACTTGCATCTCGCGAGCTCTCGCCCTAACTCATACATACTTAAGCATAACACATCTCGACCTCAATAACTCCACATACAAATACTAAGCAATACTTCGTTAGATTCATCACCTAAATTCAGGTTCCAACCTTAACAGGTTTCGCGATAAAAAACCAAATCATCCTAACTATTACAGATCGACATTATTTTTTCAGCTAGCTCACTTACCGATTTCTTCTTTGTCTTTTGCTTTGCTTCCTACTCGTTTTTCACTCCAAATTTCCAGGTCTATGCATAAAATCTCAATAATATCAGATACAGTTCAATGACTATTTCGATATACTTTTCTCTTAAAGGAAAACTATAGAAATGGGTTTTTACCAATTTATTCTTACCAGATCTGACTTAATACTTCTTCTAAACCTGATCTTTACCTTTCTATAGCTTGATTTCCCCTTCAAAAACAGTAGAAACTAGCTTGGATCGGCGACTGCTCTTGTCTACCGACAGTCTCTCCCTCCCTTCCTCCTCTCTAAATTTTTCTCTCACTTTCACTTTCTCTTTCTTTCACAGTAACTCTCACCACACACACCTATTTATAGGTGTGGATCAAGGTCAACTTTTACCCTTAAACTTCCTTAAATTTACGATTATGTCACGTTCTAGAGAATTTTTCACTTTTCCCCAATATCCTTGACTTTTCCTTTTATTTACAATTTTGCCACTCTTTCTATAAAAATCTTTTATTTCTTCAATTGACCCTCAATTTTTTATAATTTTAAATTTATTCTCGATCCTTCCGAAAATTCTACAATTATTAAATTTCACTACTAAACACTTAAAAATCTTTTTATTATTTCACCAATAAGGGTACATTAGTACATTACATTATTCCGTACATATGTATAGTAATAACCTCAGAAGAAGATATTACAATACATTTAGGTATGTATATACTTGACAAAAAAAAAATGATTGCATTATAAAATATGTGATTATAATTTATTATATGTGATTACAATAAGTAAATGTGATTATATTTATTTACTGGTTGTGATCACATTTACTGATTGTAATAAAATATGTTTAGTTATAATCACATATAACAAATTACAATAATACATTTTAGAATGCAATCATATATTTTTTTGTCAAGTATACGAATATCCGAATGTATTTAAAGGGGTCATACGCACACACATGTACATATATATATATATGTGTGTGCGTGTGTGTGTAAAATTATCCTATTAGTGCATGTATGTATTATGTGTGAATATATTCATGTAATTTTATCAAGGTCCTTAGAAATCCTTATATAAAGGGTTTCTCATATTTGTCTTGATGATTATATTTAAATGCATAAAATTATCCTATTAGTGCATGTATGTATGTATGGTGATATATATATTATTACGATCATACATTTTAAAAAGTAATTATGTATTTTTTTTTATTAAATATATACATATCCAAATATACTCTTAGGGATCTCTCTCTCACATATATATATATATATATATATGGCAATTTTATGTGGCTTTGTTAATGATAAACTTGAAGATTGCCGACGCTGCAATGCAACGTTGAAATCAGCATATCTTTTTCCAGTTTTCAAGAACTTATCCATAAAGTCACTGTCCACTTGTAAGCCAAATGTAGTGGGCTATTTTGATGCCTCAGGTCCACATTTTTTCACTGTCCTTGTCTAAATTAAATATACTGACACCTGTTTTAAAGTGAAATCTTCCCAAGGCTTTTCATTATCGTTGATTATTAGCTTATATTTTATATATATAATAATTCTCTGTTGAAAGCTAATCTTAAATTTTTTTTCAAGGTCAATCAATATATTGATTGGCATGCATGTAAATACATTTTATTTTGGTGCATATCAAAATGAATTGATATACATTATTGATCCTGAAAAGTTTCAAAAAGAAAAAAAATTTGAAAAGAAAAACCCCCTAAAATTGGAATTGTTGTGACTGATGATATCTGTCCACAACACAAAACCAAAAACCACTCTCATATATGTATACATCTCCAAGGGTAGTGTGTTATTGAGATAATTTTTTAATGATTCTTTGAAAATGATACAAAATGTAATATGCAGGGAATGTAAAAAATTGACATAATTTTTGTTGGACCTACTTAAGATAAATTTTATAAGTAGTTTAAATAAACCTATAGTTGAATCTAGTAGTTATTCAAGATCAAGACTATACCAAAATTAGTATCAGTAAACCTTTTCATATGGTTGAATTAGACCTACATGTACCATATAAGTTCGTTGATCTTGTAGGTGCAGGTGTGACAGTTATGCAACGAAAACCACCAAGAAGTGCTCTTTAATGTTTCATTAAATTGGTGAGGATTTTGGTGAGAAATGGCCACTTGATTCCTTGTAGAACCAAACAGGAAGGTGGGGTGGGTTTCAATGTTGTTGTCCTCTAGCCACAAAAACTGTTCTTCTATTCTCTAATTTTATTACTGGTTTACAAGAAAGGAAAAGAATAAAGAGCCCAGTCTTTTTCTTTCACTACATGTTGGAGAAAATCTAGAAGAAGTTAGCTGTTATTTTCTTGTGTATATATATTATATGTCCCATTTCTTTATTTTTTGATTCTCGCACTCCAACGATTCTCAGCCATGCCACTTATCAATGGGTTGATAATTTGGTATTGACGTTTTCAGATAGGTCATTCAAAGGATCCAGCAAGGCACATAAACAACACATGGCTTGTGCCAACACCCACTCCCACGTCTCACTAGGCCAATTTTTTTTTTTTTTTTAAATTAACACTGAACGAGTCAAAGAATTATCTAGAGGTATCAAGATAAAATATTATTCATGCAGATATCTAATTTAAATATGATAAACAAAGTTTTAAAAGCTTTAGTGAAAATCTATAACACTTAGGAAATGTCCAATCACCTATGATAAGAGTATAATTAAAAACTTCTAAGTATTTACAATTTAATAACTCGTGTTTCTTTCCTTTTTTTTTTTCTCATTTATGAAACATCACATTCAGTTCTATTCTATTTCCATCTCATCTTCTGTAAAGATAGACGTTAACGTGACTTTATTTATCCATTTGCTCTATTGTAAGAGATTTAATCAGTTGTTCTAATAGGTGTAGTTTCAATTGATTTGGTTGATGTCAAACAAGTCAAACCTTGTTGGCCAAAGCTTACAATTGGAAAATGAATTGGATGCACGAGTTTTAAAATATTAATGATCATCTAGAGGCTAAAACACACACAAACGACTAGTGTTCAAGACAAACGCGGGACGCAAAACAAAAACCATTATAAAAACATGAAAAGCCGCCCATCCAATAGAGTAATGGTTCTTTTTAGTTGGTGAATGATGATACACATGCACATACTCAATTTCAACATACACAATCATGTAATCAGACATGAATAAACTTCTACCTTGTTTAGGTGTCACCTTCTTTTGTTTACGGGCTACCCACAGTACGGGAGAAACACCCACGTATATAGTGGAGTACACATATTTAAAATTGCATCTTTACCATTTCGTTAACCTCGCTTAGTGCTATTCCATCCATTTTTCAAAACTTGATACTTGAATTATGTTAATATTATTTGATCTTCACAATAGTAGATATAGCAGATCATGATTTAGCCTTGATATCAATTTAAAAGTTAAAAACAAACAACTTATGATTAAATTAAAAATATGTATATCATAAAGTTAATTACACATTAAGTAATTAGCATGCAAATTGAGAAACGGACACACATTTATCGTCATTTAACACAAATTATGCATACTTTACAATGATTTTTGCAATATTCTAAAGATTTCTTTTATATTTGAATGGGAGAATGGTAGGTAGCCTCCTTTAGACTACGTATGAGGGTATTGTTAATAAACCTTAATTAAATTATGCTGATAATTGCTTTAATGTAACAACTCCAACGGCAGCTAGTTGAAGACCTCTATTAAATATACCCACCATTCCAAAATCAACATACTTTGTAGGTGATCTAGAGCATGCACACTATTTAGTAATCAACATGCGAATAATTATAATTCTCTACAAGACTGATCAATAGTCAATAGGTCTCATGAACAACAACAGCAACAACTTCTTCAAAAGAAAAAACCCAGAAATGAGTGAGAAGAGAGAGGATTCAGGAAATATATGGGATTGTGGGAGTCCTTTGTATGACTCATACGAAATAGCTTCATTTGGTCACTTGATTGAGAGGAAAATGATGGCCTTGCCGTCTCCAACCGGTTTGAACCGATATATGGAGGCTTGGAGCACATCGAAAGGAGATGATCATCATGAGAGTTATGATCAGGTAAAGATTCATATTGAAGCTCTAGGTGATGTTGGATGCTTTTACAGATTTGTAGGGAGAAGATTGTTCAAGAGGAGGAGGTTGGTTGATCAAGACAGAAATGAAGAGGCTAAAAAGCTTTTGAGGAGTTTATTCTACAGTTTTTTAGGTTGTGTTGGTCTATGCAGGATAAAAAAATGATTGTGCACCACAGATACATTTGTATCTAGTATGTATTATGAGGAACTTTGGCTGAGCACAAATGAATGGTTTAGGGCATTTTGAAGGATCTTTCTTTTTATTATTATTATTTTTTTCGAATTTGATCGTCTCTTCAAATTATATCCAATTTATTTTCCTTTTTCTATATTTCTCTCTTCTTTTAAGCCTGAAAAGGATGTGTGTACATGTATTGATATTGATAATTGGTTTTCTTTGATCTTCTTCTTCATCTTTTTTTTTTGCCATTTAAGGTTTTTTTTTTGGTAATAGGTACATAAAAGAGATTATAATTAATCATCTACCAACTCTTTATATCACAGACATTTCAATTGTTTATTTGAGGTGATAAAAGAATCTTTTGATATAATTATTTCAATATTTTTCAGAGGGATACAAAGGATACTTCTAAATTTTATATATATAGGTCCGGAATAAATTATGGTTACTCAAAAAAAAATCTTTTGATGCATATAGTAGCCAACGGCTCTCTCTTCAAATCGGAATAGCATGAATATGAAATGCTACTTCTAATCTCTTAAATTTTAATTGAATCATATGTCAACATTAAATTTAGCCCATATATTGGTAAAATCCGAGCCCATACATTGGATCAACCGTTACAGCCCAATGTGTTAATATCCATGTATAGCCCAAGTAAAACGTATCTGATATTCAGCCCAAAATCATGCACTAGGCTCCAACTTTGTAGCACCCTACAGACAGCCCAGTCAACCTCTCAAGTCTCAACCGCCAACCGGCTTTAACCGTCAGCTTGCTCGGTAGCTGCCAAACTATCAAATCGCTTGGCATAACCAGAGCCAGGTGGAGTAAAGGAGAGAATCAGGGAAGCTAATTCTGAGGACTCACCTCCCACTAACGAATAGAGTACTTGTACACGCCTATAAAAGGCAAAAATTTCATTTCATCCAGGAGGATACAAGCATTCCACGCCAAAACGCTGCCAAAATTACTACCCACTGTAATAATTCAGAAACATTTATCATCGTTCCAGTAAACATGTGTCGGAGTGTTTCTGGTCGATTTATCACTCTAGTGTCAGAAAAACTTCCTGCCTCATTTATCCGACTTTTTTTTTTATAGATTGTTAGTGTCCAAGAAGCTGATCATAGATCCCACTATCTACTTCAGTAACTGTAGAGCTATACAACTACACAGACAGTTATCTTAATATGTATCTTTAATGTCCGTTATTAGAATTGGTATAATTATTGGCATCAATAATTAATTTTTTAATGTAAACAATTAACGTAATAATAATAATAATGGGCGCACTATTTTCTGATGTGGGTTTGTTGGGCTTGTAACCCATCCTTGCCTCTGAATGACTACCTCTCATGAGACAGTTTTGGACTTTAACGGCCGTAACGTGCTACCATATCGGTTTGCTTAAGTGAAAATCCTAAAAAACCGCCTAACTATTGAAAGATTATCCGTTTTCCTCTATGTAATTTCGTTTTTATCCAAAAAACTTCATTCCATTACTCTATAATAAAAAAATTCAACCGTCATGTGCAAAGGGTAAAAAGATCAAACTGTCCTGATATGATATTTTAAAAAATAAAAACAAACTAAATTAAAAAAATAAAAGAAGTTTTTTTTTTAAGAAAAAAAAATTGGAGATCAAATCTGGATCTCCATAGTCATGATCCATCCTCATCTTCAACGTTCCACACTCATGGATCCCTTCTCTCCCTCTTTCTTCTCTATCCCTAGCTTGGAAACTCATATTTCTCATCATTAATCTCCCGCAATCATCATTAAAAAAAAAAAAAAAAATAGAACATAATAGAAAAAAAAAAAAAAAACCTCTAGGTCCTCTACGATGAAAACCCAATTCAGGTCTCCACCATTGGAGACTCAGTTTGGGTCTCTACTCCACCAAAGGGTCTTGGGTCTCCGATTGTGGAGATTCGCACTGGATCTCAATAGTAAAGAGCCAGTTCGAATATTTAGTGTCTCCATTATACTGTCGTCGTCGAACTTAGTTGCAAATTTGACTGAAGCTGGAGAGAGAAAGAGGAAAAGAGAAGAGTGAGAGGGAGAAAAGAGAGAGAGAGAGGAACTGAGAGGGAAAAATAAAAATACTCTCCATATATATTTTATTATTTTAGTTTTAAATAAAAATATCTTATTTAAATATTATTTATTTTATTTTATATTTTTATTAATATTTTTATTGAATTTTCTTTTTCATCCATGAAGTCAAACGGTTAATTATAATAATCTAATGGAATATGTTATTGTTAGAGGCATTATCATCCTTTTATATGCTTCCAAAAAAGATTTTAGGTGTTTAATTTAAAGTTAGATGATATTTTGGATAAAAATGATGTCATATGAAAAAAAAATGGATAATCCGTCAAAAGTCATGGAGGTTTTTGGGATTATATATCCCTTTGTTTAATCATATTTGTAAAATGCTTCCATAAAAATATAGAATAGTGTATCATAATATCACATTATTCAGGCGTTCGTACAATCAAATTTTATCTACTATTAAAAAAGGGTGGCTCAATTTCACACCCGTTTCAAGATTTTAAAATTTAGTAATTTAGCTGGATGTGGTGCTGCAATCAGATATTGGCAAGGTTTTGTAATAGTTGCCTCTTCGAAAACTTTGGCATGTTATTTTACTCCATAGATCGATGAATTGATGGCCCTTCGTGAAGGCCTCCTGGTAGCGCGTGAATTGCAACTTAAAGTTGATGTTATTGACGTAGACACTGTCAATGTAGCTTCTACTGTGAACTCTTGTAATTTCTCTAATGGAGACACCGATTTGCTTGCAGATGATATTAATGCTCTTTGTGAGGAGGTTAATATTTGGTAAGTGTCGGGCCATCTCTCGAAATAGAAACCACTTGACACAAAAATTAGTCTCTCTGGCCTTGTCCTCAGTAGGGGATCTGCATTGGTGCTACGTCAATGTTTCGTGTATTTTCCCTGATGCCCTTGGCTTGTCAGGGCTTCCGTTATTATATAATATTTAGTTTTAAAAAATTAGAAATTTAGACTCAACAAAAATTAACAGTCATTAGTAATAACCATTTTAATTAGATATTTTCTCTCTAAACCCATACAACTAGTAATCAGTTACTAGTTTAACACCTAATTAAATCAAACTGAACAAATTCATTTCTTTTCAGTAATCTAATTAGTTTTTTTTTTTTCCTATTTAACCTTGATCAAACTCAAATCTTTTTCAATATTTTAATTAACTCATTTTTTTCCTTTAACCTACGTAATAAGCTTTGATACTCCATTTTCCCACTTTTTGGTATAAATCCATAGATGAAGCTTGAGAACTGGAAAAATAAAAATGAAATAATAAATGAAAACCAGAATTTGGGCTTTATAATATGAAATAGGACCACTATGAAATAAATTCAAGGAACATTGTTGATTAAAAAAAAAAAAAAAAGAGTGCTTCTGTAAGGTTAGGTGAAAACCATAAGCTTACAAACAAAAGCTATGCAAAGCAATGGGAAGGAAAAACAAGTTGCAAAATGAAATTAGGAAGAGATGAGTAGATGATGATTGCCTCTCGTCTTATTGTTGTGATTGTTGGCCAACTATCCTGGGCAAATGTATGTTTGTTTAAATTTGATTTAATTGAGGTGAAATTGATTCATTTGATTTCAATCGAACATGAGGGTTTATACTAGAGTGGTTTTATACAATTAAATTAGTTTTAATTTGAAAATTATGTTTAATTAAGTAATTTAATATGAATAATACTATATTTTTCAAAAATTTACAAACGATATGATAAGATGATTTGTAATAACCACTTTAATTATAGAATAATATTGATGACGTAATAACTACATATAAACTTGTCACATTATTTGAATAATAAATTTAAGTAAAATTTTGAATAGTATAATATTATTCATTTAATACATGAGTAATGCTAAGCTTCTCAGATTTACTGTCCAAATGATGTGACATATCAATTGTCAATATCTTATAAATTATGAGATAATGTAATAATTAATATAATATTTATAACTTCTATGTCATATTATCTGAGTACGAATTTAGACAAAAAATTTAAGAAGCCTAATAATACTCTACATGTAAATATATCAGTATTATAATCACTTTGGGTGGTGTAGCATTACTTATGTTGAGTAGTGTTGGAAGAATTTTTTTCGGGTGGCTCATAGGAAAAATTACAAATTACATTGCTGATGAAGATTTTAATTTTATATTTATAGATTAATGCAAATAATGATAGAAATTTATTCCTTAAACACGTAAGCAATATGGCTAGATCCATGCCAATAAAGTTTTTTCCATGATTGTCTATTATTATTGAGCAAAAGATAAAATCAAGGGTGTGTTATGTGCTAATGTGAGTGTGTAAAGCTGATTTTGTACCCTTTTAAAGCAAGTATAATAATAATAACTTTAATGTATAAAAAATATATTAGTTTTGTCTACGTGCTGAAAATTATACCTGTAGATTATCTACAATTAAAGGTTTCAGATTTTTTTTTCTTTTTTTTAAGATTAAATATTGTATGGACCATATTAACATGAAATCATATGCAAATGTTTTATTAATTAATATGTGTTATTGCCCGTAAACGAAGCATGTATTTGACTTTTTTACGGTGCTCTCACTCACATTGATAAATAAATATATTTTGGTAAGAATAATGAGTAAAATAATTACGTCATTTCTATAGCAAATATGTGTGATGAATTTTCTTCTCTTTGTGATAGTATATGTCTCCTAACTCCTAAGTATGCGGGACTCTATAGGTTTAATGAGCAATTTTTGAATAAAACCATAAATGGGTGAGAAGAGTGAGGATTCTAAAAATGTACGGGATTAATGTAGGAGTCCTTTGTATGACTCATACAAAATAGCTTCGTTTGGTCACTTGATCGAGAGAAAAATGATGGCCTTGCCATCTCCAACCGATTCGAACCAAATTGTGGATGCTTCGAGCACATCGAAAGGAAATCATCATGAGAGTTATGATCAGGTAAAGATTCATGAAGATCTTTGTGATGTTGGATTCTTTAGCAAATTTGTAGGGAGAAGATTGTTCAAGAGAAGGAGGTTGGCAGCTGATCAAGACACAAATAAAAAGGCTAAAAGGCTTTTGAAGAGTTTATTCTATAGTTTTTTGGGCAGTCGTGGTCCATGCAGATATAAAAATAGTAATTTTGCATAGTTTCGTATATACTTGAGGAATTTGGGCTAATATGATAGTTTTAATATTTAGTTGAATTTAGAATCTGTACCTTATTTTCTTTCTCCACTTTTTCTCTCTTCTTTTCGGACTGAAAAGAGTGTGTACATACATGTATTCTTTGATCTTATATATATATATATGTAAGCTGTCTGAAATTAATTGGAAATACTTAAAAAAGAAAAAAAAGAAAAAAACTTATCCTATATTTAGTGGCAGCGGTTCATTTTTTAAATCTTAACAATATGAATATGAAATTCTACTTCTTTCTTAATTTTTGACATTCCTATGTCAATTTTAAATTTTAATACAATTATATTAATTTACAATCTTCAATGTCGATTATAGGAATTGATAATCTATGGTTGTACTTATATTAATTAGCATTTTTAATGTCAATTATAGGTATTGATAATCTATAGTTGTGCTCATTATCGGTACTAATAATTAATTTTGATTTATATTTCGCGGATATACTGCATACGATAAAATATCAATTAAAGTAATAATAATAATAATAATAATAATAGAGTACCGATACATTATCTAAAAAATTGTTTAAATTTATTGCTCAAATGATGTGATAAACTTATGTGTAATTAATATATCATCAATACATTATCTCAAAATTAGTGTGATAACTACAAATCAACTTATCATATTATTAAATCAGGTTATCATATTATTTAAGTAAAATTTTAGATAAATTTTTGGAAAACGTAATATTATTCATAATAATTAACATATTATTTTATCTGATATGGGAATATTGGGCTGCTAACCCATCATTGTGCAAAAGAGCTTGGGCCTTTGATTCAAAAGATTCGTGCAATCTGGAAATCCTCAATATTTGAAAAGGCATTTGGCCCACCAACGCTTACCACCCAATTTTTGGGCTTTAACCGTGCTATCTATTATATCGTTTTTATTTAACCATATCGATAAAACGTTTCAATCTATTAATATATCTTACAACATCATATTGTATTGTTAATGAATTCGTTCGATTATTTTCGTCTATGGTTGATAAAATTACGGACTACAGTAGATGGATGCAAATAATGACAGAATATTATTCCATAAACATGTCTATAATACGTAAATGATTGTCCATTAATAATATTGACTATTGAGCATAAGATAAGTAAAGGAGTTGTGCTAACCCTTTTAAAAGTAATTATCACAATTTCATAATAACAATAATAATAAAATAATAGTAATAATAAATAATAACAATAACAATAATAATAACTTTAACGTATAACTATAAGGTATATTATTTTTGTTTACACGCTGAACAATTGTGCTTATAGATTGTTTGCAAATAAAGGCTTTAGATGCTTTTAACATATTTTCAAATATCTTTGAGAGTAAAGATCATGTGGACCCACATATTAACAAGTGATCATGTGCAGATGCTCGATAGACATATGGTCTTGTCCATAAGCAAAGCATGTGTTTTGACATTTTGGGTAGTGTCCACACTCACGCTTATAAACAATACATTTTGGTGAGAGTGACAATTACAATATTATTGCATCAATCTGATTATAATATGATGTGTAATGGTGGTGGACATTCAAGTTTAATTATTTGCGTTTACAAATATGTATGAGAAAATTTTATCATATATATAGGTCCACTAAAATTAATATTCATATCATTCAAATAATAATTGATTTCGGCAAATAAATTTTTGATTAATTTAATATTAACTTTAAAATTTTTAAATAATAAATTCAGAAAAGTTAATATTTAGATCATCCAATTAATCATTGATTTTGCACACACTTTTTAGTAGGAGTGGTTGAACATTTTCATTTAATATAAACTTCCAAAATTTTTAATACTAATTTTCAAAATTTTAAATAAAAAATAAAAGATTGTTATATAACAACTTTAGAATTCATTGTCTAAACTAAATAATCCATTCAAATAGACGATGTATATCTCTTTGCTTTGTGTAAAATTGTTTGTCATAACATAATTTCTATCCAATTGCTTTCGATTATGGTTTAAAATATATATTATTGTGAGATGAAAACTCTATCATGACATATACATTTTTATATTCTCGAATTAAGATTTTTGACAAATCTTAAAAGATTTTGTGAAAAGAAAAAAAAATTGAGAAAATAGCTCTAACACGCTGATAAGCCATAGCTCACCCATGATGTATTGAGAAGTCATAGATTATACTCTCATCAAGACTTATGTGGGCATTTTCTTTCCATTCATGTGGATTGTTCTTTTCCGTTTTCTGAGAGCTGATCCTTAGACCACTCTCTAGAATCATATTGCAGTTGGTTTCGACTGTACCGTAGACTGATCCTAGTAATAAAAATTTTAATAATAATAAAAAGTAAATACATGAGGTATTCTGTATGTCATCTATTTGATTTAAAGAAGACCTTTTCCTATCTTAGAAAAATTATTGTAGTTTATTTTGACTAAAAGAAAGTCTTAAATCATACATAAACGAATTGACATAAACACATGTAATTCTCAGTACATGTCATAGGAAAGGCCAATTGATCAATAGTTCCGCGTGAAGAACAAGTTTTGTTCCTCTTTGATCAAGAAAAATCAACCCATAGAAACATTCAATGGTAAAAGGCCAGTTTATTGCATGAAGTTAACCAAAATTATTGACAAATTTGTATTCATCATTGTTATATTTAATTTCTGGTTGGCTTTAATGACAGTCTAACGCTCTCCAAAAGAGAGAAAAAGAATTGGTCCACAAACATAAAAATACAATTACAAGCTTATCTATCATATGACCTGGCCCTCTCCCATTGATTATCATATCAATTACAATCAAAATTAATTTGCCGGTGACAAAGTCAATGTGCTTTAACATTAGTCTAATTTTATTAACATATTTGTGATTGTATGGGTAGGTTTCGTTTTGGTTACTACCTAATTTTAATATATTTTTTATGCGGAAAAAAATTGAATTCAAAATTCGCTTATATTTATTAAAACTTTGTTTTTTGGAGTAAGAGAAAGTTCAAAATATAAATGGGTTAGCTTGTGATTTTCCAATATTAAATTCTTATGTAGCATATAGTGGACAAAATCTATCATGGTTTATTGTTTTTAATTGAAACAATATAAAAACAAAAACCATGTTTTCGATAACAAAGTTCGGAGTTGAAATTTGTAACCTTTTGGAGGCAAATAGATAGATGCTACCGACAATGTTTATTGGATGTTCTTCACACTTGTGCATTTTTTCTAAACCCATTACAATTGTTTTTTTTCTCCATGTCAACTCATTCGAAATCATTGTAAGATAAAATAGTCAGCAATCAGTGATATTTTGATTCCTTCAATTGTGCCTCATACCGTTCTAACTATTTAATAAGTTGATATTATAATAAAGTTATGGCTTCCATAATAGGAATTATTATTTAATCGAGCAAGTCTGTCTTTGTGGAAAAGACAAGCCACCTTAATGCATTGGTGTGTCAAGGTTGACTCATAATGGTTATTGTTATAGTGGTCAATAGTCTCCTTAACATATGGGGTCATCTTCCCTCTCTTGGATCCATTCTCCTACTTTAGAGAGTCTTATTTTTCGATCATGTCTCAGTGAACCTTTTTAGAGTATCTGATCGCATATTTTATTCATGTAATAAATAAATAAATAAATAAATCATTATTTAATCAGGATTTTTTTGGTTATAATGGATCCCAAAACTTGTAATTTTTTTTTTTCATATTACCTCTTGGCACAAGTTGCGGACATTCCCATACATCAAGATGCCAGGATTCAATATTTTACTTGTAAATCTATTTTATAAGTTTGTGTGGATATTTCTCTTTATAAGAAATCATTTTCTTCTTATTGTAAGAGTAAGTACTGAGTTGATGTATATTGATTTGTAATGTATCAGTGCAAATTCTTTCCATAAATTTTATAATTTAACATAGTCAAATTGGCGATTAAGAGAGGAAAACACTTTTCGACCTCACAATCTTGATATTTGAATAGATATGGAAGGTAGATCACTGAATCTATCTCATTCTAATTATCTTTACTTTGAAATGATGTTTATAGACATGCAAAATTTATTATATATACTAAAAATAAAATAAAAATCACAAAAACTATCTGACGTAGTCTAACATTGGTCTACGTACATGTTCATTTTCTTCTTCTTCAAAACGAAGTCACGTAGAGCGTCAACACCGGCCATAGCAGCGCTTCTTTATGGAAACCAGCTAGCTATCACACGTTTGACATTACCATTCATTATAACGACCTTTTTTACGCACACAACAAAACTTAAAAGAAGTCCACCAAACCAAACACCTCAAACGGTTTCACATTCTGCTGTTTATTGTACTATCGCTTTCATTCTTCCACGGAAACTTTCCACAATTTTGTCGGCTTCTTACTCTCATCCTCTCCAAGCTTTCCATTTTATCGGTACTCGCATAATCTTAGTTTCATTTCATACACCGTATATATATCTTTTATCTAGAAGAAAAGAGAAACACAGGTTCTTTTGTTTTGTCTTTTTTTTTTTTTTTTTTATCGTACGACACGGTCCCTTTTTCATTTTTATTGGATATGGGAGACCTACTTGTGTCGTTTTTACATGTTTAATGCAAAGAAGAAATGTGGGAAATTCTTAGAAACCTCAAAATTCACGAATATAAGACCAAGAACGGAAATTGAGAGAGTTTTGTTACATGGAAGCGCGTGCATGTGAGAGTAGATATTCAATTTTCTTCTGAGTTCGGTCTTTTGCATTTTGTGTTTGGTTCTGATCTGGAAGTTGAAGAAGCTTGTTGTTGTTGTGTGATTTGAAGCTTTTGAGGTTGTGGGGGTGTGTGTGTTTTTGTGCATAGAATGGCTGAGGAAGCGCCCAAGATTCGATTGGTTCGCTGTCCAAAGTGTGGAAACGTGCTACCTGAGCCCCCAAACCACTCTGTGTATCTCTGTGGAGGTTGTCATGCTGTTCTTAGAGGTCAGTTCTTTATTTGTCTCTTACTATTTCTGTTTGTTTTGAGTTCTCTTTGTTTTAATCCGTGTTTGGTTGATGAGAATTCCTAGGAAAACAGGAGAAAATTTTATTGGTTTAAAAAAGTGATCACTTTTTATGCTTTGTGATTCTCTGTTTTGTCTGATATTCCTAGTTTGCTGTAAAGTTTATAGTTTATGTTTTTGTTTGTATTATTTATGCTTTGGTTTGTAAAGAGAGCACTTTGGTCAATTAGGCAATTTTGTGATATTCAGTTGATGTTTTCAGCCAAGAAGAAATTGCCTACAAGTGATGAATTTTTGAACAAATCCAATGACGAAGGTAATGTAGATGGTCATAGGAAAATGGAAACTTTGACAGAAAAAGTGAGCAGTAGAGTAGATAGTTTATCTGAGGTTGAGAGGGAGAGTGATGGGGTTGAGCTTAATAGAGGAAAAGATAGAGTTCCTGCAGAAGAAAATGTTAATTTGGTTGGTGTTATTTCTACAAGAACAAAAAACAAAGAGATTTTGATTGGTCATGACGATGTAAATGAGAGGGAAAATAGCAGGGTTGATCAAGGTAATGTCCAGAGAGAAGTCAAGTTTGGTGATAAACGTCGGCAATCTATTGATGAAATGGTTGTCGGAGATGATCATGACTTGAACTTGAATAGGTCCAAGTCTGTCAGTTCTAGTGTGGTGAAGGGTAATGGAGAAATTCCATCCCAGTTTAAAAATTCCGCGGAGGCCACGAGATCGAGGGTGGTTTTGGGCAGGCCGGGTGTGGAAAGAGAGGGGTTCTCGCGATTTGATAAATACACCAGAAGAGTCCCTGAACCTAGTAGATTTTCCCCTTCTGCTTATCCTGATGAAGGACCTTCAAACCGCAAGCCAAATTCGTTCTATAATTATGGTGAACCAATACAGAATCATGGTTACCCTGATCATGAGCCTTATCATACAGTTAAAAACTTGGAACAGGACCAAACCGAAATTCGTAGGAAGTTGAATCATTTGAAGGAACAAATTACCAGATTGGGGGAGAAACAGACAGGAAGAATTCCCAATGACAGGAACCATATCCCCAGACCAACTAACTTGAATCACAGCCGTGGACCTTTTAGGACTGATCATAACTTCTATGCTCCTCCTAGGTATATCCCAGATATGATTTCAGGGTCCATATACAAGGAGTCATTGCGGTCACAACAACAGCTAGGGAGACCTTCCAATCAACCACCCATTTGTTATCCACAACAACCACATCATGACTACTTTTCAGGACGCTCCATTGATTTCAGTCAAGACCTCCTTGCATCCCAATCACGGGAAAACTTTCTTCATGAGCGTGCATGCTCATGTTTACATTGCTACACCAAAAAAAGTCAGCTTCCTCCAAAAGTCCCCGGCATAGACATTAGAACCAGAAGGTTTGCAAAATACCCTGCCAGATCCAACTTTAACCACAATATCAATCCACCTACAGGTCGCCGACAGAGTCATCATCCTTCAGGTGTCATTCCTCCTCTATCACATTCTCAAGATTTACAGCCACGCATGAGATGGCCAACTGACATTGATTCAGATGTTGATGGTTTTCGTCCGAGCCGTCTAAGACGGGTAGCGGTGGCCTCTTCTGGGAATAAAAAGTTTTATCGTCCCATAGCAGGCGGTGCTCCGTTTATAACATGTTGCAAGTGCTTTGAGTTGCTGAAACTACCTAGAAAACTTATCAAACTGGCAAATGATCAGAAGAAACTGCAATGCGGGGCTTGCTCAACTGTGTATTCATTTGAAATCAAAGGCAAGAGGCTAATAATCTCCATTCCCACTGAAACCAAGCATATACCTGCTGAGAATGGAGGCACCAGAAGCTCTCATAATTATTCAAATGTTGGAGGCACAAACTTCTCCTCTGTTGATTTAGATCATTCTGCTTTTGACTTAAAATCCGTTGACACCAAACCAAATTTACCATTACATGACCAGACGTTGAACTTGAGCGAATCTGAGAAAAGACAAGGTCATACATCTTCATCTTCTGAATCCTCGGAGGAAGACAAGAGCCCGAATGGTGTAATTGTTCAAAGAGGCATTTCGAATTGTGCTGAGCAGCCCTCGAAAGATGGCATGTCTCCAAATGTTGCAGATTCACCTTTCAGTGACCATCTCAACGGTTCCTCTTCTATCTGTGCAGTGACCATTATTGGAAGCGGAAACCGGAGTAAAGGCACAGACCAAGAGAAGATTATCCTCAACAAAGTTGCCTCGGGAAAGGATTCCGAGAAAGATGCACCTGTGGAAACTGAGACGGAAGTTTCTTTCAGCGAATACCTTAACTCAAGTTTGTCTCAAAACTCAGTTCCGGTAAGCAGAGAAGAAGATCAACGGAGAATCAAAACAAGGCATAAAACGTTCTTGACAGGTCTCGTCAAGAAAAGGTTTAAAGATTTCTCAAGATCTAATCAAAGCATGGAAGATGTAAGACCTAAGGTTTCAGTTAATGGACATCCTATACCAGATCGTTTAGTTAAAAAGGCTGAGCAGCTTGCTGGGGCAATTCATGCCGGGGATTACTGGTAAACTTTTGAACATACATTTTTAAGCATGCTAACAATTTTTGGTTAAGATATATACTGAGACTTGTCCTATGCTGATGACTAAACAAACATGTTTATATATTAAAATTAGAAATCTGAAAACAAGAAACAGGTAGGACATTACCTAATTTTTATTGAAATATATATGGTTTTCATTTCCTTTTATCAGGTATGATTTCCGAGCTGGATTCTGGGGTGTGATGGGCCAGCCTTGCTGTGGCATAATTTCGGTGAGCTCATCTGATAGATGTGTGATTCTTGGTTCACCTTTTGCTTAGTGGTGCAGTTTCTTGTTCACTTATCGGTGAGCTGTTGCTTGCTATTGTTTTGCAGCCTTTTATAGAGGAATTCAATTATTCCATGCCAGAAAGTTGTGCTGCCGGAAACACAAATGTATTTGTGAATGGGAGAGAGCTTCATCAGACAGACTTGGACTTACTTGTCAGCAGAGGACTACCAAATAGGAGGAATAAGAACTATATTATTGAGATTTCTGGCAAGGTTGTGGATGAGGACTCTGGTCAAGAACTAGATAGTCTAGGCAAACTTGCTCCAACGTAAGTGCCGCTTATCGTTTACAATTTATCATAATTTGCACTTGAAACACCAGTAGCATGCTGAAAAAAAAAAAATTCCTAGAATACTGAACTTATCGAATCAATTTGAGCATGTGCTGATCATTTCAATTTCAATTGAGATACATAAGTTACGTAATGATGTCTACTTTCAAAACCACCAAACTTACTTTCTGACTAATGAATTCTCAACTATTGACACATTCGAACAGAGTTGAGACGCTACAGCGCGGATTTGGCATGCGCGTTCCCAAGGTTAGCTTCGTGATTTAGATGTTACACAGTTCCAATTGCTTCTGTTTCCTCTAAAATGACGTGCAAGTGACGGGGCAATTGCGCTGCTTGTTATCTGTGTGCGTTATACTGAGTTCTAACTGTAAAATCAAACCCTTTTTTGTATAATTTTGTGTTTGTAACCCCACAGTTTTCACCAAATGGTGTATGAGTGTATATGCTTGTTTATCAAGTCTTGTATATCTTCTTTTGTTGGCAAGCTGTCTAAGCCATGTAGAGTATCAGCAACATTAATTTGATGAGTATAGTAATGCAGTTCTTGCTTGTTCTATTCTTCTAAGCTGTTATCACACTAATAGAGTCTGATTTCGAATCGAAAATAGTGGATTGGCTATAAATCTAAGACTAATTGTTCAAGTGAAGCAGTCACGCAGGTAGTAGTATATGCTTGAAATAGTAATCCGTATAAAACAAATTTCAGAGCCGTCTGCGTTAGAGAAGCCCCCTCAGTTTAATGTACAAATACAATAGTTGCTTGAAATTCAATGAGATGCCAACGTGTTATTTAAATTTTCAGGAAGGTGGCTCATCGTCCATCAAATGAGAAGAAAACAGTCAGTTTATGAAGCAAGAAAACAACCTAATTAGATTTTTAAGTTATATTATCCAAATATCTCTTGAAAATGAAATCAATGTGAAATCATTTATTTTTTATACTAAGAAATGAGGTTAAGTAATATTATTTTTAATTTTAGGGAGTTTTCAGATTTTTTCTAGAATTAAAAACCAAAAAATGATAGAATTTGACGAAATGGTACTAAGGTAATAAGAATGTGACAGCTAGGCTTTGGTGTCTTTATCATTTGAAAGTAGCGCAATATTCTCAAAATGTGTACTGTTTTTTGGATAATTTCTCGTGGGAGAGAGAGGGGTCTTATTCAACACATTTAACAAAAAAAAAAAAATTATAGGGGTTGAGCTTGGAACTTGTTAGTAATTTTTTTGTGCAATAATTTGATATTGATATTCTAATGTGTAAATAAAACAAACAAATAAAAATTACAATGTTACCTCTTGTGGCTCAGGCTGGTGATGTCCCCTTCAGCCAACCAAGATAAGGTGACATGAGAAAAAAAATGTCTGGCGCAAATTAATTAAGATCTATGTTCGTCTACCACGTAAACAAAAAAAAAAAAAAAAAAAAAAAATTAAATAAAAACGGCTCCTCAAAAGCAGCCGTGCCTTTCTCTCTTAACTCTCAAAAGTCTCAACAACAAATGGAATTTCAATCTATAATGGTTTCTTGGAACTGGAAGAGTCATTGTGTTGTGTAGACACTTTGAATTACAACAAAAATTTGGTTGTATATAAAGAAGAACAGAATTATCAGATAATTTTTTTTTCTTCGGTTTTATAGGGTATTTAAGATTTGAATGTGAGAATCCAATAAGTTCCATTTTTTTTTACATGTTTAGGTGATGGAAAAGGAAATATTATTGGTACATGATAGAATACCACTTCACTGTTCATATTTTCACTAAAAAACATTGAATAATTATATGCTTTCCAAAAATTTTTAATTTTATCCAAATGAGATGATAAGTTGATTTATAACCATTATATTAATTAATTTATCAAAAAAAAATGGTATAACAAATTGATTTGTAACCATAATATTGATTTTGAAATGATGTATTAATATTGTAATAATTATAAATAAGTTTATTACATCATTTAATAATCATTAGGCTAAATTTTCGGATAATATAGTTAAAAAGTTTACATACATGATGATTTTAGATAAAACTGGTAAAGGCAACGAATTTATATGTCACAACAGATTGATTTTTACTTTAGAGACCAAACTTAGACAATTAAATACCAATATGCAACTGCTGGCAGCTGCTTTTGGTGTCATTAGTCACTTTTCTTCAATAAATAATTTTAAAAAATTAATCATTAATTACTTTTCTGGATCATTGCAACTATTCTCCACCCTACCATGATTAAATATATGATTAACCGCTAAAATAATCCCCTGCAGATCTGCCGACCGCTAAAAGAAAAAAGGGATAATTCTAATATCCCCTATCGTTTGATCTAATCATTAATGATCCCTTATGGTTTACGAAAACCTCATTTTCCCTCTTATGTTAATTCTGAAATAAATTCTGACTATGACAGTGTATAAAAAGATCAAACTACCCTCAATTAAAAAAATAATTAAATTTTTTTATGAAACAATTTATTTTTAAAAAAAGTTAAAATTGGAGATGAGATCGGATCTCATATATCTTATAGCTCGTTCCTCCTTAACGAAGAACATCGAAGAACAATATTAGCCGACACCAGATCAATAAACACCGCATCAACAATGTTCTACTTCTTTATTTTTCATCAACAAACTCCAAATTAACAACAACAAACACTAAATCAACAACAACAAACGCCTAATCAGCATATTGCATTTAAAAATAAAAAATAAAAAAACACCAAAATTCATCATCCTCAATCCACCATATCAACCGATTATCATCAACCCATTCATCACCATCATCATCAACATCAATATATTATCAACCTACCATTAATAGACGATTCATCATCATCAACTATCTGTAAAAAAAATTGAAAAATAAAAGAAAAAAAATTGGCTCTCCTTCGACAAAGACCAAAATTGGTCTCCATCATAATTTTGGTCTTTACATGATGGAGATCGTGAGGTCTCCTTCGTCGTAGACTCCCTGGTCTTTAGCAAAGAAGACCTAAGTTCTCCATGCTACTAACGTTGCTCTTGAAAATGGAAGAAGAATAAGATGTTGCTAATCTTTGGTTTTTAATGACAAAGAAGAAGAAGAAGAAGAAGATGGAAGAAGAGGAAGAAGGAGAATAAGATAGAGGATGAAGATTGGAGTTTATAGAGTTTGTCAATGAAAATGAAGAAAAAGATTGAAGAAGATTTTTCTTTTCATTTTAATATTTTTTATCCATCTTCACCATCCATCACAATGATGGACGGTGGTGATAATCTATTGTAAATTTTTGTTAAAATTTTGTTAATGTTTATAATAATTATTTTATTTTATTTTTTGCTTTCATCTCTACCATTCATCATAATGATGGACGATGAAGATGATATTATTATTATTATTTTTAAAAAATCGATTTAAATTTTATTAATTAATAATATTATTATATATTTTATTTTGTTTCGATAGTTTATTCCTCCATATTAATGGTCAAATATTGACTTTAAAGTCCAAACTAATGGTAAGGGTTTTTTGGTTATTTTTATAAATAATAAAGGATTTTTTTACTGCTTTTATAAACTTTTTTTCGGGGGTGCGGGTGGGGGTGGGGTGGTTCTTAGTGATTTTTAAAGTTATAAAGTGTTTTTGCTAATATGTCAAATTATAGGGAAAAATTAGAATTATTACTATTATTTTTTAAACTAATAAATGTCCTTCCTAATTGAAAGTAGTGTGTCTTTCCTTGCCAGTTTCTCTTCTTTTCCTTTTGGTTCAAGTTTAATTAAGGAAGGAAATTTTCTTATTGTCATTGTAAGAATTAATTAATTAATTTTAGAGTTTGATTACTTTATCCAATCATTAACCTTGTCTCTTAGTTGAAACATCTGAATTAGTTGTAAGAATAATTATTAATGTCAATTTAATGACTCCAATTGAGAAATAAAGTTAATGGGCAAAGTAAATTTTAATAAGTTTCAATGACCTTTAAATGTCAAATTTAGAGTAGAAAAAAATCCAAAGGTATATCAAGCAAATAAGATGAGTGCCAAATATATTATTTCAATATATATATTTTTTATATAAAATTACATTTTTTAAATATAAAATTTATGATAAATTTTATCTTTTAAATATAAAGTTTTATGCTGAAATGTTAATGGCACTTGACACAGTTTGTTTTAGCGCTAGTTGGCCTCATGCCTTTGGTGGTATGAGTTCGACACTTGTGTAACTAAAAAATAATAGCTTTCTCATCATTTTATGTGGGTTGTCCTCCTACGCTTGTGTGAGTCTCTCTTTCACCTTTGTATGAGTGAATCTCTTCCATTTGAAAGTAATATCCTAAATCGTGTTACAGTATTCCTATCTTGATTGGTTTCAGTTGCCCTTAGTCTCACTTGAGGGGTGGAAAAAGAAGGAATGCAGAGTGTGCCCAGCCTACCGAAAATAAAAAGGAAAAACAAAGTGAAAAAATGTAACAAGATGACAAAACTGGTTCAACATTTTTTTTTTTTTTTTTTTGACAATACAAAACTGGTTCAACTTGAACACTCGTTTTCCTGTAAGTAGCATGAACAAATTCTTGACGGACTCCACTGTCGGCCACACTTTGATCTGATTTCTAATAAAAATTTTCAAGATTTCTCAGATTTTGCTCGATACCCAGATTGAGTTAGCGACAAATGTGAATCCATATCTATTCAAAATCCTTGCTTTTACTGTTATAGACAGATATAGTCAGAGGGAGAGAGAGAGAAAAAAAAACTGGAAAATGAAGCTATGTTGGTCCTTCAAGAAGCACCAACACTTGCTTGTAAAGCTAGCTGTTTCTGTTCTCTTGATTGGTCTCGCTTTCAGGCTCTTTGTTTTCAAGTCGCAGCAGTTCACTGCACTATCTGATTTGGAGACCTCTGCCGCTGCTGCTTCTGCTGTTGATAAAACTGGGATGGTGCTGGAAGCAGAACCAGAAGCAGAATCGGAACCAGAAGCAAAACCACCTGTTGTTTCTACTGTTGGTGATGTATCGGACTATGAAGATCAGATCCATATGCCTCAAAATGGTATAACTCTCTGGCTTCTTTGACTTGTTTTTGTCTTTTTGTTTCACTTTATTTTCCGTACTTAATCAACTTTTTTTTTATTTGTTGTTAATGTTCCAGAATCTGAAGATCAGAATGTGATGCCTGTGAAAGGTAACAAATTTATGCAATTTGATTGGCTCTTTTTTTTTTGTGTTTGATTAAAAATATTGAAGCTTTGATGGGTTATTTTGTGCTTTGGTTTTTGTTGTTAAGAAAACACACACTTTAAGATGGTTGGTGAGCTCATTATTGAGATGCTGCATTTTTTCATGATATGCTGTTATCAACTATCTAGTGACCCATTTATTTACTAAATCATGCATTTAACATTTTGTCAAGTTTTTTAAGAACTTGGAAGTGTTTTAATGGAAGTAATTGTTGGTTGAACCAAATTTTTAAAGCAGAAAAGTGTGATCTGTTCACGGGAGATTGGATACCGAACCCTTCAGGTCCAGCTTACACCAATGCAACCTGTCCATTGATTGAGGGCCACCAGAATTGCATGAGAAATGGGCGGCCTGATTCGAATTATTTGTATTGGAGGTGGAAGCCACGAGATTGTGAGTTGCCTCCATTTGATGCAGAGAAATTTCTTGGCATGATGAGGAATAAAAGATGGGCTTTAATTGGCGATTCAATATCACGTAACCATGTGCAGTCATTTTTGTGCATGCTCTCAACAGTATGTGTTAACAATCTTTTTGATGTATCAAATTGTGGGGTTTGGATGGTTGAACTAGAGCTGAGCTTTGGCCTTTATTGAGTTCTTGCCTTTTCTTACTACTTATCATTAAATCTTAGTCATCATCTCTGCAGAGCTATGAATTGTGTTGCCAATGAACAGCTTTAAGTTAATTCAACATAGAACAGAATTATAAAATTATGATGCAAATGAGATGCCTTAATTAGTTTACATGTGTCTCTGCTGAATATATGCTAAACCCTGTTTATGCTCTTGGGGCTTGCATAGGTTATTTGACCAACAGACACTGGAGTCTAATAGCTTGAACTTGGGGATGGTGTATCCCTCTTTTTTTAGATACTGATAATTCTATTTCATGTGGTTTAATTTGGATGTGAACTAAATGCCATCATAATGATTCACTAAAATAGAAAATTGCTGATTTCAGATGTTGAAAGGAAATGATGTGATTGTAAAATGTGGTTCAAGCATAAAGATGTTTACTGTAGGTGTTGAGAATATGAGAAGCCTGCTAAATAATTGTGTTTTTGATGCTTGTTTCAGCAATGCACTAGTCCATTTGAAAGACGTAAATTTGTATAAAAGACATTGATTTCCAAAGCTATACCATGCTCTCTTACAAATCTCTAGATGTGTTCCTCCCCGTATGAGTGCTATACAGGAAAACTCATCACCCATTCTGTGCTTTTTTCATCATTTGTTCCTTGGTTCATGCATCTGTCAGGTGTTCAGCTTGGTGTCCATGTAAAAGAACAAGCATCATATTTATGAATACTTAATTTGGTTATGACCTCTATTTTGTCTGTGACATCTATTGTTGGTTTGATTTCCTTATGTCTTAAGAAACTTTTGATTGCAAATTATTTGCAATTGTTTTATTTACCTTGATGGAAATTGTCTTTTGTAAGTAAGCGTTTGTCTTATTGTTTAGCGTTTGATTGCTTTAATGGGTTACTAACCAACTTAATAGTTTTGATCATGTATTGGTCATCAGTAGATTCTTTTGATCCTATCTGCGATATAATGATAATTGCAGAACCAAAAACTCACTTTGTAAATATAATGGTATCTAGCCTCGTGTCAGTTTCAGTTTGTCCGGTTGCATGATTAAATACAGAGTACATTAAGTGGTTCACTGCCTCAGTAACCAAAAGACAAGAAAATGATGTTTTGTTATGTTGGTGCAAGAGATCTATGTGCAAACCGCTTTGTGTTGTGTCTTTATGTTGCCAATTTCTGTAGTTTAGTTGACTTCATATAACAAAGTTGACACTCAAAACTCATAAAAATATTTCTTCTAATTATATTTGTAATTGTTTTTGATCATCTTCAGGTAGAACAAGCTGTTGAAGTTTACCACGATGAAGAATTCAGGTCAAGGAGATGGCACTTCTCCTCTCACAACTTCACCGTGTCGGTTATTTGGTCCCCTTTCCTTGCAAAAGCTGCAATCTTTGAAGATAACAATGGTGTTTCATCATCCGAAGTTGAGCTTCATCTTGACAAGCTTGACAAGAAATGGACGGAAGAGTACCTGAACTTGGACTACATGATCATTTCAACAGGGAAATGGTTTCTCAAATCTGCAATCTACTATGAGAACGATACAGTATTGGGCTGCCATTACTGTCCTAAAAGGAACCTAACAGAACTCGGGTTTGATTTTGCATACAGTAAGACCCTCAGTTCTGTTCTGAACTTCATAGCCACATCCAAACACAAGGGGTCAATTTTCTTCAGGACATCTACGACGGACCACTTTGAGCATGGAGACTGGCATAATGGGACTTGTGAGAAAACCGACCCAGTTAAAGAAGGCGAAATTGAGTTAAGTGACTTGAACAAAATTTTGCGTGATATCGAATTGGTAGAGTTTGAGAAGGCATCAGCAACAGCTGCTGAAAATGGGGTGAATCTCAAACTTCTTGACTACTCTACTCTTGCATTGTTGAGGCCTGATGGGCACCCTGGTCCATACAGAGAGTTCCAACCATTTGCCAAGGACAAAAATGCTAGCGTTCAAAAAGATTGTTTGCATTGGTGCCTACCTGGCCCCATAGATGCCTGGAATGATGTCATAATGGAGATGATTGTTAACAGTTGAAAAGAATTTGGCTCCAATTCATATCACTTAAAAGATTTTTAACCTTTATCGGGTTGATGATGGCAAAGAGAAACAAATTTTGATTAGAATTGATTAATTTGTAACCCATGTTATTATAGACTTGTTATTCAAAATGTTAGTTGTTAGCAGTGATTGATTGTATTGTATATTCTGGTACTGGGCGAGCTTGATAGTTATTGAAAGTTACACACAATAAAAAGTTAAAATAATAATAATAATAATATTTATTTTATTAATTTATCTTCATGTTGTAATGTTTGACCGAGCATTTAAACTCCAACTGGAAACTATTTAAAATACCAAAAAAGTGTAAATCCAATCCAAGAATCTCATATCTACTCGATTTTGAATTAGATGGAAACTAATTAATATTTTTGATCCTTTTATGGGAAGTTGATGCTAAATTATTAGCATAGGAGGAGCCTCACTCCAGCGGTCATTTCCTTTTCAAAACCTTTTTAACGGTCACAAGAAAGTCTCATTTGAAATTTAAAAAATTCGACCGTTGCCGTTCTCCTATATAAAGCCCCTCTCTCTCTGTCAACGTTACAAGAACTTTTCATTTGTTTAGTTTTTCTGTTTTTTTCTCTCATTCTCTCTCTCTATATCTGTGTCTTGAGCCATGGCTGGTGCTGCTGTTGTTGCCTCGACCCCCTCCAATGCCGACCCAGCTCCAACAAAGAAGCCAAGAAACAACAGGAAAGCCTTGAAACAAAAGAACCCATCAACAAATGAAGTCAATATCTTGGCTCAGGCCCTCTCTGCTCAGCCATCACAGTCTCCGATTCCGAACCCGCCTGACACTGATTCTTCCAAGGAGAACCATGAGAGTCTCTCTCAGACCAAGAAGGCTGCAGCGAAGGGGAAATCGAAGCAGACGACCAAAAAGCAGGACTCTGTTGAGAAGGACTTGCAAGATTTGCAAGAAATGTTTGAGAAGATGAAGATAGAGAAGCAGAAGACGGAGGAGATGTTGAAGATGAAGGAGGAGGAGCTTGAAGTGAAGGGCAAAGAGCAAGAGAAGCTTCAGATGGAGTTGAAGAAGTTGCAGAAAATGAAGGAGTTCAAGCCTAACATGGTAATGTTTTTGTCTTTGTTTTGGTCTGATTCTTGATACCTGTTTTTCTTGATTGTTATTGGGGGTTATCTTTTTCGGTTTCAAAGCATGGGTTGATTTTGATTTTGTTTTTTGTTTTTATTCTTTCTTTCTATCTTCAGAGTTTCCCATTTGTTCAATCTTTGATGAACAACAAGGAGCAGGAGAAGAAGAAGAAGAAGAAGAAGGGCTGTCGTGAGAAGAAAAGGCCATGTCCACCTTACATTTTGTGGTTTAAAGATCAATGGAATGAGGTAAAATAGAGAAATTTGTTTTAAGATATTTCAATTACAATGTTCCTGATCTTCAGAAACTGACGTTCATATTTTGGCTTATTGTGTTTGCAGGTCAAGAAGGAGAACCCGGAAGCGGAATTCAAGGAGATCTCAAACATTTTAGGTGCAAAATGGAAGACCGTTAGTGCAGAAGAGAAGAAGCCTTATGAGGAGAAGTACCAGGCTGAGAAGGAAGCCTATTTGCAAGTAATGGCTAAGGAGAAGCGCGAAAGCGAAGCTATGAAGCTCTTAGAGGAAGATCAGAAACAAAAGACTGCTATGGAGCTGCTTGACCAATATCTCCAGTTCATGCAGGAAACAGAAAAAGATAACAAGAAGACCAAGTAAAATTTCCCACCTTTTTTTCTTTGTCTGTCGGCTTGGTTTGACTTCAGCATTTGTGACTGATTGATTTGGTTTTTTTTTTTTTTTTTTTGGTTTTTTAAATGTTTGATCGAGAAGGAAAGAGAAGGATCCATTGAAGCCAAAGCAACCCATGTCAGCATATTTCCTTTTCTCAAATGAGAGAAGGGCAGCTCTTGTAGCGGAGAACAAGAATGTTTTGGAGGTAGCAAAGATCACTGGTGAAGAATGGAAGAATATGACTGAAAAACAAAGAGCCCCTTTTGAAGAGGTTGGCCACTTCATAGCCATATATTTGGTCTTTTTTAGGTTTGCTTTTGTATTCTCTCAATTCATTGTGTTGTTTCTTCGTAAATCTCAGAGGGCAAAGAAGAACAAGGAGAAATATAACCAAGAAATGGAGGCTTACAAGCAGATGAAGGAAGAAGAAGCTCTCAATCACAAGAAGGAGGAGGAGGAGCTAATGAAACTTCAAAAGCAAGAAGCCTTGCAATTGCTCAAGAAGAAAGAAAAGACTGCCAACATAATCAAGGTTCTTTACTAGATTCGGTTTTTGTTGATGGAACCTTTTTCTTCAATCTAAAGCTAACTGATTTACTATATAATCGGTGCAGAAAAACAAAGAGAAACGTCAGAAGAAGAAGCAGCAGAATGTTGATCCTAACAAGCCTAAGAAGCCTGCAGGATCATACCTTCTTTTCAGGTAAAAATACAGTCTATACACACCAAAATGAACATGTTATTGCAATGTTGTGCATTGCTTAGTTTTGCTTTGTTTCATGTTATTGCAGCAAAGAGACAAGGAAGGCTTTGTTGGAGGAGAGGCCAGACACCAACAATTCTACCATCAATACCATGATTTCTGTGAAGTGGAAGGTATATTATAGTAGTTTTTCGCATACCATTCAACCACCATTCTTGTTATGTCACATTTTTATCATAAGAATGCAATGTTATTGTATGTTTTTGGAATTTTATAGGAATTGAGTGAGGAAGAGAAGCAAGTGTGGAATTCAAAGGCAGCCGAAGCCATGGAAGCATACAAGAAGGAATTGGAGGCATACAACAAGTCCATCGCAGGAGCCACATATGACAAACAACAAACAGAGGAGGAAGAATTGGTGGAAGAGAACAACAACAACAAAAACTCCATTGCAGGAGCCATGAATGACAAACCAAAGAAGAATTGTAGGCGTGTGAAGGACTCTTAACGTTTTGATGATTTGATGTGAC